>CM074740.1:55425818-56153657 GCA_037367245.1 Phrynocephalus guinanensis
CATTCAGAATTTAAGTGAGAGAAAAAAGTGAGACCCAACTGTTCAACTGTTTATTTCAAAGCACAGTTCAGAATTAATTTTCAGAGTTGTTTAACCTCTGATCATGAAAAATGAAAACTACAAAACACATATTGAAACTTCAGATTCTGGTATCTCATCTTCAAGAGATGACGTCTAGAATCCTTTCTATTTCACTGAGTGGTACAAATCAGACAAATTCCTAATGAAAAGATAAAATGTATTTGGCAACTGGAAATTATAGTATTTTTTTCCAAGAACCATAACACCCATGGCAATAACATTTTTTATTTTTCTGTCATGTGCACTGCCCTCTCATCCATTTGAAGACTGCACAATTGCTGTGCTTTGCAATCATCTGGATCAAATGTACATCCTTGTTTATGTTATTCATCCATGAGCTTTTGTTTATGAATAATAATGACTGTGTGCCATCAAGCCAATTTTTGACTTATGGCAACCCTTTTCAGGGTTTACTAGCCAAAGTATACTCAGAAGTGGTTTAGCATTTCCTTCTTCTAGGGGCCATCCCAGTGATAGGTCGCTTGCCAAAGGCCATATAGATTGGCTTTTCTGGGATGCACATTGAGAAACTGAACTCCCAACCTCTGGTTCCACAGCTAGATACCTAATTCACAGAGCTTTCTGAACAGCCTTTTATAACAAATTATTTAATCAGAAGCTTTCAACTGACTTTAGCAGAATACTTTTTTAAAAAAGTATTTGTTAACACATAAGCTTTTTGTTTCCTTAGCTATACAGAAAAGGAAACTAGCTTCCAATGCTAGCTTCAAATAAACTGGCAAATCAGCAATCCAGCTTCAATTGGATTAAAAAAACTTTAGCTTCTTCATTAATTTCTGGAACACACAAGTAAGCTCATGAATGACTCCTAGGCTAGAATGAACATACAGGTTCATGAACGATAAAACAAAATCCTCAGCAATTCCAACATATTATACTTGAACATTGTGTTTTTAAAAAGATGCTAAAGCATTAATAGTATCACTAATTCTGAACAAGTAAATGCTATCTGATTAGACTGATTTGTTGTTGCTGTTCTTGATACTTATCAAGTCACCTCTGATTTACAGCAATATCTAATCATAACTGCATGCTGTCAACTTGATTCTGTCCTATGGTGAACTTTTCAGGATTTTCTAGCTATCAAGTACTAAGAGGTGGTTTGTTCCATGAAACACAGGCTGGCATTTCTCTTAGAAGCTACATTGGAAAAATCAAACTGGCAATAGAAATCAATAAATACAGTAAATTAATAGTACAGAAAGCAAAATATTTTTAATCAAAGTACCAAACAATAAGCAACAAATTTAAAAGAATACGGAAGCAAGATCAGTTCATTCTCTTCATTGTTCTAATTTAAGTAACTTGTGTCATTTCAAAATTTTTGGTTACCAATTTTGAACAATTGTCAGTAGCTGCTAACTTGCATCTGAAAATCCAAATATCAATTATTCTGAAAACATGTCATTTCACTCCCCTTTTTAGGTGTGAACCTCTCATCCACCCAAAGCACAAACAATGCTGAGAATTATTTATTATTATTATTATTATTATTATTATTATTATTATTATTATTATTATTATTATTATTATTATTATTATTATTATTATTATTAAACATCCCTCTCTCAAAACCAACAACTCATAAGCCATTAAAGGCAGTTTTTCATATACCGTATGTGTCATTCAATCAAGATAGCAGTTCTACAAGGTCCAGTACCTAATCAATATCAATTTAATAGAATATAATTTTCAAGCCCATTTAAAAATATCACTATGCAACTTCATAGGAAATTCAAACTTTTCTTATGAGGCCTCTTCACAACAAGACTGGTTATGCAGTCTCTCTCAGTCAATACTGTATGCTGAATGCCACAAAGTTTCTAATGAAATAGTGAACTTGCAGTCTCAGGACTGCCCAACGGAAAAGGCTGCTTCAGTTCCCATAGCTGATAAAGAAAGAGCTACAGAGCACTCTCTCAGTCTAACCTGGTAAGCAGTCATTTTTGCTTCAGTTGAATAATGTCTCCCAAAATATTTTGCTTGGTCTCATCAAAGCTTAGCACAAACACTACTTCTTTTGCCATTTACCAAAAGTTATTTTGCAACAGTATTTATAGTCAAGGTGCTAATCATGGTAGAATGCTATTTATCAAGAGTCATTTTGCAACAGTATTTATAGTCAAGTTGCAAATCATGGTAGAATGGCAAAAAGAAGACACAAGAAATGTTTCAGTAAGCTCATTACAGGTAACCATCAAGTTCAGAAACCTGACTGGTTTTTACTGGAAACAAGTCTTTATGGCATGTTCAGAAGGTGCTACATAATGCACAACCTTGCGTCTGCCCTGGCATGTGTTAATTCAGAGCATGAAGTTGCTGAGCTTCCTGTTGTTTTTACATGTGGTCAAATCGCCTCTGACTTACCATGTCCCTATGAGAGAGCTCCAAAATGGCCTGTCCTCGGCTGCCCTTCTTGGTTCTTGTAAACTCAAATTCAAGCATCCTAAGGGCATAGTACTTTTTTCTCTATGGAATTTTCTTACAATTGGGCTTGAGCCTCTTGTATAGAAGACAAGAATTTTGCCTCTAGGACTTTGCTTAAGCAATCTGAATATACTTTAAACAAACTCAAAGAATGTTAATAACCTATTATCTGTCATGTTCCTGAAAATATGGAGCTGTGGGCAAATAACACTCAAAAACCTGAGTTTCTTCATAGCAGAAACACAATGCCACTACAAAATAAAATGCCAGGCTACTACTGTTGCAACATTAGCATTCTAATAATGCAAGGGTATTAAAAATTTTGCCAAGACAAAAATCGAAGACTATCTAACCTGTTATTTTGTTCGCCTATCGTGCCACTCCACATGCCTAGGGGGATGCTACAAACAAGCCAGGAATTCAACAGAATCCTCTTACTCCTACTTCCAAGCAGCAAATATACAAAGGAATGCAGCTAGTATACAGCCATTAGGAGCACTAGTCACTGAATACGTCTGTGAAGATTCTCAGTCATCCAGGTGTGTTTATCTGGGAGTTGAGTCATGGCTACTGGACTTCTTTTTTGAGAGATAGAAACGTTTCGGTTCATCCAAACAGCTTCATCGGACCGATGAAGCTGTTTGGATGAACAGCGAAACGTTTCTATCTCTCAAAAAAGTCCAGTAGCCATGACTCAACTCCCAGATAGTCACTGAATACAAAGAAATCCTGAGAAGATTACATTTCCCCCTCTCTTTTCCCATAAAAGAAGGTCATTCCTATTTTACCAAGGATTGCAAGAGCACTAATGGTATTAGGTTTCCTTTTTAGTAAGAATGTGATCTTATTGTCAAAATATTGGTAAGTGTCTATCATGGTAAAATAAATTGATGGTCTAATAGTGTCTGCTTATTATGTTCGTCTCACATTTCAATTTATTACAAAAAATCTAAAGCATCCTACAGTTGAATAACATAAATGTGAAAAACAGCCATGCAAAACCTACTAAAAAAGGGAACCTGGGAGGGAAAAAGCAAAGAACAGCAACAGCCAACTTAGATTGTAAAAGGTCCAAATGTTTAAAGTGCTTTACTGCCTATAAATAAATACATTTGATCCCACACAACCTCCCTGGGGAAGTACATCTAAACAGAGTATCACAGCTGAAGAGGTATTTTATCAACATGCCCAATTTCTGATGATGGAATGCCACAAATAAGACTTCAGATTATTTTACCAGGCTGACGTCAAAGCAGACATGTCCTTCCAAAGAAGGCCAACTGCGGAAGATACAGAGGAAACAAATATCCAATATTAAGAAATAACTGCATTATACATGAACAAAATTAGCAGAAATAGAAGAAGTTAGCAGCTTTGCACAATGGCCAGCCTGAGGCACATTTCTAAATACTGTCCATTTCCATAATCCAACACTGGTGTTGCTTGCCTCCACATTCTGTTTTTGCCAACTCTGGAGTAAACAGACAGGATTAAAGCATGCAACAACTCTCAGAGCTGAATTTAGCCCAGAGACCATAATTTGATTATTCTTCCTATATATTATAATCCAATTTCAGTTCCCTTAGAGTACCTTATTGAAGATTAATACTATTATGCCAAAAATGTAACATCAGCAACAGCAACAACAGCTTTTTTATCTTTCAATCTCAGGAAGCCATAGGGCAGTGATGGCGAACATTTTAGAGACCGAGTGCCCAAACTGCAATTCAGAACCCACTATTTTTTTTTTTTTGCAAAGTGCCAATACAGTAATTTAACCTGTATACAGGTGGCTATGAAGGGGCGATGTCGGGTGCCCACAGAAAAGGCTCCGAGTGCCACCTTTGGCACCCGTGCCATAGGTTCGCCATCACTACCATAGGGGCTACAGAACAGGAGAGAGAAATCTTGAATTATAGTACCAAAAATTACAACTGCCGATAAAATAATCCTCGCTGCTGTGATTTTGATCAAGGTTTTCCCGTCATCAAGTGGTTCCCACAGGGTGGATTTATTTAAATCATTTTGATTTGAATCACGATTTAAATCACTAGTCAGTAAAGCTTCATTTAAATCATGGTTTATTAATCTACATAAAGACTCATCTTTGCTGGAGTTGTTTTAATCTTAATATTTACAACCAGATGAAGGTTTCATTTTTACAATAATAACTTTTCAGATTAGTTTTACAGTTGTATCAGAAAACTACAGCTTTGGTGATTACAATTAGAAATACATACATAACTATGAAATTATTGGATGGTGAACTATCTCCAGTTTATTTTTTATTTGGGGGGGCAGGATTTTGGTGGGTGGGGAGTGTTTGGGGAATTTCTGTGTGTGTGTTGAGGGAATTGTTTAATGTGTGTGAGAGTGTTCAGGAATTTTTTAAAATGTGTGTGTGTTGAATCTGGTCTCTGGGTGTCTGAATTTCATTTATGTGTATACTGTATATTATACACACAATGACTTTTATTATTATTATTATTATTATTATTATTATTATTATTATTATTATTATTATTATTATTATTTGCCCCGCCTTTCTCCATGGAAGAGGACCCAAGGCGGCTTACAGTAATGAGGAATAATACACAGTCCAGTATAATTAAGACATGTTCAAGTATTAAGAACAGGGAATTGAGGGACATCTTACAGCATTAATCGACAACATTACATTAAAGCTACATGAGAATGTGAGCAGTTAAAGGGGAGCAAAGTTCCATGTAAAGTTATGAGTGATGGAAACTAACATTGAAAACCTAGTGTCAATGTAAACCCATAAGGTTATAAGTAGTTATAACCACAAAGTCTATGTGATCCTGAGGATTCATATAAAATAAACATAATAGGTAGTCCATCATTCAGGGAAAGCTTGCCTGAAGAGAAAGGTCATTGCCTGTTTCCAGAAAGACAACAGAGATGAGGCAGTCCTGACATCTAGTAGGAAAGGCTGGGTGCAGCAGCTGAGAAGGTCCTTTCATGGGTTCCCACCAGATATATCTGTGAGGGTGGTGGGGTGGAGAGAAGGACCTCTCCTGATGACCTTAACACCCAAGTCAGTTCATACTGTGAGAATTGATCTTTGAGGTAACTAGGACCCAGTCCGTACAGTGCTTTGTAGGTCAAGGTCAGAACCTTGAATTGTGCTCGACAGTTGATTGGCAACCAGTAGAGCTGGTTTAATAGGGGTGCAATGTGATCTCTGTACCCCAACCCAGTCAGCAGTCTGGCTGCAGCATTTTGGACCTGTTGAAGTTTCCTGAGGCTTTTCACCAGTAGCATCACATAGAGTGCATTACAGTAGTCTAGCTAGGATGCCACTAAGGCATGTATCACCATAGCCAGAGCTGGTTTCTCAAGAAACAGGCATAACCTGTGTACTAGCCTTAATTGTGCAAATGCGCTCCTGGCCACAGCCATGACCTGGGCATCCAAGCTCAAGGATGAGTCTAAGAGCACCCCCAATTTTTCAATTGGAGGGTGGCTCCATCCAGTACAGGTTGCATCCCTATCCCTTGTTCTCCCTTTCGAATGACCAGGAGCACCTCTGTTTTATCTGGGTTGAGTTTCTTTTCTTCATCCTCATCCAGTTCATTACTGTAGCTAAACACTCATGTAAAGTGAGATAGCAGCTCCCTTAGAATCCGGAAGTGATGAAAGGTAGAGCTGGGTATCATCGGCATACTGGTGGAACCTCACCCCAAAAGACCTAATAATCCCCCCAGTGGTTTTATAAAAATTTTAAATAGGATACAGAACAGAACACTGTGGGACTCCACAGGTCAGCGGCTGTGATGTTGAGCATGAATCACCTAACACCACTTTCTGCATTCTATCCTGCAGGAAGGACCGGAACCACTTTAATGCAGTACCCCCAATTCCCATTTCAGAGAGATGAGTCAGGAGGATACCATGCATGGTCTATATCAGTGGTGGCGAACCCTTGGCACTCCAGAAGTTTTGGACCACAACTCCCACAGTCCTCTGCCATTGGCAGCCTAGGCTTGCAATTCTGGGATTTGTGGTCCAAAACATCTGGAGTACCGAAGGTTCGCTACCACTGGTTGGTATAGTATCAAAAGCAGCTGAGAGGTCTAGGAAAACCAAAAGGGACACAGATCGCCTATTCATTTCCCTGCGTAAATCATCTACCAATGCAATCAGTGCCATCTCAATCCCAGAGCCAGGCCTGAAGCCAGATTGAAATGGATCCACGTAGTTTATCTCATCCAGAAGCCTCTGGATTTTTATCCCTAGTTCCCAACAGCTCCCTGACAATGAAAAAGATTACACAGCAAACAGATTACTCAGGATCATTAGGGGAGAAAGGTTAATGCTTAATTTCTAAATTATCACCACTGCTGATAACACCAATCTTATGTAGTGTAACTTAATGCAACAGGATTTTAACCACAGAAATATACAACCCACAATATTCAATATGATTTTTATAAAGCTCTCAGTTTGATCAGATTAAAGAAGTACCTTTCTTTTCTGAGACCAATTTGTTTTTTTAAAAAATATTTCAATTTTACTGGAAAATAAGAATGCACTTTTAAAGAAATGTATTTCATATGTTTATCTCTGAGTTCCAGAAAAACCTGAATTGCAGTCTAGTATTAACCTAGCATATTGCTGTTAATTTATAAAGAGATTAAGTATCAATAAAATCAGACAATATTTATTTTGTTTGAGAGTTTTGTTCTTTAGAGGGCATGGATTTAGTTGCATCTTCCTGGGGGTTCAAAAGAGCATCAGTGAAAACAGGAGAAAAGAGGGGGGCAAGAATAACTTGTAGAACACGTGCAAGACATAAGAGTACTTTCATGTTGGGAAATAGCATATTTTCATAAGAATTTAATTTTGAAGTAATTGTCCCTTCAGAATATTTATTCCACAGAAAATGGCAGTAATTTTGGCAAATGCATTTCTAATAGAATTTCAGTGTAAAGAAAGGTATTGTAACATAAAATAAAGGTAGCTTGTACTGTACCTGTAACACCTGATTACCAATGATAGTATTACTGGGCACAATGTGGAATCACAGGTTCATCCTTACCTATATGAGAATACAGTTGTAAATCATCATTTGTCTCAACCTCACAAGCAAGCTGTAACTTGCCCCAAGTGGATTATGCAGAATGCTTCAACACAAATAACTCAATTTGCATAAGAATTTGACAGCTCAAGAGCATCAAAAAGGATATACTGTACTGTATCTTAACTATCAACTGTGTTTGCTGTGGGTGCCTCTGTTTGCTTAAAAATCATACTGGTTTTATGCAAACACTTTGCACAAGTTATGGAGACTTTAAAAAGAAAGGACAGCACTTGGCATTATGTCCAAAGATATCATATGACTGACAGAAATATATTTGATCCAGTAGCAGCTTCTGTGTGCTCAACAGGAAGGAGCCACCCCCTTTTTTTACAACTTCCCCTTCTCTGTTGTACCACACTACCACACTTCCCGCTCTAAAAAGGTATCCAGGTGTCTGGGAAAGATTTTAAGATATGAAAGGAGGCAAACACACGCAAAAGAAAGCCTGGCTTTCTATTCTGCTGTTTTTCAGAAGAAAAAGAAACCACTAGATATAATCCAGCATCACACATATAAGATCAAACTCAGTAGCTGGTAATTTGTACAAGAAAACCAGACTGCTCTCAAATAATAAAGAAAACTGTTATAAGACATGCAGCCCGATTTTTGAGAAGAGTCAACATAGTAGGAAAAAGACACCTCAGGTTAAGCATCCAAAGTGAGGAGGGGAGAGATATTAACCATACTATCAAAGAAAGGATAAAATGGGATGGAGGTAGTACAATAAAGTGGCATACAGTAAAATAATATCTATGCACTAAACTCATGTGGTGCTTTCAGACACTTTAACATCACAAAAGCCTACACACATTAAAACCAGTTTTCTTCACACAAATATATCAAGGAATCATGCACTTCAGAAGTATGTTTAATGAACACCATACAAACTGCCAGATGGTCTTTGCAGTTACAGAAGGAAAACAGATACAATATGCTTTCATGGGTGGGGCAACTCAGGCCCTCCATTTGCTTTTCAGGCTTCCAGCTCACACCAGCTCAAGGCAACACAGCCAACAGTGAAGAATTATGGGAGTTATTGTCCCAAAACATGCAGAGGACCAAAGTTGTCTAACCCTGTTTTACTAGATCAGCTTCCATTTATATGGAACCAAGCAAGCTTTTCCGTCACATAGAATTACAAAAGAGAATGGAGAGTCAAATGTATATAAATAGGAAGGTTAACATCAAATGTAACATGTTTTACATTTCTTCAGGGATGCTGCTCATAAAGTTTTGCTACAAAAACAGATATGTTAATAATCTGTTTGGTTCATACTCGTTGTGTACCTCAGGAAAATTAACTAGATCCCTGATATAAGAAAATAATCAGCCTCAAATAATGTACAGCCAATGGAAATGAACCACCAAAAGTAGGCATTTTGTTTATTTTTTAAAAGTCTACCATGCAAATCAACAATAAGAGGGAAATGATACTGGTCGGGAAGATCCAAACACTCGTGGCTTGCTAACAGATCACTGCTACAACTCTCCCAGAAACTACTATCCCTCTTGGTGTTGCTTCTCTTCCCAACCTCTATTAAACTCCGTTTTGTCACCTGACTTTCACCTGCCCTATCCCTTTATTTTTAAAACCTCTAGAGGTACAACTGCTCAAAAGAAGAGATCTGATTAGGTTCACAGACAAACTACTACTGTATAATGAACATATAGCTGGTCTTCTCTCACAGTGAGCTAACTCACTGAAAGATCTTTGTCTCTAAGGTCCCCTCCTCCTCAAATTAAAACATACTAATTATCAAGACACCTGACATGCTTGTAAGTACTGCATACTTTTACCTGCAAGCCCAGATGCTGGATCCACCAGCAATATATTTACTTCCACATTTGTACATTGTCTAGAAGACAAGTTTAGTCTTAGCAAGCAAATCATCAAAGGACACATAGCCAGTCACTAATCTCGGAAGCTAAGCAGGGTTGGGCCTGGCTACTACATTGGATGGGCAACCACCACCTCATCTCGGTTGTCCTTCCAGAAACAGGTAAAGACCTTTCTCTTCAGGCAAGCTTTCCATGAATGATGGACTACCATGTGCATTTTATATGAATCTATAGGTTCACATAAACTTTGTGTTTATAACTACTTATAACCTTGTAGCTTTAATGTAATGTTGTCTGTTAATGCTGTAAGATGTCCCGCAATTCCTTGTTCTCAAATACTTGCACATGTCTTAATTGTACTGGACTGTATATTATCCCTCATTACAGTAAGCCACCTTGGGTCCTTTCCCAAGGAGAAGGGGGGGATAAAAATACTCTAAAACAAATAAAATAAATAATACCACGTGCTGTAGGCGCCTGGAGTAGGAACTGGCAAGCCATTCCAGTATTCCTGCCAAGAAACCTCCATGGACATGGACCATGGGGTGGATATGAACATGGGGAGGACTCCTCAAAATGTTCAGATTTACCAACTGCTACTGCAGGCCACATTACTTTAATATTACCTAGGAATCATCCTACAACTCATCTCAGTATTTTAAATGTTGTCAAACGCAGTTGCTCTGTTGTTGTTTTTTTTACTAATATTATAGAAATCTGAAAGGCACAATGATGCACATCTATGACATAGTATAAAATAATCAAAAATTTAAGTAACATAACCTATTTGGAAACAACTTCCATAAAACTTTCAGATACGTACTGCAAATTTATGCAGAATCAACAATGTGCACCTGCAATGACATTTGAACAAGAACATCTCTGCAGAATAAACAATATGCCTACTGTCGTGCAGGAAATGAGACTTTCAATAGACTGACCAATCCCCTTACATTGCACAGAGTTGATTAACAGGAAGGAGAAAAGCAAATACACAAAAATACATGCCAGCTTATGTGGCTTGCAATCAGTCAGTGGTAATGATAACAAACAGTGTGCTTTTTTTCTGCAACTAGCTGGCTTGGCACAATCAGTGTCTTTTGCCTGCTTCCTTTGCTTACTTCATTCTCTCTTTGTAACTTTTCTGCTCCCCCAGTTGCAAGCTGGAAAGGGTTCTCATAAGTCATAAGTAACTTAATAGGTAATAATACATTATTACTAGACCCTTACAATCCAACAACTTTATAAAGGGCACAGTGTTCCTGTCCTACAACTGGAAGAATCCTGACAGAGAACCGCTGCTTGTTCGCCTTTTATTTGAAGGAGACCCCACAAAAGTGGAAGTATGTACAGTACTAAGGTAACTATTAAAGTGTTACAGGTTGAAGGGTCCTATAAATTCAAATATATATGGAATATACACATCTCCGTACAAATTCAAGAACGACGCGTTCATCTGTTACTTTTAGTGCATTATCTCCGAGACCCCTCTCAGCACGGTCTCCCTTGGACATCGTCACCGAGAGGTATTCACACACACGCGCGCGCGCCCGCGCGAATGGCTAACAAGAGTCAACAGTAGTTAGAATTAACTCTCGGCGTCTCCACATTTCAATCTCGGGGAACAAAATGGGACACAACGTGCCGAAGTTTGCAACAGGAGGAGTCTTCCTCGCCTGGAGGGCGAGGCCCAAACAGAAAAAAAAAAAAGGGGGGGGGTAGAGAGACCCAAGGTCACGGAGGAAGAGGGAGACTTCGGCCGCGGCGCCCACGCCTCCCCCCCTCAGCGCCGGCAGGAGGAGGAGGAGGAGGAGGAGGAGGAGGAGGAGGGCTACGACGCAGCGGGGCGAAGGCAACCCCCGTTCCCCCTCTGCGCCCGGGCGGGCAGGCCACGGCAGGACCCCCGAAACACACACACACCCCTCCACACGCACACACTTACCCGTCTCGTCCAGGGGGTCCGGGGCCCAGGGGTGGGGCGTCCCTCCGACCTTCCCCGGACCCGCCACCTCAGGACAGGGGCTGGGCCAGAGTCCTAAGATGCTCGAAGAGGAAGGAGGGGGAGGAAGGAAGACCCGGGACGCTGAGAGGAGCTCCTGCGCGCACTCGGCCGGGGGGGAGCACACACCAACCCCTGCCTGCCTGCCAGCCTTCTCTCTTACTGACTGGCGAACTGACCCTCCCTTGGCTTCCTTTCCCTCGCTGGCGGCTCAGAGTCGCGCCTTGATTCTCTCATCAACCGACGACGACGACGACGACGACGAGCTACGGCTCTCGCCGCCGACTGTCGGACGCGCTGCATCCGCCAGCCCGCTTTAGACGGGGAGGGGGAGGGGGAGGGGGAGGAGCGGAAGGAAGGAAGGCTGGGCGCGCAGCCACGCCCTTTTTGATGGGTCACGTGTGTCGGGTGGGGGAATCCTGAGCGCTCGGGCGAGGAGGAGGCCCCGCCCCTTGGTTTTTCGATCGTGCGATTCTGCGGAGGGGGAACCCGTGTAGGGCGTAGGCGGCGGCCCTCTCTCTTTATTTTATTTATTTTATTTTTACAGCTTATATGCCGCCCACTACTACCCAAAGGTCTCTGGGCGGCTTACAATCAAACAATTAAAACAGTAAAACATCACATGTCAATAAATAATTAAAACAATAATAAAAACCTTACACTAAAATCATTACACTAAAATTGCCATCAAAGGACCCACAGTCTATGTTGTATCAATTAAAAAACTTCCGCTTCGCTGCTGCTCCTGCGGCAGCGGCGCCGGGGTAGAGAGCCCTGTCAGCCGCCTGGCGCTTTGGCTGACTTTCACGTTGCACAGCCACGGACAGCTGCGTGTCATCCTCCCCACTCCTTCCTCGCCACCGTCTTTCTTCCCCATCCTCTCATAATTGTGCTGGGGCTCCCAGCTCCTCCGAAGAGTTCAGAGCCCTTTACTGAAGGACAAAGGGCCAGTGCAAAATAAATTAAAATTAAAATTAAAATTAAAAAGCACCACGATGCCACCGCCGTCGCTTCCAAGGACAGACCAGTTTTGAGGTTTGGCTGCGGTTTATTCGGGAACCGCCCCACCCCGGCAGAAGAGAGCAGCCTCCGAAGCTTTCCTGGCTCTGGGACCAAGGTGGAGTGGAGTGGGCTAGGATGTGAAAGAAAGGAAAACACTCGTTTTTCTCTTCCCTCCCTTCCCCCTTTGTGCTCGACTAAGCCACATTAAGCTATTGAAACTCACATTTTCAATAACCGATTTGAGACACGTGCCTGAACAGGTTGATGAGGACAAATCGTGGGCCTGCACCCTGAAGAAGTGGATTTTAGCTCCTTATTTATTTTTAATTTATTTTTGTTTCTGGGCATTTTTACCCCACCTTTCTCCTTGAAAAAGTACTCAAGGCGGCTTACAGTAATGAGGGACAATATACAGACCAGTACAATTAAGACATATGACTAGGATGTAAGCAGAACACTTGAGGATGTCTGATATCTTCCTACAAAAGCCACACTGTCCAACTGATTGTTCCTTCTCCTACAAGTCTGATAACCAAGTCTTTGTGCTCCACTTAGCTGCTCTTTTTTGTACCATGAATTATTCCTCCCCTAAAATGCATAAAACAGTCAAGCCATCTGTTAAAATGTCCAGCCTACTGTTAAAATCACCCTCCTGATGTGTGAAATTTATGTGTTTTTTCCTAAGCTGCTAAATAGTTCTATAATGAAGAGTTTTTCTTAAATGTACCTCTATGACTAAGAGTTACATGTAATCAAATTTGAGTTTAGGTTCTCCACTTGTATGTTGGCTCTGAGTATTGAGCTCTAATAGATATTGGACACAACTGTGCTTACAGTACGTGAGAAGTAGCAATGAAACAGTCTGGAAATTCTACTCCAAAATATTAGTTTTTCCAAGGGCTGCCCTAGGAAATACTGTTGGCTGCAATGAATGAAGGAGAAATAGACCCAAGGCTATTTTTTTGGGGGGGGGGGGGCTTCTAAAAAAATAGGAAACAACTGAGAATTCCAGTTGGGACAATATGCAACTAACACTGGTGAGAGAAATTGGTGGAATTTGAATGTAAAAACAAGCACCGCCTGATTTGAAAGTGTTTGTGTTGTATGTATTTTGAATGCAGTTGTCCTTCCAATAATACATCTGAAGATATTCCAATGAATGTGCTGTAAAGGAAATTAATTGCAGTTTTTCACTGCACTTTATCACACATTTGCTGATTTTATATAATATGGTGGTGAAGGAAGCAGTGAAGCAGCATCCCAACAGCAGAGGATGGTAAAGTATACTGTGCCATTCTAGAACATGTGTAAGAGAACATATTTTAAAGTTATATTCCCTTAGGTAACAAACAAATCTTGCAAATGTGAAAGTGTTGTGGTAGGGTTTGGTTTGGACTAGAACCTGTGCTAGTTTTCGTACAAACCAGGAGCCTGTTTTAGTGACGGAAGTGGTACAGTTCACTCTGCCATATTAAAACATTACTGATGCCTTCTGCTACCTATGTAAACTGGCCCTAGGTCAGGGGTCCTCAACCTAAGGCCCCGGGGCCGGATGCGGCCCCCCAAGGTCCTGAATCTGGCCCCTGGGACCAATTGCAACCCCCCACCTACCCCCTGTTTTGTTAGCAAGCCAGCCTCCACAGCTGCTTTTGGACTGTGATCCGGCCCCCAGTGGTGTCTGGGTGGTGGTGGACCGGCCCGCTGTTTGAAAACTTTGAGGACCCCTGCCCTAGGTTTTCCCTACAGTTTTTTTCATTGTAACATGAAAAGGGAAGAGGAAATCAAACACTACATATACCTGATCTGTATTTCTTTCAAGGCAGATATAAAAGTTTGCCCATCACATATTACAGAGGAAACCCAAATCACTTGGGCTTCTTTTCATTCTTTTTTGTGTGTTGTGTCATTATAGTCATGACCGACTCTTTGTGACCCCATGTCCATGGAGTTTTCTTGGCAGGAATACTGGAGTTGCTTGCCAGTTCCTACTCCAGGCGCCTACAGCACCTGGTATTCCCTGGTGGTCTCCCATCCAAGTACTAACCAGGGCCGACCCTGCCTAGCTTCCGAAATCAGGTGAGATCGGATGTGCTTAGGGCATCTAGGCAACTCTTTTCATTCTTTTAAGTGTATCTTAAGAGGCAATAGTCAAAGAGAATGTAGGCAGGGACCAAGATTATGCCCATCCTTTTCAATCTTAAATTATACATAGGGTACCTGGCAATCCAATCTCCTCTCACTATGATATGTGATTGTTGTTTATTATAAGAAATACAGCACAGGCTGTGTATGATTATGGCTGGTTGGAGATACTAACTCGTTTGTTGACACTGCCTTCCTAAGGAACTGAATGCTGCTTGGTAACTAGTAAAAAGGTAAAGGTAAAGTTTCCCCCTGCACATGCATGCTAGTCATATCCTACTCTAGGGGCGGAGTTCATCTCCATTTTCAAGCCAAAGAGTCAATGTTGTGCAAGTCCGTGGCCATGTGGCTGGCATGGCTGCATGGAACAGTTTACCTTCCTGCTTTTTACGGTGTTACTTCTTTATCTAATTGCACATATGCTTTCAAACTGCTAGGTTGGCAGGAGCTAGGGTGAACAGTGGGAGCTCACTCTGCTGCATGGCACCCAGGATTCAAACCACCGAGCTGCCAACTTTGCAGCCAACCGTTTCGTCACTCTAGTTTCCTGAGCCACCATGCCCCTCACTTAACTAGAGGTGTGTATTATATTTTTTAAAGACTACTGTATTAGAAGTGTTTTTCTCTTAGAAAAATCTGGCTTTTTCTTTTGTTTAGCTCAGGGTGGTTTTCAATAGGTTTTTCTGCTCCTTTCCCCAGATAACCCAGCAGCACAACAACTCCATTATCTTGTGCAAATGTTTGCTGATACTGTCCTTTTGTTTCTTGAATAATGATTTAATAATTCTTCCTGTATAAACCTTTTTAAACAAGTGTGTAACATACAAAAGGGATCTTCTTAACTCTCAGATATTAAATGTTCATCAAGTATATGATCCCCTTTTAAAGAATTATAGGATTAGTATCTATGTCTTTCATAGGATTCTTACTAAGCGGCAGATTTGTTAACTCACTGTCTGAAATCCTATTACTTAGCTTAGTAAGTTGGAACTAGAGAAGGTCCACTGAATCAATGGAACTTATAGAGGACTTACCAAATATTGATTCACTAGACTTATTCTAGTCTCCTGTGTTCCAAGAAACAGCCCACCAATGAGACTGCTGTGCTAGTGACAATGTCCAGATGCAATGAAATGAACTCTTAATGATGGGCCAACATCTTACTATCACAAGACACTCAACATGGAATACAGTATTATACAATCAACCTGTCATTCCCCAGAAGTGCAGCCAATAAAAACCTTATATCTGACCAGTAGCAGCTCATGTGGCATTCCAGTGGGGCTTTGGCCATGTCTAGTAGCTAGTTAGCTACAGAATCTTCAAAATCGCCCTGTGACCTAAAAGTAGTAAGAACTGCATCTGAGTTTGGCATATTCTTTAATTCTGCCACAAATTTACTGTCTTCTTTAGTTTTTCAATATTAGGTTATGTAGGTAATAAAAAAAGATGAAGAATTCAGTAACAATTGAACGGATTACTCATAAGAAGGGAAGGATTTGACGTATGCAGCTTGGGAAATTAATTACATTAGAAACGGATGATGAGCTTTCATCCGTACTTTCATCAGCATGGAAGTCTTACAGAAACACATTGGCTGAAAGCCTGTTCTGCAGTTACGCAAACAATGTGACTTTTACATGCAAACTGCAATACAGTACATTAAGAAATCTCCGTGCACAACTCATTGTGCAACTGGTGCTGTCAACAGAGATGTGTCCATTTACACCACTTTGCATCAAAAAGGTGCATCCTTCATGGAACTGTAGAACAGGATTCCAACCACTGTATTGAAGTACACTTGTAACCTGTGGAAGCCCATAACAGAAAAGCCAAGAGCCTCGGACTTTCAGAACTTGAAATGTCATTCACTGAATTTAAACAGAGCTGAACCACAGAATGAGTGTATGTATTTGAGTGTGTAGGCTGGGAGCTATAAAGATTGAGGGCAGAGGGGGAATGAGAGAGAGAGAGAGAGAGAGAGAGAGAGAGAGAGAGAGGAGCTGTAGTGAGAAAACAGAGACAGGGGCCATGGCAAGGGGGAGAAGTAAAGAAGTAGTTTACTGATGAAAAATGAATCAGGTTCTAGAATTTGTCCTTGCTTAGTGTCTTTGTAAACAAGGACAAGGGGTCCTGTGTAGACCATCTATTGTTGACATTAGCATTGTCAGTGTTCAAACAGCTCTTTGCTATGTAACACTTGGCATCTGTTTTTCTGCTTTCAATTAAGGCACAATATTAAAAAGCCATGTTAGACCATTGTTGCATTTGAGAAAATGACATAGAGATAACCTACTTCCATGAACAAGGTTTTTTTTTACAAGGATTTAATCATACATCCTGATTGCAATGGAAATTCTGTTTGTGTGATGGATACTTTGTAAGCTAAAATCTAGGTCTCATTTTGACCTCCAGTTTAATAGCTATGATTGGTTATTTGCACGTTTTAGTGCCTGTTGTTTGAAGCTACCACTTGCCCTCTAGAAAACATTTGGAGAATCACTGCTAAAATAAGTTTAGAGTACAGGACTGCTGTATCCACGGGGGATAGTGAAATCCATGGATAAGTGAAATTGCACTTATCCGGGTTGACGGCGGTGATGGTGGTGGTGGGGTGCCAGGGTGAAAGCTTTCGTTCCCAACACACTGAAATGGTAAGGGGGGAAGTTCCCCCCCCTTTTCCTTGCCACCGGGCTCGGAGAAAAAAAAAGAAGTAAAAAAACTTTATTCCCTCCTTGCTGCTGCTGCCACTGCTACTGCAGGCCAGCCGAGCACCCTCTGGAGGGGTGGAGGACCCGTCACCCTTCCGGAGGGTGGCTGGCTGGCCTGCGGTAGCAGTGGTGGCAAGGAGAGAGAAAAATAAAACTAAAACTTACCACCCTGCTGCCCACCACCATTCTCCTCCCTGCTGCCACTGGAGGGGGGGGGGACTCACCTGGCTGGCCAACCAGTCTTTGAACTTCCGGGTCAGGTCCCAGGAGGTGGAAGTTTTGAGCTTCCCACTCAAACTTCTGATCCGCCACCCAAGACCTGAGCAGGAAATTCAAAGGCCAGTTGGCCGGGCAGGTCTTTAAAGTCCCCACCTAACCCCAATAGAGGGTGCCTAACTGGCGGTGTCAGTGGCGGCGGTAGGGGGAAAAAACCTACTATCACCGCCACTGGCCAGGCACCCTCCAGAGGGGTGAGGTGGGAACTTTAAAGACCCACCCATTCAATCAGCCCAAAGGAAATTCAAAAATTTCCAACTTAGGTCCCAGGTTGTGGATTGGAAGTTTGAGCATGAAGTTTGAAACTTCTGCCACCTGAGATCCAACCAGGAAGTTCAAAGACTGGTTGGCCTAGCTGGGCGAGTCCCCACCCCACCCCTCCAGAGGGTGTCTGCCTGGCCCGTGGTGGCAGCGAGGAAGAGGACAGTAGGCATAAGAAGCAGTAAGTTTTATTTTAATTTTCCCCCTCCTTGCCACCCCTTCCAATCACCAATCACAGATAACTGAATCCAAGTTTGGTGAATCAGCGGATGCGGGGGTTGTACTGTAATACCTTGGTTTAAGAGTAACTTGGTTTAAAGAGCGTTTTGCAAGACCAGCAAACATTTCTTCTAAATTTTGTCTTGATCAACAAGCAGTATCTTGATATACAAACACTGGTGCAGGTCATATGATGACAAGTGAGTCGATGGTGGCTCTTTCTCCCTCCCTCCCTCTGCTGGATTGTGGGCGATTGTCTGGAAGGCTCTGTCTCAAGCAACCTCCAAAGCAGAGGGAGGGGAGAGGAATAGAGGTCTCCCTTGCACCAGCCACAAATGTGCAGGTTGGGGTTTTATTTTTCTTTATATTTATATTTTTATTTAATTTGTTTTCAACATTATTTCCTATTTTAAACCATTTCTAGTCATGGGGCAGCTAGTCAAGTGTATATAGGGCTACAAACTGCACTTTATTACTGACACATTAAAAATACAGAGTAAAATCCAGTTGTTAATCCCAAGCACAGCAGATTCCACAGCCACTTACGTAAACAAAGGTGTGGATGTAGACTTCTAGCCAACTTCTTTTGTGAGTTTTGGCATTTTATGTGTATAGTATGTGGTCTATGGGATCCCAGAACAAATCTTCTGAATTTCCATTATTTGTTATGGGGAAATTTGCTTTGATATAAGTGTTTTGGTTTATAAGCATGTTTCCAGAACAAATTATGCTCGTAAACCAAGGTATTACTATAACTGGAATCACATTTGCAGCATTCATTGTACAGTAAGTACTGTACATTTTTAAAAAAAACCAAGTATCTATAAATTATAATGATGTCAGGGAGATTTAAACTTCTCTTACAGGGATTGAATCCAGTATCAGAACATCTTCTCTTGGCTGATGCTGTTATCATGAACCATTCATAATTCTATGCTTAATATTAATTTTCTAAAAGGAATGACCCTTTTCTAAGGCTAATGGCAGCATTTCTGAAGTGTCTTCATAGAATGTATCTGCATGTTTTATTTCATAGCAGCAGTTTCTAATATTGCCAGCTATATTAGTTTCAGAAAACTGAAAAATCAAGACCACTATGTTTTTATTTTCCCCTGGATAGCATTGCTTGGCGTGTCATTGAGCCTTTTCACACGACCCCTAAACTCTGCGGCAAATGGCTCCCAGAGCCGGAGCTTAAAATTGTTTCCCCACCAGCTCCGGAGTTTACAAAAAATTAAGAGCGACCACGCCCACCTAAGCGCGCCCCAGCACACTTTTCAAGTACCTGCTCTCTGGGGGTGAAAATTCCTGATGCGGATGTAACGTAGTGAGTGCCCGGCTCTCCTCGCTTCTGTTTGTTGTTTTTTTGGCCCCCCGCCCCTTTAAGAGATCTGAATGCAGTGCCAGCAGAACAGAGGTGAGCGGGATTCTTTTCTTTCTTTTTTTCTCCCTCCCGTCACGCAGACAGCAGCCAGGAGTGCGGAGGGGGTGGGAACACAGGAACAGCGACAAACCCCTAAGATCTCTGGTCCGAATTTAAGTGGCCAGCGGATCTTAGGGGTCGTGTGAAACGGCTCATTATGAGCTGAAAAAGAAAGCATATTGGAGACATTTATCTTGGTGATGACCAGGAAGGTAGCAGCGCAAGAGCAACAGGAGAAAGGCACAACAATGCATACTCAAAATTCAAGTAGTCTCTTTGCTGTGAATTATTTGGGATAGAGCTGAGCAAGAACCTTGGGAGAGGGCCTGATTCATCAGCCCGATGATTGTTGCTGGAGTGGATCCCTGAACAAAGGAATGATAGTGACCTCCACGTGGGAAGCAAGGGATCCAGGGGTCTGGCATGGGAATATGGGCGTGGAGGGGGGCACCTGGACACGGAAATGGGCACCAGGAGGGGGCAGCCCTATTGGCGCACAGCGCATTCCAAGGGGGCTGTACCAGAGAAGTTAAAAAGGAGGGTGCGAGGAAAGCAACCCCTCTTGTCCCTCCTGGTTGCCAAGCAGCCCGACCCACCCACCCTCTTTTTCACTGTATAGTGATTAGGTAGCTGTATTCATCGTCAATAGGATGATTGTTAGTATGTTTGTCACAACAGAAGGGTTTGGCGTTTTCTATAGGCATTGGGATGGATCCAGGCTCTAAAGCAAAAATTAAACCATTGTAAAATGATTTATGACTTGTTGACAATGATTTATTACCCGATGACAGTGATTTAGGACCTGTCAAAAATGATTTATGACCAGTCACAGTGAGTTGTGACTTTGCCTCCGATGGGGGTGGACACCCCCTGGAACCTGTAGGAGGAGTGGAGGCTCAGGACACTAATGGGGTGGGCACCCTGGGATGTCCTATAGGGTCTGGGAGCATCCAAGGGATGGGATGCTCCGCTGATGTGATGGATCCAACCCAATTGCCTAGCCAGAGTACTGTTTGCTGTATTAAATAAAGTTGTGGCCTAGGTATAGCCAAAAACTGTGATAGTCATGCCTCTTCATTGTGCAGTACAATCATGCCGTTAAGGGGAGCTCAGCTGTAGGCAACAATGGTTCAGCAGTTTATGCCAGTTTGTTTATTGGCCATACATCAAAGCCCTGCCTCTTCCAACAGGTACCCACTTGAAGGCAGAGGCCTGGCTTTCTTGCCATGCATCTTCTTAGTGAGTTCCTACTGGAGAAGGTGGAGCTTTGTCGTGCTGAACAATTCCTCAGCTGATAAACGAACTGGAACAAACCTTCAAACTGACCATTTGTGCCCTTCTCCAATTAGAGATGTTTCCCTCTTTGTGTGTTTGTGTGTGTGTGTTCTTTCTTTCTTTCTTTCTTTCTTTCTTTCTTTCTTTCTTTCTTTCTTTCTTTCTTTCTTTCTTTCTGACTTCAATCTGCAGAATTTTTCCTTTTGGACTCCAACTTGAAGAATTTTCCAAGAATTCACCATGTGCAATCACATACCTGCAGACTTCAGCACATTTTTCCATTGAAAACCTGGGAGCCACAGAGGAGGAATGAGGCTGGCAAACAGGCTTGGGCCAGTTTACCCATCCTTTTTATGCAATCTCTTTTAAAGCAATTTCACGTGACGAGGTAATGACCAGAGCAAAGCCTTTGATTGTGTGGATCTTGAGAAACCAGGGGTGGTTCTGAAATAAATGGGTGTTCTTCAGCGCTTTATCGACCTGATGGGTAATCTGTACTGTGGACAAGAGACTATGGTTAGGACAGAATGTGAAGAGACAAAATGGTTTCTATAGGCAAAGGTGTCAGAAAATTGCAGTTTATCTGTCAGCCTTTGCACAAAACATCATTTGAGAAGCCAGCTTGGCTTCAGTTGAAGGAGGAATGAAAACTGGTGTAAGAAACACCAGTAATTGAAGATATGTAGGTGATGCCGTCTTACTGGCAGAAAAAAGCAATAACTTTTAGTGAAAATGAAAGAAAAAAGTGCTAAAGCAGGACAGCAGTTGAGCATTAAGAGAATACAACATTCATGATTGCAGAACTATATAACTTGAATGTCAACAATGAAGAAATTAAAATAGTGAAAGACTCTTTATACCTTGGTTTAGTCATCAATCCAAATGGAGACTGCGGCCAAGAAATCAGAAGGAGACTGAGACTTGGAAGGGCAACAATGAAGGAAGTAAAAATGATCATCGAGTGTAAGGAAGTTTCCTGGAAGACCAAGAACAAAATTATCTGCACTTGTATTCACAATCACCATGCATGGGGTATGAAAGCTAGAAAGCAAAGGAAAAAATGGAGGGGATGATTCAGTTGAAATACAGTGCTAAAGGAGAGCTTTATAGATACCCTGGACTGCCAGAAAGACAATCAGATAGGTTCTAAATCAAATCAAGCCTGAATAATGTCTTGAGGCAAAAAATATGAAACCGAGGCTGTTCTGCTTTGGGAACACCATGAAGATAAGATTCTTTACAAAAGACACTAATGCTGGGAAAGGCTGAAGGCAGCAGGAAAAGAAGGAGACCAAACATGAGATGGCCTGACTTCCTAAATGAAGCCACAGACTTGAGTTTTCAAGAGCTGACCTGGCACGTTAATGACTAGACATTTTGAAGATTCCTCATTCATAAGGTTAACATAAGTTGGAGGTGACTTGACAGCACTTAACCACAAGAACAGATACTGACTAATAATAATAAACTGCTTCAAGTCAGTTCTGATTTATGGCAGTGGTTTTCAGGGTTTTATAGGTACAGAGTACTCAGATGTGTGTTACCATGGCCTTCTTCTGGATGTGCCTTGGGACTGTGCAGCTTGCCCAGGGCTACACAGGCTGGTTCTTCTCTTGGGATGCACAGTGGGGAATTAAACTCACCCCCAGACATCTAAATCATTGGCCTTCTCAGGCATATCTAGACACTGTATTTGAAAGTACGGTATTCTTTCTAAACCTAATCTCTGGCACAATTCTAAAGTTATGTCATAAGCCACTGGTTCCTAAAGAGTGCCAATGGATCACAAGTGGTTTGTGAGGTTACTGTAAGTAGTCCATGAGGAACTGCTTTGATTAACCAGTTTAGTCAGAGGAGTGGATAAACCAATCATAGAACAAGATTACAAAATGGGTGATAATTGTGGAAAGGTGCCGCACAGTCTTATTATCCCTCCTCTTTCTCCTTCTCACACTCATTTTATCCAGTGGTAGCAAAAGCAGGGGCAGCAACAAAGACAGACCAGCTGTGCCAAGCCTGCCTACTGCTGGCTGGTACTGAGTAGTGAACAAGCACAGAAATTCCTAAGAAAAATTATATATATATACACCAGGAAATATAGGGAAGGTTACACAGAAGAGAGGAATGGAAACAAAAGAGGGGAGCCGTGTGGCCACTACAAAATACAAATGCAGGTATAGGCAATAGATGATAGCTTTATAGGCTACTGATAAATTGTTTTAATGGTCATACAATGTGAGAGCTTTTGTAGATAAATTCCACTTCTTCAAGGCAAACATGGCAAGATGGGGTTTGCCAGGAGGTTAATCTTAGACATAAAGTTCTTGGCAGGATTAATTTTGCCAGGCAGTTTTAGATGAGGCTCTATTACTTTAATCTGACACCAACTGACCATATGAGCCCTGTGGCACAGTGGTTAAATGCCCACACTGCAGGTAAAACTGTGCTCACGAGCTGGAGTGCAATCCCAGGTAGCAGGCTCATGGTTGACTCAGCCTTCTATCCTTCCAAAGTCAGTAAAATGAGTATTCAGCCTGCTTTTTTGGGGGGTGGGGGGGGGTGGGATGTGTAGCCTGCATAATTACATTGTAAACTGCCCAGAGACTACTTGAAGTGATATGGGGTGATATATAAGCAGAAAACTTTGCTTTGCTTTGCTTTGCTTATGCAGTACTTAATGAGTTTATTTAATTATACCCCAGT
This sequence comes from Phrynocephalus guinanensis, assembly GCA_037367245.1. Classification (NCBI taxonomy): domain Eukaryota; kingdom Metazoa; phylum Chordata; class Lepidosauria; order Squamata; family Agamidae; genus Phrynocephalus; species Phrynocephalus guinanensis. Next base: position 55,449,302 of record CM074740.1, read on the forward strand.
TCCCAAATGGAGGACATGGATTTTCTGCATCACACACCCACACACCCCCGTCGCCCCATTTCCCGGGCCAAACAGAAACATGTTTGTTTCAAAGAAAAGCCAAATGGAAAGGAGGTGTGTATGTGTGTGTGTTTGTGTGCATAACATCTGCCCCTTTGTTTGAAGAACTGAAGTGTGAAACCCAGTCCTCTGCTTCAGATGCAGCTTTATAACAACAGCCCTGCTGCTTCTGCCTCATCTAAGATTTCAAAATTCATCTCATTGAAAACTTTACATCTAAGATTAACCTCCTGGCAACCCTCGTCTTGCCATGTTTGGACTTTTGGTACTTGCCTTGAAGAAGTAGAATTTATCTATGGAAGCATGCATATTGTATGATTGTTTATATTTTTATTAGTGTCCTATAAAGGTATTGCCAATTGCCCTTTCTTGCATTAAACTTCCAGTTATCTTTCTCCTCTTAACAGGGAAGTTTGGGGTTTGAACGTCTCTTTTCCAAACAGCCAGGAAAGATAAGCCACAAAAATGCCCTTCTTCCGTGCTTTTACCCATCCATGGTAAATCACGCCCCTAATTACAGCCAGGAAGGAATTAGAAAAGATCCTAAGGAGTAAAGAGAGCAGAGTCCAAATCCTTCATGCTGCAGTATTCACAATCATTTAATGCAGCACCAAAGAGACCAGGTTGAAATAAAATGAAATAAAATCAATCAACTCATTTAAAATGTGGTGTTGGAAGAAAGCTTTACATATACTATCAACTACAAGGCAGGCAAATAAATGAGTTTTGTGAACACTCACTAGAAGCTAAAATAACCAAACTTAATCTGGTGTGCCACGAGAAACCATGGTACTACTGGAAAAGTTAGTACTGAAAGGAAAAGTTGAAGGCAGTAGGAAAGAGAGAAGGTGTCACATGAGAGAGAGGGTGGCGGGGGGGGGGGGTTGATTCAGTAAAAGACACCTTGGCCATGAGTATGTAGTAAGACCTTAAAAGAGCCATTAATGCCATGACCTTTTAAAAGTTATTAATTCATAGGCTGTTAGAAATGGCTTAACAGCACATAGCAAATGATTCAGTACTGGAGAAAATCATTTTCTCCAACCATTCATCTTCTTGATTTTATGATCTGCAGTCTTATTTTAGCGCCTGTTCTAAAATAAAATCTTCCTGATGAAGAACTAACAGCTTTTATGATACCACAATCTCCATTACATTATGTAAACATAGAAGCAGCTCCACCTGTGCACACACAGCCTTGTTCATTCTACACTACATCAGATTATATTTAGCTCTTATGGCAGGTAATTAATTTGAGAACCTTGATGAGAAGGGGTATTTGGCAGCCAAGATGCAGCATGCACCTGCTTCTCCTGCTGATTAGCTGTCGGACTCTCATGCCGGTGCTTTAAAAGCCAGTGTTATCCGAATGTTGTTAATACCACTATTCAGCTGTTTCAAAAAGGGACTCTGTGAGGTTATTAAAATATTTATATCTCTATTTACCGATATCACATTGATGTGGACTGTAATAAACTGTGGCTTAGAGTTAGTAATATGCCACATTAAGTTTGATATGGATGGAGTTTGTTGTGATATTAAGCTTGTATTTCTATGAACCAAACCACAACCAAAGTTGGAAACATAACTGTGTCCGATCCATGAATTTGCTGACTTTAAAAACCAGATTAATCCGTGATACTGACCTCAGAGGACTGTCATTTCTACCAGGTCTGTATGGGGAAAATCTTGTATTGATGTAGCCTCAAAAAATCCAAGCATTCATACTGATGTCACTGAATACAATTAATAATCAACTACTTTTTACTCACTGAGACAGAAACATTGGCTAATGGTAGTTGCTCAGGATATGAAAGTAGCAGTTCTCAGATATTTTCTGTTGTCAATTACCAGCTTTTTTCAATTACACAATTGCACTATTTTTGAATGTAAATTACACAGCTATACAGCATATTTCTTTTCTTGAAAGATTCACTTGTTTTGCGAACATTTCTGCTATGCATTTATACATTTGAATGCTATTTTAAACCCAACAGGAGGAAAACAAATACTGTAGTTCTTTTCAAGAGGTGAACCCAAGAGCCTGAATAGCTGTTGAAAAAGTACTGCATCTTAATAACAATGGGGAAGAAGTAAAACAAATCTAAACAGAGAGAGTTCTATGTTCCAGATGTACTAGACTGAAAAAATCCTGTCTGGTAAAAAGGGAAGATCTGGACCAATATCCCAAAAACATATATGGGGACTCAAATGGGAGAAGGTGGATCATAAAGTATCATAGCCCCAACCCCAGACTATGGAGGTGTTTTAAAATAAAATTTAGGATAAAACATGATCAAATTCAGAACTAGACGGAGTTTGGGAGGATTTTTCAAAGGCATAGCTGTAATCTAATCTGGAAGTCACTTTGATTTCAATTCAAGAAAAAGCATGGTTGGTTTAAAAAGGTAAAGGTTTCCCCCCTGCACATGTGTGCTAGTTGTGTCCGACTCTAGGGGCGGTGCTCATCTCTGTATTCAAGCCAAAGAGCCAGTGTTTTGCAAGTCCATGGTTATGTGGCCGGCGTGGGTGCAAGGAAACACTGTTTTACCTTCCCGCTTTTTACGGCGGTACCTATTTATCCACTTGCATTGACATGCTTTCGAACTGCTAGGTTGGCAGGAGCTGGGGTTATCAGCGGGAACTCACTCCGCTGCGGGGCACCCGGGATTCGAACCGCTGAGCTGCCAACTTTGCAGCTGACAGTTTTCGGAGGCCTTAGTCCACTGAGCCACCATGCCCCTATGGTCGGTTTACCAATGGGATAAGGTAAGAAGGCATTCATGACTGTTGCCACATGTCAGTCTAGAAGCAGTACTTGTGTCAATAGCATACCCAGTTTAAAAAACTGAGTCTTAGGTATGGAAGTATAGCCACACCTACTATAGGAATGGAAGTATCTACAGTATTCCAAAACTAGTCTCATTTCCAATCTGCATTCTTCTGTGGATTAAATTTCAGCTTTTTGAACCTCATATATTCTATAATGCTATCAAGAAATCCATTCAGGGAAGGTGAAAAAAGGTTACTATCAGTCTTATAATAAGATCACTTGCAAAGTCTCTAGATGAGCTAATTGAGTGGTTCATAGGGAATCCACTTGGACTATTCAGTAAACTCATCCAGAGAATGGGAAGTAACATCATCACATTACCAACATTCTTTTCTTTTCTTCATCTGTGTAGATTTGTAGACTACAGCCCATTTCTGCGTACACTTGATGAAAAAGCCTATAGCTCTCAAGAACTGATGTCAGATTAAATACCGGTATGTTAATTTTTAAAACGTGAAAAGACTCTTGTTTGTATCTAAAACTCTGTTGTTGCCTCACATGCAAGTGACTTGAAAAGGCAGTGCGGTCATTTCCCATAACTATTATCTTGCTAGTACCACTGTTCTCACGTCCTGATTCTGCAAAATGATCTGGTAAATTATCGTGGTCAACGGTAATAATGAGCATCAGGAAAACCAAGATGGCAGCTCTATTTGTTTTTGTTTTTTTCTTGTCTGAGGTCATTTACCAGGCCAACAAGGGCAGTCTCTATCCTCAAACTGTTAATTCCAGATGCAAATAATCTTGATTAGTGGTATTATTATATATGCATGAAGCCGGCTCACTATGAACATAGCTTGGTTATGTAATGAAGACCAGAGACTGGTATAAAGATGTTAAAATAAACAGATTTGCATGGGTGCTTTTTCAAGTGCTGTCACTCCATAACTTTGTTCAAGGAGGTTACTTGCCACCTTCGGTAACTGGCTGGGAAGACCTACCTAGCCAGGACAAGCAGGGATTTCGAATGCTAGTTGTGGTTTCATCTCTCTGAGCACATGATTGGGTTACACTGATAGCAAGGGTTATAAAGAAATGGGAGAAGCAGAAACATCAGCCATATCATTCTGTATCAGTATATAAAATATCCAAGTCAAAACTTATAGGAATAAATTTAACCAAAAGGACAAAGCAAGTAGGTCACAGGGACAGTACACGTTAATCCAGTGTTGAGACTTCTCTGAGCCATGATCGACTAGGCCCCTGACCTCTGAGAGGTGCTCAGATAGACAGCATTGCATGGACAGAGAGGCAGAGAACTATGCTTTCTTTGTTATCATCATGATCACTAGAGAGTAGGCTTGATGAACTCACAGCTGAATACATCCCCGAAGACTAGCTAACTTCACGTTAACCCAAACATATATGGTAATTCAAAAACTACTAGTCTATATTTTGGGACTTCTGGAATCAGTGTGTATTGTGTCGTTACAGTTGTGACCAACTCTTCATGACCTCATGTCCATGGAGTTTTCTTGGCGGGAATACTGGAGTGGTTTGCCAGTTCCTACTCCAGGCGCCTACAGCACCTACTATTTCCTGGTGGTCCCGCATCCAAGTACTAATCAGGGCTGACCCTGCTTAGCTTTCTAAATCAGGCAAGATCAGATGTGCTTAGGGCATCTAGGCAGTTGTTTAAACAGCTCAGACATACATGGATCATGGAGCAGCTTCTTAGAAGTGGCAGTGATAAGAGGCTATTGTATGGCAAATTAGTGTACTGTATTTAGTAAGCAGCAAAACAACCCAAATAAGATTTGAAAGAGATTATTGCAATGTCTACTTAAGTTGTTCTTTTTGTTTGTTTTCTCTGTATAGCTCCTGAAGAAGGCCACGAACTGTGTGAGCCAAAATGCATTTTGCAGTTTTAAAAGTTATATGTTTCAGACATCCTGAAGAAAATTACCATACTGTATTTCCATCACATAATGCACAATGTGAAATACCATCTGCTACAGGTTATCCTTCAAGGAAAAATAGATGGGAAGTGTGGCCTGGGGCATAGAAGAACATTCTGGCTTAAGAATTTAAGCCAATGGTTCACAGTGGGCACAGGTTCTCTATTTAGAATATATTTAGCTAAAAAAATTACTGATCATCAATGTTCTAGGAGGACAAAGCACATAAAGTAGAAGAAGACAGCCTGAGACTTCCTCCCAATGGCAGACTCTGTAGCCTTTCTTTATGTGGCACAGAGAGTCTGAGCACTCAGTACATGGAACAAGCTGTGATGCATGGACCAATGAAAATTGGCATGAACAGAATTCTTACAGAAGGAGCCTCTGCCTGCCACTGTCATACATATGGAGCAGAGCAACCTAGCAGAAAACTCAGTGTTTGGAGTAACGCTTCCAGGAATTGAACTCCCAGAAACCTCCAGCCAGCATGACCAGTGTCCAAGGGATTTTAGGACTTGTAGCTCAGTGCAGTGGTCTTGCTGAATGAGGATCTGGGGACTTGTAATCATTCTTCCTGGACCCATTGTGGTCTAGCAGTTAGACAGATGGACTAGGACTCAGGAGACCTGGGACTGATTCCCTGCTGGGTCATGGAAATTCATTGAAGTTCGTGGCACCATTCAAATATCTCACTTATCTTGAAAGCTATATTAAGACTGTTGTTAGTTCCAGCTTGACAGCTCATAATATACACAGCAACACTTTCAGGCTCTGAGATATCTCTAGAATAAATAGGTATGCCTGATAAGAGTAAAAATTAATATTTGTGAAATATATGTCAGCACTGGCTCACTACAGATAAAAGAAGTAGTTTCATTGGAAAACAACAGTACATTATTCAAACAAGACAATATAAAGGGTGTTGAGGACAAACTAAAGGACGTGCAGCAGAAAGGCAGGTTCGCACACTGAGAGGCAGCCATCCTCAGCATGCTACAAAGACCCTAGTACAAGTGAGTGCTGGGTCCTTGTTAAGGGTACCCACAAATATATTTGTTATATGTTCACTTTACTGACTCAGTTGCACACCTTATGTGTGGGGCTATCCTCTCTAAGATTTTCTTCTGCCTGTTAGTTTTCAACTAGGGACCACCCTATCCCATTTGCTGCCAAACATTGTAGACAATCATAGAATGATAGAGTTGGAAGAGACCTCAAGGGACGTCCAGTCCAACCCCCTGCCATGCAGGAACTCCCATCACAGGACTCTCGACAGTCATCCAGCCTTTGCTTAAAAACCTCCAAAGAAGGAAACTCCACCACCCTCCGTGGCAGCATATTCCATTGCCAAACAGCTCTAAGTGTCATGAAATTCTTCCTAATGTTTAAATTGAATCTCTTTTCCTGTAGTTTGAGACCATTGTCCTGCGTCCTACTCTCTGAAACCATGGAAAACAAACCAGTCCCTCCTTCAATGTAGCATCCTTTCAAATATTTAAACACAGCTATGTATCATATCTCCTCTAAGCCTTCTTTTTGTAAGGCTAAACATTCCCAGCTCCCTAAGCCGCTCCTCGTAAGACATTTCTTCCAGACCCTCAATCATCTTGGTCGCCCTCCTCTGGACCCGCTGAAGATTATAGGTGGCCCAACTATGACAGAATCAATAATATGTGTGACTGATGTGCCAGTGACATTTAAGCACCACCTTCTTTGCCCCTTCCTAAATCTTCCAGCCCTAATCTGTGTCTAGTTACAATGAGGGATGGGCACATGCAAGTTGACTGATGTTCTTTCAGCAAAGCTGGCCCCAAAATTTTAGCTACCTGAGGGAAATAACAAAAATGTTCCCCTACTCCATTCTGTATGCAATAGCAAAAAGACTGGCAGTTAAATTTTACTGAAGCACTGGCAGTGTTCTCCACTACCACTGAAAGCAGAAGGGTTTATGAGGGGGTGCAGGATAGGTCATGTAGTTCATGTAGCTGTATCCTCCGACCTAGGAAAATAGCCAGGGACTTGAGGAATTGTCAGGTATCCCACTGCTGCCCTCTGTCATCTGCTACTTAACCACTTATTCCACTCTGCCTAAGGGTAGGGCCAGCTCTGCCCATGGCAGATATCAAAGTCCCCTGTCACATCATCCTTTATCCTTCAGGTTCATAATTTAGAGTGCTCCTTTATGGTCCTGTCCAAATCCCAACTGTCCATCGGAATTTTTGGAAAAGTTGTGAGGCTTTTGTAGTTCAACATTAAGTTGCAAAAGAGAAAGAAAACTCCTGGTCATTAGATGAGGGTGAGAATTTTTGCTGAGTGGTGTACGCTGTCGTGAACTTTATCAATAATTCAGACTGTACATATAGACCAGTAATAAACTACAACTGCAGAAGGAAGGCTTACATTCATCTGGTGTGGATGTACAGATACTAACTGCAAATCAATTCCATCCCAAAATGGAAGTGTGCATTGTACGAGTGTTATAAATTATATCATATTCTCCAGTGTTAAGGTACATTATCTCTGTCATGATTTTCACAAGAGGCACAAACTGAGAGATAATTAGGAAAAGAGATAGCATATAGTGTTTTCCCCATTACATTGGTTGGTACTTTTTTTCCAAATTGTTCTCTGAATATTACTGTCTAAATAGGTAGTTCAGTTTGGCACCAAGGCAGGTATCAGCTTTCCTGATACAACCAGTGAGGAGGTAGTTGTTCCCCCACAACTTGGCATCACAAATACAGACTCCATCTTACTTATTTCATTTAAGCAGAGTTTTATAGCCATCTGATAGGAATCACCAGACATAAGTTAGAAAATAAAACACTGAATAATGTCTGCATGAAGACTTCTACTAATTCGCATAGAATTTGGCAAAATGAATCATTGGTAACTTTCCATTTAGTGATAAATGCTAAGCCCTGTTGCTTAGGGTAGTAAGTCGCATTCATTGAATCAGCAGGTCAACTCCTGCATAAGTTCCAGTGATTAAAGTAGGCTTACTCTAGTCATCACTTACATTAGAAAAATAAGCTGCAGCATTTCACCCTTTGCAATGAACTTTGGTTAGGTTTGATTTTTAGTTTGCTATTTTCATAAGAAAAAGAGGTCCTCAGGAATGCCACCCCCATACTTTAAAAATGTTGATTCTTTCCCTGCATCTAGATAGAGAAGATAACAAGCAGCCATTTGTTAACAGCTATTTCTCTGTCAATTTGTTCCCCTGATCACCTCTTTTGGGGTCTGGGCAACCCAGTGCACACGTAAAGAAACATATTGCTAGGTACAGGCAGTAGAGTATATGATTAGAAATTTTGCAATGTGGAAGGATCTGACCATTACTGGGATGGTTTTTTGTTACTGTTGCTGATAGATCTATTGATAAGGATCCCTAGAAATAAAGTCTAAAATATCACAGTCTGCGCTAGTAGGTTCTCTCTAATGCTGACAAACCTTGTCTGTGAAAGCAAAGTGAACTATAAATTGGAGAACTCACCATTAACTTTCCTCAGACTGACAAAGGCGCTTTTACACAACCCCTAAAATCCGCTGGCAACTTAAATTCGGACCAGAGATCTTGGGGGGTTTGCTCCTCTTGCTGTGTTCCCACCCCTCCGCACACCATTACTTCTGTCTGTGGTGAGGGGAGGGAGAAAAAAAGGGAGAAAAGAATGTAGGCTCACCTCCCTTCTGCCCTGGGGAGCAGCCCCAGAAGCATTCCAGTCTCTTAAAGGGGCGGGGGGCAAAAAAACCAAACAGAAGGCGAGGACAGCCCGGCACTCACTGCTTTACAATGCACATCAGAATTTTTTTTACCTCTGGAGACCAGGTACTTTTAAAATGCGCTGGGGCGCACTGAGGTGGCCATGGTCGTACTTAATTTTTTTTTAAGTGCACAGCTGGTGGGAAAACAATTTTAAGCTCCGTATCTGGGAGCCCTATGCCTCGGATTTTAGGGGTCATGTAAAAGCTTGGATGAGCACTGAAATGTTTCAATCTCTCAAGAAAAGAAGTCCAGTTGCCATGACTCAACTTCCAGACTGACAAACCATGTTCTAGAGGCTGTTGCATTTAGCATATTAAATCCAGAACAGCTCCTCTGTTGTTGTGATTTTGTTGAACCCACAAAAAAAGAAGAATGCTATTGAGAGGGGGAGCAGTATGCAGTTTGGCCCTGCCCAATAAGCCCTAGGGGGCCCAAGAGGGCCCAAGGGAGGCAGGAATTATCCTGGGCCTCTAGCTGGTAGGAATGCACTGCCACAGGTGGAGGAAGGGCCACTGCCCGGTAAAGAGACAACTAGAGGGGAGGGTGCGGCGGCCGGAGTAAAAGGGCAGGAATTGCAGGGCTCAGGGTCATTGTCGTCAACGATTTTGGATGAAGAGGAGACATGGGGAAAGGCAGTCAAGAGTGGGACCCCATCTTCTGTGCCTCCATGGAGATGCAAACAAGGGCAGAGGGCAAGGGCAACCACTTCCTCCCACAGAGCCCAGTTGGCCATGGAAGAGATCAGAGACCTGAGGCTCTGGCAACACAGCCCATGGCTGATCCATCACCACCCCAGCCTTGGTGATCTCGCCACCAGACAGGATTGCCTACCTCACCTGTTGAGGTGCAAGCAGCAAAGGAGGTTTCTACAGGAAACTGTAGAACTCTTTACTGGGTCTGTTTAAAAGAAGCATAAGGGCTCATGCTTCACATCCACTTCTCGGGGCCTGGGGCTTTCAGGGATTTCAGTGAAGTCAGATGGCATCCCTGTTGAGTAGACTGGGCCCCAGTGGGTTCCTGTCAGAAACTCAAGGCTCAGGGAACCCAGAGGGAGGGGCATTTAGGGGTGATTCTGTACCTTTAATAGAGGTTGTTGTGAGTGATAAAACCGAACTGGAACCCACAGGATTTTTGACAAAGAATTGGAACAGTGGTTTGTAAAGAGCTGCTTGCCCAGCTAACAGATGAAGAAAATGTATGGGGGACAAAATTACTGTACAGGGGAAAGTGATGGAAGGTTAAAAAGTGTGTTTGCCAGATTTGGATAGTTGGCTGGAAATTTCAATTCACAGAAGAAATCCATGACCTTTCATTAACATCCTGAAAAACAGGAGGGCTTCAAAACATGTAGGGTGGTGAGTTTTTCCGTCAGCCCTGGAGACTTTGCAGTTACAATGCACTCAGATGCGTGTTTGCTTAGAAGTGCATTTTACTGAGTTTTTTGAGGCTTAATTCTGAGCAAACAAGCACAGGGTAAGTAATGCTGCAACAGCCATGTTCACTGGAGGGGGGCGGGTGTGGCAGGGGCTATTTATATATTGCAGATGCTCATGATTATCCAGACCAAGTCAAACAAAAGCAGGGTTTTAATGAGTAAGTGCTATATTTCCACATGACTTTGCATTGTATCCTGTGTTTAAATGCAAAGGATATATTTTCTGGGTTATCAAAGGAGAATTGACCTCATATCAATGTTTTATGTGTGTCATGCTTGTGCACACTGGGACACCTGGTGGGTGGATGCAGTTGGAGCCTTCATGCCATTTGGAGCACAGCTGGGAATGGAGTGTCAGTATTGCAATTTGTGAGAATCCTATTAGTCCCAGCAGTAGTTCAGGACATTGAAAATAAAGAATTCTCATAGACTAGTGGAGAACCTTCTATTAACAGAAGCATACAGTCTGGAAAAGTTTGCCAAATATCAAGTGTGGTATTGGTAAAGCTACAATAGCAACTGCTGTACCTGCTCAGCATGTTTTGCCACTTTTCCTGCCACCAAAAATAGTGGAGATTCCCCACCATCATACTTGGTCAGCCAGATTTTAACCAATATCATGCGGTCATTTACTCAGTTTTCCTTTTTCTCTGGCTCCATATTCAACAGCTCAAGAAGCAGTGCTAGATTCATTCCAACTTGTGCCTACCCTGTCTCGTGACATCACAAGTAGAAATGGGCACGACTCGGCAAAATTGTCGTTTCTGTTTTCGGTTATCGTTTCCGTTACGTAACGGAAACGGTAACGATAATTAATGTAGGGATTTCATACCCCGATAGCTCTGTACCCCAAGAAATGGGCAGAGCACAAAAGCGCACCTAGAGGAAGCTGAGGACCTGGATTTCCCAGAAATCCCCAGGGCTGAGCAGGCACCCAGGTGCAGCTAAGCTGATGCTGATCTAAGCATAGGTCAGGAGGCCAGGAAAACAGGATATCAGGATACACAGACCAAGAGCCCCTTTCCGTCCTTATCAGTAATGCCTCACTAGCTAGGGAGCATTCCCCCCCCCACCTATGGATTCCATTTCCTGTGCCTGTTTACTGAGTATGGTCAGTAAATGCAGATAAGGCTTGCATTCTTTCCCCCCCACCGAGGAATGTTTCCCTGTATCTATTGTGTTGCTCTCTTATAATAAACACTGGGGCTCAGGCAGCAGCGGGAGAAGGCTCAGAGGGAGAATCACCACCAGACAGAAGGGAGAATCATCATCAATCTCACATGCACGCAGCTGATGCAGACACAGAGAGACACACAGACATCCATGGAACCCTGACAGACAGACGAACAGGAATGCTGCCCTGAGCACCAGATATTGCACCCCGAAACTCTGTGTCCCGTGTGATTCGTAACGCAACAAATTAAGCCGCCAGAACTTGAACTCGAACCGAAAAAAGAAAAATTTGGTCGGGTTTTTCGTTTCCGTTTGTGGCATTGCGGCGATTGCGCAATGCGAAGCACAGAAAAAGTAATTTTTTTTAAAAAAAAAACCCGACTCCCGGCCAAAAACAGGCGAAAATATGCCTGCCTGAGGCTTTGCCACCTACCAGAGGGGTGGTTTCTGGGGGGTCCCCGGCCTTCCCCCCCTTCTCCTGTCCTGGGCTGCTTGCACCAGGCTGGGGGGGGTCATCCTCGTCGTCTCGCCATGCCATGCGGTGGGGGGGGATCCAAAATGGCGACCGCAATTTTTCTTTTGAAATCGTGGTCAAAAAACACACCAAATCACCACAGAAACATGTGAAATTTATTTAATTTAAATGCCTGAATTTTTATAGTAGCAGCAGTGGTTTTTTTATAGCAATAAAACGTATTGATTTTATTTTATTTTATTTTATTTTATTTTTTATTTTTTTAGACCTGCCCATTTGGGCTGGGCATGGGATGGGACCATGCAAATTGTTTGAACCATTCCACCAATGGCATCGCCAGGTTTTTGACTGACACTTCTGGATGTCTTGGAGGGCATAAAAAGCCGAGGCACCTTCCAGAAATCGCAGTCGGGTGTATGGATGTGGTTGAGGGAGCAGGGCTGGCTGCTGGTGCTGGTGTGATCCGATCAAGATTGAGGAGGGAGGCTGGAGGCTTTAGGATTTAAGTTAGGCAGGCAGGGAGGGAATTGAAAATAATTTCTTTGATTCCCTGCAGCTTTGTCTGCTGAAGGGAATAGCAGTTTATTCTTTATTTCTTCTCTGGCAGTTTGTGAGGATTTTTTTTTCTGATATTGGATAAAGGGGGAGGTTCGACTGGGAGTAGGAGGTGTGGATTTATTTTAAAAATATATTATATACTACCATTTATTTTCTATTTTCCCAACTGCAATTTGCTTGCACACACACACATTTGGGGTGCAAGCCAAGAACAGAACATATTCCTAAGTGATATCCTAACTGCCCACTCGCCCGTCCGCCCGCACCGCCGCCCGCCCACTCACCCGCCCGCGGCCGCCGCCCGCCGCTCGCCCGCCCGCTGCCCCACCACCGCCGCCTAGGGCGCAAAAACACCTAGCGCCGGCCCTGATTGCGGGATGCCCCTATGCTCTGGGAAGTCAAATCGCGCTAAATCGCGGTGGAAACGACAAACGACAAACGGAAACAACAATTTTTTGAAAAATTTCACGACAAACGGAAACGACCCGAAACGGACCCGTTCCGACAAACGAAAACTCGAAACATCATTTTTTCTGGTCATGCCCATGTCTAATCACAAGAATCTGCCCCTTCATCTCAGGCTTTGGCCCCCAAATTTCTGGGAATGGGATGTTTCTGGTCTCAGAACCAAGGAGGTGACAATATGATGTTCAAGGAGAGAAAGCCTCCCACTGCATTGCCTGCTGTGCGCCACTAAGCTATCCTGCTGTCTTCAGGTGTGGTGGAAGATGCCACATCATTGCTGGTGATTAACAAAAATTCAATTGCCCGGCCAGTTGGTTTTCCATAAGGAACAGTAGAAGGTGCATTTTATCCACAATGCTCCAGGTTATAACACTGAACATTTTCAGTTGCAGATAAAATGTTTCCATATGCAGCAGTCCAGCAGATGGCAGACTGTTCTCACTAACGGTCAGCACAATAATAAAGGATTCTACATCTTAATAATTCAAGGGCATATCATTTTTCCTCACACCATCTAGAACCTTGGATTTACTGTATCTCCCTAAATAATCAGAGATGCACTCTGGGAAATCCTGATTCACATTTACTGCAATGTTAAGACTACAGCTATCTTTCACAGCATTGCCACAGCATTTTCGGAAAGAGGAAATGCTGGTCTGGAGGGTATTATTTGTGTAGTGTTGTTTATATATCATTAGTGTGCAGAATTTGAAACTGTTCATTCTCAATATTAGCTGTGATGGAATGCAATCACTTTCTGTTACAAATGATTAGAACAATTTCTTCTCATTTACAGCAAGATAAATAAACATTAAGCATCCTGAGTGAAAATACATCTTCACATATCAAACACTAAGTAGGGCTTTGCATGTGCTGACCAGGAGATTCTATTACTCATAAAGATCACCTTAAATATAAAATTCAATACATGCTTATTAAAAAGTAGTCGGTCACGACTGTAACGACACAACACACACACACACAGGCGACTTCCATGGATCTGGGAACACACTTCTGCAACGGAGGTGGTACAGACCCTTGACTGTTGCCTGGCTGCAGTCGTGGAATGGACCAGGACTAATGGGCTCAAGCTCAACCCCGGGAAAACTGAGGTTCTGTTCTTTGGTGCATCACCAGATGGGTACAGTGGCCCTCTCCCCATTTTGGAGGGATTGACCCTCCAGCTGGCGGATAGAGTGAGGACTTTGAGTGTCATCCTGGATACAGCTTTGCCCCTGGAAGCCCGGGTGGCAGCTGTTTCCAGAGCGGCCTTTTTCCAGCTTAGGCTTATCGCCCCGATTCGCCCACACTTGAACGTGGTTTCCCTTAGGACAGTAGTGCAGGCACTGGTGATCTCGAGGGTAGATTATTGTAACACTCTTCACATGGGGTTACCCTTGACCCTTGTTCGGCGACTGCAGCAGGCGCAAAATGCAGCAGCCAAGCTGGTGGTTGGTGCGGGCAGGTTTGTCCGCATCACCCCCATCCTGGCTTGCCTCCATTGGCTACCCGTTGCCTCCCGAATAAGGTTCAACATATTGGTTTTGGTTTACAAAACCCTCCATGGCTTGGGACCTGGCTATTTGGTGTAGCTGATCTCCCAGAGTTCGGGTTCATCCCGACCGACCAGAGCTTTGCTAGCCTTCACCCTCCAGGTGGCCAGAGCGAAGGAGACCCGAATGGTTTCTACACATAATTGGGCCTTCTCAGTGGCCGGCCCAGCACTCTGGAAGAAACTGCCCACGGAGATTAGGCTGGTGGAGTCTCTGCCAGCCTTTAGGAGAGCTTTAAAGACCTGGCTCATTATGGAATGTTTTGGTAATCGCTGAGTGTACGATTGTGTGTTGTGTGTTGGTTGTATTGTTTGTCCTAGCCCTCTTCTGGCTGGATTTTATGTTGTGATGTTATTATCCTGACCTGTCTCCTTCTAAATGCCAGGTCGGTCCACAATAAGACCGCTGTCATTTTTGACACCATTATTGACAGCAGGACCGACCTGGCCTGTATTACGGAGACTTGGGGGGGGGCTCAGAGGGGTCGCCATTGTGTACAGGGAATCGCTTTTTGTGACCAGGGCCTCGACATTGGTGAGTCCGGGGTTAGAATGCCTACACCTGCTGGTGGGACAGCGGGATAGATTTGGCATTGTGCTGGGTTACCGTGCTCCCCGCAACCCAGCGCAATCCCTACCAGAGCTCTCCGAATTCATTGCCTCTGCTCTGTTGAAGTCCCCCCAGCTTTTAGTCGTCGGGGACTTCAACGTGCATGTTGGCGGTGAACTCGTTGGTGTAGCTCTGGAATTCATGGATACCATGACGTCCATGAGCCTATCTCAGCATATTTCTTGCCCCACCCACAGGTCTGGGCATACCTTGGACCTGGTGTTTACCTCCATGTTGGGGGATTCTAATCTGGAGGTGAGGGACTTTGTTTCCTCCCCTGTGTCATGGTCAGATCATCACCTGCTGTCCTTTTCCCTGACGGTGGCACCCCCCCCCTTGCGGGGATCAACGGCCCCTTGTTTGGGCATGCCCCCGAAGGCTTCTTGATCCGGCCAGGTTCCGAGAAGCCTTCGGGGAGCTTCCTGGTGGTCTGGCTGACGATTCGGCCGAGGCTATGGCTAACCAATGGTTTGAGTCAGCTGCCAGTGCCGTCTACCGTATCGCCCCCAAGCGTCTCCTCCGCAGCAGAGCTCGTGCCTCACCGTGGTTCACGGTGGAGTTATGAGTGATGAAGCAAGAGCGCAGGAGACTTGAGAGCATCTGGAGGCAAGACCGGATGGTTAATAATAAGACTGCAGTTGTGATCCAGACTAGGCGCTACTCGCGAGCGATCAGGGAGGCCAAAAGATCTTTTTACTCCCTGAGAATTGATGAGGCCTCGAACCGCCAGGCGGAACTTTTCTGGGTGGTTCGAGACCTCACCAATCCTAGTCTGGCTAGGCCTCCTCCTACTGATTTCAGTAGTGAGAACTTCGCAGTCTTTTTTAGATCTAAAATTGAGGCCATCCGTGCCGGTTTTGACTCCAGTTGCACTGGCCCTCCCTCGCCATCCCCAGCTTCCTTGCCCCCCCGCTCTCCTCGACTGGTTGAGTTTGGGCCTGTCTCTTCATCTGACACCTCCAGGGCAATAGCCCATTGCCATCCCGCGACCACTCCTTTCGATCCTTGCCCATCATGGTTAATTAAATCCACCGGAGGAAGCATGCCCGAGTGGGCTGCCGCCATCGCCACCACCTCCTTTCGCGAGGGGGTTTCCCCCCCCTCATCTGAAGGAGACGGTGGTCCGGCCCATTTTGAAAAAAACGGGCCTGGCGTCAGACCAATTGGCCAACTACCGTCCGATCGCCAATGTTCCCTTCATGGGCAAGGTTATCGAAAGGGTGGCCGCGGTGCGGATTCAATCGTTTTTGGATGAACAATGGTGCCTTGATCCTTGCCAATCCGGTTTCAGGCCTGGCCGGGGAACCGAGACAGCTCTGGTCGCGCTGCAAGATGACCTAATCCGGGCGGCTGACAGGGGTTGCTCTACCCTGTTGGTCCTCCTGGATTTGTCAGTGGCCTTCGATACCGTTGACCACGGTATCCTACTGGACTGGCTCTTGGAGGTGGGTATCGGAGGCAGTGTTCGCAGTTGGCTCCGGTCCTTCCTTCAGGATCGGTCTCATTATGTGCAGCACGGCGGAGAGCTGTCGGCCCCATGGACACTCCCTTGTGGGGTTCCGCAGGGCTCGTCTTTCTCCCCCATGCTGTTTAATATCTATGTAAGGCCGCTGGCTGGGGTCATTCGGAGATTTGGAGTCTGCTGTCATCAGTATGCTGATGACACGCAGCTCTATCTCTCCTTTCCCACCTTTGCAGTGGAAGCTGTCCGGACCCTCGACCAGTGCCTGGAGGCGGATATGGCTTGGACCAGGGCCAACAGGCTCAAACCTAACCCCGAGAAGACTGAGGTGATGTTCTTTGGGAGTTCCCCGTCTGGTTATGGAGGCCCTCTCCCCAGCCTGGAGGGAGTTTCCCTCCAGCTGGCGGAGAGGGTTCGTAATCTGGGTGTGATCCTGGACCCGGCTCTGTCCCTGGAGGCCCAGGTGGCGGCCGTGGCCAGGACCGCATTTTACCACCTCCGCCAGATTGCCCAGATTCGTCCCTATCTAGACGTCGACTCCCTGAGAACAGTGGTCCAGGCGGTGGTGATCTCGAGGCTGGACTACTGCAACGCTCTCTACATGGGGCTGCCCTTGACTCTCCTCTGGCGATTGCAGCGGGTGCAAAATGCAGCGGCCAGACTGGTGGTGGGTGCGCGTCATCACGACCACATCACCCCGGTTCTGGCTCAGCTGTATTGGCTACCCGTTGCATCCCGGATCATATTCAAGGTCCTGGTTTTAGTTTATAAAACCCTCCATGGCTTGGGACCTGACTACCTGGCAGAGCGGATCGTCCAGCGGTCAACCTCGGCCCGACCGGTTCAGCAGTCGCGGGCGCACTCGCTGTGGGTTCCCACCCCCCGAGAGGCTAGGCGATCCCTTACGCGGAACCGGGCCTTCTCGGCTGCTGCCCCATCGTTATGGAATAGCCTACCCAGCGAGGTGCGCTCTGCAGAGTCCCTGTTGGCCTTTCGCAGAGCGGTCAAGACCATCCTATTCCGCGAGGCTTTCGGTGACCTAGCCTAACAGGTTTTTTCCCCTCCTCCTCCGCCATCGATTCCCCTCCTCATTAGGAGTATGTTTATTTAGCAGCGAGGTTTTTATTATAACAAGGGTGCTTTAAGCTGCTTTTTTTTAAAATCACGTGTGTGCTTTGTTCTGTTTGTTTGTTTGTCTTACTTAACTTGTATTGAAGTGCTGACTTGTCTCAGCGTTGTAAGCCGCCCAGAGTTCCCCTTGGGAAGATGGGCGGGGTATAAATCTAATAAATAAATAAATAAATAAATAAATAAATAAATAAATAAATAAATAAATAAATAAATAAATCTTGTTTTTACATTTTATTTTTGTTTTTTTATTATGGGGTTGTGTTTGGGCAAATTGTTTTGTAATTTGTTGTACACCACCCAGAGTTCCTGAGAGAAAATCAGGCAGTTAATAGATATAAAATGAATAAATAAATAAAATAAACACTGAACCTTGTGCAGGACCTCACTATGCTGCAGAAAGAGGGAAGAAATTGTTGTAGCAGCAAGACTTGGTGTTTTCACTTTAAAAGTGTACCACCCCACACACACTTTCATATAAGTTGTATACTGTACCTCTTTTATACCTTGATTAGCATTTCTGTAATGACTTTGAAACTGCTAATCTACTCTCACACAAGGTATGGGCCTTGCTCAAAGGGGAAAACAGCAGTTTTAAAGAAGAAAGCATTATTAGCAGAATTTGGCCATCTGCTAGCAGAATTTTAGTAACAAAACAAGTCACTATGGGAAGATACCATCGGGAAACCATTCAAATAGATGTGTGGACTCATTTAACACCTGTGTTGTTCAATTAGAGATGAATTAAGACATGAAGAGGTAGATCAGATTTGGAACATGTAGAGATCCTAAACTAGGCCCTTAAGAACCCCTGTAGCACTACTGGAAATACTGTCCATTCAATAAAACTTGAAGTATAATGTGGAAAAGTGTGTGCATGCACGCACATGCGTGTGTATTTTAGAGGCCCTCCCCCAATTAAACATAGACCCTGAACTGTGGTTAGCAGAACTTATATGCAAATGGTACTGAGTCCACTAATGTTTTCAAAGAATCCCACGTTTCAACCAGCCTTGAGAACTCTTGGCACATCCTCCAGAATCCGGTCTCTAGGGCTGGAGCAGGCACAGGTCCTGATGAACTGGCACCTGCATGTTATTGCCTGGGGCAACTATAGCTTGCCTGTCCTAGGTACGGGGAATGGAAAAGAGAGCCCTCAAGCAGATGGCAAAACCCTGCAGCCTTTTTGCTGCTGTGTGGCGTTCTGTAATTGGTCTTTTCTCAAAACACCAAAATACCTCTACTACACGACAGTATATATGATTTCAGGGCTATAATGAACACATTTTCTCAATAAGATGTACATCTATTTAAACAGCTTTAGTTCCACTAGCTCTACAGAGCATGAATACTTAAGTGGCTTGTGGGACTGCAGCGAGAAGCATCAGATTTATGCCTGCCAAAGTAAACTTCCTTTATAGAACAATGTATCAAACAGATAAATACAGTAGAAGACAAACCTACTATAAAACCTTTACAATATTTTAAACCCTAAAGTCTGGACTGCCCTTATTATCCTATTCTAACACCTGTTTTACTAGACTGGTGGTCTTATAAATTAAACCTGTGCAGGAATTAAACATAAAGACTTTAACTCACTAATGACAATAAGACCATATATAGAGCAGCCCTTCCCTGATTTTATGCCCTCCAATGCCCTGGACTACAATTCCCATTGCCCCTAAACAAGAGTTGTACTATATTGGGGTGGGGGTGGGGGGGTACCAAGTTTTGATATTGTAATCTATGAATAGATCTGGTTCATATATTTTCTCCCTAACAGTGACATCTTATGTTTATTCCTCTGCATGCAGCTCAGTATTTGAAGGGAAGGAGCATGGCCAGAACCAAAGGGACAATAATCACTAATGTTAAGAATCCACATGATTAATTCTACCCACATGTTTTGGGCTCTTTAAATGCTATAGCAGACCTGTAGGGAACCATTCACAGCAACCCCCATGCCACAGCTAACAGCCCACTCAATTATATCTGCTGAATATAATCGGTTTGGACCTTTGTCCACATTGAAGTCTCCTTGAACATACATGACGCTTACATAGCAAAGATGTTATGTTAAAGGAAATATTATTCCATATAAGGGTTATTTTACATTTTAAAGGTCATTACGTAAAGGGCTGCACAACAGTTAACATCATTAAAGAGAGTTTTCCAGGAAGAGCTCAGGAGTCAGCATCCTTTCTGTGCTAAAGCAGAATTTGCAAACCTTTGCTTTTTAATCATGTGCAGATACTCTTCTACATATTCACTGTTTTCCTAAGCCTCTTTCTTCGAATCTTCTCCCTAAGCAATGAGAGCTTAGCAGCACATCCTGACTGTACATTGCATACAGGCATATGAAGGCTGAGGGATGGAGGGAGGTTATTCCTCCATGACTATATACAAATCACAGCAAAAATCTACACAAGCTGTCAGTCTTAAAGAAGGAGAAAGGCTGTTCCCTGCTATTAGGCAAAGTGACACAGCTACTTCAGGATTTAGAGTGTCATAGCATGGCAGCAAATTGTTATAATTGTAAATAATTCCTTTATTTGCAAAGATATAAGTCTAGTGTAAGCAACGAGTGCTCTTTCCAGGTAACAAATTTTGACTCTCTAAAGTAGCCCCCAGAACACAGAGAGAACTCCTAGTTTCCTGAGCTCCTTGCCCTCTGAAGATGCCAGCCACAGAATCTGGCGAAACATCAGGAAGAAAAACTTCCAGAACATGGCCAAACAGCCCCCAAAACTGACAACAACTATCAGATCCCGTCCATGAAAGCCTTCAAGAATTCCACTAGCCAACATTATAATGCCATTGTACCGTACAGGACGATAGTAAGGCCGCATCTGGAGTATTGTGTACAATTCTGGTCACCGCGTCTCAAAAAAGACATAGTGGAACTGGAAAAGGTACTGAAGAGAGCGACTAAAATGATTACTGGGCTGGGGGACCTCCCTTATGAGGAAAGTCTACAGCATTTTGGGCTATTTAGTCTGGAAGAAAAGGCGCCTGAGGTGGAATATGATTGAGACATACAAAAAATGCAGGGCATGAGTGAAGTAGATAGAGGGATGCTCTTCTCCCTCTCACAAAATACCAGAACTAGGGGACATCCACTCAAACTGAGGGTTGGTAGAGTGAGAAGAGACAAAAGATTTTTTTTTTACCCAGCATGTTGTTAGTCTGTGGAACTCCCTGCCAGAGGATGTGGTGATGGCATCTGGCCTGGATGCCTTCAAAAGGGGATTGGACAGATTCCTGGAGGAAAAGTCCATCACAGGTTACAAACCATAATGGAGATGTGTAATCTCCAGGCTTAAAACCAGGGTACTTCAAGGGCCAGATGCAGGAGAGTGGTATCAGGAGACAGATATCTAGTCTTGTGCGCTCCCAGATGCATCTGGTGGGGCCATTGTGAGATACAGGAAGCTGGACTAGATGGGCCTTTGGCCTGATCCAGCATGGCTCTTTTTATATTCTTATGTTGATGACTGCTCAATCCAAGAAAGCCAGCCTGGTGTTTTGTGTGTGTGTGTGGTGTGTGTGTGTGTGTGTGTGTGTGTGTGTCCTCCCTAGTGAACTTAATATTTGAGTCCACTGCATTGATGTGGCCTGTAAAGGCCTGTACTTCCTGAGACTTGATTTTCACCCAGGTATCATCTACATACCTGAACCAGTGGGATGGTGCTGTCCCTGGGAAGGTGCTGAGTGTCTTCTTCTCCACTTCTTCCATGTATAGGTTAGTCACAATGGGTGACACTGGGAAACCTATGGCACAACCATGCATCTGTCTGTAGAAGTCCCCTCTGGACATGAAATACGTGGCGTTCAGGCACAGATCCAGGAGCAGGCATAACTGGTCTGGATGGAGGCTGCTCCTGGTGGTGAGGGTGCTGTCTTTTCTTAGTCTTCTTTTTACAGTTCTTAAGGCATCAGTGGTGGGAATGTTGGTAAAGAGAAATGTAACATCAAAGGATACCATGGTTTTGTTTGTATCCAGTTTCAGCTCCCTGACTTGAGAAACAAACTCCTCTGAATTGTGCATGTGGCGGCCTGTGAGACCAACCAGTGGGGTAGGATAGTTGCCAGGTATTTTGCAATGTTGTTCATTGCTGCATTTATACTACTGACAATGGGTCTGAGGGGGACTCCTTGCTTGTGGACTTTGGGACATCTTTACAGGCAGTTGACAGCTTTTCTAGGATAAGTACAGAATCTGTTTTGGATCTGTGTCATAGTTTTCGCCTCTCCCATTCTCTTTGATGGTTAGGGGATGTTCTTAATATACACAGTCACAATTGGCAAGATGTACAAGAGTTCAAGTAAATTTAGGAAAATTGAATAATTCAAAGGGATAGGTCAGTACTAGTAGCCCTCACAAAGTAAATATTAAAAATTAGGATTAATAATTAGCTAGGCTTGATATGTTAAAATGTTATCTGAGGGCTGCCCGTGCTTGATTTGACCGCTAAAAGTTGTAAAAGTGCTAAACAGGTGGGCAGCACCCTTCCAAGTTAATAAGGAATGATACAATAGTTCAAACTTTCTTGCACTTCATTCTGTCCCCTTGATTTAGGGTTTTAACAGTTAAAGAACGTTAAAACGGTGGCCCAATTTGTGTCCCACAAATGTGTCTTGGTTCTTTATCTATGGGCTAGGTGGGGAATGAACTTTATAGGTCCCTTCCACTTTAAGATTCTATGGTTCTATCTACTAGACATGTTTGATTACAGTGGAACCTTGACTTACGTCATTAATCCGTTCCAGTGGTCTAGACTTAAGTCAAACATGACTTAAGTAAAACGAACGTTTCCCATAGAAAGTAATGGGAAAGCGGATTAATCCGTTCCAGATGATGAAAAAGACCCCCGAAAACAGCAATTTAACACAATTTTGACCGGGATAGGAGATTCCTTCTGGGGATGTAAATGAAATGTCTCTTCAAAGAGAGGAGGAGGCAGTGGAATTATAGTCCACAAGTTATATGCCTCCAGTTTTTAATGTTCATAGAAACAATGTCTAACATTTAAGTTTTACTGATTTTTAACCTGATGTTCCAAGTTCTGAACAACTCTATGCTTACCATTAGAGTCCCACAACTTTACAGCTCCCCAACTAAAATGCTTCGATTGTGGACCAGACTTCTGCAGCCAGATTTTTTACAAGACTGAGCCGACTGTCTAACCAGCAAGGCCAGCCCCGAGCTCCCGGCCCTTCTTCTCCTCTGGCAGCAGCGGCTTCGGTGAGGCCGAGGACCAGCTCCAGGTGCTCTGAGCTGGCCTCGCGGAAGCTGCCGCTGCCGGAGGAGGGGAGGAAGGCAGGAGCGGTTGGGAGGCGGCAGCCGCGATGCTGGGTTGTGGCTGCCGCCCAATTCCGGTGCCTTGCGCTGGGGCTCCGAGATGTAAGTCAAAGCCTGCGACTCAAGTCAAACAGGCCCCTTCTTGCTGCAAGTCAAATATGATGCAAGTCAAGCAGTATGTAAGTCAAGGTTCCACTGTATTAAGGTTGTCCTCAGGACAACCTCCGGGTTGGAGAGATAGGCAGGATATGTCTCAATGGCATTTGCAGGGAATCCTAAGCAGGTGAAAACATCTGCTTGGGAATACTCTGAAGCAAATGGTGAGCTACTGTGTGCAGGACTCGAAGGGCTGTGGCTTGTTCCAGCAAGGCTGTTTTTATATACCATAAGCTTGAGTTTACCAGAGCTGATCTGTTGATGACAGGAGTTGTTGGAGATCACATTAATAAGTCAGAGGTGTATTGATGACAGGTGAATCTGAACTCAATTATGGTGGCAGGACATTATCCCCCAGCTCACTTGAGGGCATTGGACCACTTTAAAAGAGCAGGATAGACTGCCAGCCTAGAGTATACAGCTCTTCCTTTCAGCGGGAGAAGAATGGCCTGGGGGACACTTGCTATTTAAGCAACCATGTCCAGATGGCAGGCTCCATTCTCCTGCTTTGTCGGGATGTTGGGCTTCCCCTCTTGGGATCCCCTCCAGCTATACAATTCTATAATTCTATTATCCTACTACATATATCAAGCCCTGTAGTCAAAACATGATTGAGGAAATGTGAATTGGAGTGTATATATTCTCCAACTTTGAAGCATGCAGCCACCCACAAAAAATCTTTAAAATAGATATACTGGTAGTTGAAGATACACTTCATTTGTATTTTTACAAATTGGCTACTCTGCCATCTGTAGTATTTTGATTATAAAGGCAGCATACATTTTCCTGAAATGGAAACCTTAGCTGTGAAATGTAAAGACAGATGACAGACTGCTTAGGATGTCAAGAGTTCAACAAAGGCTTTGGGAGATATTTGATGACACCTATCTGTGGAGTGTGCTGAAAGAAAGCTGCAAGTCAGATTTTTATCTTTCTCTTTTATCCAGATTATTATCTCCTTCTTTTGTCTGACAAAAGAGCTTGCCAGACAAAAGAAGCATCCTGAAAAGGAAAATCTTAATAGGTTAGAAGTTCTGAGATTTCTATGCTATCCAACAAAATAAAATTCAAAATGTTGACAAAGTTTCTTCTTCTTTTCTTTTTCTTTATTCTGATTAAAAAAAATCTTTCAGAATCTCAAATCCAGATCGACACTGTACTAAGTGGAATTCCCTGAGAATTATGGTTTTCCAAGATCCAGAAATTATTACAATTCACAAGTTAAAAAGCAATGAAAATAGCTTGCAACTCAAATTTAAACAGCATTGCTAATTAAGAGATAGTTAAAAATACTTAACATTGCATTTTTATGCCAATTGGATAGAAGTAGTGTAGAGATATGCCACTAATCTGAACTGGCAGAAGAGAGAGATCACTAATGCAGTGGAAGTCAACTGGTAAACAATGTGTAAGAGTGCTGTTATGGCTGCACAGATGTTGTCCTGCTATAAACACTGGCATTGGTTAGAAATGGATGATACACTGGGAGTTGTGAGATTTACCATCTGGCCTAGTGGTGGTGAACCTTTGACACTCTAGATGTTTTGGACCACAATTCCCAGAATTCTGAGCCCAGAGTTCCAATGACAACGGACTGTGGGAGTTGTGGTCCAAAACAGCTGATGTGCCAAAGGTTCACCACCATTGCTAGGTTATGCCAGGCCAGTAACCCTCTCTCATCCTGACTTACTCCATAGTGTTGAGGTCAGGCTGAGATTTTGACTAGCCTAAGGTCACCGAGTGAATTTCACTGGGAACCCAAACATGCAGGTAGGAATAATACCTATACAGTAATGATATTTACTATATAAAGTCACACCCCAAGGATCCAAGGATTGAATCAATCAGTATATATTTGAGTTCCCACCAAGCTTGTTTCTAAAATGGAGAACCACCATTTAGGACAGGTCTTGTAACAGTGGTAGAAAGTGAATACTGTTAAAATTTCAGTAAGTCATGTTGCTCCATACTGTGTAACTGCACAGACATATGAACTTAAAGCAACAAGTATCATGTGATATGTGAAGCACAATGGTATTTTTTTAAAAAAAACTGAAAACAAAAGATCAGTCAGAACTGAGAAGGCAGGTATGATAATTTGAGGTATATTGAGCTGCAGCTTTCAGTCACAAAAATAATGATTGCAGAGAGGTAGCTGTATTAGTCAGATCTTTCTGTTTCTGGGATAAGCAAGAAGAGAAGTCAAAATTTGATTAGCAGTATAAAGGCAGTTTATTCAGTGAGAACAGAACAAGCAAGCAATGACAATACATACAATACATAAAAAGTAAAAGTCAGCTCCAAAAACTAAAAAGTATCCTCATGAATCTATGTAATTTTTATCTATGGTCTTCCCAAGACCACAATCAAATCGTACAGCCCATGCTTGCAAAAACATCAACTAAAAGCACCAATCTTTATGAATCTTTATGGTTTGTGCATGGTACCCTCTGACAACCACCATGATATCATAGATCTTATCTTTGCCCCTAGTCCAAATGATAACAATCGGAGATCCCTCACTGCACATCATTGCCATGGCACAAAATCAGGGATCCAAGGTGCACATTCTCATGGATCATGTTTATTTATACATGAGAGCATCTCCGAACCACTATCAAATCTTATGTCCCATTTGAGTTGCAGACAAAACTACCAAAGTCAAGGTTCCCTCACCATATTATGGTACTATCATAAAAACAAAATAGATTTGATTCATGGATCCATGCAAATTTTACATGGGATCCTCCACAATCCACTCTCAAATCACATACCATACTGAGTTCAAAGAATAAAAGTCATTGATCCTTCACTGCATGACATCTGCATCCAACAAATATATGGATCTAGGGTGTGGATCCTCACAAATAAATACAATTTATACATGAGATCCCTCCAAGATCACTGTCAAATCATGGATGCCATATATGGCTACACAAAGACATGAAAAACAAAGATTCTTCATTGCACAATAATGCATCAAAGTATGCAAAAATATAGAGCAGACTGGATCTTCAAAATTTTTGTATAGAAAAACCTCCCAAGCCCATGGCCAAACCATAGATCTATCAACACCTTCAGAATGGACCATAGCAATAGATACACTTCATAGCATTATCATGTGGGAAAAACTTGGATCTCAGGTGGGAGTTTTCATGATGGCCAAAATCCTGTCTGAGTAAGGTTACATGGTGGAAGCTGATGATGTCATCAACTGGCATATGTAACATTTACCCTAAATCATGGATGCCATATATGGCTACCCAAACCCATTACCAGTATATCTATGATTCTGTCTTTGGACATGAATGATTACACAGTAATTTTGAGCAATCCCACATAAAATTATGCAGGTGCATCAGGATCCATACTTCAGATCAATTTTTATGCCATGGGTACACAGTTTATGCCTTAGTCTTTGGTCATGGATGGAATATATGGTTTGATATTGGTTTTGGGAAGATGAGCACCTCTGTGCTATGTTTTTGTGGGGCAGCAAAACAATGCAGCGAGGGATCCACAATTTATTATTATTTAGGTTCCAAGTGTGAGCATTGAAAGGAGCTATTAAAATTAGTCTGGGGAGAATCCCACCTAAAAATATCATGTGGATCCAAGAGAATCCATGTATTGGAGCAACGCTTTTGTTTGCTTTTACAGTTTAGGTTTGTGTGTGTGTGTGTGTGTGTGAGTGAGTGTGAGTGAGTGTGAATGGGAACTAGGACTCAGCAATACTTTGAGGGCGGTCCCATGTGAAGATACAGTAATGTGGATCCGTGAACACCTGAACTCTGTGTTTTGTGCCAGGTCGGAACCCTACAGGGAGAAGCTCTGTAATCGTTGCTTTTAACTTGATGGACACAGGATTTGTTTGTGCTTTGGGAAGGATCTCACGCAGAAATGATACGGCATTGTGGCTTTTTATCCAGCCCCAACCATGCGATGTCAACAAGCTCGCGCAAAAAAAAAAAAAAAAAGGAACCACAGTAGCTTAGCGGGACACGCAGGAGCAGGACCGTATGACAGCGACATTAATCCTATGGCTCATCAACTGCTGCTCTAATTCCAAATCCTTTCCTCCGCCCTCGGTTTTGTTATGTCGCTGCGCTGTGCCCTCAAGTCGGAACCGACCTCCCGCGGCGTAGCGGGGTCTTTGTGGTAAGTATGCGAGGATGCTGAAGGGAGGAGGGTGTTTTTTTTTTTGCCGCTTCCACGCCCGCACGGGATTCGAACCGGCGTCTCCACGGTCCTCCTCGCCGTCCCTCCCTCCACCGCCGCCCTGCGGATTACCCTCCGCTTTCACAGCCTCCGCGTTCCTCCCTCCTCCCCCCTCCTCCCCCCGAGCGCGAGAGCAGGAGGAGGAGGAGGAGGGGGGAAGAGGTCGTGAGGGAGCGCGTTACCCGGCATGCAGCGGGCGGCGCGTTCCCCCCCCCAAAGATGGCGGCGCCTCTGGATGAGTACGAGAAAGAAGCAGGTTGTGTCCCGATCCTGCACCCTGAGGTGAGGCCCGGTCGGCTTCCGGCGGGGCTTTTTGCAGCCCCGCTTGGAAGAGGGCGAAGCCGTCGAGTGGAGGACGGGCAGGAGGAGGAGCAGCAGCAGCAGCAGCGGGCGGAGGCCGCCGCCGCCGCCGCCGCTGCCTCCGCGCTTGACACTCCCTTCGCCGGCGGGGGCGGAGGTTGGCCCGGAGGCAGGGGCAGGTCGGTCTGGGAGGGATAAAGCGGCCGCGGCGGGTACGCCTCGCTTGCTGGGCGACCAGGAGGAGGAGGAGGAGGAGGAAACGATGGAGGAGCCGGAGGAGGTAGACGCTCCTGTCCGCGGCCCGTGTGAAGGGGTAAAAGAGGAGGGTCTCCTCCGGCTCCCCCCCCCCCCCCGTTCCTTCTCCTGGTTCCCTCACAAGGGTATGAGAAGGAAGACGGCAGGCAGGGAGGAGGTGGGGAAAGAGGGGCTCCTTCCCGTCGCTCCTCAGGCGCCTCCTGCTCATCGCGACGCCGGGATGTGTGTGTGTGTGTGTGCTTTTGGCTCTCTCAGAAAAGGGGACATCTCTGGTGACACCCTCGTCTCGACAGGTCTCGAAGCCCAAGTCTCTTGGGAAGCCCTGCCGCGACAGACACGGCTCTGGGAAAACGTCCCTCTCTCGTGCTCTGCTCTGAGCCTCTGACCCCAAGGCGCGCCACCCTCCCTTCCAGAGCCCCAAACATGCGTTTGCAGGATTTATGACATCCGCCCCCAGTCCTTTGGGTGATGAACTGATCGCAGATCTCGGCCCTGGAAGGGAAATAGATCTGAGCCACACTACAGCAAAAGTCAGGAGATAAGAGGCCTAGTTGTGGCCTGTGCATTTATAAATGTAATCGAATGCCAGTGTAATAGACTTCCTTGACAAAGTCTGTTGAATTCCCTCATTAGTATAATCTGTTGTGTAAAGTTAGTTGTAACTGCATCGATCAGTTGCTGGAAAACACTTTTTCTTGTCAGTATGCATGATGATCAGGTATCTTTTTGTGGTGCATGCAGACAGCTCTAGAGGGTTTGTGGGTGCCCCTCCACATTACTAGTATTAGGCACCTTCATTGCTTATCTTTCCTTGCCAGTGTACTTGAAAAAGAAGAAAAATGTCCCCATTGTTTTTGCCCCCTTTTCAGAGGATTGGATATATTTTGCAACTTTTAAAAATGTAGTCTTTCCAGCCCCTTAAAGGTTAGGTCCACCCCCTTCAATACAGCAAGGTACCAGATTTATATGTGCTACTACAGTGTTAACAAGAGTTAGCCTGTGGTTGTCTGAGAATGGCCTTGGTAACAACTTAATTTAAAATATTTTTATTTTATTTTAATTATCAATGACTGCATAGCACTCCAGCAGTGACTTTAAGAATGCAGAAAATGATATGGAAGACTTTTCTTCCATGCTTTTAGCTGCCTCCCACTCATATGGTGAGTGGGTTGCTTTGGTTTGTTATGAAAGTGTCTGTCATTAAAAGGTGTGCTAAATATCAGGGGGTGTTTGGGTTGTTGATTTTTCACAGAGCAGATGGTATTCTTGTTAAAGTTAACAGCTTGAACTTTTGTCTGAGCTAGAATCTTACATTTGGCATTTCTTATTTTTTCTTTGGTTTGCTTCATATGCTCATTTACCAGGAATAAATCCTGCTGAACTCAAGTAAAGTTTCTTCAGAGTAGACATGTAAAATTGTACTCTTAATATTATTGTAATTAAACTTTATTGTAAACACATTTTTAACAACAAGGAATAATGATGCAACAAAACATACCCCTCTTTAGAGCAATCCTGTGCACAGAGAATTTGTAATCTAGGAAGGATTCTCTTACTGCAAGTCTTCAAACATGACTGGAGGCAAAGGCTACATCTGTACCCCCACCCTGCCACAGTTATGCAGCTGAATGCAGGAAAGGGAGAAAGTGCAGAACAAGGAACAGATAATTCTGATAGCTCCTTTAAAATATTGATATTATCCCTTTTCTTCAAGGAGGACAATGTACACAGTTTTCCTTTTTATTCTTGCAACAATCTATTGAAGTAGGTTGGATGGAGAGACATTAGCTCACCTAATGTCACTCAGGGATGCAGTACCTCAACTATTACCCTCAACAATTACCATGTACACCAAGTATTGTTCTACACTGTCAGAGAGCACACAGTGAACTTCCTGGGAGAGGGGTTGTGTACTTATCTGGGGAAGGAAAGCCCTTTCTCAGGCCTCTTAAGGGGAGAGTCTCTGGTAGCCTATTGTGAAGGGTGGAATTTTGAAGTGAAAATAGATGGGGAACATTCAACAGGGGAATCAAGGACAGGAGTCTCCACTCACATTTTGTGTGCTTTAAGAAAGTTTTGTTGGGGGCCAAAGAAGGGGAGCTCTATAGAACAGATCCTTAAACATGTAGCTATTGGACCATACAAGATGTTGGAAGAAGCCTACTCAAACTAGTGTCACACATGCAGGTCCTGTGACCGATGTTCAATTTCCAGGGCTTAGCTCCAGACTAGGAAAGATGGGGGAGTGGGAACTCCTGCATCTTGTGATAAGTGGAGCAATTGTGGGATTGCTCCATGAAGTGTTAAGCTGAAGCCTGGACAAAAGTTATTAGCTAGTAATAATAATTTCTCAAAAAGACCTAACCACTGGAAACAGAGAACTTACTAAATGTGGGGAGAAATGTTTCCTCAATATGTGGGTCTAAGTATGCATATAGAGGCAGTGGGTTGTTCCAAGATTGTCTTAGAGTAATGAAGTTAAACAAAATATGTCAGGAAGACAATATGGAAAACATTTGTATTTGTGTTCTTCCTTCCTGTACAACTTGAGTCTGATTACAATCCAGTGTCATGCAGCTTGTGTTCTCAAGAAAGGACTTCCTGTGTGTGATTTGTATGTAGATACCAGTATGCTTTGAGTTGGTGAATTATACAGGTGTCTGTATTGGGGGGGGGGGTTGGGTCTACTGTACAGTATAAATCTTTTCTCCTGAGTGCAAGGGGAAAATATTTTCCTTACATCTGACCACATACATGTGGGAACCTCAGGTATGAAGCTAAATGTTGCTGTTAAAATTGTTACTGTTTTATGTTGCATATCATTGTTCAGAGTGCTTCATATACATCTTTATCAGCAATTCTTGCATTAACTAAATGAGGCTTGATAGTATTCATCTCATTCAGGCTAGGTAGGTAGTGGGTAGTGTTCCCTCTAGGTTTTGCAGGTTGTGTGTCCATGCAGTGCTGCATCAGTGCTATGCACCTGCAGCCAGTGTTGCTGCCCATTTGGTTCTAGTTGCGACTGGAAGTCTGTGTGCACATGGCAGGGTCCTTCCCTGCCCAACATTGGCAGAAAATCAGAGGTAGAGGTGGTAGCAGGAGAGATAGCAAGTTGTATGCCTTTTTTTTTAGTGAATTCTTTGAGTTGACGTTTGCCTTATATTCTTCACTCTGTGCAGGTTGCATGAAACAACAGTAAGGTAGATTACATATTAGAGTTAAAATTGGCTTGTTTCAAAAGCAGATCATATTTTCCCATGGAAAATATGAAGAATTTCAATGAGATGTGATAACTGGGGCTAATTTTTTGTTTTGTTTTGTTTTGTTTTTAGAAAACTTGCTGGAGTGCAAATGTCTGGAGGAAGTTTTTAAAATTAGCATATTACAAAGCAACTTGGTTGGTTCTTAAGTAACCTTCCTGTAGGCTATCATGCAATATCTCACCATTCTTCCTACTTTCAAGCTTTGTATTTTTCATTGCGGTGTTATGGAGAAGTAGACCAAATGTTGTTAAAATGTCTCAATTTTTATTTTCACTAGCATCGGTATTATTGCATGCTGTTGTAGAACAACAGAAAATAAGAATCTGCAAGTCATTATTGCAGTGGTTCTCAACCTTCCCAATGCCGCAACCCTTTAATACAGTTCCTCATGTTGTGGTGACCCCTTGCCCTGCTTGGAAGAGGCCACAAGCCCTCTTTGGCAGGCCACTTGCGCAGGTGCCATAGAGAACTTCCCTCTACAGGCACCCTCAGCCAATTGCAACCTCTGCTGCCATTGACTGATATCCCCTCCAACCTATCAAGCTGTAACTCACTCATCCCCCCCTTTCTACCCCTCCTCCAGACCCAAGCTATTTGTGCCTTTTTCTTCACTGGATCATGGCGACTCCTGTGAAATGGTCATTCGACCCCCAAAGTGGTCTCGACCCCCAGGTTGAGAACCAGTGTGTTATTGGAAGACATAGTACTTCCCCTTTGTAGTAATTTTACAGCATAACAAAATCAGTCAGCCAGTGAAGGAGTTAGCAAAATATATATTTAAAGCATCTTCATTCCCTATCTGGCACTAAAATATTATTTATTTATTTATTTATTTATTTATTTATTTATTTATTTATTTATTTATTTATTTATTATTTGTCTTATTTCTATACCGCCCATCTTCCAACAGGAACTCTGGGCGGCTTACAAATAGTTAAAAACAGCAACATAAACAAAAAAGGGTGAAGACCCACAGACAAGAGGCCTCAAGGGGTGAGGGGAGAAGAGAAAGAAAGAAAAAAGCTAAAATAAATAAGATTACAAAAAACCTAAATTGAATTAAAGGTTGCCATATGCCTCCCTAAACAGCATGGTTTTCAGAGCCTTTTTGAAGGCAGGCAGGGACTGTGCAAGGCTCAGCTTACTCGGGAGGTGGTTCCACAACGATGGGCCTACCACAGAGAAGGCGCGGTTGTGCGTAGACGACCTCCGCGCCTCCCTGGGAGTGGCCATCCTGAGTGAGCGCGCCTGCGACGCTCAAGTGTGCCTGGCCTCAGTTGAACTCTGGGAGATACGCTCCGACAGGTATTCAGGACCCAAGCCGTGGAGGGTTTTAAAAACCAAAGCCAAGACCTTGAACCTTATCCAGAGAGCCACGGGCAGCCAATGCAGGCATGCCAGAACTGGGGTGATGTGGTCGTATCTACGAGCACCCACCACCAGTCTGGCTGCCGCATTCTGCACCCATTGGAGTCTCCGGACAAGGGTCAGGGACAGGCATGTAAAGTGTGTTGCAGTAATCAATCCTCGAGATCACGAGGGCCTGCACAACTGTCCTTAGGGAGGACTCATTGAGGTACGGACGGATCTGGGCGATCCTGCAGAGGTGGAAAAAAGCGGCTCTGGAGAAGCCATCACCTGGGCTTCCAGGGACAGGGCTGAGTCCAAGACCATGCCTGTTCCTGGCCCTGTCCGTAGGCTGGAGGGAGACTCCCCCCAGACTAGGGAGGGGGCCATTGTACCTGGAGGAGGATGCCCCAAAGAACAGAACCTCGGTCTTCTCCAGGTTCAGTTTAAGCCTGTTGGTCCTGGTCCATTCCAAGACTGCCTCCAGGCACAGATCAAGGGAGCGTACTGCCTCCACTGCAGAGGTAGAAAAGGTGAGATAGAGCTGCGGATCATCAGCATACCAGCGTATCAAACCTCCTTGTGAACTTTTAAATATTATCTGTTACAAATATATGATAAAACAAATGAAGACAACTAAGATATGGGAAAACAGACATAAAAAAGGAGTGTTGGGTTGGAATACGTCTGTGAAGATTCTCAGTCATCCAGGTGCGTTTATCTGGGAGTTGAGTCATGGCTACTGGACTTCTTTTTTGAGAGATAGAAACGTTTCGCTGTTCATCCAAACAGCTTCATCGGTCTGAATACAGCTAGTGCAAGAGACCTTCTTATAGTCAGCTTGACCTCTTGTCCCCTTGTCTGATTGGCTCATAAGATGAACAAAGCCTGAATAGGCTCGTTAGGGAGACATTAGTGTCCATGGCCTTAAGGTAAACAATGGCCTAAGGTGCTGAAACCCATCAAGAATGGGTCGTTAGCTGTCAAGAATGGGTCGTTAGCTGTGACCTGGTGGTGAAGGCTCCTTGATTTGCCTGGGTACTGTGAAAGTACAGCCTGATAAGTAGCAGCTAGACTATGCCGGAGCCCCCCACCTCTGTTGAGGGAGGGATTTTCAATGCTGACATGAATGGCTTCCCTTACTCCTCTCTCAAACCACCTCTCTTCTTTGTCTAATATGTGTACATCCTCATCTTTGAAAGAGTGGCCTTTTTCCTTCAAATGGAGGTGTACTGCTGATTCTGGTCCTGAGCTGTTACCTCTCCTATGTTGGGCCATTCTTCTGTTTAATGGCTGTTTAGTTTCTCCAATGTAGAGGTCTGAACACTCTTCACTGCCAACCATAAGCAGAATGTGTGTACAGCAGCATCCAATTTGTTGTGTTCGGATTTTTCCTATGTGCTACCACCTCAAGATATAAAAGATGGAAACACTTTCATAAACATCTTTTCATGAAGACAGAAGATGGAGATGCCAGAGATGCCATATGCTATGTGATTGTGGAATTAAAAGTAATCTGGCACTAGAATAACCTTTTTCAGAATGAGACTATTAGCAGCTTTTAAACAAGGTAAAGCCATTTCCTGCTAAAATGAGCTGATATGGATGTCCCGTTCCAGTACTGTAGTTTCCTTGGCTGCTTTAAGCAGCCAAAATGGGCAAGGACTGAGACTGGAGGTGGACAATCAGCCAGCACCATGTTAACATCTTTAAATGCTACTGGCTGAAATTGATCCAATAAAAGGGGACAGGACAGCACACCGGTCCTGTTGATATTTTTTAACTATTAATATCTCCATGCCTCATCCTGAGGCTTCCAAAGGCTTTGCTGGGACAAAAGGGAGCCACAGGAAGAATAGTGGATGGCAGGAAGCTTTAAATTATTTTCAAAAAATTATTCCTGTGTCCTGAACAAGTTTACACTGGCAGAAACTGCACCAAAAGGATTCTGCCCCATGAAATTTAGCAAACCAAAATGAAATCTTTTGTCAATTACTAATTTATACCGACAACATGTTTCTTATAGCATTATGGATGATCAAAGAATAAAACTATGGGTTTGTCCTCTTAGGTTACATTGTTGATTCGTTGTTTATTGTTACTATCTGTTCTGTGCCTCTTACCGGTTTCTTTTCTCTTTCTTTCCTCTTTCTGTTTACTATTTCAATTGAATTGTGGTGTTTTTAATTGGTTTATGTTATTCTATTTGTAAACTGCCCAGAGTTCCCTTTGGGAAAATTGGTGTGGTGTATAAATTTAAAAATAAATAAAAATAAATAAAATAAACCCAAGCTGACTAAATAAGGCAGAAAAACGAAAAGTTTGAAGTACAAAAGGAATGGGCATCAAATACAATAAAATATTACAGATGAAGTTACGTCTGTGAAGATTCTCAGTCATCCAGGTGTGTTTATCTGGGAGTTGAGTCATGGCTACTGGACTTCTTTTTTGAGAGATAGAAACGTTTCGCTGTTCATCCAAACAGCTTCATCGGTCTGAATACAGCTAGTGCAAGAGACCAACGCAGTGGATCCTAATATTAAGTTCACTAGGGAAGACACCCAAGACAACAGGCTGGCTTTCCTGGATTGTGCAGTCATCATCAGACCTGACCGTGGCCTAGGAGTAGAAGTTTACAGGAAACCCACCCACACAGATCAATACTTACTGTTTGACTCCCACCATCCATTACAACACAAACTAGGAGTCATCAGGACCCTAAGCCACAGAGCAGAGAGCATCCCCACCTCCTCAGAAGCCAAGAAGAAGGAGGACAGGCACCTGAAGACAGCACTTAAGGCCTGTGGATATCCAAGGTGGGCCTTCAACAAAGCAGTGGGCCATCCCAGAAGAACAAGGGATCAGTCTGAGACCCAGACCCGACGGAAGAACCTGGTCATTCCCTACATGGCGGGAGTGTCGGAGAAGCTTAAAAGGATTTTTGGCAAACACCACATTCCTGTTTATTTCAAACCCATGAACACACTAAGGCAGAGACTTGTCCACCCAAAGGATCCGATACCAAACCATAAAAGGAGCAATATAGTATATGCAGTCCAATGCAGTGAAGAGTGTTCAGACCTCTACATTGGAGAAACTAAACAGCCATTAAACAGAAGAATGGCCCAACATAGGAGAGGTAACAGCTCAGGACCAGAATCAGCAGTACACCTCCATTTGAAGGAAAAAGGCCACTCTTTCAAAGATGAGGATGTACACATATTAGACAAAGAAGAGAGGTGGTTTGAGAGAGGAGTAAGGGAAGCCATTCATGTCAGCATTGAAAATCCCTCCCCCAACAGAGGTGGGGGGCTCCGGCATAGTCTAGCTGCTACTTATCAGGCTGTACTTTCCACAGTACCCAGGCAAATCAAGGAGCCTTCACCACCAGGTCACAGCTAACGACCCATTCTTGACAGCTAACGACCCATTCTTGATGGGTTTCAGCACCTTAGGCCATTGTTTACCTTAAGGCCATGGACACTAATGTCTCCCTAACGAGCCTATTCAGGCTTTGTTCATCTTATGAGCCAATCAGACAAGGGGACAAGAGGTCAAGCTGACTATAAGAAGGTCTCTTGCACTAGCTGTATTCAGACCGATGAAGCTGTTTGGATGAACAGCGAAACGTTTCTATCTCTCAAAAAAGAAGTCCAGTAGCCATGACTCAACTCCCAGATGTTGGGTTGGAAATGTCCACTTGGTTTTTAGATTAAAATTGTTTGCATGAGATGGAAGAGCTGGAGCATTGATAATTGGTTTAGAAATATATTTGGGAGCATGTAATTTTGATGTAGAACAGAAATGGTTTAGGTTTAGAATCTACCAGTTGTGTGCCAGATAACTTGATGAAGTGGGATTTTAGTGCAACTGGTTTTGTCAAGATTTCTTTTTCTTAAGAGCACCCTGTTTTATTTAGGAAGCTCCCCACTACATATAATTTGTGTCTGTATCAACTGAGCGTACCTCCCAGAAGGACAGGGAGAGATAGATGTTTAAGTAGGGTATGATATTGCCCAGTTTTAATAACATACAGTACTTCTGTAAGTTTCCTCAGGATTCAGAAATATAGACATTGAGGGGAAAATACAGAGATAAGGTTGTGCAAAAAACAATCATCTTTGCTTTTAAGCCATCACCACAGAAGTTTCAGAAAGAGTTGGGAAACTTCATAGGGTAGATATGAAGGGACTAGACAAGATCCTGCTGTATAAATAAGACTGTGTCCTGGAAACCAATGATATGTTAATCTGTATCAGTGATTCCTAGCATGGGGTAACCCAGGCCAACATAGCTGCTGGTGAAGTCTTCTGTGACTTGCAGTCCAAGGACACCTGGTAGGGGACCACTGATCTATTCCAATCCCATTACTGTATATGGATTTGAAAACTGGACAATGAAGAAATATGATAGGAAACTATAATTAGATTGCATATGTAAGGTTAAATCAAGAGTGATAAATCCCTGAATGTTGACCAGCTTTGTTGTTGTCCTGCCAGAAAGAAAAAAGGTTTGGATAACAATAGCCATTTTGAGACTGAAGGTTTCTTTCTCAGCATTGCCAGTTCTGATGTTAGACATGTGGCCATCTGTTCTTTTGTGCAGAGGTCCCATTTGTCTAGTGTGGAAAGTAAAGGGGTGGTCCTTTCAGAAGAAGGCATAGATCACATTAGCAGTTCAACAAGTAAATGTGGCCCTGATGTTGTGGTTGATGTTGGGGCCCTTGATGATACTTCCCAAATAGATGTGCAGAAAAAGCTGATATTTAGATTTGTGCCAAGATCTATTCCCTTCCTCTGTCTATTGTGTTTCCTGTTGTGCATCAGTAATTTACTACGGTATAGGGTTCTATAGGCAGGTGCAAGCCAACTGCCCAAAGCCTGGGAAAGTATTGTGCAGAATGGGCAGCAGAGTATTGATGATATGCTACAGTAGTCTCAATTGGGAATCACAGATGACTACTTGGTCTTGTTGCAGGTTGTTCCTAGACCAGTGTTGGCGAACCTAAGGCATGGGTGCCAAAGGTGGCACTCGGAGCCCTTTCTGTGGGCACCCGATATTGCCCCCTCACAGCCACCTGTATTCAGGTTAAATTGCTGTACTGGAACTTTGCAAAAAATTTAGTGGGTTTTGAATCCCAGTTTGGGCACTCAGTCTCTAAAAGGTTCGCCATCACTGTCCTAGACCCTTCTGGCTCTGTCTATATGTTTTTCTCTTTGTTGCGTGGATATTGTAGTTTCAGAAATATCTATTGTAGACAAAGCTCATAAAACCACCCTGTGCTTCTGAGCAGATATTGTTGTGTCAGAGAGGCTGGTTCTAGACAACAGACTCGATAGCTTGGTATGTGTGACAATTATTGGGTTTCTGATGTAAGGTGGTACTGATACGTGCCTTTGTGCACCATTGTATCCCAGATGTGTGTGGACGGATCCAGGTTTAGATTAGTGGAAGGATAAAAATTGGTTAAATACTGGTGGAATTTCTCACAAAGTGATTCCTTGCCAGATTGTTGTTTATGAGTCTCAGATAGAAGAGAGATTTGCTGAGTACAGGAACAATGTGCCATGTCAGCCATAAATCTATTTTCCCATTGTGGAGCCATGTGTGTGTGTGTTGTGTCGTTACAGTCGTGACCGACTCTTCGTGACCCCATGACCATGGAGTTTTCTTGGCAGGAATACTGGAGTGGTTTGTATGCCCATAGCTGTGGCACTGATCTGGAGATACATGTTATTGCCAGAGATGAAATGTGTTATGCGTGAGTACAAAGTTGCATAGGTTAGTAGGCAGCTTTACCATGGCATCATTTGGAACAGTGTTTTTATGTGGTGTAGATGAAATTTATGAGGAATAATTAGTGTAAAAAGCTGGTACATGTGTGGTAGTTGGAATCACATCCTTTGAAAGGCTGGGAATACAGTGGGTCCCTTAGAAAGTTGATTGTATCTATTACATAGCTGAAGGTTTTTGAGTCTGAGGACAATGTTCACATATCCAGACACCTTAGAGCAGTGTTTTTCAACCTTTTTTGGGCAAAGGCACACTTGTTTCATGAAAAAAATCACGAGGCACACCACCATTAGAAAATGTTAAAAAATTTAACTCTGTGCCCACACAAAGGGCTCCCAAGTGCCACAGGTTCGCCAACGCTGCCCTAGGCCTAGGGATTCACTCCAAACCTGTATTCCACCATGTTCCTCATCCGCCCCGCCCCCCCAATTAACGCCAGAGTTTAAAACAGAGAAAGAATAAGAAAAACCCTGACTGCTGCATAGCTTAACCGGTTTTGATCTCTGGCTGTGGAAGCTGAAATTGGGAGTTCGATCCCCACACTGGGCCTCCTTAACAGGGGCCGGGTTCGAGAAATCCATAGGGTCCCTTGCAGTTCAAAGGTTATTACTCTTATATGATAATGGTGGTGGTGGTGATAAATTCAAACAGATCTGAAGCATCCGGGATCCCTGCCACATAACTGTAATGCCACATTTAGTAGAAAAAAAGAGCAGAGTTCTTCTGCACATGCTCAGAAGAACACTTGCCTCCTCTTTTCGAATGCTTCAAGCAAAGTAGAAAACAAATCAACACCCTCGTCCCTTCTGCCGCGACCCGAAACTTAAAAAAACCTTGGGCACGACCCTCTCTGCCGAACCATTCCCTCCACCGCCTCTCTTTCCTCCTTGAGGACCCTCTCCTTGGCGAGTCGCCCCCCCGCCCCTTCCCGCGGGCAAGACGAAGGTTTCCCGGCCTCACCTGTGGCACCTCAACCTCCATGGCGACGACACTAAGAGTGGCGGCGGCGGCGGGGGGTGGTCTTGGTCGCGGGGGTGGGGGTGGAAGGAGACGGACGGATGGACGGCGCTCCCCTTGAGGCCACCACAGGCTGCCTCCGAGGCCAAACTGCTGCTTCACGACGGCCCTGTTGTCTCCTCCTCCCCGGCCGCTGTCCCGCCCGGAGCCCCTCTGTGGGCCCGACGTGCTCGGCTGACTGGGAAATTCCCAGCCGCCGACCGGGCCCCGCCCCCACCTTCCCTCCCGAGCCACTTGCGGGGAGAAGGAGGCGGCGGCGGCCCAGGGAGGAGGAGGAGGAGGAGGAGGAGAAACGGCACCAACCCACCACCACCACCTGCCTCTCCGCCGAGCCCCAGCCGGGCAGCGAGATACCCAGGACACAGTCCAGTGTGGGCCGCGCTGGGAATCCCCCCCCTCGCCTCTTGCCGGAGCCCTGGAGTCGGCTGGCAGGCAGGAGCGCGCACCGGCGGGAGGAAACTGAGCATCCGGGCGGCGGCCTGATGCCCCTCCCCTCCCCTCCCCTCTTTCCCCGACCTCCCCGCATCCTCTTCCCGGGCGGCCGCAGGTGCTGGGTGGAGGTGGCTGCGGGGGGGGGGGTGCGCAGCTTGGCCTGGGGCAGGGGGCTTGGGTGCAGGACCACACTGGGAATTCCCCCCCTCGCCTCTTGCCGGAGCCCCGGAGGCGGCCGGCAGGCAGGAGGGCGCACCGGCGGCCGACTTTGTTCCCCCCCAACAAAAAAAATGACCATTGTTAAGGGCCGCCAAGGGGTGCGCACGCCCACTCCTACCTGGCTCGGCAAGGTCGCGCGCCCACCCTCGCGGGTCTCCCGGCTCTCTCTCGCTCTCCAGTCAGACTCCTCCTCCTCCTTTTTTTTCTCCTTCCCCGCCCACGGCCAGCCTTTCCTCGGCGCGCATTGCAAAGCACGCCGGGAAAGGTAGTCCGCTCTCCTCCCCAGGACCGCGTCTCAGACCTGGGGAGGAACTACACAACCGCTGCCTTGCTGGTGTGGGAAGAATTTTTCCACGGCACACCAGCCAAGATCCCACGGCACAGTAGTGTGCCGCGGAACAGCAGTTGAAAAACGCTGCCTTAGAGGTCGTGGTACAAATATTTGATACAATGACTTGTAAAAGTTTACCAAGTTGGTACATTTGTAGTAGAAGGTACCTATTTGAGGATCTTGTGATACATCTATCAAGATTTGTTGACAGACATTTCCAGGCAGTTTTTTCATAAGTTCATTAGTTCTTCAGCAGTTGGGTCTATGGCTAAGGGTAGGTAAAATGGCCAAAACCCTTTTGGACTTGGTATCAAATTATGTTAAGCCTATGAAGATTTGTAAGGACATACACCCTAGCAGTCTACGTTTCGGATTGTGTGTGTGTTTGTGTGTGGTTCAACAACAGTTGCACAATTGCACCTTCAAAACTGCTTTGCTCTGAATTTTTCAACTATTTGCATAAATCCAGGTGAGGCAGGTGTAGCTACACAACAGGATTTCACCAGTTAGACTCCTCTGTGTAATTTGATTTGCTTGTGACAACAATAGCCACTCATTTGTCAGCTTCTTTGGTGAAAATAATGGGGTTATTTAGGGGTATGGATCTGTCTGAGATGGTGTGGCAAAGTATGTCTTCATTGATCATCTCATCCAGACTGTGGTAGCGAAACATTCATTAAAGAAATACAGTTATTTGCTTTGATGTTCAAGAGGATTC
Organism: Phrynocephalus guinanensis; assembly: GCA_037367245.1. NCBI lineage: Eukaryota > Metazoa > Chordata > Lepidosauria > Squamata > Agamidae > Phrynocephalus > Phrynocephalus guinanensis. The sequence goes on from CM074740.1 coordinate 55,490,068, forward strand.
TTTTCTGCAGTTATGAGTGGTGGGGAACTGCATGTCAGGGTGCTGAGGTAGTATTTGTTTGCCATTTTATGAGAAGGGTGTAGCTGCTCAGTAAAAACTCTAACATAATAAAATAATATATATTTTTAAAAGTGCCCATATGAATTTGATGCATCTCCTTGCAACAGACAGCAAGCAAGAGAAATGCATTTTGGTCTTCACGTAACAGGTAGGAACTAGGATGAGGTGAGAGACAGAGAGGTTGAACAAATTTTATCCAGGTCTACATAAATCAATGGAGAGAATCGGCTAAATTTTAATGAGTATGTATGTGTTTTGCATTCTTCTGTTTAATATCTTTCAAAGGTATCGTGAGATGTAACATAAGAGTTTTGTCTGAAAACAGTGTTGCCTTAGAGTCCTTCTATGCATTATGCAGCTTTGTCAAACACATCGATTTACAGTAATCAATGGAACATAAACATGCTTAAGTGTACAGTGTGTTATATTATGGCCAATGTTTCTTATATACCACTGTTGAAATAGGTGCCATATTACTAAATTCTATTGTAAAAGTATACCAAATCTGTATGCCATTAAAGAGTTGTTATATTCTTCATAATTATTGTGTATGTTATATAGTTATAGAAATAAATATATAGTATCATGTGCCTTATATAATTTCTGATGCAAATCCTGATGCAGTTATTTATTTATTTTATCTAATTCTCTCATGTAGAGTGGAATCTATAAACTGATGAAGTCAATGGAAAACAGTTCATTAATATTTTATGCCTAAGTATTTTAGCTTGAATGAATGACACATGATTAATACACGTAAGAGTATTTCATCTATTTTTCTTTTTTTGGAATAAACAACAGCCTGTTCCATGCCAGTTGTGCATAAATCCCATGATCTTTCTGGCCTCCAGATACAGTATTCGAATTAAAGGCTCTCGCCGTACATCTGTTTATGCCTTTGTTATGTAAAAACTGGGTGAACGTAGTGAAGAATATACAGTATGAACTACTTAGTTAAGTGACTGACTTCTGCTGAATAGCCACCACTCACGGATTTCTTTCAGTTTATAGACCTGTTTCTGAAATATTTAAAAATGTAATTTCTTATTCAATTTACTTTAAAAAGAATGGTTCAGATACTGTGCTTCTCCAAATTTCTGAGGTTTTACAGTATCAAGTCCCACTGAAAAGAAAAACTAAAAGCAGAACCTTGATCCACATGTTATTTATGCACAGTAGTTATGCCATGAGAGCCAGTGTGATGTAACAGAGAGAGTGTCAGAGTAGAATGAAGGACATCTGGGTGACCCCTTCAGCCATGGAAATTCAGGAAGGGATAGTTCATAGTTCTGGTAAACTACTCCTTGAACATCTTATACCTCAAACCTATGTTAAGATCTCTATGCATAACCACCCAGAGAGTGCTGTAAGCACTTTGGGATGGTATATAAGCAGCATTCTCCCTTCTAGGTATACAGTACTGTATAATTACAGTGGTACTTCTACTTACAAGCTTAATGCATGCTCATAAGTCAAACAACTCGTAAGTAGAGCAGGTGTTTCTAAAAAAAGTTTTAAAAAATTGAAAAATAAATAAATGAAATGTAAGCAGAGCAGACCACATCTAAAATTTGTAAGGCAATAGTTAAAACACCACTGGAATTGCTCATAAGTAGAGCCGCTTGTAAGTAGAATACCACTGTATAGCAAAAGCTGGATTCTTGCATCTTTTTTTTCAATTCTCTGCTCTGGTGAAAGGGTAATAGTCTCGTAGTTATGGGATGCCTGTGATGTCTAGGTGCTGGATGAGCTGGGAAAGTGGAAGGAACCATTATGATCAGTCTCTGTGGTACTGGAAAGTAAAATCAGAGAACTCAGTGCCCTTTCTCTTAGCCATGAAGCAGTACTGGAGAACAGAAATTGTTGGGGCTAATAGGAAGGCTAGGATAGACTATTTATTGCATAATCGACAGATCATTGCAAAATATACACTACAAACAAGCAAACATACTATCATGCCGTAATTATCAGTATTTATACAATAAAATAAACATTTAATATTAATGCTTTAAAATATAGTATAAAATATATTTGTTTACTTAAGCCAATTTAACTAAAATCCCCTAAAAAGTATTTACTTTACAATTTTAAAACATTTGCATAGAATGTTTAATTTACATTCTAAGAGGCTATCTTCATATCTCTGAATCTTTATGGCACTATAGGAAATAGATGTGTGTGCCATTTCTGGTTAATGATACTGCAGATGCCTAACTTAGTTCAGTCTTGCTTAAAATTAATATATAATTGCAGCCTCATAGTAAGCAACTTTGTGGGCATTTCTCATTCACATTTGTGGACAAGGAAATTGTTTACTCTGTTTAAAATAGAATCGCTTATTTTAGGCATGCTTCATTTATTTCCTTAGACACAAATAACTCTGCTAAATCTCAGCCTATTTCATGTCAGATGTCAACACAGATGCTATATATGCACACATTTGTTTTCTGTGTCTAGCTGTTGTTGTTGCTTGATATCTGAAAACTGATGCCTACCATTGGGGAAAATTAGCACTGAAATCAATCTGGAATCAGTGAAATAATTCATTTGGTTTAAAATAACTGCTTTTTGACTTTAGATATTTGAAATCTCAGTGGTTGGAAGTTATGATGATTCCATGGACACTCTCGGTTCCGAAGCAAAAGGGATCTTGTTCTCAATTGATGGGGAGTAGCAAGAGGAGAAGATCTTTGAAATGTTGTATCCTGCTGTGGTCTTGCTGTAGATATATTGGCTGGCCATTGTGGAAGATAGAATGCCAAATCAGAATGCAACATTGCTCTGAATGAGAAGGCATTTTTTCTTTTCTAAAAATCTTAAAATGAATATGGTAGCCTAACAAAACTTTTTTTTTGTAGGAAATCAAACCTCAAGCCCATTATAACCATGGATACAGTGAATCTCTTGGGCGCAAAAGCCACATTGATGATTACAGCACATGGGATATTGTTAAAGCTACACAGTAAGTGGATTTATTTGAAATCAATAATAAAATAACTGAAAATTACAAAGTAAAATGTCGGATAATCAGATGTAGATTTTGAGGAATGCAAAAACAATTCTGAACTGTTAGCTCCAGAAAAATCTATAGAGAAAATAAAATGAAGACACATTTTAATTAGCTGTTGTGAGTTTTTCAGGCTGGTACAGTGAGGGGGCAGTCCCGCTGGGTGGCAGCCACTGGATTCCTGTTCGGTTCAAGTGTGTGTGTGTGGGGGGGGGGGGTCTGCAATGGCCGGCGAGCCAGATTCAGGATCCTGGTTGGCCAGATCCAGCCTGCAGGCCATAGTTTAAGGACCCCTGCCATAGGCTTAGAATTGCAAATGTAAAGCTGCTGTCTGCTTGCAACTTTTTGACCATATACTTTGCAATGTGTATCCTGGATGTTGAAGGAGATTTGAATTTGTGTTATGCTGGCTTTGCTTTTGGGAGGGGGCTTTTAGGGATGAGCACCGCCCCTAGAGTTGGACACGACTAGCAAGCATGTTTGCGGGGAACCTTTACCTTTACCTTTTACCTTCCTAGGGCCTTTTTTGACTGCTTGTGCCAAAAAAAAAAAAACCCAAATGCACAAAACAAAATGAAAGGAATAGTAAGAGACCTGAAAATGAAAAAGGCAGGCCCTGAAATGAAACAGAAACTCTAGTTTTTGCCATACACATCCCTAACTGCTATTATTGTTTTCCACATTCTCCGTGGCTCCTTGAAGCTACTCTCCTTCTCACCAAGCTTCCATCCCTGGCCAGCTTGCCAGGGAGTAGTTGGGCCATTTACCATTTTGTTTGGCTCAGCATGTTGGGAAGCCCAATTCTGACATCTGTTTGCCTCATCTTCTTACATTTGTGAAGAGTGCATGCAGGTATATGACATAGGGCAGGCCTGTCCAACAGGTAGACCGGGGGCTACCAGTAGCCCGCGAAGGGTTCAAAAGTAGCCCGCCGGCCATCAATAAAAAAAGTGAGGAGATAAATTCTCCACCCCTCCCTCCCCCATCCATGGCCATGGCGCAGTCCCCTGTTCCCCCCACTGGCCAGATGATCGGTGTGCCACTGTCTTGTGACCAGCTGAGTCGCTGGTGCAGAGTGGAGGGAGGAGAGGGGCGAGAGGTGGGGTTTCAGGTATGCCCATCTCCTTTGTGCAGTGACATCTCCCTTCTTCTTCCCCCCTGGACAATTCCCACCATAATGGATTAATTAATTTTCAATGCATTCCTATGGGAAACCGCTGCTCTACTTACACATTTTTTACTTATGACCATGTGCATAAGTAAGGAATTGATAAAATTCATAAGTAGAGGTTTTAGTGTAGTAGCCCTCAGGCACTTTGGGATGGAAAAAGTAGACCTCGGCCTGCTCAAAGTTGGACAGCCCTGACATAGGGCATTATTATCTTTGCCAGGAATTGACAATCCCAGGTATGTGGTGACAAATTCCCCATCTTTCAGAGTTACCAGGTGGCTGTGAATAAATTACAGGTTTCAGCTTTGTATACCAAGTACTGTCTTGGAAGGGAAAAGTAATGGAAGTTGGTGCCTTGGGTGATGTGGCCATCCTGTCTAGAATGTTTTCTTTGCTAATGTCATATATTTGTACAGTTGTGGAAAATCTGTAGAAAGCATTAGGCCTAAGATATGCAGTTATATGGTTAGCCTCAAGTTACTGACTATTGGAATGGAATTTTTCTTTAAGGTATGGAATTTATGAACGCTGTCGGGAACTGGTGGAAGCAGGGTATGATGTACGGCAACCTGATAAAGAAAATGTTACACTGCTCCATTGGGCTGCAATCAATAACAGATTAGATTTAGTGAAGTAAGTACCTTTCGACTACCTGAATCAATTAATAGATAGAACAGAGGTGTTCTGTAACCATTTAATGCAAGTATTACAACTTTTTCCCAATAGCTTTTAGCCTACTCTTCTGTTTGTACAGTAACAAATAGATATGGTCACAAAATGAAAACTTAGTGTTTGTTTTGTTTTGTTTCGTTACTCATTGTGTTTCATTTTGTTTTGTTACCAAATGACTTTTAATAGAATTTTCATAACAAAACGATTTGGAAACTGCTACCATCCAGGTGGGCTTTTTTTAAACATGACAGGCTACCCCCTAGTGGCGGCAACTTCCGAATCATTTCCCCAGCTGGGAGGCGAGCAACAAGGCAGAACGGAGCAAGCAGTGCTCCATTTGAATTTCCCACTGCTTGCTCCGTTCTCCCTTGTGCCCCCCTCCTAGGTGGGTTTTTTGACAGGTTGGGGTGCGGCGAGGGAGGGTGGCCTCCCTCTCCAAACCTCGACCTGTCAAAAAGCCCAACCTGGAATGCGGAGGGAGGTAGTTCAACTATAGTAGAGAGTGAAGACTCTGCTCCTAACCTCAGTTTGATCCTGGGCTCAGATAGCCGGGTCACAGTTGACTCGATTTGCCATCCTTCCAAGGTTAATAAATTCAGTTCCCAGCTTACTGGGGGTGGTGGTAGTACATAGCCTGCATAATTAAATTATAAAGTGCCCATTGAGTGCTGACACAATATCTAAGCAGCACACTTTGCTTTGTACTGTAAGAAAATTATGTGAAAAAACAATGGACTTAAAATTCAGCTTTTAAAACTATTGAAAAAAATCTGAATTATTTTGTGATAACAAAATTCAAGCAGTGGGTACTTGATGAGTCAATTGCTCCATAAGTTCCACTGATTCAAATGTTGCAGCTAGATATTGTAGGCCCATTTAAATCAATGAAACGTACAGGAGTTGACTTGCCAAATCACCACCAATTCAGTGGGTTTGCTCTAGTGCAATTTACTGTGCCAAATTGCAGAATTTCATCCAGCTTTTGATCTTTTAACACTTTAAAAGGTGGGTGTAATTAATTTGCAAGCTAGAAGTAAAGCTGATGTGAAATTATATTTCCACAATTGTAGTTGGACTGGTGGCTTCTTCTTTTTGATGACAGTGCTTTGAATTGCTGTCTTTCATGATTTCTTTTGTAAACATTTCTGTGCCTTTAGATACTACATATCAAAAGGTGCTATTGTTGACCAATTAGGAGGTGACCTGAACTCCACACCACTTCACTGGGCAACAAGGTGATTGTTTTGTTTTGCTTTTACTTCTGCTTCATAAATAAAATGTGTTGATTATTCTAAATATATTTGTCCTGGGGTAATCATATTTCTGTGCATAAGTGACTTCACTTGTTCACCAGGACCCTTTCCTTTTGTCTTCCTTACCCTTTCAGATTTGTCATTACTGATGGTCTGGATTGACATACAGGCCTTCCTCTTCCATCTAAGGAAAATTGTGACTTTTTTTATAAGGCAAAACGTGCCAAAGTACAGTGGAACCTTGACTTACGTCATTAATCCGTTCCGGAGGTCTGGACTTAAGTCAAACATGACTTAAGTCAAACGAACTTTTCCCATAGAAAGTAATGGGAAAGTGGATTAATCTGTTCCAGACGATGAAAAAGACCCCCGAAAACAGCAATTTAACACAAATTTGACTGTCTAACCAGACAGCAATAATCCATGCTGTACTATAAAATAAGACAGCATTGTAGATGAAATAAATTAACACATTTTAATTAACAAATTTTAATTAACATTAACAATTTTTATTAAGATTAAAAAAAATGTATGCCCGCCAGGGAGAGGTGGAAGGTGGTGGTGGGGAGAAGCAGGTCTAGCCCGGAGTAGAGCCAGGCGCTCACTTGGGCGGAGCTCGGCCTGGTCGGAGGAGGAGGAGGAGGAAGGCCGGCCCGCTCAGGTGTTCACTGCACTCCAGCAGCGGCGGCGGCTCCCGGTGAGGCCAACCTCGAGTTCCTCGGCCTTGCCGAAGCTGCTGCAGGATGAGAGGAAGAAGGGCTGGGATCTTGGCAGGCAGAAAGTTTGGGTTGCAGCCCCAGGGCCAGGCCAAGTGTGAAGCAATCAAGGAGCCCCTGGTTCCGCCCCCCTGTGTATGTGTGTGTGTGTGTCCCCTCCCCACAGTTGCTCAGGGAGAGAGAGAGAGAGAGAGAGAGAGAGAGAGAGAGAGAGAGTCTCTCTGTGTGTGTGTGTGTGTGTGAGAGAGAGAGAGAGAGAGAGAGTGTGTGTGTGTGTGTGTGTGTGTGAGAGAGAGAGAGAGAGAGAGAGTGAGTGAGTGTGTGTGTGTGTGTGAGAGAGAGAGAGAGAGAGAGTGCGCGCGTGTCTGTGAGAGAGAGAGAGAGTGAGTGAGAGGGAGAGAGAGGGAGAGAGAGAGACAGACAGACAGATAGAGAGAAAGAGAGAGACCCTGCTGCCCACCAAGGGAGTCTGGGTGGCCCACGAGGCCCTCCCAGACCCTCACCTCACCCCACCCCCACAGCTGAGGCTGCTTGGCTTCTCTTTGCCTCCCTCCGTGCCCCCTCCCACCCCGTTCTCCTGGGGCCTCTTCCCAGGCTTCCTCCCCCTCCCCCTCTAGTTTCCCAGGTTCCCGAGGGAGGTGTGTGTGCAAGCCGCCGGCACCCAAGGAAGCTGCGGAGGAGGAGGACCCCCGCCCGGACCCAGCCCACTGGAATGAGGCAAAGAAACCACCACCCCCGCCGCGACGGTGGCGGATGCAATGTTTGGAAGCTAGTCGCAGTGGAGGAGGCAAGGGGCCGGGGCGGCCGGAGAAACCGGCGACGGAGGGGCCCCTTCGTTTGCGCTGGCGGCCCACGGAACCTTTCGGCCGCTGCCGCCGCCGCTGCCTCGTCCTCGCCCCCGCCGCCGTCTTCCTCCTCGTTGTCCTCTTCGGCGACTCTGGCGGCCTCCGCTGCCGCATTGGGGACCTGGAGCCTGGGTTGGAAAACCCTCCTGCGGCAACGCCGAGGACCAGCTCCGGGTGCTCGGAGCTGGACTCGCCGAAGCCGCCACCGCCGCCGGTGCCGCCACCACCACCACCAGAGGAGAGGAAGAAAGCAGGAACTCCCGGCCCTTCTTCCTCTCCTCCGGTGGCGGCGGCGGCTTCCGGCGAGGCCAGCCCCTCCCAAGGCCAGCCCTGAGCTCCCTCCAAATGCAGGAGCAGTTTGGAGGCGGCAGCCGGGACGCTGGGTCCTGGCTGCCACCCAATGTGGGGACCTTGCGCCGGGGCTCCGAGACGTAACTCGGAGCCCCGCGACACAAGTCAAACACGTCCCTAGTGGACGTAAGTCAAATATGATGCAAGTTAAGCAGGACGTAAGTCAAGGTACCACTGTATAAAGAAATTCACTACACATTGTTTTGGTGTACGCAGTGTCTGATTAAATGGTTTATGAACATTTCATTCATATAGGCTATAAGCATTGAAATGTCAGTCTATAAAGATTTATAAGGTTATTAGGAATGTATTTAAGCACCAGACTTTCTGACTTGACATGTCTAAGGTTCTTTTAAAGCAGCAGTTCTCAGCCTGGGGGTTGTGACCCCTTCGGAGGTCGAATGACCCTTTCAAAGGGGTCACCGTGGCAGCAGGGACAGAAGGAGGGAGCCCGCCTACTTGCTTGTGAGGAAGGAGCTGCTGCCACTCTGGAGACAGCCGCCGCTGCCTACTCCCCAAGAAGCAGCCTCACCAGTGGCTGCTCATGCTGCACCTGCCACTGCCCCTCCTCCTCCTCCTCCTCCTCCTCCTCCTCCTCCTCCTCCTTGGTGGGATCGCCTAGAATGGCAGCAGGAGCAAGGAGAGCCCGACCCATCATGCTGTGGAAGTAGAGCCCGCAGAGACCCTAGCATCTTCCCTGGTGCTCTCTGGCAGATGGGCTTTTCCTCTTTTCATCCGGAAGGGAGGATGAGGGGGGGTGGTCTGGCGGGAGGGATGTGGCGGCCAGGTCATTCACTTCAGGAAGGCCGGCAGGTGAGCAAGTAAAGGAAGAGGAGGAGGTGCCTCAATCCCCAGCCCTTGCCTTCTCTTTTCTGTGAGGGAGATAACTCAGGAACTGGAGGGGAGAGGGAGGGAAGGAATTCTCCATACGCTGCCTCCTCCTTCCCCCACTCCTGATGGGAGGCAAATAGGACATGCTGAGTGGCTGTGCACCGTTTTTGCATCTTATTTCACAGACGGGGAAGGGCTTCCCCCCTCCCCTTTCCAGGCTAATACTCGGAACTGAGGAAGGGGAGCGTGCTTTGAGGCAGGAGCCGGGGTGGAGGTGGGGCAAGGAGGGGGAGGAGGGGGAAGTAGTTGCAAGAGAAAGCAACGGCTGTTGAGTGTGGCAGGATTTGAGTCTGTTTCTGTTTCTCCATCGGTGGCTGCTCGCCTTCCAGGAAAGAGAAAGAAAGAGAAGCCCGGCAGCTGGGCTGTGGGGCTCGATCTCCCGACAGCCCTCTGTTGCCACAGCCTTGTGTGAGATCAGCCAACTTTTTCCTCACCCCGCTTTGCTTCACACACCCTTTCCGTTTGTGGGGCGGGGCACCAAAAAGCATGTCCCGAGGCAGGAGCCCATCCTTGCTTGGCCTCTCCCACCCTCACCCCACCTCCCCAAGTAGGGGGATATTTCAAGGGTCTTCCTCTCTCCTCCGCCCACTTCTTCCCTTGTCCCGTCACCATGTCTCTTCGCACCGCACCCCCCTCCCCATTCTAAGGGGGGAATGGGTCACCACAACATGAGGAACTCTATTAAGGAGTCACAGCATTAGGAAGGTTGAGAACCACTGTTTTAAACTAAAGAGATTGTTATAAGAAAAAAATGTAAATTTGTTAACCTAAACAGTAAATTTGTTAACTGGTAACAAATTTACTGTTATTTTAAAATAGTAAGCTATTTTAATGCCCTGCCTTTGGAGTGAAAGGATGTGAGATACCTAGCAACTAAAAAGGCACTAACAATGCCCTGAGGTGGAAAGAAGAGGTTGCCATGTTAGTACAGTAACCCCCCCCCCGCCGATCACGGGGGTTAGGGACCCACCCCACCCGCGATGCATGAAAATCCGCAATATGCGGAAGTGGGTGGGTGGGGCCTGGGGGTGATCGCACACCTGTCCAAGAAGCCTTGGGGCGGCGTGCGCAGGTGGTGTTGCGGGATCTTACCTCCCGCCGCCACCCGTCCGCACCGCTCGAGGCTTCTCGGAGGAGCGCGGGGGTGACACGGAGTGACCCGATGGCCCCCCGCCGCGGCCCCGAGGCTTCTCGGAGGAGTGCGGGGGCGGCGCGGAGCGACCTGATCACCCCTGCCGCCCCCCATGCAGCCCCGAGGCTTCTTGGAGGAGCGCAGGGGGCACGGAGCGACCCGATCACCCCCGCAACTCCCCCGGCGGCCCCGAGGCTTCTCAGCGGAGTGCAGAGGGGTGGCGCTGAGTGACCCGATTGCCCCCTGCCGTCCCCCACTGCCCCGAGGCTTCTCGGAGGAGCGCGGGGGCGTGGAGCGACCCGATCACCCCCACAACCCCCCGGCGGCCCCGAGGTTTCTCAGTGGAGTGCGGAGGGGTGGCGCGGAGTGACCCGATTGCCCCCCGCAGCCCCCCTGGTGGCCCCCAGGCTTCTCGGCAGAGCGCGGAGGGGTGTCGCGGAGCGACCCGAACGCCCCCCTGCCGTGGCCCCGAGGCTTCTCGGAGGAGCACGGGGTGGCGGCGTGGATCGACCCTGATCGCCCCCCACAGCCCCACTGGCGGCCCCGAGGCTTCTCGGAGGAGCACGGGGCGGCAGCAAGGAGCGACCCAATCACCCCCGCCGCTCCCCATGCAGCCCCGAGGCTTCTTGGAGGAGCGCGGGGGTGGCGCAGAGTGACCCGATCGCCCCCATGGCCCCAAGGCTTTCTCAGTGGAGTGTAGAGGGGTGGAACGGAATGACCTGACCGCCCCCCGCCGTCCCCCACTGCCCCGAGGCTTCTCGGAGGAGAGCGACCCGATCACCCCCGCAACCCCCCCGACGGCCCCGAGGCTTCTCAGTGGAGTGCGGAGGGGTGGCGCGGAGTGACCCGATTGCCCCCCCGCAGCCCCCCTGGTGGCCCCCAGGCTTCTCGGCAGAGCGCGGAGGGGTGTCGCGGAGCGACCCGAACGCCCCCCCCCCGCCGTGGCCCCGAGGCTTCTCGGAGGAGCGCGGGGTGGTGGCGCGGATCGACCCGATCGCCCCCCACAGCCCCACTGGCGGCCCCAAGGCTTCTCGGAGGAGCGCGGGATGGCAGCACGGAGTGACTCGATCGCCCCCTGCAGCCCCGCTGGCGGCCCTGCGGCTTCTCAGAGGAGCGCAGGCCGGTGGCGCAGAGTGATCCGATCACCCCCCGCAGCCCCCCTGGCGGCCCTGAGGCTTCTCAGAGGAGTGCAGGGGGCGGCATGGAGCGACCTGATCGCCCACCCCCCCACGCAGCCCGAGGCTTCTCGGCAGAGCGCAGGGGGTGGTGCGGAGCGACCCAATCACCTGCCGCCGTCCCCCAAGCGGCCCGAGGCTTCGCGGAGGAGTGCGGAGGAGTGGCGTGGAGCGACGTGATCACTCCCTGCCGCCCCCCCCCCACGGCCCCGAGGTGCAGGTACTGCGATCCTGCAATGTAGTGGGACCGCAGTACCTGAGCCACGAAATGGCGGGGGGTGACTCTATGTGCTAATATGTCAGACAAAAACAAAACAAAAATAAAAAATTAAGAAGACAAAAATTGCAGCATCTTAAGGAGTAACTGCTGTGTTTTAATGTGAGCTTTCGTGGACATTTCTTCATTTGTGCCCCAACATTTTTGTTGTCTTTGTTTTTTCTTTTTGTTCTTGCCTGAGGTAGAAAGGAGTCAATGAAGGGAACTTAAAAGTAGTCCAGCCACCATGGGGCTCCGGAAAAGGAAGAGTGGATTTCAGTCCCCTGGTGTATTAGTTTATTTCTTGTTTTCCCACTCTGCTATGCTTTGCCTAATTTACTTGTAACAATTTGTAACAATTTGTTACAATTTTTCTTCCTTCTTCCCTACAAGTAACCGATTCATACAGAATCATGGTTATAACACATATAAAAATATGCTCACTTTATTATTCTTCACTGTTTTCATTTATCAATATGAAATTTATTTTTGTTTTAGTAGTCTTAAAAACTATTTGAGGGGGGAAAACATCATTTTGGCACAGTGTGGTTGGAATCAATTTTGTTTGTTTGTTGTTGATAATGATGAAGGAAGCAGTTGTAGCTTCTTTTGCTGATGGAGGGACTCCAACTGGTTTTCCCTTGGGTGATATTTGTATGGGTTGTGTAGAGAGTTGGAGAAGATACAGCTTTCTAGTAGCCCTAGTTCCTTTGAGTATTTTCTCTTTTCCATGTGCAGAGCTAGAGAATTAAGTGATTATCTGTATAAATGTCTAATGGCTAAATATAGTAGGAATTCAATGTGATTGAACAGTTAAATAAGCTACCATTTAAAATTTTAATACGTTCCTTCTCAAGAACTTACAAAAGGAAGAGGCAGAACACTGTTTAATTGATTAATTTATATTATTTATATTCAATATACTCCACCCAGGATAGAGTAACCCAACAGTACTTCATAAAATGAGTGAAAGCCAAGCAAGAAGTGGTGCAGAGGGGATAGCATAATTTGTGTTCTTCTTGTGGGATACTCTTATTTGTGTTATGTAGGGTGGAGGATCATGGATAGCTGATGCAGCAAAGGATTTTATTAGATGCATCTTTGCTTCTTTTCCTTCCCATATGTCTGCAATTATGTGAAAAGAAATCTTAGTAATAAATAGCTATTTCAGTCTTGCATTTTCTTGTTATAGACAGGGTCATTTATCAATGGTTGTACAACTAATGAAATATGGTGCAGATCCTTCGTTAATTGATGGGGAAGGATGCAGTTGTATTCACTTGGCAGCCCAATTTGGACATACCTCAATTGTTGCTTATCTAATAGCAAAGGGGCAGGTATGTATGCTATTTTTTCTATAGTTCTCAATAATATCAGCTGCAGATCTGGTTTTGCTGAATCATTAACTGTAGATGTCGTGTTTTCATTTCTCATGAATTATGCTTCTACGATTAATGAAAATTATAGTGCAAGGCTATGCACATCTTACTGGGATTGCCATTCAATTCAATGGGTTCTGTCTGTGAATAGCCAGGTTTAGGATTGTGCTGTTAGCTGGCTTTGTGTTATCTGAATAAAAGCTCTTACTCCTTGAACAAATAAGCAGTGACAGCAGAGCTGCAACTGATCAGTTATTCCGTACCTTTTGTTCAGGGCTCTTTCTCTTTGTAGCCTGGACTGCTGCTCCTGCTGCTGTTAGAAGGGATCATCAAGTCCAGTGTCTGTCAAGGAGGCAGTGGAGAATTGAACTCATAACCTGGTATCTGGTTAGCTCTGCAGCCAGATACCTTATACCAGCGTTTTTCAACCACTGTTCCGCGGCACACTAGTGTGCCGCGAGATGTTGCCTGGTGTGCCGTGGGAAAAATTGAAAAATTCTAAAGAAATTCAACCCAGGACTGGCGGGCGGCCCACAGCTGGGAGGCGCTATAAATAACGTCCAAGGGCCAGCTTGGCTCCTCCCCCCGAGGCCCGCGGCACTGGCATCACTTCCTCCCCGGCCGGACCTGGCCCCGCTAATTCTCTTAGTGTTTGCCCTGTGCCTGCCGCCGCCGCCACGACTCGCTCGCTTCCCTCTCCCCCCTCCTTTTTTACCCTGGACCACCACCACCCCTTTCCTGGGAGCTACCAATGGACTGAGCCGCCCGACAGCCCGCCCGCCAACACGAGCTGGCCCAGGAGCCCCAGCCCAGAACAAACCACCAGGTGAGGGGAAGGGGAGGAGGGGCGCCCGGCTGCCCCACGAGCACCGCGGCAGGGCTGCGAGGAGGAGGGGATGGAGGAGGCCTCCGCTGGGCCTGGGCTGAGGAGGCGGGCGGGTGGGGGGGGGCTACTAGCATGGCTGGGCGGCCGGACGGACGGCCTTTAGAGTCCGGGAGGGGAAGAGCCGTCTCTGAGGGGCCCCACGATGGGTTCCTTGAAGTCTTGCCCCTTTCTTTCTGTCTTGGGCCGCCCTCTTCTCTCTCTCTGTCTTTTCTTTCTTTTTTCCCCCACCTCTCTCTTTCCATTCGTACCCTTTCCCCTCTTCATAGAAACGTGCTCATTTCTACCCTGCATATGTGTATGTCTAGCAGCCTGCCTACTGTAATTAAAACTGTAAACCGCCCAGAGACTCCTTGAAGTGGTATGGGGTGGTATACAAGCAGAACACTTGCTGCCTTCTTTCCTTCCTGCCTTCCTTCATCCTCCTCCCCTCCTGTCGCTGGACTTGCTGAAGGCATCTGCCTTGGCCACAGTGTGGAGAGCAAGATGGGCTTTTGGGTCTTATTTGTGTTCCTGGAGAGTCAGTGCCCCTTCTCAGGTCTCCACTGGACACAGAAGTCCATGCAGGGCAAAATGTCTTTAAAAAAACAACACAGGTAAGTGGGAACTGGGTGCTAGAGAGCGGGCTGCCTCAATCTGTGGCCCCTCTGTCCTGCTTCTCCCTACACCAGCAATGGCGAACCTTTTAGAGACTGATATAGGCACAGAGTTAAATTTTTTAACATTTTCTAATGGTGGTGTGCCTCGTGATTTTTTTCATGAAACAAGTGTGCCTTTGCCCAAAAAAGGTTGAAAAACACTGCCTTATACCATTGAGCTGTCCAGCAGTTCTAGAGATAAGGGTGTGCAGCCTCCACTACTACATCCCACACTGTTCAGGATTAGTATAAGACTGCAAGGAAATTGAAAGTCTCCTCTTCATCTTCCATTAGAGAGCTTTGATTAGATCTGAATATATTTCTTGAAGGAAAACAGCCTTTATGTTTACAGAAAACCATACTGAGATCTAGAACATAAAATAACAGAACCTGCTGCTTAAATTTCCTCTGCATTCTAGGAATCTGCTTAATAAAATGAAGCCTAGCATGTGTAAGATTGGGGGAAATCATATTGCTTAGCTTAGTAAGTCACACTGGAATAGGCCCATTAAATCAGTAGGGAACACCAAATATACTAAAACGGGATTTAAAATATATTCAATCCCAGGTTTATCCTTGATCAATAGCAATGCCAGTGTAACAAATAACACTGTGTTAAGGCAATGAGAATTTGATACTTCATTATTAAGGATTGTACATGAGGCTGTCGTATTTTAGGCACATCTTGTGAAGCCAGAGTTCTCTGGAAAAGATATTGATGCTAGGAAAGGTGGAAGGCAGCAGGAGATGAAGACCAAACAAAATGGATTCACTCCCTATAGGAATCCACAGAAGCCAAGCAGAGCTGTTGAGGACAGGACATTTTAGAGATTGCTCATTCATAGCACCACTATAAGTCAGAATTTGACAGCACGTAACAACAATATTTGCATAGGCCTTATAATGCAGTGGCTGAAATTCTGTTGTTTGACATAGTAAAGCACCTTAAAGTAAGCCCATTGAATCAGTAGATTTTTGATGAGTCAGTTACTTCTTAAGTTCTGTTGATCCAACTGGGTTTACTCTAGTTGTGGCTTTCTATGCAAAAGTGGTGCATAAACTTGGTTTTTCCGAATACTGGTGAGAGAAGAATCACATTTTACTTTGGGCTAAAGTGACAGGGTTGTAACAGCAGATGGTGCTCTAGAATACAGTACTCTGAACTTAAATAATAGTCATATAAAGTGACTTACTGCACATTTTGTAATGAGAATCCTTTATTCAGTATTTTGTATCACTGTACTAATTACTCAGTGGCTTTACCTCTTCAGACTAGATACTTGGAAATTTCTTCCTCTGTATCCATTATTCAGCTTCTATGTACATCTCTGATCACTGCTATTATTTTCCTCAGGATGTTGATATGATGGATCAAAATGGAATGACACCTTTAATGTGGGCAGCTTACAGAACACATAGGTAATCTTCTTTCTCAAAACTATACCTACCTAAATCTTGTTGTTGTGATCAAGTAGAATGTAAATTGTATAAAAATAAGTGCTTAGCTTAGTTAATTCTGGTTACAGTAGAGTAGACATCTTAAAAAAATTATTCATCATCAAAGGAACGTAACATTGTTATCAAAAAAATTTACAACCTTGTTAATGACATACTGTATATGAAGAGTACTGTATCTGGATTATCAGCTATTTAATCTATAAATTCAACAATTATCAGTATTGCCGAAAAAGTAATATTTGATAAGACAGCTTATACTGATACCTTATTCTAAACAAAGTGATTGCCATGTATAAACCCATGCTTTCTGACATCTTTCCCTCTGTGTTAATATATTTGATATAAGCTAACATGTCATTTTTTGTAATTTTATGTTGAAATTGCCCTGTAGGTGCTTGGGAAAAATAGAGAAAATAATATTAATTCATGCAGTACTAAGTCTTGTATTAAAATCACTAATAGTCTTTTTCTTTAAAAAAGTTATGGAATTTTTTTTAAAAAAAGGATTGTTAACAAAGAGCCTGCTCATTAGTGCAATAATATTGTAGAAAGAAATCTGTTCTGTATAGAATGAATAAATCCATAAGGCAGGGATCTGGGCCACGTGGCCCTCGGAATATTGTTGAACTTAAACACTTGTACGTCATAGCCAGCATAGCCAATGGTGAGAGTTGATGGGATTTGTAATGTGAAATCTGAAGGGACCATGTGTGGACCCCCAGGATTAATAGGAACATACTTGTAAATCCATGTTTTATATAGGCTTTAATTTTATTTTCCAGTGTGGACCCCACTCGTCTGTTGCTTACATTTAATGTTTCAGTGAATCTGGGAGACAAATATCATAAGAACACAGCACTACACTGGGCAGTACTAGCAGGAAACACTACAGTGATTAGTCTTCTTCTAGAAGCAGGAGCTAATGTGGATGCGCAAAATATCAAGGTAAATGTATATTTGCTTTACTTATCAATATAATATACTATTTTCCAGTATGTTGACTGTGTGAGAGGTTCCTTCCCCCACCCCTCCAACCCCCTGCACTGTCTTATATAGGTAATCTTAGAACTGTAGAACTGGAAGGGACCCTTTGGATCAGTGGTTCTCAAGCTGTGGGTCCCCAGATGTTCCTGGACTGCAACTCCCAGAAGCCTGCACCACTCGCTGTGCTGGAAGGGGTTTCTGGGAGTTGCAGTCCAGGAAAATCTGGGGACTCATCGGTTGAGAACCACTGCTTTGGATCGTCACGTCCAGCCCGTCAGGGAGGCCAAGTGCAGAATCAAACTCCCAGTTTCTGTCTCTGCAGCCAGATACCTACAGTAAATCAATGAGCTCTCCAGCAGTTATCCATCCACTGCTTCTCTTTTTCCAAATCCATGTTCACTTAGAGCACCTCTTCATAGACATTCTCATATTTTTTTCCTACAGTCCTTATTTGAATCCTTCCTCTGCTTTTTGTTGTATGAGCCACCTTGACATCCAAATTGTGCCAGCTGAGCTCCCTTTACTTTTCCCCACTTACCTCCTTGCCTTCCCTATTGAACTCTCTCAGTTCTTAAAATTATTTGCTCTCTCAGTTATACAATGAATCTTTCAAGAATGTGAAAATGTGTGATGAAAAATATTTGCCCAAAAGTTCTAGTGCCTTTTCATCATTTATGTTTTATAAAATGAATTATGGTAATTTACTCAAAACTCTTATTTATAATGTTAAGATGGCATTAAGGATTTACGTATATATCTCATGGAAGCAGCCACTTGCCCTAATTACAGCTGTTTCCACTTTTTTGGCCATTATGGTAGAAGTGATGTATCCTGGTTTTGATTATTAACTCCAGGTTCTTGTTAATTAACATTGTGGTTCCTTAAATGGTATGCACTGTACTATTTTCATAAAATCTGGCTCCTTTTTTTTCTGGTTCACCCTTTTCTTGACAAAGCTAGGACAGAGTGAACATTAGCAGATTAGCCAATGGCTACCATTCTTAAATCATACAGTTTTGTTATAAATTGCTCCTGCTGTGCTGCTTGTTCATTGTAGTATCTGTGATTTGATAGAAAATGCCAGCACCTCTCAAGGACACAGGGATGTTCTAAAGTTTGTCGTGTCATTGCCTGTAGAGTAAAGATGGACATTATTGACAATCAGTCAAGGCTGATTATTGCAAGACGTTTCCATGTTACTGCTACTGGCTGTCCATACCTCCTGTCCTCCTTAGTAATAGCATTGTAAAGGACTCTTACTCAAAATCTTTACATGGTTTCTTTCCCATCCCATCCCTTCCCTAGAACTATTTCAGATTGGCAGAAGAGACTTTTCCCATACTGTATGAAATAGCTGAAAATGGCTTCTTGTTTTCCCAATGGAGTTCTTCCTCTGGACCATAAGAAAGGGGAAAGTGATGAAAGGGCACCATTATCTTTCTTCAGTAGAAAATTTCTGTACTAGTTGTTTACCTATTTCTGTAAGATGTTTAAAATGCATACTGTACCATCAACATCGGAATTTTGTTGCTAGATAATCTGATTCCTTTTCAGAGTTTTAAAAAGTACTGTAAACAGGAATGGTTTACCAGTCCCTCCTTCTTTGTGGCATTTTGGGACCACGTAGCTTGCCTGAAGCTGCAGAGGTGACATGGAACAAAAAGTCCTTAGGCTGTGCATTTCAGCTGATCTACCTTTTGGGAGACACAGTGGACATCCAGACCCCTGCCCTTGGGTCTGCAGGTGGTCCAGCCCTGCAACCAGGAGCTCTAACCCACTGATCTAGATCACCTCTGAGTTGATCTAGAATATACATATTTGTTTTTCTGACAGTCTTACGGGCCTCCTAAGGGGGCTGTCCTCCAACAATGTTATGTTTCCTTCATGGATGGCCTTCCAAGTCTTAGTCATCCTCTGCTTTTCTGGCTGCAGTCTCCATTTAGAGTGAATTACAAAAAGTATTTACAATTTTAATTTCTTCACAGTAAACATTTCTTCTCTCAGTGTTCAGTTTATTTAACTATTTATTTAAGTTATTCAGATGACACCTTTCTCCACATAGGGGACCCAAGGTTTCTCACAACAGGTAAAATAATTATACAGTGTTTTTTTCACTGTATGAATATCACATTAAAAACCTGAAGACAGCACTTAAGGCCTGTGGATATCCAAGGTGGGCCTTCAACAAAGCAGTGGGCCATCCCAGAAGAACAAGGGATCAGTCTGAGACCCAGACCCGACGGAAGAACCTGGTCATTCCCTACATGGCGGGAGTGTCGGAGAAGCTTAAAAGGATTTTTGGCAAACACCACATCCCTGTTTATTTCAAACCCATGAACACACTAAGGCAGAGACTTGTCCACCCAAGGATCCGATACCAAACCATAAAAGGAGCAATATAGTATATGCAGTCCAATGCAGTGAAGAGTGTTCAGACCTCTACATTGGAGAAACTAAACAGCCATTAAACAGAAGAATGGCCCAACATAGGAGAGGTAACAGCTCAGGACCAGAATCAGCAGTACACCTCCATTTGAAGGAAAAAGGCCACTCTTTCAAAGATGAGGATGTACACATATTAGACAAAGAAGAGAGGTGGTTTGAGAGAGGAGTAAGGGAAGCCATTCATGTCAGCATTGAAAATCCCTCCCTCAACAGAGGTGGGGGGCTCCGGCATAGTCTAGCTGCTACTTATCAGGCTGTACTTTCCACAGTACCCAGGCAAATCAAGGAGCCTTCACCACCAGGTCACAGCTAACGACCCATTCTTGACAGCTAACGACCCATTCTTGATGGGTTTCAGCACCTTAGGCCATTGTTTACCTTAAGGCCATGGACACTAATGTCTCCCTAACGAGCCTATTCAGGCTTTGTTCATCTTATGAGCCAATCAGACAAGGGGACAAGAGGTCAAGCTGACTATAAGAAGGTCTCTTGCACTAGCTGTATTCAGACCGATGAAGCTGTTTGGATGAACAGCGAAACGTTTCTATCTCTCAAAAAAGAAGTCCAGTAGCCATGACTCAACTCCCAGATAAACGCACCTGGATGACTGAGAATCTTCACAGACGTATCACATTAAAAACAATTAAAAATAATTAAGATTAAAGCAATCAAGTATAGAAATAATTAAAACAAATTTAAAACCAGTAAAACCATTAATTCCTGAAACAACTTACAACTTAAAGGCTTGCCTGAAGAAGATGTTCTTTTGTTCAATGACAGAAGGAGAAGAGGGAGGGGTCCAATCTGGCTTGTCAGGGCAATGCACTCCAAAGCCATTTTTCAAATGACCATGTAAAGTGTTACTTTATTTTTGGCTCAGCAGCTGGATAATAAAACATGCAAAAGTCACTGCTATTCTAATCCTAATACAATGGCTAACCTGAGAAAAACTAAATTATAACACAGATGAAGTTTTGGAAGAGGTAGCCATGTTAGTCTCTGCAAGAATTCCAGGCAAAAATCAAAGAAACAAAGCAAAACAGAACAAAAGACAAAAACATGTGGCACCTTAAAGACTATTATATTTTAATGTAGGCTTTCATGGACACGTCCACTTTTTCGGACAGATGGTAGCAGATTGAAGTGTACAATATATTATACAATGGAATATAAGTTTCATACCAAATATTCATTGGCTGTTTTGGTATGAAAGTTACATGGATATACAGTGGATCCTTGTATAACAAACAGTTTGTATAACATAAAATTTGTACAACATAAAAAATTCTGGAGATAGGGGAAATTTGCTTAACATAATTGCCTATGGGGTGAATCCATGCAACATAAAAATGGGATTACTCCATTTTCAATGCATTCATATGGGAAATTTGTATAAAGGAAACTTTGCTTAACATAATTTCATTTGGAACGAATTAATTCCTTTATACAAGGTAAAAGCAAAGTGTTCTGCTTATATACCGCCCCATACTACTACAAGTAGTCTCTGGGCGGTTTACAATTTTAATTACAGAGTGCAGGCTACACATTGCCCCCCCAGCAAGCTGGGTACTCATTTTACCAACCTCGGAAGGATGGAAGGCTGAGTGAACCTTGAGCCTGCTACCTGGGATTGAACCCCAGGTCGTGAGCACAGTTTTACCTGCAGGACAGGCATTTAACCACTGCGCCACGAGGCTACAATAAGGTACCACTGTACCTTCTTTCTTTTCATATTGGCCATTCTATTTGATAGTGGGGAAGGGAAAGAACTAAGCATGATAGAGATAAATGTACAGTATTACATGGTGGTAAATGCATTTGCAGCTGCCTAGATGCCCTGAGCACATCCGATCTTGCCTGATTTTGGAATGGAAGCTAAGCAGGGTCAGCCCTGGCTAGTACTTGGATGGGCAACCACCAGGGAATACCAGGGGCTATAGGCACCTGGAGTAGGAACTGGCAAACCACTCCAGTATTCCTGCCAAGAAAACTCCATGGGCATGGGGTCATGAAGAGTCATCATGACTGTAATGACACAACACAGACACACACACAAATGCTTTTGCACTGCTGTGTGAAAAATGCAAATGAAATACTTAAATAGGCAGCTGTTCCAGAGGTTTTGCTCCAGTATAATATCCAGTAGTATCTATATTGCAAGTATGGTGTTTTTCCTTGAATCCTGTCAATATGCAGTAGGATGGGGAAGAAACCACATTTACTTTAAACTTTTGTTTTACAAGAATTCTTTTTTATTTTATTTTATCTTTCTGTGCAGCAGCACTTCAGTTGTGGAACTTCCTCCCAAAAGAAATACTGCTGGATTTATTCCCGTTGAACTTCCAGCTGATGATTGAAACTGTATTATTCCATTTGACAGTTATTTTAAGTTAGATTTTAAATTTGTTCTTAATTGGTTTTTAAAGAGTGTCTTCTTTTTTTTGCTTCTTTTTAAATTGACATGTACTATAATGACTTTAGATACAAAAACAGTTGGACAGAATAGTTTTTACAGTGTTTTCCCCCTCCTGCATGGGTGATTGTCCACGGGTAGCTTGAAAATAATTACGACATTAAAAGACAAGAATATCAAAGCTATTAATTTTGTAAGCTATCCAGTACTGAAACAAAAAAGATGTACTGGCTAATAAAAGCTTTATTTTAATTAGACTGCAATTTATTTCTTTGCTTCTTGATTTCCATATTGGAAGAAGTATTAAAGAAAAAGTGGCTTCTTTGGATCCTGTACTGTACTGTTCAGTGGGCTAAGCTTTCTCAGAGTGTAGTTGAAGTGGAAGGAAACTCCCCTTAGGAACCAGAAAGTACTGTTGCCTGGTTTTTACTGCTATTGAATTCCCAAGTGATGATTTGCTGACCAAGATGTTGCTAAGTCATGCACTGGATTTTGGTATGCAAATTTTGTCAGTAGAAATTAAATGCCTAACTTTGATTAGGTATCCAGTTGTTCTACTGATGTGGGAATTCAAATGGATAATCTTTACATTTTCTTCTCTGTGTCAAAGGCTGTTTGCCTTTCCTGGGTAACATTTCAGTTTCTGGTACCTGTCTCATTTTTTTTAGGCGGGGGTCCAAACGATGGAGGATTCAGCCATTTTTCGAGCCTCCATGAATGCTTTATTTAGGAGGGGAGTTTCCTTCAGTAGAAGAGAGGAGGAGTGCAAAACTGGAGCTGGAGGTACCTTCAGTTGGTTGTTTTTTGCCTCCTCTGTGCTTCTTTGTTTCTTGAGGCATTAAAAGAGATGTCTCTGTCAGCTGGAAACCTCGGTGGTACATTTAGATTAAAACCAGCTGTCCCATGTTACTTGCTCATTTTAGCATTTTTGCACTTTAGAAGGATTTCAGCAATTTAATAAAGAAAGATGATGTTAAGCTAAGCCTATATGATAACTGCACAAATCTGCAGTTTTTAAAGCAGAGTTGTTTTTCTTAGGTTGTTAATGGTACGTTCAGTAAGACGCCAAATATAACAAATTGTCAGCCAGGTACCAGTAATTGCTATGTTACCTGTTCATTCGAAAAATGTTTTGAAGTTGTACTATATAATACAGTATTGCAGAATTATAGAAAACATTTTTGTAACTTATTTTTCATACAGATAACAACAACACTTAACATGGCTTTTCTCAGTACTTTGTAGGTGCTGTAGACTGGGTTGGGATTTCACTGTCCTGTGTGCCCATTTGATGTTCATTTGCTAAATTTAATCTTTATGTAAATCCTATTTATGTAAAACACTCTAGAAATGTGAGATCTTTATACTGTGGAATCAAGATATTAAAAAAGGACAAAATCTAGGTGTGTAAATGCACCAGCAACTTAAGTACTGTACTTATATATGTGTTCAGTCAAAATGCAAACATGATAGGGAATATGTGGAACAGAGATGGGATATTTTTTTGTACCTCATACAAATGATTTGATGGCATGCTTTATTGAGATTATTAACATCTTTTAGTCTAATTAACTTGCAATCTTACCACAGTTAACGGTTGGATGTTTGAACAGGCCATTGACGCTTAAATCATAAATACGTATTTGGTGGACAAATCCAGGCGTACATGTTCATTGCCTTTTTCTGCATTGTCTCTGCTTCTTATTAGATATGAAGATAAGTAACACGTAATACTACAGTATTTGTATTAATACTGTAAATTGCTTTAGGTCTTTTTCAGGAGAAAAATGAGGTATAAATATTTTTAAAAATTAGAAAAACTTATTTCTAATCCAAAAATAGCCAACTGTTTATCTGGTGAGGAAAATTAGAAGAAAATATTTCTGTCTGCAGATTAAATTTCCAACAAAAATAATCTGGTGTATTTTGAACATTTAAGTTGTTCAGTATATTAAGTCATTGTTCATTTTTAAAGAGACATTTTTCTGTATTTGTTTTATTTTCATTCTTCTGATAGGGTGAATCACCACTTGATTTAGCAAAACAAAGAAAAAATGTTTGGATGATAAATCATCTACAGGAAGCAAGGCAGGCAAAAGGATATGACAATCCATCATTTCTCAGAAAGCTGAGAGCTGATAAGGTAAGAAAATCTTTTAAATTGATGTAATAAATAAATAACATTATATATCATGTAATATGTTCTTACTCATACAGGAATAGATAGTTATTAACTGAATTAGAAAGTATGGGCAAAATGGGATTTACCCACTATAGCACAGTATAGCCGTCTTTAGGTGATACCATTGTTATATGTTGTATTTTATTGTATTTTATTGAGATTTCTCTGCTTTTATTAAATGTATATATCTACTTGTCAGTGACTTTAATAAAGTTTACAATACCAATACATTATAGCGCTGTAGTATTAATGAAAATGGATCTGATTGTGGTTTTATTAAATTTATGTACTGGAGATATTTTTGAAGCTGGGTCAAAGTATAAAAAAGGATAATTAGATCAAGAATATAACTTGTATGTCCCCCGTTCATAATACAGTAGTCCCACATTACAGTGTGGTTTGTGTATTGTGGTCCAGATATATATATCATGGATTTGCATTAGAAAGAAGTGACCTGCATGGAGCCTTTCCTGTCCCCTGCTGCAGCCGGGATTCAGGGGGCCCTCATCCATCACCCTGTTTGCAAATAGGCTTCCTCCAGGGAGCCTTTCCCCACTATCCCTGCCACCCCCTTCTCCCTTGTCCCCAAAGAGGTCTCCTCCAGGGAGCCTCTCCCACCCTTGCTGTAGCTGGGATTCCACCCCCGCCCCAATCACCTCATTTGCAAAGAGGCTTCCTCCACAGAGCCTCTCCTCTCCCCTTCTGCAGCCAGGATTCCCCAGTCCCAGTTGCATCGTTTGCAAAGAGTGAGGATTGCTTTTAGACACCTTTGAATTATCCAAGAGTCTGTAGAAATGTCCCATCTAGAGATTACTACAGTATTTATCTTTTAATAGCAGATAAAGTTTATTTTGTGTTGTGCTGGCAATGCACCCCTTAAAGATCTGGGACATTTCAGTAATCATGAAATTGATTTAACATATTAGAGGAGGAGAGAATCAGAATTTAAAGAAACATACTGTATATTGAGAAATTGAGTGGCAAGGTAACATTTTGGAACAATATATTTTAGGATAGTATCTCTGCTGTATTCTGCCATGGATTTGGATTTCAGATTTAACACGATCATCTAAATCTAACATCATCTAATTTTTGTTTTAATTAAAATGTAATTAGAATGTAAGCTAGATGGGCGGGATATAAGTGCAATAAATAAATAAATAAATAAATAAATAAACTTAATTACCTGTGCTTTTTAAATATAGGAATTCCGTCAAAAGGTGATGCTAGGAACACCATTCCTTGTTATTTGGCTGGTTGGGTTTATAGCAGACCTTGATATTGATTCTTGGCTCATTAAAGGACTCATGTATGGTGGTGTTTGGGTCATGGTTCAGTTTCTTTCCAAGTAAGTACTGAAAAAATTAATTCCTTTGTCTAAATAATAAGTTAATTTAATTGTATGAACTATTATCAGCTGTATACTTTCCTGAAAGCAGTCAGTTGTTTTTTCACATTTCAGCCTTCTATTAAATAATTATTTGGGACTGACAGAAAAGCTTAGCAAGCGTAGATGTATTAGAAAAGGATATAAATTTAAGTGCTGTTACGTTTTTACCTGGATAGTTTATTAGAGACACACTGTGCTGGATGGAAGCAGTATGCATATTTTAGTTGTGAGCAAAAATTATTTCAAATCATCAGATCAGTCTACGGGTTTTTCTCAGAATGGTTACAATGCAATGTAGCTGTCATGTTTCTTTTCCCCCCCAAAGTTTTGATGTGGCTTTCTATTTTTGGAAACAAATATTAGAATCTCTTTATACATGATTGCCAAATTGTCCAACGAAATGAAACTTAACTGTTTCATAATTCTACTGTTATTCTGATAAGATCATTTTTGGAAGATAATCCTGGTTCTGTATGCTAGAGTCAAAACCAAATAATTCTGATAAAGTTCATATCTGAATACTTGTAATGATTAAAGTAAATGTTTTTATGGAAAAATTACAGTATTTTTTCCATTTATAAGACTATATTTTTCCTATATTTTATATATTTGTTCACTGCCCAGAGTTCCCTTTGGGGAAAGTCAGTGTGGTCAATAAATAAATAAATAAATAAATAAATAAATAAATAAAATTGTTAGACTAAAAATTGAGGGTCCTCTTATACACAGAAACAAGCTGAAAAGAGAACTGTTTGGTTGTGAAACTAGTTTTGGGTTGGAAAAGCAGTGGGCGTCTTACACATGGGGAAAATATGGTACATTGTCTCTAAAAAGGTTGTACAGAAATGCATGTTATTTCCCTCCTCAATTTAAAAGTTGTACTACATGCGAAGTAAACATTTTAAACAGTACAATCTCTAATGTAAACATGAACAATATTGCTACAAATTATGTTCTTAGTTTGGCTTTTGTTTCAAGTTAAGTTTAAAAAATTAACATGAGCCTTGCTTCATATGCTGTTTTTCCATACTGGTGTCAAAATGTGGCTTTAGGATAAACCTTACTGTATAATTTGTAATAGCATGAAGGAACAGAAATGTTTTACTGGAAGGAATCCAACTAGAACTTGTACAGCCAGCCTAAAACAATGTTGAAGGACATGTTACCAGACTAGTAGAATATATTTTCCTGTTGGTACTTTTGCAGTTCCTGTCTCATTTTTGAAAGCCGAAAGACATCCAGCTGTTTTTAAGAAAGACAGTTTGCTATGGTTTTCAAAGCAGTCCACATTACTACATCTTGAAAATTAGGATACATCTTTATCATTTCACCCGTGGAATCGTTTTCACACTTAACTACATGAAAATTAAGAGGGAAGCCATTCCATGGATATTTTTAATCTTGGAAATGGATATGTAAATGTTGTATTTCTGTGTCCATATCAATGTAAGATGACTGAACTTCCCTGTATTTGATATTTCTAAGCTTCCCTGAACAAAATATTCATTTTTCCATGTGTGCCCTCATGCTTTGAAATGTTGATCTGTTTTCACTAATGGTGCTGGAAAGTGAAGCAAGTACCTAGAATCAGTTACTGTAGAGGCAAAATGCAACCCCACATTCCTAAAAGAAGCAAAAAGAAAGCATGCACGTTCAAAAGAAGGATTTAGCTCTGGGTAGGAGAGAGTCACCACCCTAAATGTTCACAAGAAGTACCAGAAGGAATTGAACCAAATAAAATGGATCAGTAACAAAAAGGGGCTAACATTAAGCACTCTGATACACATGGATATCAGACAGTTTGGGCAGCCTGAATGCTGACCATGTGACTTTTGTTTTACGAAATAAGCTGGAGACAAGCTTTTGTTGGAAATGTTAGTCATACTACATCTAAACATATTTGGAAGGAGAACAAATATGTATTTTGAGCCGTTCAACTGTGAAACTAAGAAGTTTCTTTATACAGACAGAAAAGTTATAAATACAGATTATTATATATTTTTCTAACATCAGTGATTCTATTAAGTGTTTTTATGACTATGTTGCTTTTTCAAGCATTATGCATACACTGAATTCTTATATGGTATTATTTCTCTGTTCTGCAGATCATTCTTTGATCACTCCATGCATAGTGCATTGCCACTTGGAATCTACCTAGCAACGAAGTTCTGGATGTATGTGACATGGTTTTTCTGGTTTTGGAATGATATCCTTTCTATTTTCAGTATTTTGTAATTGAAATTTTTTATTCTAGTAATGAAAACCTTAATACTCACTTTAAAATCAGAGGCTAGGTTTCACAAAGATGAGCAGCTTTAGCAAAAGTGAAACTTGAACAGGCTGTGGATAGAAGCAGTCAGAAAAGGACTGAGGTGAGGTTTTTTTTTTTTTTTTTGGAAGAATTGGAAGCAGAAGGGCAGGAAAGCAGGAAAAGGAAATGAGGTATGACAATAAATTTAAAAAAAAAGAGTAAAACAGAAAGGAATAGATGCGGAAAGGCTTCAGTACCTAAAAGCTCTGAGAAAAAATAGAATGATAGATGTACAGAGCCTTCCTAATGAATATGCAGTAGGTTGTCTGGCAGTGAAACTATCCTGTTGTGTCATGTAAAAAATGGCAGGTCTGAAGTGGGAAATGTTAATATCCTGATTTACACAACCTTTCCCCCCTGTCCCTTGTTTTTCTTCAAATACTTCTTCCAATTGACATTAATGAGATTGATAGTAAGTACAGTGGTCCAGGACTAGTGGATGGCTTTTCAGTATTTCTCAAGTTTGCCTCAGGACAAGGTGTGCATTAGATCAGACAGATTCAGGTCTCCCTTGGTAGTCTTGTTGAATGCCTTGTTTTCCATCATCAATCGTGCTGATCCTTAGGTCACTATTTATTTATAGTGCTGCAGATGGTACAGAAAAAGCAGCAGCAATTCCTGCTTCCACTTCTGCATGCGGAGAGGCTTCCACATAGGGAGAGAAAATGTCCTCAGTTGCCTCCAGGGACCATAGTGTTCCTTTTTTGTTTGTCATTATGTTTATATTAATACCCTTACTAGAGTAGGACTGTGAAAAATGAACAATGAGCCACATCTTTGTAAATTATAGCAGTACTAGCAATACTTGCTACTTGTGGAAGAGACTAGAACCATGCAGAACAATGCAAAAGCGTTAAGTTGATCTATAGCAGAATCAAAATTCTTTTGGATATTTGTGGAAATTAAATAGTTAAAGGATTTATAATTCTACCGCTCAGCATTCAATCAATCTTAAAGCTGTGTGTGAAATTAAGTTCTTTGCTATTCTTATCCCTACTGACCATGCTCTGACCTCTATTTCTACACTATTCCCTCTAGTTTTAACTCTCTTCTTTTCATTAATTGCAACTGTCATAGCTGTAGTGTTATGCGTATACAGTGTAGTGTTCCCGTGCTTCTAATTTTTCTCTAGTAAATTCATGCTTTCAGACTGGTTTTAAATTGAATAAAGGTAAAAGAAGTTATTTATTACAAAGTAGAGTCAAACTCATAAAGGGTAACGTGTTTAGGTACAAACAAAAGGAAGAATATAGTTCAAACACACTAAAGTTTGGTTACTGACAAAGCTGTTCACATGCATACCCTGTTCTTAAGTTTGCAGACACTCAACACTTAGTTTTCTTCAGAAAAGTTCCAAAATCCTATATCTTCTCTCTCTAATATTTAACTGTATCTCAATCCGACTATATCTTTTCTCAGTCCCTATCTGACTTTCTCTCAGACAGTATCAGTCCCTATCTATCTTTTTCTCAATAAGTCTTTCAGTCAGTCACTATCTGACCAAATCAGTGCTGGGCTGAGCCTTACATCCCCTTAGTTCACAAACCACCAATCTACATAGACACATCTAATAAATTATTCAACACCAAAGAGTAGACGCCGCAAGATGAAATTAATTTGTCCTGTGGGTTGCTTCATTTTACAAAAAGTTTGTCTTGCGAAGCGTGGTTTCCCATAGGAATGAATGGGAAACCAATTGATACGTTACAGGGGTCCCGGGGGGGGGGGGGGGGGAGAGAGACACAAAATAAATAAATAAATAAAAATTAAAAAAATAGAAAGAAGAGAGAGAGAGACTTTTTTTTTGTTCAGACCACTTTATAAAGTTAACTTTAAAGGCATGTAGAGCCGGAACAAAGTCAATGGGGAAACTCCAAACTGTTTGTCTGCAGTTTGCAGTTTCCCGCCAAAAGTGCAATGGAAACCAGTGCAAAAGCAAAAAAATAAACACCAAACAAGAAGCCGCATCCCATTCCTGCCTGCATAGAAATGGAAACCAATGCAAAAGCAAAAACAAACAAACAATCAAACCACACCAAATAAGAAGCCCCACGTTGTTCCTGCCTGCATAGCAATGGAAATCAATGCAAAAGCAAGCAAGCAAGCAAGCAAATAAATAAATAAATAAATAAATAAATAAATAAAACCAAGAACCCCCAGTTGTACTCCCCAAAATGCAATTGAAACCAATGCAAAAGCAGAAAAATAAAACACCAAACAAGAAGCCCCAGGTTGTTCCTGCCAAAAGTGCAATCGAAATCAATGCAAAAGCAAAAAAATAAAATAAAATGCCAAACAAGCAGCCCCAGGTCCTTCCCACCAAAAGTGTAATCAAAACCTATGCAAAAACACACAAGAAAGCAAGCAAACCTCAGCTCCTTACCTTTCCAAGTTCTAAAAGTCCAAAAGCTGCTGCTGCAAAAAAAAGGCCAGAATGGCTCCAAAACTTGATTTAAAAAAAAAAAACTCCTCCCAGCCCTCCACAAACTATGGGGGTTCAATGCATCCTGGGTACACTTGTTTCAAAATGCGGAATGGATTTTCGTCTTGTGAAGCATCCCATAGGAAATTTTCTTTATGCGAAGCAACCCTATTCCCGTAAATTTTTCCCATCTTGCAATTTTTTGTCTTATGAGGCATTTGTCTTAAGACATTTTACTGTATTACAAAGTTGGCAAGATGACTGATGGCTGAGATGACATCATACCAGGAGGGGTTGTGCTGAATCTTAAACTTGTTCCGGCCTATGGTGTTAGAAATTACTTAAGACTACTGTGACCCTGGCTTAATTTTCTGTCAACATAATGGTTAAAAGTCGGCCAGCAGAGGTCTGGATGATCATTCATTTGGGGAATTGGGGGGAATAGAAATTGTATTTGCCCTGTTTGTAAAATAAGGGGAAGCCTTTTGAGACCTCAGTAGGAATATATAATTCTACTTCTTAGGAAACAGTTGTTATGGTAGCTATTGAATTGTAGCTTCTTAAATCTTCTGTAACATGGACACTGTGATGTTTGGTGAAATGCTTCCATTCATAGCATTGCTTCTGCATGTGTATTTTGATTAGAAGAAAGGGCTTCCAGAAGGAATCATTTAACTTATTATCACTGACATTTAAAGTTGCTGTACAGTGTTATTGGGGGTGGGGAGATTTAGTCACTATTCATGACTTCTATACTTTGATATCACTGTACTGATATTTGTAACAGTGCAGTTATCATATTCTTCTTGGAAGGAATATTTGAGTTGATGATTCATTTCTAATGTACTCAGCTCAGGAGTCATTTTAATGCAGTATTGTATTTGTACTGGAAGAGCACAAAAATAGCATTTATAAATATGTACATCACTGCAATGTATAGCATTCTAATGGTCAGGGTTTTAGGAATGTTTGATATACAGTGGTACCCCGACTTAAGAGCAGCTCGACTTAAGAGCAGAAAATTATTGGCGTTTTAACTGCTGCCTTACACATTTTAGATATGGTCTGCTCGACTTACAAATATTTTTTATTTTTTAACTTATTTTTTCAATTTTTTAGATAGGTACCCCCAACTAAGAATAGTTCGACTTAAGAGCATGCATTCGGAATGGATTAAATTCGTAAGTCGAGGTACCACTGTACATAGATATGTTGTCCTTTATATACACGTCCTTACAGATATATCTGGATACACAGTATTGTGTAATAGATAGAATGATGGATTAGAACTCAGGCGGCCTGGGTTTGAAGGTCTGCTCAGCCATGGAAGCTCACTGGGGTATAAATCTGGTAAAACCACTCCTTGAGTATCTCACTTACATTGAAATCTATTTCAGGGTTACCATAAGTCATATAATCATAGAGTTTGAATAGACCTCAATGGCCATCCAATTCAACCCCCTGCCATGCAGGAATCCCTGACATATGTACTCCTGACATATGCCCATCCTGCCTCTGCTTAAAAGCCTCCAAAGAAGGAGACTCCACTACCCTCCATGGCAGCATATTCCACTGCCGAACAGCTCTAATGGTCAGAAAGTTCTTCCTAACGTTGAAATGGAATCTCTTTTCCTATCGTTTGAAACAATTGCTCCAAGTTCAGTCTCTGAAGCCATAGAAAGCAAGCCAGACCCCTCTTTGATATGACATCCTTTGAAATATTTAAACATAGCTAATTAGTTATCATATCCCCTCTCAACCTTCTTTTTGTAAGACTAAACATTCCTAGATCCCTAAGCTGCTCCTTGTAAGACATTTCTTCCAGACCTTTAACCATCTTAGTTGCCCTCCTTTGGACCCCGTTGAGGTTGTCAACATCCGTGTAAAATTTAGGAGCTTAGAACTGTACACAGTACTTCAGGTGGGGTCTGACCAGAGCAGAATAGTGTGGTACTATCACCTCCCTTACTCTAGAAACTATGCTTCTGTTGATGCAACCAAAAATTGCATTGGTTTTCTTTGCTGCCGTGTCACACTGCTCACTCTTGTTCAATTATCCAAATAGATAATTAAGGCATTTCAACCTTTTCTAAGTAAAACATGCAGATATTCAGGTTAATATTTTGGAATGAGTCACAATACTTCTGCTTTGAGAGTTTAAAATAATTAAAAGTAGATGGGCTGATAACCACCAATTGAGTATTTAAAGCTCAGTGTGTCCAATTTAAGTTAGCACTTTGGCTAGAAAGATTGAGGTGAACATAAGTTTTAAGAACTTCTCGGCTTACTGGCTGCACCCATTTGCTACAGATAACCTTTATATCTACACCAGAATCTTCTTCAATATGGTATGTATAACATTCAATTGAAGTGAATGTAACAGCACTCATTCTTTGGCTATTTTGGTGTGTGCGGATTTAGATACAGATGAATTTAAGAAGTGCTGCTGAAACTATTTAACTTGCAGTATGAAAGATTTACTTCTGTTGGACTGCACTTGTTTAAATACAGTACATTGAAGAGTTCTTAACATAACAAAAATAATCTGAATACAAAAAGTATAAAGGTTTGTGTTTTATTCCCATATTTTGACATATTGGCTTTCAGTATTTCTGTCTGTGTGTAAATGGGAAACAAATACAAATGTCATTATCCACCCCCCCTCCCCCAAGGAATTGTGGTATTCCTCGTTCTCCATACAGGACCATGCATGTTTAAAAGTATTTTATGATTTATCTGTAACTTCAAATGATTAGGGAGTCAAACAGTATGTGGGGGGTGTACCTCTGGATGCATCCTTTAGAAAATACATATAAAACTGTAAGGCTGTAATGCTAACCATTTTTACTAGTAAGTAAACCCCTGTGAAGATTAGATACTACTTCTGAGATCTATGTGTCAGTCAGAATGCATAGTGTTATAGTGTAACACTACAGTTTAGAAACTGTAAAAAAAAGCAAATATTATGTAAGTAGGTAGAATTACTGGCATCTAAGAACATACCTCATGTATTTGCTGTGGAAGATTTTAGTGATAATTGGAAGCTAATCAAATCATTTGCTGATTGTTTCACAGCATTAAGTTAAGGTGCGAAAATGAATTTTAATTCTAATGTATCATATTTAAATTCCTTAATGTTCAATACATCTAAATTTTCTGTTCATCCATCTTCCATTTCTTGCTAATAGTGTTGCACTTTTCTATAATTTTGGGAAATCCTGGAAATCAGATCCAGGAATAATTAAAGCCACTGAAGAACAAAAGAAGAAGGTAAGAAATCCAACAATATTTGATTCTTGCTAATTAATCATGATGACGATGATATCGTTATTTTTTTCCCCTTTGATGTAGTCTTAACTTGTACCGTAACTTATTGGCTGAGAACTTTAGTACACTTTAGAGCTTAAATCCAGATGGACTGTCTATAAGGGGAATAATTGTTGCTGAACTGCTTCAGTCTGGGAGGGGGGGATAGCATTCTTTAATAATCCATTATAACAACAAAGGACCACTGTTGCTTAAGACTGTGGGAGCAGGCTAGTCCACTTATGCAGTCTTGGTGATGTTGACACTCTTTGTGTTGTGGAAATCTTCCGTTCAGTGGAAGAAACTTTATAGCCATCTCCTTCTTCTATGCAGGGTCTTAAATGATGCTAAATTTCTTATTTATTAAGTGTTTTTCATACTACCACCCCATGCTAAATAACCTCCTTCTTCATGGTCTCCTTGAATCACACAGTTGGGTTTCTGTGCCTGCATCAAGGCCAGCTGGAATGTTCCAGAACACACAGCTGGAAGTGAAGAGCCTTTCCCCTTCTTCCTTAGCCTGTGTGCATGCTGCAAGCCACCAACAGCTTTTCTTCGCCCTCAGTCTCTCTCCATCCACCACATGAATGATAGCCCAGAGAGTGTGCTCCTATTTTTCTCGTTCCTTTCTTTCTTAGGACATATATACAGTGGTACCTGTAGTTAGGAGTGGCTCTCCTTACAAGCAGCTGCTCTCCGCTCCACACTACAGCTGACTTTGACAGGTCAGACCTGTCAAAGTCACCTGTCAGTGCGTAGCAGAGAGCAGCATTTGCTGCCCATCATCACCCCGTCCTTCTTCTTGGTTGTTTCGATCTCTGCAAAAGAGATCGAAGAACCAAATAGGACGAGGCTGGCCATTGTGCCTCCCTCCCAACCCGCCTGCGCCACCCAAACAGGCATCCTTCTCAGGGATTGATGCATGTTTGCATGGCTCGGCCAAATGAGGGGGGAGGCAGGCTTCCCTCCCAACCTGGCTAAGCCACACAAATGTGCACCCATCCCAGCGATCCTCCCTGAGGACAGTCGTGCAGGCCCTGCTGATTTCGAGGATCGACTATTGCAATGCCCTCTACGTGAGGTTGCCCTTGACCCTTGTCCGGAGGCTTCAACGGGTGCAGAATGCGACGGCCAGGCTGGTGGTGGGTGCTCGTAGATTCGAGCACATCACCCCAGTTCTGGCTCGCCTGCATTGGCTTCCCGTTGCCCTCCGGATAAGGTTCAAGGTCCTGGTTTTGATTTTCAAAGCCCTCCACGACTTGGGACCAGAGCACCTGTCGGTGCATATCTCTGAGGTCAACTGGGACCAGGCCCACGAGGATGGCGCAGGCGCGCTCACTTAGGGTGACCACACCCAGAGAAGCGCAGAAATCGCTCACGCGGAACCGCGCCTTTTCTGTGGTGGGCCCTACACTGTAGAATCAGCTACCTAGAGAGTTGCGCCTTGCAGTGTCCCTGCCAGCCTTCAGGAAAGCCTTGAAAACCCATCTATTCAAGGAGGCTTTTGGCGACCTTTTTATTTAATTCTGGTTTGTTTTGTTTTGTTTTGTTTTTCCCTTTGCTGCCCATGCCATCTCTTCTGGGGGTGGTATTGAACCCCCCTACTTTTATTGTTGTTTGCTTTTTTTAATGTGTGTTTTCTCTGTTTTGCTTTTATTGTTCACTGCCCCGAGTTCCGTTCTGGAAGATGCGGCGGTATATAAATGCAATAAATAATGTTTGCATGGCTCGGCCAAATAAGGGGGGAGGCAGGCTTCCCTCCCAACCTGGCTAAGCCACGCAAACGTGCACCCATCCCAGCAATCGGTGCACATTCGGACGACTCGGACCAGTGGGGGGCGGCTTCCCTCCCAACCAGCTGAGCCATCCGAATGTGCACCAATCCCTGGGACAGGTGCATGTTTGCGCGGGTCAGGCGGATTGGGAGGTGGGCTTCCCCCCCACCCAGCTAAGCTGCACGAACATGCAGGGTATTGGTGAGGGGGCTAGAGCTGAGCTGTCATCAGCTCTAGACCTTTGAAACCCATGCCTTCACCACCATGACCCCCTCGCTGTGGCTAGGGGGTTGGTTCCAAAGGGCTAGAGCCAATGCTTGCCACCATGACCCCCTTGATGTGGCGGGTTTCAAAGGCCTAGAGCCGATGATAGCTTGGCTCTAGCCTTTGAAACCTGCATGCTCGCTACTGCGAGAGGCTCATCTGAGTCTCGTGGCACAGTGGTTAAATGCCTGTACTGCAGCTAAAACTGTGCTCACAACCTGGGGTTCAATCCCAGGTAGCAGGCCCATGGTTGACAAAGCCGTCCATCTTTCCGAGGTCAGTAAAATGAGTACCCAACTTGCGGGGGGGGGGGGACACAATGTGTAGCCTGCATACTGTAATTAAACTGTAAACTACACAGAGACTACTTGAAGTGGTATGGGGCGGTATATAAGCAGAACGCTTTGCTTTGCTTTGCATCACCCAAGTCTTGGTGCAGAGACCAGGGCAAAGAGGAGGGGGCTGCCCCCTCAATCAAGGGCAGCTGAATGCTGCTCTTCGACCCCCCTTGGAGAGCCAATTTTGACAGATCCAACCTGTCAAAGTCAGCTGTTTGGTGGGGCTGCAGGAGAGAGCCTTCAGCTGCCCTTGATTGAGGGGGATTGGGACAGCCTTCACATAGGAATGTATTAAAAACCTATTAATTTGTTTCCTCCGGAACATATTAATTGATTTTTAATCCATTCCTATGGGAAACTGCTGTTCTACTTATGATTTTTTCTACGAGCATGCATTCGGAATGGATTAAATTCGTAAGCAGAGGTACCATTGTAGTTTTATCCACTAACACAGATGCAGCTTCATTAACTTCATCAACCTTATATATACATTGTTTAGTCTATTCCTGTACATCACTGTGTATTACTGTACAGAACAAATTTAACTCTTTACAGATACCAAAAGAGACTGAGGGAAAGCCACCAGTAGCTTGGAGCATATGCATATAGGCTGATTGTGGAGGGGGAAGCTTTTATCTTTCAGGTGGGCACTCTCAACATGCCAGCTGGCTTCATTGCAGGCACAGAAACTCACTTGTGTGAATTCATAGATGGCCATTCAGAGAACCACAGTTAAGCAACTTTCTTTCATGGTAGTTAAGTAAAACTCAATTCAGCATCAGCAACAATTTAAGGCAGCAGTGTTAATTACATCTTAATTAAGGCAGCCCATCAGTCAGTTAGAAAGTAGAAGTATTAAAAATATTCAGCAAAGGAGCAGATGCCCTTCCTGTGGAAGGAGTTTCTTAGTGATGCTGCCACTATTTGTTATTTAT
Source organism: Phrynocephalus guinanensis (assembly GCA_037367245.1). Classification (NCBI taxonomy): domain Eukaryota; kingdom Metazoa; phylum Chordata; class Lepidosauria; order Squamata; family Agamidae; genus Phrynocephalus; species Phrynocephalus guinanensis. The sequence continues at coordinate 55,526,720 of CM074740.1, forward strand.
GCCAGATCTGTTATGCTGAAATTTTCATACATGAGCTGATTTTCTTCATTTAAAAATGTTTTTCTTCTCTGCAGACAATAGTGGAGCTTGCAGAGTCAGGAAGTTTGGACCTCAGTATATTCTGCAGTACCTGTTTGGTAATATGATTTTTAAAAACTTACCTGGAACTAAACTATGCATTTTAATATAATTTCTGTTTTTAGCAGAAGGGGATTCTGTGAGGTATGGGCAAATATGCATATTTAGGTTATTTAGATATATGAATAACTACAATAATGTTGACTGTGGAGAATTCATTAGAATTCCTCATCTGGGTTTTCGTCATAGTGTAGTTAGAGCACTTGTTTTCTAGTTATCTGTTGTGGAGCTGTTGTAACATGGATGTTTGTGATCCCTGTAATCAGTCCCAGTCAGTAATCTGGCTGCTGCATTTTGGACCCACAGAAGTTCCCTGACGCTTTCCATTGGTAGCCCCACATAGAGGATGTTACAGTAATCAAGCCAGGGAATAACTAGGGTGTATATCACAGTGGCCAGATCAGATCTCTTAAGAAATGGACGTAATTAGTACACTAGCTTTAATTGTACAAATGCACTCCTGGCCACTGCTGAGACCTGGGCATCCAGGAGTACGCCCCAAGCTGTGCAACCTCTTTTTTTCAATGAGAGAGTAATCCCATCCAGTATAGACTGCATCGCTGCCTAGATGCCCTAAACACATCTGATCTTGCCTGATTTCGGAAGCTAAGCAGGGTCAGCCCTGGTTAGTACTTGGATGGGAGACCACCAGGGAATACCAGGTGCTGTAGGCGCCTGGAGTAGGAACTGGCAAGCCACTCCAGTATTCCTGCCAAGAAAACTGCATGGACATGAAGTCACGAAGAGTCGGTCACGACTGTAACGACACAATACAATACATAGACTGCATCCCTATTACTTGATCTCCCTTTTGATTGACCAGAAACCCCACTGCCTTGTCTGGATTAAGTTTAAATTTGTTCACCCTCATCCAGTCCATTAAAGATAGTGAACACTGATCTAAAGTCAGCAATAATTGTAAACAATTGTTTAAATTGTTTAGCATTCTAATTCTGTTCTAAGAACATGGTTATCATGTTGTTTTAATTTCATTTTCGAATGGAAGTTCATGGGTATTATGAACATTAAATGTTGAGGTTACTTTAATAGATACTGACTAAGATAGTGTTATATAATACCTCAATAGAGCTGAAATCCTGTTCCTTAGCATAGTACATTGCACTAGGGGTAAACTCATTGAATCAGTGGGAATTGGTTGAAAGAATTCTCGTGCAAGTTCCATCAATTTAGTAAGTCTGTTGCTTAGTGTGGTTGACTTCCTATGCTAAGCGACAAGATTTCAGCTATTGTGTATAAATAAATCCAGTATAATTTTAGTGGACTAGATTAGTATACTGGCAGAGTTTGGTGGAATTTCAAACACATGTTTTTCTAATGTCTATATATGCTGTTCTAAAAGTTAAAGCTTACATGTTACTGATGTCATCTGTTAGAGGAAGATGCATTGCTTTGACCTTTATTTTGATGGCATATTTTGACTTATACTGTACCTACCAGAGTTGTCATGAGTGTTTTCCAAATAGTGTATGTTATACAGCTGCCCATGAGATATGAGTTGATCTTTAGATAACTGCAGACAATAAACATTCTCAAAAAGCTTTTTTACTCATAAGCTTTAGTTAATTTTTTCATATTAATAAAGATCCAGTCTCTAATTAAAGTATTTTTGTTTCAGGGTTGTCAATAAAATGAGAGAACAGTGGGGGGGGAGTTCAATTCATAATTAGGACTAGGAGACTTTCTCTGTGTTATACGTTAATTGTGCCAATCAGACCATGCATCTGGTGCAAGTGCAATACTTCAGTTACATCATATTTTTAATTTCTGATGTTTGTGGAGGTTTGTAACAAATACAAAGCTCTCATTTAAATGGAAATTTGAGTAAGGGTCGAATGTTTTTACTAAATGCTACATTGTCTGTTGGATTAAGTATGTGAAGAGTTAATCTTCTGTAGGATTTCATTCAAAAAGTCTTGATGGTATTCCATCCATGTGAGGCGGAAGCAGTGTTGATGCCAGCAGTGAGCTCAAAACTCCCATCACATATCCTTATTTCATTTGTCAAGCTTTATAATTTTATGTGCATATTAAAATCTTTTAAACAGATACGGAAACCAGTGAGGTCCAAACATTGTGGTGTCTGCAATCGCTGCATAGCCAAGTTTGATCACCACTGTCCGTGGGTTGGAAACTGTGTAGGTAAGTATTGACTAGAAATCCAAAAGTTGGAACAGTACAGTCATTACTTTCAGTCTGTGGGTTTTACATTTAAGATAATGCATCTCATGTCACTGTGAATTAATAATACAGGACAGCCAATGAATGCAGCAGCATGTGTATGTGTTGTGCCTAATCAGCAACACACCATTGCAGCCCTCGAGAAAAACATTGAAGAGAACATGAAGGGAGTAGAAGGAGTAGGCCCAATTTACTGACATCCATATTCCTAATTACAGACATGTTATGATTCAACAGGACCAAAAGTTACCTATTTGTTCTGAATGTAAACGATAGCAAAATAAAAACATGGCATAAGTAAGGTGTCTTGGAACACTTTGCACTAAGAACCTCAATAACTAACAAAATTTCTTCTGGCTGACTGACAGCTTTACTCAAATTCAGTTACATATTGTAATATTAATCTGGAGGGAGAGGAGAGTTCCTCATGAATGTTTGGTAGCATAGGCTTGAAACAGGTATAATCATAAATTGTAGCAGCTGTAGAACTTGAAATAGATTCTCCATTTAACAAATGGGTTCCTTAGCTCTTAAAAGGCCTCAGCATATTTTCCAGTGACAGAGCAAGAAGAGGCAATCTGTGCCGATCCCTGTCCCTCTTATGCCCTGCAACAGTTAGAATGTTAGAGGGCTCCCCGTGTAGTGTGGGGCCTCTTCAGAGAGGGAGAGGTGAACTTCCAAAAACGAGCATATTGAATGCAACTCAGTTTTGCTACTGTTTGATGTATCCTATACCTGGGCTTTGTGTTTGAGACTTTTATAACCAGTTCCTTTGTACTGTACAGTGGTACCTCGACTTGCAGTTGCTTCGACAACCGGAAAATTTGACTTAGGAAGGCTCTCCACAGCTCCACAAGACAGCTGACTTTGACAGTCAGACCTGTCAAAATCAGCTCCCTGGTGGGGCTGCGGAGAGCAGCATTTTCTGCCAATTGCCACCTCCTCCTTATTATTGGTTGCCCAGTGGTAAGCGCTTCTCTTGCAAGGTGTCCAGGCTGGTCAAAGATCAATGGGCAGTCTCCCTTAATCAGATGAAGACTGCTCTCCACAGCCCCACCAGAGAACTGATTTTGACAGGTCTGTCAAAATCAGCTGTCTGGCAGGGCTGCAGAGAGCAGCCTTTGGCTGTCCTTGATTGACAGGGGTTGGGACAGCCTTCCCATGGGAAAGCACGGAAAATCAATTAACCTGTTCCCTTTTTTGCCTTTTTTCCAACCTTTGGAATGGATTAATTGAATTTCAGTGCATTCCTATGGGAAACCGCTGTTCATCTTACAAACAGTTTGACTTCTGAAGATGCATTCAGAATGGATTGATGTCATAAGACGAGGTATCGCTGTAATGGCATCACAGGTATAACATCATTTTAGTGTAAAGGAAGCTGGTTTCCTTTTGGTGAGCAAAAGGCCACTGGATTGTTGGACTAGCTTTTAATACAGTGGTACCTTGTATAAAGGAATTAATTCATTCCAAATGAAATTCTGTTAAGCAATTATTCCTTTATACAAATTCCCCATAGGAATGCATTGAAAATGGAGTAATCCCATTTTTCTGTTGTACAGATTTGGCCCATAGGCAATTATGTTAAGCAAATTTCCCCTATCTCTAGAATATTTTATGTTGTACAAATTTCATGTTATACAAACTGTTTGTTATACAAGGGTCCACTGTATATGTTTATATCTTGATTTTAACTGTACATTTGTTTCATTCCTTAAATAGAACTTTCCCCAGAGGGGAACTTTTTGTTTACTTGCAAAGCAGGTAACAAACGTGTCTAATTGAAACAAAATTCATGGCAGAAAGGTTGATGATGTATTAGTGGGAGCACTCTATTTGCTATCTTGTTAAAAATTAAGATCTTGATGCCTATTCTTTCTTCTTAGGAGCAGGCAATCATCGTTATTTCATGGGATATTTATTCTTTTTACTCTTTATGATTTGCTGGATGATTTATGGATGTATTTCTTGTGAGTATAAATGCCCAATTTAACTTCTAGCATGTCTGCAGTCTATGTATTCAATGTCTTATTAGTAGAGATGGGCACGAAACAGAAAAATGGTGTTTCGGTTTTTCGTTTGTCATTGAGGGGTCTGTTTCGGTTCGTTTCCGTTTGTCGTGAAATTTTTGAAAAAATTTCGTTACCGTTTTTTGTTTTTTCGTTTGTTGTTTCTACCCGCTTTTTGCGCGATTTTTAAAGCATTTCCGTGCGCAGGTATCCCCCAACGCCCCAGACCAGAGGGAAAACACTAAAAAAAATGGATGCTGGCAGAGACACAGTATAGACTAGGTATGCACGGAGGCTGCAAAGGCAGCGGCGGGCGTTGCCCAGGGTGCAAGGCAGCCGCAGAGTGACTGCACTGCGGGGTACTCACCGAGAGGCATGCACGCACGCACACACACAGGAAGGCTGCAGGACTGAAGCTAGAGTCGCAGAGACAGCAATCCCACCCTAACTCCCACCAGAGACTGCAAGGAGGACGGGGGCTGCCAGACCTTTTTATGCCCTCTGTGGCTGCCAGACCTGCCCGCCCAGTCTGCAACCTGGGCATGCTATTGGTTGAACATGATCCCATCACATGGCTTGCCTCCATTTTGTGGCTGGTGGCGACATCCATTTTAAAGGGAAAAGAAAAATACATTGCGATGGGAGAAGACTAAAACAAACGTTTTAAGGACCCCAACCACCCTGGTAGGTATTATCAGACAATATAAATAATTATCGCTGCGTTTTTATGGATGTCCAGGGCGTTTTTTAACATTTAAAACAGCTCATTTCATTGCGCATCGCCATTAACGGAAACGAAACGTAACGACCTCAATTTTTATGGTTCTGTTCGTTTCGTTGCATTTTCATCACAATTTTCGTTTGTCGTTTCGTTGCGTAACGGAAATGACAAACGGTAACGGAAACGAAAAAATGTTCGTTCCGTGCCCATCTCTACTTATTAGTGTCTGTGTTTCTAGTGAATAGACTGTACATTGCTTAGTTGAATTTTTATCATTAACACTTTCATATTGAACTGTTTCTGATTGTTCTGTACTGAAGTAGGGCCCATTAAGCTCCATGGGGAACCAATTTAAGAACAAATAGTGTGTGTGTGTGTGTGTGTGTGTGTGTGTGTGTGTGTGTGTGTGTGTGTGTGTGTGTGTGTGTGTGTGTAAAAACACCTTATACTGGAATATCGATAATATTTTCTAATCCTATTATGTATTTTTGTTACTATTCCAGACTGGGGAATCCACTGTCACACAAGTTACACTACAGATGGTTTTTGGACATATATTACACAGATAGCCACTTGTTCACCTTGGATGTTCTGGATGTTTCTGAATAGTGTGTTTCACTTCATGTGGGTGGCTGTGCTGCTAATGTGTCAGATGTACCAGGTAGGGAAAATGTTTAATCTCACAACAGGGATTTTCCTCTTGCATTTTTCTAATGTTCCTGTTACAGAACATAAGAATGCATATCAGTATATATTGCTACCTCAGGCTATTTTTCTTTTCGATGCCAACATTAGTTTGATACAAGCATATTTCCTTAGCTTGGGATTGACACTGGATCTGAAGGCAGGGCTTTGGAATTTGGTTGGTTTCAGTATTCAGGTATTTTGTCATAACTGGTTGTGAGACAAAGAAGCACAAGAATAAGTGACTCAGAGTCAAGTTCCTATTGGGTGCAGCTGCTTTATTGGAAAATTCAAATTTATAGAAACACATTTGAGTTTTTACAGTCAATAAAGACTTTGTCCGAAACAGATCCTAGTGTGCTAGATCTTTCCACCCGAGGCTTCCTCTCCTCCCTTCTCCCCTCTGCCCCGAAAAGGACACCAGCCTGCCAAGCCTGCCTGGGCATTTCTCTCTTCTCCAGCCTCTCCCCCGACTCCTTGCTGCTTGGCTTTTAAAAACACCCGCCACACTGCGAGGTCTGTTTGCATTGCAGGCAGGATCTTTTGAAAGCAGATCCTTGCTGCTATGATGCCGGGGGGGGGGGAGTCACCCCTGCTGGATCCTAGCAGAAATGATCTGCTTTTAAAAGATCTCCACACACAGTGCAAAAGAGCAGGCTGTGCTTTTTCCTTCAGCGTGCCTTTGATCCCCGATCCCCCCTTTCCAGTGTGCCCTGAAGGAAGAAGCACTCCGGCTGCCAATCTTTCAAAATCATCTGGCTGCCAGCCAGCAGACAGCCAGGTGACAGCTCTATTGAGGGGGTCTCCTGCCAACCTAGCAAAGTATTCTTCCTTTGCTTTGCTTGGTTGGGACAGCATGAATGCCTTGAATATCTTTTTTTCCCCGTAGTTAAAAAAAAAACCCAGCAGATTTGCTTTTGTGATTCAAGTTTTTCATTGTTCAAGGCACTCATAATTCAAGCCATTACTGTACATTGAAGGATTTTCATATCAAGGTTGGTATCCACCAAGGATCAGCACTCTCCCCGCTTTTAATTCTGGTCATGGAGCCACAATCTGCAGAATCTGGCTCCCTGGATGCTCCTTTATGACATCATGACTGCATCAGAGAGTAAGACAGCTCTTGAGAGCCAAGCCCAAGCATGAAGTGACCATCTGGGAATGTTTGGCCTGCAGCTGAATGTGAGGAAGATGGAGTATCTGATTACTGATACAAATGAATTGGATCTGATCCAAATAAATGGTATTGTCCTACCAAGAAATGAGGAGTTCAAAAAGATCAATGAGTTTGTCAAAGATCTGTTGCACCATCATACCCTGCCACCAAGTGGCACTAAGAAAAAGAAGTATCAGCTCAAGGCTGTGTATTGATGCAGTATGGAAGTCAGGCTGATGTGCCTGAACAGCCTGCTGGTTTGGTCCCAACAATGTACTTTCTTTTACATTGACAACTTGCTAGTAATTGCTCCCACCAATTCACCTGTATGGTGCCATCACAATATTGTCCTATCTCTCTTATGGAACCCAGAATAGTGCATCAATGTGGAGAAGCGACATTTCACTCTGACACAAGATGGTCTTCATTGGAGCCAGATTGCTCTATATGTAGGCTATGGTGATGGTTCCCAAAGAGAGAGTGAATTGCATTATGGTTGTGTTTGAGAACATTGTGGAGCATTTTATGGCCATAGTTCTATGGATTCAAATGTTACTTGTCTTTTAAGTCTCTACTATTTCTGCTCCCCATTTTACCAAACTGCATTAAAAAGCCCTGCAGTCTTGGTTACCAAGAAAATCCAGATGATGGTACCATCTGTGGTTTTGCTCACACCTCAATGGTGGACCAAGTCAACAAACGTGTTCTGTAGGCTAACCTTTACTCTACCCCTACTGTACATCTTGGTAATGACAAGTGCTTTGAACAGCGGATGATTTGGGGAGTCTCAGCCTCAATTACTTGGAACCCTCTGTTTTGTTCAAAGCCTGCAAAGGTCTTTGCCCATTGCTGACTGGCACTGTTGTGCAGCTCCCCACCTACCACTCTGCAGTACAGTACATAAGGAAGAGGGCACAAGGTTGCAGAAACTTTTGGACCTCACACTGAGCCTCTGGAACATCACAATATCTCCTCTGCTGCACTGCATGTTCCAGGGGAGACAAACTGTCTTGCTGATGCACTGAGCAGGATGTACAAAGACATTAATGAGAGGGAACAGTGTCAGTCTTTTTGGAACTTGGCAAAATATCATATGTTTGATTCAGACAAATGTTTGGTTATCTGTTCTTCAGTTTTTGCTTAAGATGTTGGAGAATTCTGCTTATCCTAAATGCTTACCTAGCAGCCTTATAAACTTTAATTTCAGTTCACAGGCTTTCTATTTTCATATTTAAAACTCCATAGATCTTGAACATTCCACTGGCTAGGATTTCTCATCTTCAATTTTATTTGTTGTAGAATGTTATTAAATTTATACTATATTTTGTAACTTTATATTAATTTTTATTTTTTAATTTTTTGTTCTCTATTTTTGGTTATTGTTTTGTTTATAACGTGTACTTCCATTATTGTAAACCGCCCAAAGTAGCGTTTGAGCTAGATGCCGTGGTATACAAACCCAATCCAATCAACCAATCAACTAATCAATAATCTTATGAGTCAGAGCAGCCATTGATGATACTTCACTGAATTTGAGAGATCTGTTGTGTGTCTACAGTAGTCTTTCTTAGCATGCAGCATAGGAGGGAAGATACCGTTTTTCTCAATGCATTTCCAAAAATTGTTAAACTTACATTTTAAAATGTAAAAATATAAAGTATTTGAAGCACTACTTTTAGAAGGTTTATAAAGGATAACTGCAAAATTTTCTGTATTTCCCCCAGATTTCTTGTTTAGGTATTACTACAAATGAAAGGATGAATGCAAGACGATATAAGCACTTTAAAGTTACAACAACATCTATTGAGAGCCCATTTAAGTAAGTACGGGAAGAAATAAACATGTGGAAATACATGTTGAAACAAACAAGTGGGTATCCTGAGTGGGTGGCCTGAGGGCCACGTGAATGAAGCAGGAGGGGCGTAAAAGCAGTCAATGTTTGTGTTTTCCCCTGTCTTCCAAATATATAAAAATTTCCACATTCAGTTTTTATTGAGAAATAAGGACACCCTCTTTCCTTATAACAGTAGTATGGAGCATGTAGCTCATCAGATTTTAAACTGTTGCTGCCTAATACTAATAATGGAGTGGCCATTTAATATGGCCTTTCATTTACTGAAAGCCTGTCATAATTGAGTTCTTCAGGGGGATGCATTAGACCACTAGCTGATGATGTCCTCTCTTCTGATCTATTCTCAGTTTATCTGAAGTAGACACATTTTAGACATCTGTTTAGGTATCTGCATTGTTTAAATTTGTCTAGGTCTTATTTTCCAGGTTCCCTCTTCTCTCTGCAGCAACTTTAAAATCAATGGTTTTGTAACTAACAAAAACTATTTTAAAAAATGCCAGACTTAAGTCTGTTCTCAAAAGCATTTCCCGACTTCTGAGTTGGTTATAATTCATATTATAGTATCCTGACTTCATCATTATAAATTGGTAGGTGTGGTGCACGAAGAGTAGTTTGTGTATCGCCTCCTAAATAACTAGTCAATTATATATATATTTTCAACGAACAGGCCACCAAACATTTCACTTCATCAACTCTCAGTAGCAGTGAATGCCTTTTTAGGTGGAATAGCCTAAATTAATGCATCCTGATGTTTTTGTACTTGCCAAATTGTAATATGAGGTATTTCTTTAACTGTTTGCTTTTGCTCTTGTGTTTTAGCCACGGATGTATAAGAAATATTATAGACTTCTTTGAATTCAGATGCTGCGGTCTTTTTCGTCCTGTTATTGTGGACTGGACAAGGCAGTATACAATAGAGTATGACCAAACATCTGGGACAGGTTACCAGCTAGTGTAACACCCATCTTCAAGCTGTGAGCATATCATATCTGACTGGTGCCTGAAAAATTGTCTCTTTGAAAACCCTCGAACAGTAGCATGCAATGAATAGAGCTAAAGGTGAATCATATGGTACCTTCTCTACATCAGTTTTATTAACAGATGCTTAAAAAAGAGGACAGAATAAACTGCCAGTCCTGATAATGAGAAGGAAGACGAAAAAGGGATTTTTAACTGTTCTTACCTTGGGAATTGTTCACGAAGACAAATTCACATCATTTTCCTTTAACTGCTTTCACAATGGAGCATGTGATTGTTTTTTTTAAAAAAAAGCCAGTCATACTAATGTCATGTTGTACTGAACTTTCAGTATTTTTTCATAATTTGAACAGCTTCATCAGAATTAAAGGTACATTTTACAAAGCAGTCAGACTTTGGGATCACTGTATTATATTTACTGTAAGGGAAATTTTGTATAGAATTGGTGTAGTGTTAGGTGCATTGATAAAATGTGCATTTAACACTCTGAAGAATCATGTTGTTTTTTATGGGATTCACCATAAGTTTGATGTTGCTGAAGGAGGGCACAGAAAAACTGTGGTCACAAAACTGTTATCTATATGTAATGGCAGTCTTCTCTTAGGGCTTTGTCGATTCTCACTAAGTTACTAGTAATCAGACTTATATGAAGATGTGAAATTGGGACAGCAGGAGAAAGCACTTCACATCCGGAACATAGTTATTCAATCCCAATATAGATCCCCACATACATTGCATGAGGAAACTTCTTAAAATTAGTCCACAAAATAACATATATAGCAGTCTATCAAGTAAAAAGCCAGTGAAATTCCAGTACGTAAATAGGAGGAGCCGTTGAGCACCACATAATCTGCAGTCAGTGAGAAGTTGGAAAACATCAGCAAGAAAGTTGCATATGTGGAACCAAAGAATAAACTGGCAAATAAAGAATTGTAACTTAATTGGATTCAGTTGCCAGATGAGCAAAAAGCATAATACAGAATGGTAGAATTCAAGCTGATTATAATTTCATTGTAAGACATGCAAGTGACAAACATAACAGGGTTTCTATTTGGAAAAAATGGTATGACTATAACTGGGGGGGGGGTTAACTTTGTCTCAAGTTAGCCAACCCAGATATATGTGGAAGGTAAGAAGTGGTATGAAGTCTCATTCCAGAAAAGCTTTTTTGTTATTGAATGTTATGCACTGATTTTCTGTTATGGCGTTTTTTTTATAGACCTTGTGAATTTTTCACTGCTTCCTTAACTATTGTTTACAGAGAGACTTGAAATCTGTTTAGTTCTCTTTTACGTGCTGTAGCAACATTGTGGTTCGAGAATCCTGTGAGGGGGATTTGGGGAAGGGAACTTTAATACAGATAGTAGAGACCAGTGTAAAGAATGTGTATCTGTATATAGATAATTTATCAAATAGTTTCTCTTTGTAATGGGGCGTGTATGTGTGCGTGTGCGTGTGTGTGTGTTAGTATATTTAAGAGCTGCTCATTTCATTTTATCCAACCAAAAATGTAGGACAATATCTAATGGGCTTTTTATTAATTATCAGTATCGCTGTGAGTAGACACTATACCTGCAACTTCACTGCATGTTTAATGCTTGGCAAAACTAGCATTTCCTGTAAAATGCAGATTACAGGTATTAAAGCAATCTAGTGGTATTCCCGCCCCTTGCCTTAGTAAAAGGAGCAGTGAGGCTGTAAATAATTGATGTTCAGTATTTGCAAGTAGACATTTTCCCCTTCTAGCTCTTTCGTTGAATGCTAGGTGTGCATAGTTTGCAAGTACCAGATATCAAGATTTACAGGAGTACAACATTAGCATAACTTGAATGTTTATTACTGGAATAAAATCAGCTGTATCTTTGACGTAGATGTGCAAAGAAAAAAGAGTGACGGTGGGTGGGTGCAGGGATGGCAAAAGGGCCTGTGTGATACAGTTTGAAAATGTAACAGTATGTTCTTCTTAGGCATTTACTTGTCACTTTAATTTGAATGCTGAAAAATGTTTGGACAGGGCCTTCTGTTTCGTCATTACAGTAACAACCCACTCCTAAGCAAACTTATTTAGAAGTGCTCTTAAATAAGTTTGCTCAGCACCCATGTTTCAAGCCCTCTACAATGTAGTCAATACATTTTATTGTTCCAGAAGACTCTATGTATTGTTCATTTGTATTAATTTTACCTGTTCCGGAAATGGTACCATATGAAATTCTTGTGTAAACCCCCTACAATTTAGATGTGTCTGTGGGGCAGCAAGAAAAATGTTATTTTATTTGAACCATGAGCATTTGATTTTTTAAAATTCCAGCCCCCTTTTGATACCCTCTCTCACCCTATTTAGAAGGTCCCCTGCCCTCCTATATAACATTTCCTTGGGGTATTAGGCAAAGAGAGATTCACCTCTACTAGCACTATTGCCTGTACCTAAACCCCAGTCTAATGCACCCTGCAGAAGTAGTGATGGAAAAGTAGAACAGTGTAGTTAAAATCAAACATAAGGAAGCTTTATTTTGGGGCACCTAGAATAAGTCTACTAGTTGTCAGAAATGCCAAAATATATATTCTGAAATTTGAATAAATAGAAAACCATGCAGTTTTTCCACGAAGAAATCTTACATATTGCAGCACATCATTCAGTTCGCTGCATGAAATCAATCCAGATAGATAAGTTAAACTTTTGTTGATATGATAAAGAACAGGCAAATTAAAAAATCGTGTCTACCCTAGATAAGCTATTTTGGCAAGTGTTTCAGAACCCTTCCTAAAGTTTTTTTTATAGTTAATCTGCATAAAAGAGCATCTCTGTTTTAAATGGAAATTTTTGATTTTTTTAAATTTACCTTATTTATAATTGTGCCAAGTATTATTTTACTACTGTCAAGAAATTAATGTATTATGTTGTGAACAAAATCTGTAAAATGTTTAATAAAATAGCTCTCCTTAAATACATTAAACCTGTTAATTTTTGTAAGTTATTAATCAAATAAATTCTTGTCTCCTAGATCCTAGCATGTGTCCTGTGTTTTGGAGTTATTCTATTCATTCTCCCTACTTCTCATAGTTGTGCTGCAGCAAGAATTTCCTGATGATGAGCTCATTAAATTTTGTAAACTGAAAAGATAGTACATAGGAACTGGTTCATACAAACCTGGACCTAAACGTTTTCCATCTTGAGATCGGAACCTCTAGTTTGTACATGACTGATATAAAACCATGCTGATCAAGCACTTATAACTAGAGATGGGCACGGAATGAACATTTTTCGTTTCCGTTACCGTTTGTCATTTCCGTTACGTAACAAAACAACAAACGGAAATTGTGATAAAATGCAACGAAACGAACAGAACCATGAAAATTGTGGTCGTTACGTTTCGTTTCCGTTAATGGCGATGCGCAATGAAATGAGCTGTTTTAAATGTTAAAAAACGCCCTGGACATCCATAAAAACGCAGCGATAATTATTTATATTGTCTGATAATACCTACCAGGGGGGTTGGGGTCCTTAAAACATTTGTTTTAGTCTTCTCCCATCGCAATGTATTTTTCTTTTCCCTTTAAAATGGATGTTGCACCAGCCACAAAATGGAGGCAAGCCATGTGATGGGATCATGTTCAACCAATAGCACGCCCAGGTTGCTGACTGGGCGGGCAGGTCTGGCAGCCACAGAGGGCATAAAAAGGTCTGGCAGCCCCCGTCCTCCTTGCAGTCTCTGGTGGGAGTTAGGGTGGGATTGCTGTCTCTGCTGCGACTCTAGCTTCAGTCCTGCAGCCTCCCTGTGTGCGTGTGTGCTGCGTACCTCTCGGTGAGTACCCTCCCTTGCCCCACAGTGCAGTCACTCTGCGGCTGCCTTGCACCCTGGGCAACGCCTGCCGCTGCCTTTGCAGCCTCCCTGCATACCTAGTCTATACTGTGTCTCTGCCAGCATCCATTTTTTTAGTGTTTTCCCTCTGGGGCGTTGGGGGATGCCTGCGCACGGAAATGCTTTAAAAATTGCGCAAAAAGCGGGTAGAAACGAAAAACGGTAACAAAATTTTTCAAAAAATTCACGACAAACGGAAATGAACCGAAACAGACCTCTCAACAACAAACGAAAAACCGAAACGCCATTTTTTTGTTTCGTGCCCATCTCTACTTATAACATAGCACTTCTTACATATTTCTGGGAAAGACCTTAAAGTTGCCATAGGCAGAAGATTTCCAGGAAAGTGCAAATGCAAAGAGAATCAGATCTATATCATTGTACTGCTACTGTAATATGTCATTGTTAAGTAATAAGGCCCTTAGTGTACAAATTTGCTCTTTCAGTGAATTTTGTTCACTTGAACAGAAACTTTTAGGCATGTGATAGCATTATTAGAATCAATAGTAAACATACAATGTGCAAGTTTCTGAGTTCTTGACTTAAGAGCAGTGGTTTCCAAACTTTTTTTCACTTACATGCCCCTTGATAGTCCCTTTCCACAAATTGTACCACCCACCATTCACCAAAATAACAAATCATCAGACATATATCTACAGTATTTCACATCAACCCAATCCCACTCCCCACCCCTAGGCTTCCATGGCCCCTTTCCCAACTTCCTCCCATACCTTCTTTCCTTTCTCTAATGACACAACCCATAGAAACCACAACCATTTTCAAATTTTCATCAGATCAGATGGTAAAATGTTACGAAAGGAGACAGTAGGCGTGGTGATGGATGAAAAACCCAGATTTCTGCAGTTCTTCAATGGCTTGAAATACCTAGTCAAATACTGGATTTCTATATTTTGCTAGGTACTCCCTAGCCTTTTCCCCTCTTCCCACTTTTTTTATTATAGAAGAACTTTAACACTTGAATATTATGTGAATTTACAATTAATCCTAATAATGGTGTGGTCTCCCTAATAATTTTGTTCAATTTAACTTTATTCACTGGAAGGAGAATATTTCTGTGCTTCAAATTAACACATCTGAGGTAATCATCCCCCATTACAATTGTAATCCATTTGGATCCAATTTGATTTTTGATATGGATCCAATTTGATTTTTATTTTCACAGTTCATTTTGTTTACACCAAGCACTCTAGAACAATGCTGTGAAAGTAAAAATGTTATGGAGCAAGCTTAAGTGATAGCCTACTTGTTGCTAGTTTAGCTCCTCCCTTTAATCTCCCTGCACTATGCTTGAATAGCAAAGCACTAAACATTGCATCAAATTGAGTCATACCATATCTGGATTTTTCCCATTGTTCTTATAGCTATGTTTGCCTCACTCATGTTTACTCATTAAGTAATTATATTGGTGTCTAACTTGGTTGATTTATAGAACAACACTGATTTGGATGTCCTTTTAAGAGGAGTTCTGCTCACAAAATTGGCTTTGAAAAGAGAAATGAACTCATTTCACTGGTAGTCTAATCACTGTTTAGACATGCATGCTCCCATACGCCTTTATTTCATCTGATATTTAATGACATAATGCCCTTCAGACTTGGAACAAAATGTAGTTCAGAATTACCCATGGCTTACATAACCATATGAATGCCAAGTTCCTTCCTATTAGTTGAAAGCCTTTTTTTGAAAAAGTAAAAGCAGAGACAGGGTTTCAGTCACAAAAAAGTCCTGTAATTTACAATGACATATTCAGTACATGGAAGTAACTCTGAAGTCTATTTAAGCAATAAATGTTCCATTACTTATTATTTGGAAACAAAAATGCTTTTGAGGGGTTTAAGATACCTTCTCCCTTCAAAATTTTAAACTGGATTTTACCCCCTAGCTCAAAAATTTAAAAATAAGGAGCAAGGAAATAAAATACAGGCAATGTTATTTTTTTTAAGAAAAGTAACTTCTTATGTTCTCTATTAACAAAGAAGGGGTGGGAAATTAGACCTATGGTAACTTGAAGAGTTGTTTTAGCACAAACCTATGTGAGCCATAATCCCTTTCTTCAGGTACATGAAGTTCACCTGATTAATCTGATTTATTGCATGCATTTGAGGATGTAGAGAACAGACTACAACATTCGTACTGAAATATGTATCTTGACAGTGCCACAGAACTTTTTCTTTTCTCCCCCACCCCCAAACATACCAGGGCTGCCTCATAGCATTTCTAACCTCTGAAAAGACTAGATGTATTAAGCTGATGTTTCTGGAAGATGTCTTACGTCTTTCCCCTCCAATTCAGGAACAAGGAATGACAATAGGTGAAGGGCCTCGAAGGTCACCCTCTTCCAGCGGCAATGGGTGGCTTGTGGCTCTCCAGCTGTTTGCAGTTCCCACCATCATTGGCTATGCTAACAGGGACTGATCAGGTTCACCGTTCAATGAAACGCCAGTTCAGCCAGCACCAAAGGAAGAAAACAAAACATAGGAGCAAACATGTGCTAACACAGTGGATAATGGAGTTATTATGTGCAGCAACTCTTCTTACTATATACAATAGGGGAGAGGCCTTCCCAAGATTTTGGACAATAGCTTCCACAGTACTTAAAATGAGTGTACTGGCCTGGATCTCAAAGACTTTGAATGCAAAGGTCCACTACCTCAACAACTTAAGACTAATGTTTCCACCCAGAATGGCTGTAGTGCAGGACATTACCACTCGCAGTACCCTATTCATGTTTGCCTAAGGTTTGCACAACTTGCTGAAAATAACACACAGTACACTAGGCTGCATCTTGGTTGCACACTTGGGCATGGAACCTCATATGAACAAAGATGTACCCTGGCAAATCCTCAGTTTGCCACACAAGTAAGATTCTGGCTAATGTATCAGGACCATTTACAAGAACTGGCAAGTTATGCCACCAACAGCATTAACACGAATCATCAAGACAAGGTAAAAGTGAAATGAAACCAGATTACTTAGTGTGGTATCATTTATTTCACAAACATCCATGTGCCACTACAGTCTGTTGTGTGCAATACTCACTCTGGTAAAACTGAAGCTTTAAATTTGCAACACACAAGTGACTAAAGACTACTCATAAGTAAGACAGTTAAAATATTATTTGAACGTAATAATTTTTGTATGGTTGTGTTTATTAGTTTCATGTACTACATGAAAGAAAATGAGTAATATCAAATGGTAAAACTCTTCCAGAGGTATACCACTTCAAGTTACAGAATGGCCTAGGTTTCCAGTTTCATTGACCAAAATCCTGATTCCTAGCTAGGTGTGACTTAACTTTAGCTGAGTAAGTTGCAACTGGAATAAGCCCACTTGAATCTGCAGAATTTACAAAGGATTTGACTCACCACAATTCAATGGGTGTGATCTAGTTCAGTGGTTCTCAACCTGTGGGTCCCCACAGGTAGAGAACCACTGATCTAATGCAACTTACTACACTAATCAACAGGATTTTCACTCAGTGATCTCCATTAGAAAGCTAATGCAGGCTTCTAATGTTTTTAATGCAACTTTTTACACAAGCATTTCATACATGCTTCCACCAGCAGGCTGAAAGGAGCATGGCATGATAGTTCCAAATATACTGTTTTGTACTAAAGGCAAGCACTTCACTTCTGAGTGTCCGAAGTTAACTTGGAGCCAAAGAGGAATCAGGTCTTGTCATAGGACCATTTCGCATAAAATGCCTGAGAACTATATTTGAAAGTTACACCTGCCTAAGGCACGTGCTTGGACTGAATGGATATGTACTGAGAGACACGTGTGCCCACTACACAGAATGGTGCAACTGACTGTTTTCCCTGTAACTCAAATTACCTCCCTGTAGGATACTACTGTCAGCTGGAGTCATGTACGATTTGTCAGCAGCACAGCGTTTGGGGACATTAAACTGGATTAACACTCATTTCCCCATGAGATCATGATGTGTTTGTTTAGGCAGCCTGCATTTTCATACCACACTCAAATGCCTCAGGAGAAACAATATGCTGTTCTATTTCTGTAAGCAGTGGAAACTGAACAATTTGCTCCAAACCTTTCAACACACATTAATTGTCTTTATTATTATTATTATTTTTAAGTTTTCCTTAAATCACTTGACAGTGCATTTAAAAGTGTGCTGTAAGGCTTAGAAATGTGTAATACAGTACTTTAAAATAAAGAAATAGCATCAGATACTAATATCAGTTTCACAGTTAATTAGTAGCATTTTAAGTTGTATGTTGTAACTACAGAATCAGCTTGGCGCAACAGCACTCATGAATCATTGGGCATGAACTAGAGCACCAGCTCCCTGGCCGTAGCCAAATCCTTTTGGGCCAAAGTTCTTTGCATAACAACCTGCAAGAATAAAGAGTAAGCTGTTAGTCAAATCCCACGGTGCCAGTCAGGCTCTAAAGCAATCAGACGGCAAAACATTCAAGTAAAATCCCATACTGATGAAACATAATCTAGGAACTAACGATGGCTTTACCCCAAAAGAGCAAACATTTCTAAAAAGTAGACACACTGCTACTATAATTGCTCCCCATGACCAGCCACACTCATGATTTGTTTAGATGAAAATGCATTGCCCTCATTTACAATCTTCCAACAATCACTTGAGTGTTTGAAAAACATTAGAAGCAACACTGTTGAATACATGCTTTTAGGTCTACTGTGACCATCCAGGTGTCTTTTGTTTAAGCCTTAACCACCCAACAGCCCTAACCAAAATAGCCAATGGTAAGGGATTCTGGGAATTGCAGTCCGAAAACATCCAGAAAGCCACAACTAACCCACACTAGGAATGGGACTGTCAGATTTTGTTGGGTGCAACTCCCAGAAGGTGCCCAAAATTCTGGGAGATGCAGTCAGAAACAGAAGTTTACAGAGCAGCTTTCGTTACCTACACATGGGCCTCTATTGCCAGTTTTCACCTTTTAATATGATGACAACGACTACCCCAGCAGTGGCTGAGGATACTAGGCTGAAGATGACAGAAAATCTCACTCCTTATTAGGTTCTACTTAAGGAGCCACTCTTGGAACAACCCATCACATGAACTCTTGCAACTCTTAGAGAGTCTTGCCACCTCCAGTCACCACCAGGGCAGTCTCCTTCTTGAAAGACCAACAAAGTCAATGAAGAGTCATGCACTGATAACCAAACCTGTTCTGCAAACTTCTGGTTTTGGCTGCGTCTTCCTGAATTTGGCCTGGACAAATTTTGAGGTTTGCAAAAAGAAAAAGAAACAATCCAAAAGCTTCTTGCCTTTGGCCTGCTTTAAGCTACTTGCTACATCCTTCCGGCCCTACAGTCAAGCCTGCAATTTTACCTTCAGCTTACCTTTGCAATAGATTTCACCTTCCTTCTCTGTCAAAGTTGTTGATTCGAGGCTCTTTCCACACTTGGCACATCGAAAACAGTTCTTGTGCCAAGGCTAGAAAAAGAGCAGGTTATTTCAAACTTCTTTAATGCACAATCCAAAGAGTAAGTTATCACTCTGAAAAGGTAATACATCTGCAAAAACCAATCTTCCTAGACCAATCTTTTATTATACACTAGGTTAGTCCATGATTATGCAGCACTCAAGCACAATCTAGATTAGAAGGAATATATTTATTTGATGACCATTACCAGATACAGCACTTTTTGCTCTAAAAAACTAACTTATTTATCAAGTCAAGATTCAAATCTACAATTGATCTAAGTGAGGTCAATATTGCTATGCAAGGTATTTGGAACAAGGAGTCTTTTACCTTTCCAGCTCCTATTACTTTCTCAGCTGCGTATACAGAATCACCACATCTGGAGCATTTCTCTGTTCCTCCAAATTTCTGGGCAAACTTTGAAGTATTTGGACTGGTTGTCGGTCGATGAGAAGGTATGCTAAAATAAAATAATGTAGTCTGACTATTGTGTTGGATGCTGTTCTCAGTTGTACAAGATAAAGACTAAGTGCCTCCACTCCAAACAAAAGCTCAATAACTTCACAACTGGAAGATAAAAATGCCATCCCTTCAAAGACCTCTTTTGCACAATCAACTGTCAGATGTACTCCATGCTTATCTTCAGACAAGTATCAAAAACCAGGCTAAGAAGAACATCTCATTGTAGGAATTAATGTACTTCAACTCTCAGTGAAGCTCTATTTCTCAGGGTGAAGCTTTTAACAAGTTTAACAACAGCCGGAATTCTAGTCCAATTTTACAACGAATCCTTGGTGTATATGTCTAAACATGTTGTGTAGATGTCCAGGCCTGCTAGAACACAGCATCAACCTAGAATTCACTTCCAAGAGACCAATTTATCTAAAGAAGATAATGGGCCAGCCACTAAACATCTTACATTGCTGAACACTCATTGATGCAAATCAGATATATGGCATAGCTTGTTACAATTTGATCCTACCCAACTCTGGCCACCATTTTTGAGTGTCACCTGAGCACCCATGTCATAGCCATGTTTTAAAATGTATCAAGAAACAAACCCACATGATTTCTTTATAACGTAGAGCATTCCCGTTGTCTGTGACACATTCTTCCAATGATTTCAGGAGTGTTAAATGCCAGTTCTATGAACCTGTTTGGCTTTGGTCAACAGCTGGTTATGCCTGCACAGATAAAACTGCATTTCATACCTAGAATATGTCTGTGAAGATTGTCAGTCATCCAGGTGAGTTTATCTGGAAGTTGAGTCCTGGCAATTGGACTTCTTTTCTTGACAGATCAAAATATTTCACTGCTCATCCAAGCAGCTTCATCAGTCTGAAAAGGAGTCCAGTTGCCAGGACTCAACTTCCAGTTCATACCTAGAAATATGCCAAATGTTAATAAACTACAGTGGTGCCTCTACTTAACAGCAGCTCAACTTAAGATCAATTTGACTTAAGAGCGGAAAACCATTGGTGTTTTAACTGCTGCCTTACAACTTTTAGATGCAGTCTGCTCTACTTACAATTTTTTAATTTATTTTTTAGATTTTTTAGATACAGTACCTCTACTTAAGAGTTGTTTGACTTAAAAGCATGCATTCTGAACAGATTAAATTCATAAGTAGAAGTTCCACTGTACATGGTTATGACACTCTAAGATGTCAGCAGTGTCCTGGAGACAAGAGTAGGCACACTACTATGTGATCAGTGCTGTGGCCTTGTATCAGATTTAAGATGTTTATGCTCTTCCTGACAGTTGTGATGCCGAGATTAAAGCTCCCAGCACAAACCAGTGATTCAGCTCCATGCTAGTTTACAACCTAATGCAGTGTTGGCGAACCTATGGCATGGGTGCCAAAGGTGGCGCTCGGAGCCCTTTCTGTGGGCACCCGACATCTCCCCCTTCACAGCCACATGGATTCAGTTCAACTTGCTGTGTTGGCACATTGCGAAAAATCAGTGGGTTTTGAATCACAATTTGGGCACCCAGTCCCTAAAAGGTTCGCTATCACTGACCTAACCTTAGAAGACAGAATAAAAATTCAAAGTGGTTTTGATAGGCTTGAGCACTGGGGGTTAAAATAGCAGACTGAAAATTAACAGGGATAAATGCAAAGTTTTACAACTAAGAAAAAGAAACCAAACACACAGTCACAAGATGGAAGATATTTGGCTCAGTGATATCATGGGTGAGAACTGAAGTAGACTACAAGCTGAGTATGAGCCAACAGTGTGCTTTAGGTGCAAAAAATGCTATTTTAGGCTGCATTAAAAAAGTACAGACTCCAAATCTTATGAAGTAGTAGCTCCACTCTATTTGGCATGGGTTAGGCCTCATCATGAGCACTGGACGTCCGGTTCTGGACACTGCAGGAGGAGGATGCCAGCAATTTAGAACAAGATCAGAGGGAGGCAACAAGTATGATCAGGGTACTAGAATCAAGCTCTATAAGGAAAGACTGAAAGAACTGAGTATGTTTAGCCTGGGGTGGGATAGGGGGAATACTTCAGTGTTGGAAGCATTCGAGAAAAAAAATCAGACAGTCTTCTGTTAGATGCACTTTCTCCTACATTGTACTCAAAGGCCTTCTAGGGCCTCTCCAGCTCCACTATTCTATGCAGGGTGGATAAAAGCAATGGTTTTTTAAAAATTAAAATAAGGTTTTTTTTAATTTAAATTGTCAAAAAACATTTTTTTAAAATTTTAATCAAATCTACCCTGATTCTATAACTGTATGCTTGCTACCCCATTGAACATATACAAAAGTATCTGTATAATTTCCCATGTCTACACCTTAATATTGTACCAGAGATTTCACAGTATTTGGAAGAAAATGATTTTATTACTGTACTCCTTATTCTGAAGAATGACAAAGACCGTAAACACAAGCTGCCAATAAATATACTCACTTCAGCAAGTATCACATTAGGATTTCCTCTAAGTATCTGTGGAGCTTAAAAGGCCAAGTCCTATAGAATTTGCACTTGTAGTTCCAGCATGTTAGAAGAACCACTGCAAAATTCCCTGGCTGAGTCTCCTGGAGGGTGGTGGAGTCTCCTTCTTTGGAGGTTTTTAAGCAGAGGCTGGATGGCCATCTGTCGGGAGTCCTGTGATGGGGGTTCCTGCATGGCAGGGGGATGGACTTGATGGCCCTTGAGGTCCCTTCCAACTCTATGATTCTATGCATGCTTTGAAGTGCAGCCCTTCTACAGATCCCATTTTGTGTCTTGTTTATTTATCATTTGGGGAAGGTGCCATCACCTTCCCCAAGGAATTTCCAACTAAGGATTTCCAACAGTTACTTTGACTTGGATACCTGTTAAATTCAAGGAGTTTATGAATTGCACTGACATGACAGTTGATGTTCTTTTATAGCTAAGAGGGTAGAAGCTCATCTGAGATGCAAGGCCAGAGACTAGCATAGCACACAGCACAATAAATGTGTTACACATGGTGCTAAACTCTATGGTAGCTGATGTCTTGCTAGGTTCCAGATTACCAAGCAAATGCCATAATTCTATTTGACAGAATAAGATCAGGTTTAGGGTGGATAAAAATCAATGATTTGTTAAGATTAAATTAATTTAAATTATAATTTATTTTTAATAATTTAAATTTCCAAAAATATGCTTTTTTATTTAAATCAAAATTCACTCACCATGTTATCAGAGATTAAATGAATCCAAGTATGGAAGTGGTGGAAATGCATACACATGTTGCGCCTAAACTGAGATTACCTAATCTAATGTTAAATTTGAAATTGAAGAAGATCACATCAGATGATCAAGAGAGTGACTTCTATTCAATTCCTGCTTTAACGTCTCTTCAGCCCAGTTCATTTGTGCTCTATCCATTTCCCAACAATCCTGAATGGTGTGGCCATTATTACAGGCCAAATAAATTATTTTTAAATGTATTAAAAGGATAATTTTTCCAAAAACAACCCTCAGTAACTGAGGTTCACCTACAAAAGGGAACATGAGTATCTGTGGCTCTGAAATGCCCAAATTCATCATGTATGCCAGCCCATCATATAGCACAAGAAAGCCCCAGAAACAACCATTTCCGCCTGCCAACTGCACTTCAGTTCTCTGGGAGTGAACAAATGTTCTACTTACTGGTCATGCCTGATGCCTAGCCGTTCCCCTCGGTCCATATTAAGAGTGCCAGCTCCTTGGCCATAGCCGTATCCTTTGGGGCCATATTTCTTCCCATAGCAAGACTTGCAGTATATCTCTTCATTGTGGATGGCTACTGTTGTGCTGTCTAAGTTCTTCCGGCAGACCACTGGAGAGAAAGTTTGCCTTTTAGAAGTCGCTCTTTTACAGGCAGCCCGTTAACAAGGGAAAAAACCTAAAATGCCAGATGTTCTCACTTCTCCTGCCTTGCCTGTGGCAGTTCTCAGTAAACTTTATAGGATTAAAGAGGGGACTGGTTTTCCTCTGGCTGAATTACATTTTGTTCCTTCCTTTCTCTTTTGTGACTGTACATTCATAGAATGGAAATTTGATGCTGTTTAATTAGTGAGGTTACAAAGAAGCCAGGAACTGAGGTCAGCAATTTTCCCTCTTGCTACTTAAAACCACACAGAACAAGAACCCATACTCTTGCCAACATGTTTAATCATGCACCATTCCCTAAACCCACTTGAATTCTGAAAAGTATCCATAGAGTTGTAACATTTCCAGAAATTTTGAAGCTATGGAATTCTCAGAAGTCTTTTATTGTATTAAGATCTTCAGGTTATATAGTTTGAATACCATGGCATAGACATATTATTTATCATTCTAAAAGAACATATTCCATGTTCCATGCTTTTTTCTCTGTTTTTTTTCCAGAGGGGGAAAAAAGAACAGCTTTGGCAAAAAATCTTTTCCCCCCAAAACTGCCTGAAATTTTGTTTTTATGCAGAAACAGAAATACCATGTTAGCTACTTGCATTTTTTCATGAGATAATAATGGGAACGATATACCAGGTTAAATCCATGTTCTGGAATACTATCAAGAACATTTTATTCTATTTCTTCTCTTACAGTTTTAGGTTGCTAACTTTGTTGTCTAAGATAAGGAATTTCCCTATTAATGAAAAAGAAAGTACAGGCATTCCTGGAAAATTCCATGGTGCTCTCCTACACACACAACAGCATATTCACACAACTGCATGTCCATAATACCTATTTCAGGATAATGCCTATACTGTGACAGTGATATACTGATCTCTTAATCATCTGTGTATTCTTATACAAGCTTAGACAACTTACTTCTTTATCCAACAAGACACATTGATAGCAGTCACACAACACATGCCCACCTAATCTTGACTCACCAAGCCCTCTATCTTTGGAATTAGTTTAGCTACAGACTTTAGAGCATAAAACACATAACCTTCCTCTTTTTTAAAAAAAATCACCTAACATGATCTAGCACTCTGAAGAACTCAAAAAGCGTGTACACTATTGTGAAAGTGTAGATGATCTGACAATGAGTGGGTTGTGGAGTTTGTTTTGCATTTGAATCATGTGACAACTGCTGTTCTTTGTGGCAGTTCAACGACTAAGCAATTATCAGATACAGTACTTTGTTCAGGATCTTCTAATGATTAAGTTTTTTAGTACAAAAAAGTCAACGCTTCAATAAGCTGTGAGGCCAAAACATAATCACATGGGCTCTGCTCATTTAAGACAATCTACAGACATCTGTGCCAAAGCCCAACAGAATTCTGGCTCCTGTGTGCTCAAAGAAAAATCAACCAGATTAATTAACTTGTTTGGGAATACAGCCAGCTAGTGAATTATTTCTCACAGAATAATCCCTACACTGCATACTGCTAGAGAAGCTTCCAGTAGGGACAATGACATCCTGATGGACTGATCTTTTGTCTTTTGTTCCACTACATTTCAGGGAAGTTCAGAACTGAATCAACTGGAACACATGGTTTTGATCTAAAGAAAACGACAAGGATGAACGATAGAACCTGATGCATCATTTGCAGACGTTGTGACTTATTACCATCCCTTTAATAACAGTACTTAAAGTGCTAAGCAAAGTTGGTTCAGGTCTCCCCAAAGCTTTCACCAAAGGTACAAAAGTTGTTAAGTTTTTTAGTACAAAAGTTGTTAAAAAGTTTGATTACTGTCCACGCAAGGAGGTCTCCATCCTACCATTACAGATCCATTTCTAAAACTGCTCTCCTCACTATCGGTGGAAAATGGCATGGAGTCCATTTCTGTTATTACTTCTAAGTGGCATGTTTATGGGTGGCTGTATGCTGTCAAGTTGTAATAAACTTACAATGACCCTAACACGGCTTTTCAAGTACATGAAATATTTAAGGAGCAGTTTAAGCAGTTCCACACCCCCAGTGAGCTCACATAACTGAGCAGGGATAAAAACCCTGTTCTCCAGAGTCCTAGTCTGTCATGCTAACCACTACACCACAAAGCAAATCTACTCTAAGAGGTGTAGACTCGTCAAATGACTAGGATTTGCCCAGGCTGGATTTATGTTGGGTGAATTGTCACCAGGACTAACTACTGAAATTACACCACACTGTACTTACACATAACAAAGGCACACAGAACCCAGACACAACCTACAATGTGCTGTCGCAATAAGATTACGGCTCACCTATAGAATTCAGGAGCACACTTATGTCCATGCAACATACAACCTGCACTGCTTCAACACTGGTCTTTGACTGAGAAGAACACCAGGAGTACTTACTGCAAAGGAAGCAGCAGCGATGGAAACTTCTTCCATCACACTGAACCTCTTCCGCATGGTACACAGTCCTCCCACAGGCACCACACTTGTTTCCTCCTCCCCAGTTTGGCATTCTGAGTCTGCAAAACAAAAATGCTAGCAGTTCACAAAGAGGTCAAAAATGTGTGATAACAGTATTTTCTAGAACATCTATAATCGTATTCTTTAGAAAACAATCAAGTGATTGAAAGCAGAATTAAATAATGCACCCAAGTAGAGTGCTAATGTGCAATTACATTTCCATAACTGTCATGATTACATCTCTGGAGAGTAATCACCATAATTTCCTAAGGGTGGTAATAAGAACATGCACTGTATAGAGAACCTCAAACTACAACAGCCTCTGTCTTCTGCTCTCCAACACTGCTTCCAAACTCAACATGGTTGAGCCCATAGTCCACTAGGGATTATGCCATCTGCCTTTTTCCTCCCAATCTTTCTGCAAGACTACACAGTTTGCTGAACTGAGCACCAATCAGGGAACTTTAGTGAAACCAAAGCTCAAAGGTCACACAGTACAAATGCAAGCAGCACCTACAGGACATTACTTTGGGGGGGATAATTAAAACACAATGCCACTCATTTTGTTAAGAACTAGCAGTAAGTGATAAGCAAATTATTTGTACCAAAAATGTTATTCCTGAAATGTTGTTTCTGGGGTGTCATTTGGGACTATATTCAAGTACTAAAACATCAGAAGTAATACGCTAGTAAAGTACTGCTCTTTAACATTATTTACTCGCCTCCCCCCCCAACAAAATACCCATCCCATGTTGAGCAACAGGTAGCTTAAGAAAACAATGTTCCACATTCCATCTGAAACCCAGATCTTCACTCCAAAAAGAAAAGCAAAAGCAATGATTCTGAAGACTCTAAGGGGAAAAACATTCAGATGGCAAGGGCCATAGAATGTCACCAAATTCTACTGAGCAGTGTCAGGCTTTTGAAATAAATACCATTAAAAGGTTAAACCAATTTGTCCTTCATCTGAGGGAAGCACAGTGGAACACAAAATAGGGAAATGAATTCATTATTTGCAAAATAAAATGTTTCACTTCTCTCACATAAAGTATGGTAAGCAGAGATGGGTAGCCCCACGTACCACAACTTTCCTTCTCCACCCTCCGTCCCATTCAGTTCCCCCACTCACAAGCCAGTGCATGCCGCCTGTTCCCTCATCATCATGTGATCATCCAGTACTAGCAGGAGCATGGAATTCCCTTCTCCATCCCCTTCAGCATTTGTCCACTTCAAAGGCAGTGCTGAAGGAATCCCTGCCCTGCCTCCTCATCTTGAGTGTGCAACTGCTGGAGGAGGCACAGAAGGGAAGTCTGTGCTCCTGCCAGGACTGAAGATCATGCCAGGAGGGAACAAACAGCATGTACAGATTTATTTATTTTATTTTATTTATTGGATTTTTATACTGCCCATCTGGCAGCGAGGTCACTCTGGGCGGTTTACAACAATTAATACATTCAAATAATTCATACAATAAAAATATAAAATACAGTAACATAATAAAATAGAAATAACAGTGAAATTAACATTAATATGACATAAAATAATATACTATTATTGGCAAGCTAAGCAGTTAAAATCGTGATTTAATGGGTGAACACTAAAATTGCATTATATTTGAGGGAACGCCTGCTTAAATAGCCAAGTTTTTAATAGTTTTTTAAAGGCAGCCAAAGAGGGGGCCAAGCAGATGTCTGGTGGAAGGTTATTCCACTGGCGAGGGGCAATGGCGGAAAAGGCCCTATTTTTAGTTTTTTCCTTTCAGGCCTCTCGTGGTGTTAGCTGCCTCAAATGCCTAGCCCGGGAGGATCGAGTATTATGGGCAGTTTTCAATGGGAGAAGGTGCTCTGACAAGTAGCGACGTCCTAAACCGTTTAGGGCTTTGTATGTCATAATTAAAACCTTGAAGTCGATGCGGAACCAAACTGGAAGCCAGTGCAGGGCAGCCAGCACTGGGGATATATGATCGTATGCTCTCATCCCAGTCAGCAATCTGGCTGCCGTGTTCTGGGTCAGCTGGAGTCTCTGCATCAGCCTCAAGGGCAGCTCCATGTAGAGAGCGTTGCAATAGTCCAGCCTCAAGACTACCAATGCATGGACCAGCATGGTGAGAGCCCCCATGTCCAGACAGGGATGCAGTTGAGCAATCTGCCGCAGATGGTAATGGGCAGAACAGACCACTGACGCTACCTGAGATTCCATAGATAGTGCCAGATCCAAGAGAACACCCAAACTGTACACCTCATTCTGAGCAGGGAGAGTCACGCCCCCAAATGAGAGGGAGTTTCCCAACCCGCTGACAGTAGGAGCCCCCACCCGCAATACTTCTGTCTTCTCCGGGTTCAACCTCAGTCTGTTTGCCCCTATCCATCCTAGAATGGCATCCAGGCAGCGCTCAAGGGACGGAACAGCATCCACTGCAAAAGATGGAAAGGAGAGATAGAACTTATTTGGGATCACGATGCACCCCCATGGTCTGTGGTTAACAGCAGGTAATTGCGTATCACCCTTGGTTTGAGATCAAGAAGAGGGAGCAAAAATACAATGGAAGTGAAGTAAACAAACTGGAACAAATGAAAGGAAAGCTAGAGGCAGGGGGGAAATGCTAGCTCACTGGTGGCAGAGAACAGTTCCTAGTTTGTGAATGTGCTCTCTTCCCACTGAAACCAAGAGTTGGGTTGCATGAAGATTGTTATTTTATAAACAACTACTTCAGTCATGCCAGCCATGTGAGGGGAAGCTAGTTCCCAAGTAACAACGCTTCCAAATAATTCATTTTAAATCAATAGTTTCCAACCTTGGACCTCAGATGTTCTTGTGTTAATAGATGGGGGCTTTTGCCTCATAGTTAGGAAACGAACCGTGCTTTGTTATTTTGAAGTAAGAGCCTTATTCCTGTGTAATTCTTATTAGCTAAATAAAAGCCTTTATTTATTAAAGTAGTGGTGCCTTACAAGTTATTCTGGTAAGTTTGGAAGCAATACAGCATACAGGCAGAGAGACAAGAAAAGAACCCACATGGGCTTCAATCTCCAGGTTCCTGCATTAACTGGCTGAAGTTAATTCATTGCAGAGGGTACCTGAGTAGAGATTAGTCACCCATTCCATTATAATTCTTAAAGAAGCATTGCTGTTACCAGCTTTAGACAGCTGGCACATGGAATTTAATTGAGTCTTGGTGGAGAGTGGCCCAGTAAGTGTTATAATAAAGTGTAGCTAAGGAGCAAAATTACAATTGTTCACAACCAACTATTCTTGGAATGTGAGAAAATGAGATTAAACATTAATCCAAAATGGGACATTTGTGCATTCTTTTCCCAACAGCTATAAGTCTCCTATGTGACACATGCATGATTTAGAAGCTCAAGGTTGAGTAGCAACACTAATTTGAGCTGTTTAACACATGGGCTTTATGACAACAATAGTTTAGTATTGATTTTTCATGGTTTGGTACTATCTAATGCTCAAGATGAGGATGAAAGAGTTACTTTATATAACATACCCTACTATTACTTTGTCATTCTTGGCACCCCTGGGATGCATTACATTTATCCAAAGACTTGGCCACACTACTATGCAGCAGCTGACATCAATCATGGCAACAGAGACCTTGAGGAATACATACTGAACTTCTTTCCCAAAGCCTTTCCATTATGAGATTTTCCAGCTTTACAACATTTTCTAAAGGACAAAAACTTCATTTTAACCACATTTCTGTTGTTCCTTACTTGGTTTTCACAATATCCTAATTGGCTAAAAGAAAAAACCTAAAAGCACTCTAGAATCCATGCATTTATTACTGGAATCAATGTCCTTGCGCAGTACACAATTTGCCCACAATTTCCTATTATTTGTTACCAAAATATTTCTTTGGAATCAACCCTAAACATTACACACTTTAGAGAGAAAACTGCACATCTATGCAGACAGAGGAGATGGTGAATGTGTGCAAAAGCAAATGCTCAACATAGCTGCTACTAGTTCTCCTGCTTGAGCAAATATGCAACAGGCCAGGAAGAAAAAAGCACTGCTCTACTACTACATTATAGCGAAGTTCATGGGTATGAACTAGACTTATGGACATCTTAAAGTCCAACGCCCAGAAATATCAGGAATTTCCCCAACCACCATGTTGAGCACCACAACCCAAAGCCACGCTAAGTCCGTTGAACTGTTTTCCTTAATCACACAGAGACTTCCATGACTCTCCAAAACTCTCTG
Source organism: Phrynocephalus guinanensis (assembly GCA_037367245.1). NCBI lineage: Eukaryota > Metazoa > Chordata > Lepidosauria > Squamata > Agamidae > Phrynocephalus > Phrynocephalus guinanensis. The sequence goes on from CM074740.1 coordinate 55,556,771, forward strand.
GGTCTCTGAAGGAGAAGGAATGGGGCAAAGCACCAAGAGATAGTCTATCTGCCCCTTAGGCTTTATAATGGACACTGCTCAAAAATTACTCTCAAAGATAAAAATCCAGCATTTACAACCAGCCTAATTAATAGGATGTGTATATCTAAATGCAGTTCCCAATGATCACTAAGATCAGTATTGTAACCCCACACTGCTTGGTGGGTCTCCAGTGTACTTGTGGGCACTGTGCTAGAGGTACCAATCCTACACCAGATAGGCATTCAAACCAAGTGACACAATCTTCTGCAGATTACAGTTAGAATAAGAAAACAGATACCAATGATCAACAAATAGCAGCATAATTCACATTTGCTCCTTAACGCAGGCATAGGACAAACTTGTTGGTTCTGTCCCTTTGCTATTGGAAGGAAGCAATCAGAAGCATGATTAGTAAATGCAAGCTCAGCTAAAAATGAAATGGCATTCTTCTCATTATTAGACACCTTTTCTAGCCTTGGAGAGAATCTGTTATGCTCAAAATGAGTAGTGCAACCCTTAAGACAACTGTTTCAGTCTGCTATACACATACTTCCATTTAAAACCAGGGTGTGGAGTGGGGGATGGTCGGAGGACCCACCTGTCAGGACTGCCGCCTACACCCAGAAGGGAAGACTGGGCAGATTGGCGGGAAAAGCAGAGAAAGCAGGAGGATGTTAGGAGTGAATGCATGAGGGAGGCACAGGAGAGAGAAGAAACCAGAAGGAGGTTTGAAGAGACACTTCAGATTAGAGGGTCGGAAAAGGCGGGAAAAGACTGGAAGAAAATGATGGTGCCTCAGGCAGAGGCAGAAAGCTACAGGAGACGGGCCCATAAAGTGGGTTGTTCTTATTGGGGAGAGAGAAGAGCAGGAATACCGTAAGAAGTTGAAACAAGTAAGAAAGGACATTGCTCTGGACAAGTGGGTTGCTCAGAAGGTCAAGGAAGAATGACGGACTGGTACCGTATATACTCCCTTGGAAGGGATTCTGTCCTCTTCAAAGAGCAGCCGTTCAGAGGGAGGAGGAGACCAGCATGTGGGACCCAAACCTCAGTGGAGGCTGGCGTGCAAAGCCAGGAGATACACCCAGACTCAACCCCGGTGAAGGGGTCTGGTGGGGAGCAAGCCTCTCCGGAGCAGAAGGAGGGTTAAATTCGTTATGTTAACTCCTCCTCGGGAACCAAGAAATAACCCCTCTGTAGCCACTGTTGGCTCTGTTTCTGCTGATGTTGAAGAAGGTGCCTCCAGAAGTTTGGATGATATTAATAAAAAGGACTCTGTGTTGGAAACAAGATGTCTGTTGGAAAAAGGGGAACAGGGTGTCCGGCGTTGAGCGGAATCCTCACACAGGGACAAAGATTTCAATTTTTAGCTGTTGGCCTAAGACATGCTTTTAGTGATTTTGTAATTTATAATGAAAAAATAATGTGCATGTCATATTTAGTACATGGTGAAGTCCATTAATCCCTCAGAATTAATTACAATTGTTAAGAAACATACAAAGAATAAGTCTAGCTATTATTGTAATAATCAAAATTATCAGAAGATTTCAACAAGCAAGTAGGATGGGTCCTACCACATTTACAGAAATTATGTGAAAAGCATATCAGCTCTAATTGAATGTATTAGAAGATTCCACCATTGCCTCTCATGCTGCTGTTGCCAGTTTTTACAAAGCATTACTTGCCATTAGGGTAGGAGGCATGGATACATCTTCTTTTCCTCTATGAATTTAACCCAACAAAAATCCTCCTTCTTAGGAAAGAAAGTTCCCAAAGTGAGGTGGAGAAAATGAACAAGAAACTGAAAATTCCTTGCAATCCTGCTCCTGATTTATCCTACTTGTGCTGCAACTTAAGTTTTCATAATGGGATATTAATTGCAATGTTTCATTTGTCATGCAGTCCCAAAGCCTTTTGTAAGAAGCAAACAGCATTTACAATAGATTCTGAAATGGTTAAAATGCAATAAAAATATTCTACATTCCATATGAAGATGTAGGACTGGTGTAGTTCCAGTTGCTATACCTGAAAAGCTCAGATTGGTGATTGATTTCAGTTGTTTTAGTAAGCTGTGTTAGTCTGATCTTGATGAAGTTTACCAAAATACAGCACTGTAATTTCATGTGATTATATTGGTGTTTTCACTGCAATGGCAGTATTTTTTCATCTGGTTATCTGATGTCTGTTTCCTCATTTGCCTTGAGTATACTTGTCAGCAGAAGGCATGATTTAAAAGGTAACATGTGAAGGTTTACACATGTTTAGATCAACATATTCACACTTTTGAACCATGTAAAGAATAATAAATACATCTTACACAGAGGAGATAAAAGTGTAAAAGCACAGGAAACAAGTTCTATGAATCAGACATGATAGTTGTGCAGTTCTTTTAGTGTTTATGACAGCCAATAGCATTAAATTTTCTTCATCCCTACTTTTTGCAGTTCTTCATGGCAGAAGCTGTTCCATAGGGTGACAAGTAAAAAAAAAAACATTCAGAAGAATACAGAGGGATTTTCTGTAGACATAACTACAGAATTCAAGAACCCACTGCTTTTATATTTATCTACTATCTCTGCTGCAAGATTTTGTAGTCAGCCCTCTATTGAAAAAGGCATTTCAAAGTCAGGTGCAAAAATTTTATGAACAAAATCTAAGGAGTTCAGTTCAAAGAGTGTGAAAAAATGACAAGACATTCTTGTATCAAAGGAATTCTGCTCCTCATAAAAGATGAAGTCGAAGCATAGAAAGTTATTAGCCAAGATTTACTGCTAGCATTTACACAGGCAGTGCACATTTTTACATCCTATTTGCCCTGACAGAGGAATAAAAGGCTTCTACAGTGACCTTTTAAAATATTTTCCTCCTGCAAGAATGCTCTATTAACCATCTCAGTAGATGCCTACTGCTTTTTAAGAAACTGGAATTTGTCACTATCTCATAATCAACCAGACAGCAAGCAGGTCCAGGCTCAAGACAATAAACATTAGTAGGCAGGTGATCTGAACTTTCTTGAAGGGCAAGTGACTAAGCCCCATTACCTAAACAATTCAGCTTTCTACTAAGGGATTTACAACAGGTAGCTGCACTTCTTCCAATTAATCCTTGTCTATTTAAGGAGACATTTCACAGGATAGGAAGCAGGAGAACTTCCCAGAGATTAGCAGGCAGGTGAGACAAAGGAAAGTTGCCAAGAATTATATGCCTTTGAACACAAAATGATGTTAGAACATTTTCCTCCACTGCCCATTAAAACACAGGACTCAAACTGATAGTGAGTGGTTTTGCACAGTTAAGAACTCTTAAGGTCCCAGTTATCAGTGCAGGGGGGGGGCATATACCCTGGCTGCCAGTTTAACTGAGCACATCTTAAAACAGATTTCCCTCCCTCCACGCAGATACTCATGAAAGGAAGCACACTTTTGGCCCCACTTAAAGGCACACACCACTAAATCTAGACAAGTTGTTTAGAGAACAAAGGATACATGAATAACACTGTTACTTACTACATGTTGCATGAGCTAAAGGATGCTACTGGTATTCCCACAGGCAGCTGGTTCGCCAGTGTGAAAGAACAACACTCAAGGGGGACATGTCTTTGGCTTGATCCTGCATATCCTTTACTCCAGAAGGGAAGGAAAGTCAGCACACACAAGTGAAAGAAACGCCCGGTGATTTTGGTCACCCAGCAGTACAAACACTGCTGGACACCAACAAATCGTTGCACTTTATTTTTAACCTGGAGGCACCAGGATTCAGTGCGCTACCTAATCGTTCAATTAAAGGAGAGCAGAAAAGAACAGAGGAACACTCATACTCATACAGGGAGAAAAAACTCTAGAACTTGTTTTAAACGCCAGCCTAGGGGAAAGTGCCACGATTCATCACTTCCTCCCACTGACTGATACAATCTCGGCTCTCCCTTCAGACGCACAAAAAGTTTAAAGGGGGGGGGAGAGTCGGAGGTGAGATCTCTCACGTCCCAAACCTTTCGTTCTGGCAAGGAATGGAAAGGGCGTGGAAGTTTGAAGAAGAGAAGCTGCACTCCGACGGTGAGACGCAACCCCTTCCGATACCACGCTCCAGAAACGCGCGCGCCCCGTCCGAAGCCAGCACTCCCCCTCGAAAGAAATAAAAACCCCCTAAATTCCATAGGGCCTGGGAAGGAAGGTAAAGCGCTGAAACGAAGAACGGACCTGCGCCGGCCAAGGATACAGTCCGTCCGCGCAGACAACTAGCTTCGGGACCCGCCGCTCAGCAGATGCAGCTCCCCAGCTGCACGAAGCACAACCCCGCAAAGGCACGCAACCCGCTCTTGTGGAAGTCTTTATAGTTCTCCGGGGCGGGGCTGCAACGTAATGCCCCCGCCCCGCCCTTTCATTCGCCCCGCCCTCTTCCTCTGGGTCCTTAAGGCTCCGCCTCCAGCCGCTCTCTAGCCTTCGCTCCACAATTGGGGGAGGCAGCTCTCGACGTGTTTCGCGTGGCTCCTCGGTCCTGCCGCGCTTAGAAATAATAGCAGACCCGCATTTCAGTTCCTTGGTTTTGGAAGGCGGGGGAAGAGCCCGTTTGCGCCTTGCTCAGCGCAGGCCTTTTCTGGCGGAGAGCGCCTTCTCGCGCTAAAGGGATTTAAAAGGAATTGGGTGGGTGGATAGTCTGTCGGTCTTGGAATTCCCTCGCCAGCTGTCTGCAGCAAGGAAAAAAGGTGTGAGAAACAGCGCAAAGCCAAGGGAAGGTTAGGAGTGAACCGTTAACGTTCAGTGGATCATTATTGATAGAAAGATAAAAAGTATTCTTTGGAAGTTCTTGAATCTGGTCTAAATCCAATTCTCTTCACTTCCTACAGCTGGTATCCAAAACTTTTTTTTGGCAAGGAGAGGTCCGTTCAAGACAAACTACTGCCCTGCCTTATTCTGAATAAAAGTTTCAGATGTCATTAGTGTCCACCACCCTCTTGTTTTTCCATTGCCTTTTCTATTATAAACACACAGAAACACACACAGACACACATTTTGGGAATCTTTTGCCTTTTCCTTTTAAATTTTGTTTGAAGTTTCTTGAACATTTGAATTCTATGGAACTTGCTTCTCTTCAGCACTGTGGCAGAGAGGAATTAAAAAGAACAACATGAAATAAGGTCTAGCCCAAAGAGAAAGCCTGCCATACCTGCCTACAGCAAAGTTATCATCTTGATTAGACTAAAAGGCTCTCTAGTTCATTTTGCAAAGGATTGTGCCAGGCTTAGCAAGTCTTTCTTAACACAAAGCCACCTTTGTTTTACTTTCAAACAGCCATGACTTCAGAGTAACACTATTACAGAAAATCATTCGAGATCCTTCTCATGTTGGGAGCAAAAATTTTGGGAGCCAAATGGACACATTTATATATAGTTGTATGCAGCACGGCTACTCATTCACCATGATACAGTTTAAAACTGATACTGAAATGACTAAAGGGTTTTCCGAGCACAGTGTGTGTTCTGCCTGGTTTATTTATTTATGTCTTTGTTTCTGAAAAAAATTAGGCCACCCTACTGTGTTTCCCCGAAAATAAGACACTGTCTTATATTTATTTTTTCTCAAGAAGAGACACTAGGGCTTATTTTCAGGGGACGTCTTATTTTATTAAGTATAATATGCTTGAATGTCAGCCCTGCACACAACCATAGCCACACCCATCACTAGGTCTTATTATCAGGGTAGGGCTTATATTTAACAAATGCATAGAAATCCTGCTAGGGCTTATTTTTGGGGGAGGTCTTATTTTCCGGGAAACAGGGTACTACCATATGGTCTTTGGGCAGCATACAACAATATATTTAAGCTATGAAACAACATAAACATTAAAATCCATCAAAAGGATGAAACGATTAAAACAGCAATGTTGTTTGATGATAGCAAATCATAGGGTTTAGCGGAACTCATGTCCTGTTATCATCCTAAGACTTTGCAAGGAGCCAGCATACAAAGTGACAGGGAAGCATTTAGTATCTATTGGAAGGAACCATTATTTAGTGGTATTTACTTGTGAGCAAATGTTATGATCCTTACTGGTTAACATAGTGCTATAATAAGATACTGTGTTGAACATTAGTTTTAATTCCATATTTAATTGATTATGGAGAAGCCGTGCTAAGGAGCCTTGTGGCACTGTGGTTAAACTGCAGTGCTGCAATCAAAACTCTTCTCCTGACCTGGGTTCAATTCCAGCTAGCCAGCTCTAAAAGCCTTCCAACCTTCTGAGGTTGATAAATTGAGTGTCCAGTTCACTGTGGGGAGGAGGCAATGCTTAGCTTGAAAAATTAAGTTGTAAGCCACCCAGCAAGTGCTTTAAGGATTATGGAGCAGTATACAAGCAGCATGCTTTGAAAACCTCAGGTGTAGATGTGTGAAATGAGTGCAGATTTAATAATCATTCATAAGGAAAGTTAAATACATTGCTTGGGAGCCTGGCACAACTTAATATGCTGTGCTTTATGTCCAGATAACTGCAGCCAACCCTTGTCTGAGATGTGTGCTGTTGGTAGGTACTATTCAATCAGAAGCAAACCTACAGTATCATACAGGGTAGAGTACAGATGTTCATAGCATATGTTGGCATGGAGTGAAATACTTTATTTGAAGAACTACAAACAGAGAGAGCTTAGATCTTATTTTAAGTTTCTTCTGCTTCTAATTTAAACTCTGCTGGAGCTGTTGGCAGGTGTATCTAAAACCCACTAAGAAGATGAAAACACTACACAATCTGTATGTAATCTTCAGTGCAATTAGTGAAATAATGTGCAGTACAGACCACAGGCGCTGCTGATGCTATCATGGTAGCTGAGCCTAATAAGCCCAGCAAAGAAAGGACACTGTTAAATCTGGGTTCTGAAGGACCTGAGCTCTTTTCACAGTTTAGCAAACAGAGATGCTATGTAGGAGACCTCTAATACCTGCAACTAGTAATTTTTGATAGGGAATATCACTTTAGCCAAAGCAATGTTTAGTGCAGGTTAGATTTTTTTTTTTACCTCAAACTGTGCTATAGAGAATCCTCTAGGTCTTCCCAGTGGTTTGGTCTACACCTTCTACCAGCTACAGCCAGCATAAGCCATGCTAGAAGATTGTGTGAGTTATAGTTAAAACATTTGTGGAGTCCCATGTTCCCTACTCACGATTAAAAGATTATCTAACAGTACCTGAATCTGTTGTTATGATACAATCCAGGAAGTTTCACTAAATCTCTCTGTTGTGTTGTTTTATTATATTTTATCTTTTTAAATTTGGAAGTAAAGCAAGTGTTTGTAAATGTTAACTAAAAGAAGCCCTGTTACCCAATCGGTGGATCAAAATACAGCTATTATTTTGACAATTGTTGGAGTTTGTTTGTTTGTTTGTTTGTTTAATTTTATTTTAGAGTATTTTTAACCCCCCCCCTTTCTCCTTGGAAAAGGACCCAAGGTGGCTTACAGTAATGAGGGATAATATACAGTCCAGTACAATTAAGATGTGTTCAAGTATTGAGAACAGGGAATTGAGGAACATCCTACAGCATTAAAAGACCACATTACGTTAAAGCTACCAGAGAACGTGAGCAGTTAAAAGGAGAGTAAAATTCCATGTAAAGTTATGAGTGGTGGAAACACTGAAAACATAGTGTCAGCGTAATCACACAAGGTTATAAGTGGTTATAAACACAAAACCTATGTGATCCTATAGATTCATATGAAAGACACATAATTGGTAGTCCATCATTCAGGGACAGCTTGCCTGAAGAGAAAGGTCTTTGCCTGTTTCCGGAAAGACATCAGAGATGGGGCAGTCCTGGCCTCTAGTCTAGTGGAAGGGAGTTCCAGAGTCTGGGCACCACAACCGAGAAGGCCCTTTTATGTGTTTCCATGTGACATACCCGTGAGGGTGGCGGGATGGAGAGAATGGCCTCTCCTGATGACCTTAACACCCGAGCCACTTCATACTGTGAGATTCGATCTTTGAGGTAGCTTGGACCCAGGTTGTACAGTGCTTTGTAGGTCAAGGTCAACACCTTGAGTTTTGCTCGAAAGCTGATTGGCAGCCAGTGGAGCTGCATTAATAGAGGTGTAATGTGATCTCTGTATCCTGCCCCATTCAGCAATCTGGCTGTTGCATTTTGGACCCGTTGAGGTTTCCTGAGACTTTTCGTTGATAGCCCCATATAGAGCACATTACAGTAGTCTAGCTGGGATGTCACTAGGACATGAGTCCAAGAGCACCCCCAAGCTGTGCAAATCTTTTTTCAATTGGAGGATGACCCCATCCAGTACAGGTTGCATCCCTATCCCTTGTTCTCCCTTTAGTTGAACCAGGAGCAACTCTGTCTTGTCTGGTTTAGTTTCATTTTGTTCATCCTCATCCAGTTCATTGCTGCAGCTAAACACTCATGTAAAGTTGAGATAGTAGCTCCCTTAGAATCTGGAGGTGATGAGAGGTATTGCTGGGTATCATCGGCATACTGGTGGAACTTAACCCCAAAAGTCCTGATAATTTCCCCCAGTGGTTTCATATACTGTAGATGTTAAATAACATAGGAAACAGAACAGAATCCTGGGGGACTCCACAGGTCAGCGGTCATGGTGTCGATCATGAATCACCTTATACCACTTTCTGCATTCTTTTCTGCAGGAAGGACCGAAGTCACTTTAATGCAGTACCCCCATTCCCATTTCAGAGAGACTAGTCAGGAAGATGTCATGGTCTATAGTGTGAAAAGCAGCTGAGAGGTCTAGTAAAACCAAAATGGACACCGATCCCCTATCCATTTCCCTGCGTAAGTTATCTGCCAATGCAACCAGTGCTGTCTCAGGCCCATAGCCAGGCCTGAAGCCAGATGGAAATGGATCCAAGTAATTTATCTTATCTAGAAACCTTTGGAGCTGAAATGCCACAACCCGTTCTAGGACTTTTCCCAAGAATGGGATATTTGATACCATTTGGTAATTGTTCAGTATCATTAGGTCTAAGGTGGGCTTTTTTAACAGTGGTTTTACTATTGCCTCCTTTAAGCATGCAAGAATCCTGTCCTGTTGTAAGGAGGCATTCACTACTCTTCCTAACCAGTCTGCCATACCTTCTCTGGCAGCTTGTATGATTCATGAGGGGCAAGGATCCAACACACATGTGGTGACCCTCATCTGCCCAAGAGTCCTGACCGCATCATCCAGCTGTAGGAGCTGAAAGTCATCCATTAAAGTATGACAAGCAGGGCAGGGTGTTTTATTTACAGGCTCTGGATCAATATCAACATCCAAGGTAGCCCCGATCTGTTCAATTTTACCTGCAGAGTGTTGTGCAAATTCTTCACATTGTAATACAGAGTGGTCTGTGTTATCTACTTGTGGGTCAGTATGTAGCAGACTTTTGACTATTCAGAAAAGCTGCTCTGGGCAATTTTGTGCCAAATCAATGGTGGTGGATAAAACTGATTTATTTCCTGCCTCCACTGCCTTGGAGTAAGCCTTCCAAAGGCCTTTCACTGTTTCTTTGTCTGTTTCAATCTGGGTTTTCGGCCAACACTTTTCAGCTCTACGAGCCACCTGTTTAAATTTTGCCAACTCCCCAGTAAACCAAGCAGGCAATTTGGGTCTATTTTGAGCAAGGAGACATTTAGGAGCTATCTGGTCAATGGCTTTGCTCATTTTCACATTACAGAGATCAAGCAAGGATTCAATAGAATCATACATCAAAGAGGTAGGGACCTCCCCAATGGCAGTTAAAAAGTCATCTGGCTTCATCAACCTTCTGGGACATATTGCTTTTGTCTGACTTCCCTCTCTGGCCTGGCTCTGAGTTACAGCGAGCCTAAAGCACACCATATAGTGGTCTGTCTTCTAGGACAATAGGACTACAGAAAGGGTATTTGTACATGACCCCTAAACTCCGCAGCAAATGGCTGCCAGCTCCAGAGCTTACAATTGTTTCCCCACCAGCTCCGGAGTTTGCAGGAAATTAAGTGCGACCATGCCCACCTAAGCGCGTCCCAGCGCACTTTTCTTGTACCTGCTCTAGGAGGGTGAAAATCCCCAGGTCCAGATTTAATCTGGTGAGTGCGGGGCTCTCCTCGCTTCTGTTTTTTTTTTTTTGCCTCCCGCCCCTTTAAGAGAAGGGGCGGGAGGCAAAAAAAAACAGAAGAGAAGGAATCAGGACAACGACGGGGCTCCGGGCAGCTTCGGAGGTGAGCCTGAATTTTTCCTCTCTTTTTTTCTCCCTCCCCTCACGCAGACAGGAGCAAGGAAGTGCGGAGGGGTGGGGACGCAGAAAGAGCAACGAACCCCCAAGATCCCTGGTCCGAATTTAAGTGGCCAGCGGATCTTAGGGGTCGTGTGAAAAGGCCCAAAGTTCCTTTACCCTAATGTCCCCACTGCACATATCAGGGAAGAAGACCAGGTCTAACGTGTGGCCTGCAGGATGGGTTGGGGCAGGTACCATTTGGGGCAGACTCATTGTTGACATGGAGGTCATGAAGTCTTCGGACACCCCTGACAGAGCTGTCTCAGTATGGATGTTAATGTCCCCCAGAACAATGAGCTGAGGGGACTCTGTTATCAGTTCAGTAAGATGAGGTAGAGAAGTTGTGTAATGAGTAGGGTGATACACAAAGAGAATTCCTATTTTGTCCCTGGCTCATACTTCAAAACCATGAAATTTAAGCAACCTAGAAATTATGCCTTAAAAGGGATGGGAGGGACTTTGACATTGTATGTCAAATTAATCACATAGCAGCAGCCAATTGTTCCTTGTCCACCTCAAGATTCGTTTCTGGCCTTTTTAATTCAGGGTTCAATGTCAGTTGGTGTCAATTAGCAATCTGTTCAGATTGGTTTCTGTGACTGTTAGTGTTTGATAGTTACAGTGTAGTGAAGTGTTTATGTAACCCAGGCATGTCCAACGTCAGGCCCGGGGGCCAAATGCGGCCCGTTTTCAAATTTTGAGCTGCCCGCTGCGTCTTCTCCCCACCTGCTCAGCCTGTCATGCGTCCCCACCAGCTGGCCCTCCCCATACTGGATGGAGATGTCAGCTTGCAGTTTTACGGTTTGCCTGCCCTCCATGCCTCTGTCCATCCCCCCAGCCACCTGCCCAGCCTACACACCCCCAGCTCCGTTGCTACAATGTCCTCCCCGCCTCCTTGCATGTTATAGAGACTTGTCCAAAGTCCAGCCCGGGGGCCAAATGTAGGTGAATGGTCGGCCCCCACACATTTTCACCTCACCAAATCTGGCCCTCCTTCCAAAAAGTTTGGACACCAGTCAGTTAGCCAAGACAATGAAGTTAAGGATTTTAGATCTTAAACTATTTAACAAGTACATATATTTTTGTTTGTAAATTCTTTTATTTCTTCTCAACATCTGAGTGTCTGAATGAATCTAGTGAGACTATATTGGCAGTTGAAGTAAACCTAAATAATAAGGGGTGGTGTGTTTGAGATACTTTTAATTATAGAGTAATAATTTGTTCTGTAGGCCCCTGTCTCCACTGCATAGCTTCACTGAATAGCAATTTGTCACCACAGTTGATGCAGTTACTCTTGTGCCACCTTAAGCACCCAATATAATTTTGGACATTATCTTGGAAAGTTCCTAGTTTACCTTGTGACTATCTTCTAGTCTTTATGCTTAGATCTTTACACCATAGTGGTTAGCATATAGCCTTCCAGGTTGCTTATAGATTGCACTTCATATTATTCATGATCATTCTGATTGGATCTATAGTTCATTACTCTCATCTTTGTTTGTACAGGACTGCTCACTTGAAAACTGCTAAGTATATACTACATTCAAGGAAAACATATAAGATATAATGACCAGGAGGAACTCCAATCACAGCAAGGCTGATTTGTCACATTTTGGAGTATATTACAATCGAAATAGCCATCACTCTCCAACATACAAAGACTATTAAGATCAGAATCTAAAACTAGCCAACTTCATTGTGAGGGTCTCTTATTTCTAAGACTCTAGCACATCCGATCTCGCTTGATTTCGGAAGCTAAGCAGGGTCGGCCCTGGTTAGTACTTGGATGGGCAACCACCAGGGAATACCAGGTGCTGTAGGCGCCTGGAGTAGGAACTGGCAAGCCACTCCAGTACTCCTGCCAAGAAAACTCCATGGACATGGAGTCACGTAGAGTCGGTCACGACTGTAAACACACACACACACACACACACACACACACACACACACACACACACACACACACACACACACACACACACACACACACACACATCACTTGTTTGCATCTCTTACTTGAGTAGGCTCCAGTAAAATAGGTTCTCAGTATAGCCACCATTGCACATTCATTCAGTCTTGGTGTTACAACTGAGATTTATTCCTATGAAATAAAGAGGCCCACTTTGCTTATTTCCTTCCAGTAAATTCAGCTTAAATTGCAAAAACAAATTTGCTCACGTTTGAAGAAATCCATTAATAGACATCGCAGGTAGCTGACAGCATCATCTTCACCTGCTAATCCATCCCTGATCTTAATGCTACTCTCAAGAAGACAATTGAATAATCTGTTTTAATCCTAAAGGACCGCCACCTAACAGCTCTCCTTGGCAAACAGACTTCCCGCTCCCTTTTAGCCTCCTAACTCTTCCAGCTCATAAGCACACGCTCCAAATTGCAGCTTGTTTCAGACTTGTTGCACATTATTTCTGCTTCTGTGGTTATATATTCACATAATGACATCATCAACTGCAGAAATGTTCTTGTGCCGTGTAATAACATGATGACAAGCAGCCTTCAGGCAGGATTAGATTCATCTGAAGAATTTAACTTGGGGTTAGACTGTGTATAATATACAAAATACATCCTGGACAGCTGCATGAACCTTTTATCATCTTATCACTTAATGAAAAGACCCATTTGGCTACACAAAGTGTGTAGTTTGACCATCAGGTCCTCCTAGTCTAGTTGTTTTCCCTAATGTCCACTGCCTCGTTTTACACCCATACACCACTGGCATACAGCCCCAATGCACATGCATTGCAGGGTGCCAGGAAGCTGTTTTTCCATATCTATTTGCAGTAAAAGTTACGTCTGATTAATCTCACCTCTGCTTTGAAGTGGAAGGTGGCATATTGCCACAGATTCCTAAGTCATACTTACAGTTACTCTCGTACTATGCACATTTTAACTGCTTAGACTTGTTAAGGAACAAAAACAGCAGTTTATCTTTTTTTTACTGTCCTTGTAATTTAAGTATAACTTGTATGCCTCTGTAATAGGAAAACATGTTGAGAACAAAGGCCGCTCTGCCATTATAAGTCTTTTGCCAGCCCTTTAAGAGCTATGTGTGGGAGTGAGGTCCTTAAAAATTCCACAGGTCCCAAATGTTGACTCCTAAACTTCCAAATCATGTATTTCCAATTCCTTCCAAAAATTGGAATTATCACTAAAAACTATGTTTCAAGCAGGAGTTGTTACTCTACAAACACCTGACAAGACAATTGGGTTTGCTATGCCAAGCAGTCTCTGAAGTGTCAGCGGAGTATGATAGTGACTCTTTTTATTTTAATATATTACATGAAGAAAACTGTTCCTCATACTTTCTATAATTCCAAACGGAGGGACCATGTCATTCTCCAGATTTATATTTCACTGCAACTCCCATCATCCCTCATTATTAGCTATGCTGTTAGGGTTGATGGTCACAGTAATACAACAATATATGGAGGGCGACATGCACTCTAACCTTTCAGTATGGAAGGTTTAAAATTATTGTTGAGACTATGGTTCCCATCAAAACCAAAGAGGTGTCTTGCTATACACTCCAGTTTTATGCATCTGCCATTATATAGCAATTAACACCAAATTGTACCTTATTGTTCCAAGGAACAGTTAACAGGACAAAGCCATGTGCCTCCTCTGCATATTTCTGAACCACAGTTTTATTAAAAGAAGATGTGAAATAACCTCACTGCACTCAATGTCTTCACTCAATTTGCCCAGCAGCAGCAGCAGCAGCAGTGGTACAGTGGAGTGGGACAACTTTGAATACAGTGATGTCATGCTATGTTTCTTCTTGAACAAAATGCTACTAGAAATATAAGTCAACAGCAGGATGTGTTACTTATATCATTTAGAGGAGTCTAGATGGGTCTTTAGCCTGATGTTTTGTCCACTGACTACAGGCATAGGCTGTTTTGTTCCAAATATACGGTGATGATCAGACAATATCTTTGCTGGAGCAAAACAGACTGGCTCCAGAGTGGCTTTGCACACCTTTCTGGCCCTTGTCAGGGGCCTCTCTCTCTCTCTCTCTCTCTCTCCTTCTCTCCCTCTTTTCCCTGTGGGTAGAATCACTCTGGTTTGGATCATCTCCACCATGTGTGATCACTGGAAATCGTCCAATGCAAGCCTACCTCTTTCAGTTTTGTCAGTATGCTGAAGTAATTTAGGAAGAGAGCCAGTTCAGGATATTGGCAAATTAAACACTTCCTTGGCTGCATGGTGGGGCCAAGGGACTTGGAAATTTATCCCCAAGTGTATTAAGGCACCATGTATGTGCTATATCATTTTTTAAAAGTTTATTTATACCCTCATCTTTCCACTAGACCAGTGGTGGTGAACCTTCAGCTCTCCAGATGTTTTGGACCACAACTCCCATAATTTCAAGCCTGTATTGCCAGTGACTAAGGACTGTGGGAGTTGTGGTCCAAAACATCCGGGGTGCCAAAGGTTCACCAACACTGCACTAGACAATAGCACTCATGATGACTTACAATCTATATAAATGAATAACAAACAATTTAAATCAAGTTTAACCATAAAATAGAAAACTGAGTAAAACCAACCTCACTGTGAAGGATCATTAATATCAACTGATACATTCAAAGTATTAACATCTGTGGAGTATGTTTTTAACAACCACACAGAAGTGCAGGTTAAAAATCATATACTGGTTTAAAAAGGCATGTTTTTACACCCATCTGAAAATCAGTCTGGTTGCAATTCCGAAGGGAGTGCATGCCACAGTAAGGGAGCCACATACTTTTTTAATGACCATTGTTTCACTCTACTATGAGTGAATGTGGGAGGATTTATATCCCTTTGTTGGGCCATGAGATGATGTAACAGTAATTCCTTCAAGATTCTCACACTGGTATATGCATAATCCCAAATCTTTTAATATTCAGGGCAATCATACAAGGTATATTAGGCTGACCCAGGAAGAGAGGAAGACACCCAAGATTACCCCTGGGGTACATGGCTGAGTTGGAGTTTAATGAGATTGTGTTCAGATTTAGCCTACGCCCAAGCTGCCCTGAACACATGCTTTTTATCTGATCTAGAAAGTTATGCAGGTCCAGGCATGATTTGTGCTTTGATGTAAGACTACCTAGGAGGGTTGAGCGCTCTCAGCCTTGAACAGACCCTGTCTTTCCTAACCCCAGAAATTAAAGAGGAATGAGTTGGTGCCTAAGGGAGGATTTAAACCTGGATCTCCTAGTCAGTAGTCCAGTAATGGCACCTCTTTCTTCCAGTCTCTTTGAGATCTACAATCCAAATACAGGAACAGGGGATACTTTTCTTTGAGCATTAAGAATATAGAACTAAAACAAAAACACACACCCCAAACAAACAGTGACCATTCGATAATCATTCATCTTCAAGGCTGTGCATCAAATTATTGCGGGTACAGTAGTTCCCAAAAGTATATGCTGTCATTGATGTCCCAAAGTCACATAGTTGAGGTCTAAAGTCAGTTTGGAAATAGCTGCAGCATGCAAGTTGGTTACTAGCTTTTCCTCAGTTCGCAGTTTGGAATTTATGGCCCATTTTAACAGTGCCCCACCTTCATTCCCCAATCTGCCTTTTTGAAACTCAAAGAATTTGTTTTTAGCTGGGGGGGGAGAGAAAAAGCAAAGGAGGATAGCTTGTCTCTATCTGATTTGGGATTAAGAATTTAGTTAAACCACCAGGAACAGTCCATTTGAGCCAGATTAGATCCAAGTACTGTAAATAGTTTTACCTGGTGGATGTTTTCTCCAGCATGTGATAGTGCTTGTTTTGTGTCAAGAATCTGTACTGTTCAAGAACTCACATTGATTTTGCCTCAGATATCGAGGGGAATCAGCTTCACACCCCGAACGCTACTTCTCAGTGAACAACGTTGGCAACTATTGCCGCCTCCTGTAAAAAGGGCTGAAGTAACGGAAGAAACAGAAGGACATTGAGAGCTTTCTTTTGTGTACAGATGAGAATCTGTTCTCAACACTTTGCTCAGTAATTGTCCACCAGCAATACTAACAACTTACAAAGGACATTGTTATGTAATGCGTACTCCGGTAACACTGCACAAAAGCGGCCTTCTGAGGCTGTTTGGAGCATGTACAATATATTTCTTTTCAGCAGCCAACACTTCTGTGGCATCTACTGAAACGAAGAGGAAGCAAATGTAACTTCCAAAGTAATCTTCATCAGCTTAAATGTTTGGCCAAGAGAGGTAAACGTTTCCAGCAGGAGATGTGAGCCCCAGTGGGAGCTCTGTGGGAGTGCCTGCGCAGTACCCTGGGCATTCCTCACTGCTTGAGGAAAGAGTCGTGTGTTCCACATACCTGTATTTTAAACTAGCCTGCTGCCACCAGGTTATAGAGGAAGCCATTTCTTCTAGTAAGATTGTATGTGAAGAACTCCATCTTGTCTTTCCTCTCAGGCAACACGTCTTGAGCTGGCCCCTCATTCATACTTAGAGGACAACTTCCCCACATCCCTTTAAGACAGTTAAAGATGTATTTACCCAGTTTGCTCCAACCAAGGAAGACTGGAGTGTCTAGCCTTTCCCACCCTTGTTGAATTTCCACTCAGATATTAACATGCCTGCTGAGAGCTTCCTGCTTGCATGTGGGCTGTCCCTGCAAAAGCCTCCGTGATAAAGAGACCATGGTTAGTTAGTACAGACAGGGTTCAAATTGTGTGGGGTCATTCTGGCATTCCACACATAGTAATAAGACCCCTGTTTGATATTCAGTTCTTTTCCTTTCAAGTTTTAAAAGTTATTAGTCTTTATTATCACATTTTTTTAAAAAAAAATTCCAATGTTTTTTCTCTTTTCATTTCTCTACTTTTGGCGAAATGTCCAAATGTCATTGTACAGAGATGAAGAAAAGCAGAGCTCTTATGGAGCAATGGTAAGGATGCAACTCTCGCCTGGTTTGGTTTACTTGCTGAGCTGCCAGCTTCAGGAGAATGGCAATGTCTCTCTATATATGTGATCTTAAGGTTATTAGGTAGGTTGTGACTGGCCCAGGATGATGTTTGAAGGCATTGTTGTTTCATTCAGCCATGCTGTTATTTTCTTGCTAGAAAGAAGGCAAATGTTTCCAGTGTTAAGTAACCAGCTGTGTCGCAGGTCAAGGATTGTATCTTTTCAAGAGTCAGAACATGAATCAAGAGAGTTCCTGACTATCCGGGTTAGTTACTGATTTACTTTGTAAATGCCTGCTGCCAATATCCCTTCTAAGTTTCATCCCCACTGAATGGGGCTCTCTTCCCTGCACACACAAATTCGCAATACGCGCATGCTCATGAGCAACTTTCCCCTCGTGGATTCTCTTGCAACTTGAATAAAAACGGCTATGACCAGTACGTGAGGGTGGAAAACCCCATGCACAGAGGGCACCAGGGGCAAGTGTGTCATCGTGGTAGTACAGCTTAGAGGGAACCATATCTGCTGCCAATATTTGTATGCCAAGTCGTTAATGGTCTCACTTAAGACTATTAGGTTATGAACTTGTCTTTCTTTCTGGAGTTCCTTAACTGGCAATAACTCTAAAAATATATTATGTACTGTTTTTGTCCCTTGGACTAGTGTGGTGGCTATAGGGAAAACATTTAAGTGTTCTGCCAAGTAGCTTGGTATAAATCCAATGGCTAATTAGACAAGCTGAAACATCAAGCCAGTCCAATGATTATGTGACAAACTAGTTTCCTGCTAGACTTCATTGTGTTGTGTTGGCTTTTAGACCGGGAGCAGGGAATTATTTGCTCCCCAGCTACTTTGCCTCAGTCAGCATGGCCGATGATGAAGGAATGGGTGAGTTCTCATTCAAAATATCTGATAGGTTAAATCACCCCTTCATATTTACCAGTAAACCTCAGAAAACATCTCTTCAAACATCTTTGAAGAGTTCCTATGTCCTTGGATTCCATCAGAGAGGTAGAATTAAAAGAGCAGAAAGAGGCAACCCTTTATTGTGTGTGTGCTTTGTCATTACATTCATGACGACTCTTCATGGCTCCATGTCCATGGAGTTTTCTTGGCAGAAATACTGGAGTGGTTTGTCAGTTCCTACTTCAGGCACATATAGCACCTGGTATTCCCTCTAGTTCTAAATATGATGTGTGATTATAGGGTTTACAAGGAATCAATGCATTGGTTGAATCTGCAGAGTGTGCTTTACCAGGTGGGAAGGTAAATTCTCTCTTGGAGTTACTGTACCCTCGTATGTTGACTTGAAGAGATTTTTGGCTGGGAGGGACCTTTCTGAACTGGGCTGAATGTCAATCGTTCCAGACAGTCGCAACCAATTGTTCTCTGTCTGCCTCTGTATTTTGAAGACAGCCATGCTTATCTACTCACATCTTTTTCTTTCTTTCTGCTCTTTTTCCTGTCAGGTGTCAGAGTCTGTGGAATGTTACGGGATAGTCTAATGAGGGAAGCCTTAAAGCTAATTTTGCTCTGCAGATCCCTATAGCAGGTTTTTAAATAAAATTCCCCCCCCCCTTTGTAAATATAATTAAGGCAAGTAGTTCTAGAGAAAGATAAAGTTTGGGAGGCATGTGTTCGTAAAATTTCAGCACCTATCCACAGCTCACTGGCTCAGATGGAAAATGTTT
This sequence comes from Phrynocephalus guinanensis, assembly GCA_037367245.1. NCBI lineage: Eukaryota > Metazoa > Chordata > Lepidosauria > Squamata > Agamidae > Phrynocephalus > Phrynocephalus guinanensis. Next base: position 55,575,649 of record CM074740.1, read on the forward strand.
ATTTGTGAGTTTTGTATTTGCAGCACTATTGTACAGTACCAAAAAACCCAGAAGCGTTGGAGAGGGGATTGGGGAGGAAGCCAATGGGTTACATACACTCTGGCCCTCTTACTACTACTTAGGAAAGCACAGGGAATACCACTGTGTCATCAGCCTACTTGGTGTAGAAATCCTAGCAGCAGTGGGCCAGGCTGAGTAAAAATAATAAATTTCTTCATGAGCAACCACTGAAATTTTTACATGCCCCAGAAGCAGCAGTATAAGGTCTGTGTATCATATACAGTGGTACCTCTACTTACGAGTTTAATCCGTTCTGAATGCATGTTCATAAGTTGAACAACTCATAAATAGAGCTGCCATATCTAATAATAATAATATATTTTTAAAAAAAATGTAAGTAGAGCAGACCGCCAATGGTTTTCCTCTTTTAAGATGAATTGCTTGAAAGTAGTCTTGTGGGGTTGATGGGAACAGAGGTAGCTGCTATAGTTGCTGAGCACAACAGCAAAATAGCATCTGGATTGCTATATCATCTGGCCAGAAAGGTGTGACTCATAATGGGTGCCTGTTTCCACAACCAGCTGCCCCCCAAATAGTTTGGGCTCATCTCCCAAGTAGAGACGGGTATCAACCCAGTTCGGAGGTTCAAAGTCTGTGCTGCAGGAATTCCTGCCCCACCTCTTTGAGTGAATGGTTACTGGAGGAGGTGGGAAGAGGGAAGCAGGTGCTCCTGCCAGGACACGACACTTTTACAAAGAAGAAGGGAAGAGCAGCACATGCGGGCTGGTGAGCGGAGGAGCTGGGTGGGTAGGGTGGGGGAAGGGAACGTGTGGCAGCTGTGGTGCTGTGCCAACAAATGAGCACAAACCTCTGAACCAATGTTTGTCTCCATTTCTACTCAACCCTTGTGTGTCTTAATTCTGTGACATCACAAGGGGTTGCTCTTTTGTCCCATGCTTTGGCCCTCAAGTCCCAGGAAATAGAATCCTGCTAACTTCATTTAATGAGGACATACAGTACTTCTTGGCTGCAAATTTTGTTTATTTTTGGATTGTTATACTCCCTTGTGTGTTTAACAGAGTGTCTGAAATTTGTCAAATGCTGTCTTCGACTGTTTTACGAATGTGCTTCACCTTCATTGCTACCTTCATTGTAGAACAATAACTAACTGATATCAAGACTTATTATTACCTTCACCTGTAAGAACTCTAGTCTCTAAAAGCAAAAGAGTTTGTGCAAATGTAAAATTTATACAAGCTGATATTGCAGGAAATACATTGCATGGTCTGTGATATATGTATAATAAAGTTTTATTCCCTCTAAGTCCCTGGGCATATATAGTACTGCAAGTTCTTATTTGAAATAAATCCTGACAGTTTAAACAAGAGCCTTTTTCCTCTCCAAAGCATTGGTAATATGGCTTACAGTCCTGGAAATATTTTTAAGCTTTTATTTGCCAGTTTTGCATTTCTTCCCATGTGGGCTAAAATACTACAAATTATCAACAACATTTCTTAGGTTTTCCATGCTATTTCTGAAGCTGCAATTTTTGGAAATTTACCCGCATAAAGCTTACTTCTGTGTACAATCACACAATGTTACATTTTCAGTAATTCTCTCTGTATTGATTTTCCTGATAAATTCTTTTCTATTATTTCCCCCTTTGAGCTACTTTGCCTAACATCATATACGCAATGGATTATTTTGAAAAAATTTCTCTTGTAAACATTTTGCTGGAAGCACTTGTGGGTTCCAAGGAGTTTAGGAGAAAGAAAACTGTTCCCGTTTCACTGCAGTTTGACAAAGATCAGACCCTATAATATTAAGCAAGCTCACTCAGCCCCGCTGAGTGAGAGCGAGGGCATTTTTTGTGAAGCATCTTGTTCCTGAAGTGGCAACCAAATGCCCTTGGGAGGCACCTTTGCAGGAAATGAGCAGTCTCACCCTACCATTCCCTGGTAGCTATAATTCAGAGCCATCCCATCGCTACTTCAGAAGGTAGCACAATGTCTTCATAACTAGTAGTTATCAATAGCCTTCTTTTCTATTTCATCTTCTAGGACAATGTTGGCTAACGTATGGCATGGGTGCCAAAGGTGACACTCTGAGCCCTTTCTGTGGGCACCCGACACCACCTTTTCACAGCCACCTGTATTTAGGTTAAATTGCTGTATTGGCACTTTGCAAAAAATTAGTGGGTTTTGTCATTGCAGTTTGGGCACTCGGTCTCTAAAAGGTTCGCCATCACTGTTCTAGGATGTGGTCTATATGATCTAAAGCAGGAGTGAGCAAAGGTTTTTTTTATCCTGGGGCTACATGCATCCCCCCAACCCCCAAAAGCTGTTTCTGAATCTCCCAGCCTTCTTCCAACACAAAGAATTGTCACTCCTGGAAACCTTCAGGAGGTGGGGTGGGTGGACCTCCTCTATCACCACATAGTTTAATATTTTAACAAAACCATTTTTTCTCAACCCTGGAAATACACTTCTAACCATTTCTTGTTTCATTTATTTGTATTTTTGGTGGTCTGTGCAGCCCCTTGAGGGGTCTCAAAATTGACTTCTGGATCAATAATGTTGCCCACCTTAATCTAAATCATTTATGTTTTGCTAAGGAAATATAACCCTTCTACATATTCCCAGTGTTGGTGTAGTGGATAAAAGAACAGAGCAAAATTCAAGAATAGCTGGGTTCAAATTCATCATCCGGCCACAGAAATTCATAGGGTAGGACTGGAATGGGTAAAACTACTCCTTTTTTATATAACCCCCACCCTCCCCCACCTCCAATTTATCATAATGACCACAGGTATGTACTACTACTTCAAATGTTTCGTTTACCATGAAAGTCTTATTAGGGATACCATACGTTAGTTCCAACATGACAGCACATAACAAATTAAAATAACGTTCTGAACAAATATATATTTTTAAAAACTTCAAACTATTGTATGTTGTTTGTACTGTAGTAGCATTTCAGCCTGTCAAAATAATTTTGACCTGAATGAAGCTGAAATTGTGTGCACCCTTACTATGGAAGAAACCCTGATAGTGCTATAATGCAGATAGGTGATTCCCACTGGCTTCAATAATACTTAACTCCTCCCAAAATGCACATTGCATCAGAACAAAAAAGTTATTGATGGTAATGGTGGCATCGTTTTCCATTGTTAAATATAGCAGTTTAATCTCACCAATAGATGAAGAAAATGTCTTTCCCCCTCCCTTGCTGCCTTATTCTTTATAGTTTATTAAACTTTATAGCATTTCTCTTCCTGATACCTCTGTTTCCTTATGGATCTCCAGTGAGTTTTATTTCACTCTGTAAATAGCATTGTTTAATTGCTTTTTGTGGGAGACCATCTTTGTTGCAGGTGTGTAGTGAAAGTGTTTGCCTGTACATACACTTGTATGCTTCTTCTAAGGTTCACTTGGAGGTTGTACCTAAAGGATTCAAGACATACTGTATATTTTCTTTGGGTGAGGACATTCCACCCATCCATCCATCCATCCATCCATCCATCCATCCATCCATCCATCCATCCATCCATCCAAATGGATTGTCCACAAGATTCTACTGTAACTTTTTTCTTTTGTTGTTGTCACATGGAGAGCAGCTCCGCTGTATGTATGTAGTTTAGCCTGCATAAGTATACTTGCAATCTCTGAAAGCATCTGGCTGAAATATGTGATGCCCATTTGCTCACGGGGTCCAGTGTACTACAACAAGTAAGGATAATGATCCAGTAAAGGTCTTAACGGGATCTAATGGATTTCAGCAGCCAGTAGCCACAAGTGAGCCTCAGATCAGTCTCATGCTTATAAATGCCCTTCTAGTGGTTCTCATTAGAAACCCCATGGTCACTGCCGTGATAACCTATGAGGACTTATGTTTATGCTGGACACTTAATGCCAATTCTAAGCCATTCTCTTCTCTCTGAGAGTTTTGAATCCCTTTCTTCCTCTGAACTAAGAAAAAAAGATTAATTTACTGTTTCAGATAATTCAGATCAGATCTCTTCATTGCTCATGCTCACATCTGCTTTAAAACTCAAATTTTCTATATAACTTACTGATTGACTTCAATTCCTTGTTCTCATTTTAAATAGAAAAGTCTTAAGAATCTCTGGCCAAATGCATGCATAATGGGAAACACAGATGAAGCATAATAGTATACTATTATATTTTTAAAATGACTATACAGGTAATTAAGGTTATAGAATAGAAATAGATATGCTTATTATATTTTGCCTTAACTAATCTCAGAGTAAGCTGCTGTGAGGAAATTACATTTAATTAAAAGTGTATGTGATTGTTGGCAAAAATGAAATACTTTCTAGAACTACATCAAATATAGAACAGTTTACTTTGGGGAAATAGATAAAGTCTTCCATTTAATGTTTTGGCCTTTTAAAATGTTTCCTTTGTTCTGTTTTTGTTGATATTAGATTTGCTCTGATATGTCACAGTTTTAACTATTGTGAACTTAGCTCTTTAATAATGTACCTCTTGTAGTGAATCACTAAAGTACCCATTATTTCAAGAGCAGCAACTGTCAATCTTGCTACTCTTTCTAGTGTCAGATATTCATTTAAGGTATTTCCTGAAATCTCAAGCCACTATTGCTCTAGGCTAGTGTGATGTTTTATTTATAGGCTCTGTTTCATATTTAAAGGATCAGGCCCACAGCAAGTGGTGTAGGACAGGCATGTTTTGGACCACAACTCCCAGAATTCTAAGCTTAGATAGCCAATTGCAAAGGACTGTGGGAGTTGCAGTCCAAAACATCAGGAGGGCCAAAGTTTGGACATGCCTGGTGTAGGGTGAAGATACTATGGTCCTTTCTTAGGAAGCTTTAACCCACTTTTGCCAGATTTTTTTAGAAAAGCTAATGAAAAACTAGACCGTTTTCCTTACAACACTATAATCATCATTATGCAAAATTATTTTGTATTATTTTGAATCTGTTCATGCTGGGGCCCAAGAGAACATTTGTTATTTGGCTCAAAGTAGGTAACATAAGAAGAAAAACAATGGGAAAAGAAACAAAGAAACATACAGTAATGAATTACAAACTCCATTAAGAAACAAAGGAAAATCTTCTAATAAAAATGTCCCTGGTGAGTTTAGAGATACCTGTAATGCCCAGTCAGAGTACAGTCCGAGCCTCTAAGGATGGCCAAACACTGCAGGGTTCCCTCCACTTATAAAATGGGTGTATTGGAAGTATATTTATTGATCACGTGACTCAAAGGCTGGTTTGAATTGGTCCAGCCCTTTTTTGCTTCTGAAGCAGCTCCTCCCCCCTTCTGCTGGGAAGCTTCTGCTTTTTCAAGGCATAATGATTTGAACAGATATTTCCCCCCTTTGCAGTTAGTTGTAATAAATTCCTGTAAAGATAGAAGCATGTCAGTAAGGTAAGCAGTTGGGGTCAACCCGTTTGGAGGCATGCAAAAGAAAAGCACCATAACTTTCATAGGAAGGGTTGAGTGTCAATTCTGATTCCTGGTCCTCTGACAAGGTTCTCTTGTGCTAAAGACAATGAACTCGATAACTTTTTGCAACATTGTTTATGCCCATTTATGACCTCAGTTGGAGAGTTGTTCAAAAGTGTTGGAAGGAATGTGGTGAGAACCTGGCTACAGGGTTTCCTTCCTGTAGTGACATTTTTAGCAGTACCTGGCCAATGGTTAGGCAGAGTGAGGCACCCATGTCAAGCAAGAAGCATAGGGAGAGAACAGTGGCATTCCTGGCCAATTCATTGTGTTAGAAGACACAACCATTTGTTTCCCTCAGCTGCCATGGAGGACATTTGCCTGGCCCATTACTAAAATAGGATCCCACAGTCAGTCCAATTGACTTCTGTGCATGGAATGGGCTGACATCATGGCCCTTGAGTTGGCTGGCCCCCAGAAGTTCACACTGCTGACCTTGTTTTTAGTTGCCAGTTTTCCATTCTTGTGACAGATCATTGGATTTGGTGATTAATATTATACAAGCGGCCTCTCAATAGCAGCCCCAGAGCGCCAACAATGCATTCAGTGGTCAAGCAGAAACAGAGCAGGGCCAAAAAGGTTTGCCTTTTGGTAGACTGTCTTGTGGAAGGAAATAAAAAAGCCAGAGTAACCCCAGCTCACCCTAATTTTTAGAATCCAAGAACCATGCAACATTTTCTCTGTATAATACAGATAATTGATCTTTTAATTGCTCTCCATGGTCTCAACTAAGGGCCTTTTTACACGACCCCTAAGATCAGCTGGCCACTTAAATTCGGACCAGAGATCTTAGGGGTTCATCGCTCTTCCTCTGTCCCCACCCCCCTCCACACTTCCTGGTTGCTGGCTGCGTGAGGGAGGGAGAAAAAGAGAAAGAAAAGCATGCCGCTCACCTCGTTCTGCCTCTCGTCTCTGTAAGGCCATCAAGTCCAACCCCCTCGTCTCTGTAAAAGTAGCTCTTAAAGCGGCGGGAGCCAAAAAGCAGCAAACAGAAGCGAGGAGAGCCCCGCACTCACTATTGTTGCACCGCATCAAAGATTTTTCACCTCCAAAGAGAAGGTACAAGAAAAGTGCGCTGGGTCGCGCTAAAGTGGGCGGGGTCGCACTTAATTGTCTGCAAACTCTGGAGCTGGTGGGGAAACATTTTTAAGCTCCGTAGCGTGCAGCCATTTGCAGCGGAGCTTAGGGGTCGTGTATAAACGCCCTAAAAGAAAATGTGTCAATACAGTGGTAAAAGAGAGAGAAAAGACATTTTTCTTGCAAACACTGTTTTGTACATTTCTTTGCATCATATTCAGTCATGTTTTCCTTGATTTTTCTTCAAATTTCACTTTAACCCGTCAGGTCCTCAATAAACCCATCCAGACATGGGGAAGCTGTCGGCAGTATATAGCAGTGGAAGCAGAAGCTGCAGGAAGGAGAAAATGTAAGAACCAGGGATGGTGGAGGAAACAGCCTAAACTGCAGATCATATTTAAGGGGAAAAAGAAATAATGAAATATAGTCTTAGCATAGCAAAGCTGGAATGGGGCCTGTCTAACATTTAGGCCAACCTCTGACAAGGAGGCACAGAGAGGAATCAAACTCCCAAGCTCTGACTAGATATATAAACCACTGAGCTTTCCAGCAGTTATTTCCATATATTTACATAAAATTGTTTAGCTCTTGTAAGGTTTGCTGGGGCATATCAGAAACAGCATTAAACCACAAGAGATGTTCTGAGCGTTGGATTGTTGATCCAAGCCCTTCTCTAGAACAGGGAACACATGTTTGTGCATGGAAACCCAACTAGCCCATACACTTGAGAGACAGGAGTTGCCAGATTAGCATGGCTATGGTTCCTGATATTTTGGGGGGCAAAAACTTCAAAACAGGAGGCACCTGATGCTCAGGCAAATCACCCTTCACCTTCTGTTTTTGTTCTACATATTTCTCCGTGCTCCTCTTTTGCTCTATGAAGTAATCTCTTGGTTTTCCACCAGATTGCTTAGAATTAACCACCATATTATATCTTATTGTGTTGCATGTGTTGCTGTTCTCAACCCGCTCACTATCAAGTTTTTGATGCCTTGTTACTACGACTTCTCAGTGGATGAACACTGCTCAATTTTCAGTTCTGGAAAGTTCCTGAACATTCCGGAAAAAGACAAACAGCCACACTCAGATAACATTTGGCTGTGTCTCAGATCTTTGGACAACTTGCCTACTGTATTCCCTGGCTCAGCAACCGTTGTTCTTTGTGTTAGTTGTCATTGCAGGTCTGTCAGCTTTATTTAATTTCCACAAAGCAGATGTAAATTAAACTCAGTGTCTTGAACTTTTTCCCAATGATCAATGTCGATGTCGCTTGTTTTATGCACTCTGGCAGCATGCCCTGCTCGGACCTCTTTTACCACTGTCAAAGGAACTGTATGTAATGTCCAGTTTGGTGTCATCAGTAGTTTCCTGTCAGATGAAAGAAGTTGTGTAGATTTCTCTTGATCTGATTGTTTTTATGCATAACACAGACACAGAAGATACAAGGTCTGAACAAGCAACTGGGATTTGTTCAGCTTTTTTTTCAATATTTGTTTTTGAACATCAATTCTTTTGTTTGGAAAATATGGAAATGGAAACTAAGGCAAATAATAATTCAAAAATGGAAACATAATTAACTTCATGAAAATACTGTATACATTTTAATGTTGTAAAATATGCCATGGTTTTTAAAATATATTGTGGATATTCCTTGTATGTAAATTATGCATTATTGCCCTTTACTTCCTTTTCTGTATTAATTAATTTATTTTTCTGTTTCTGAAGTTTATATGAAATATTTATCCATTTAATAACCAAAGAACTGTTTAAATATGGGATGTGATATAGCCATATAGCAAATTGTAATCTTTCCGGGTTTTTTGTTCTTTTTTTACACAGTGGTTTGCTTCTTTACTCAGAATTACTTTATTCGCTGGGTTTTAATTCCTTGATTATACGAAGGCAGCTACTTGACAACAGCAGTGGATACTCAAGATAGTTTTTGGAAACTTCAAGAGGACCAAAATGCAGCAGCCAGATTGATAAATGCAGCTGGACAAAGGGATTACTCACAGCCTTTTAAAAAATAATTCCATTGGCTTCTGCTTTGTTTCTGGGTAGAATTCAAAGTGATGGTTCTATCCTATAAAGCTATACATATCCTGGGGCCAAGATATATCAAGGAGCACATTTCTCTTTATGAGCCTGCTTGTGTTAAAATAATCAGGAGAGGCCTTCCTCTCAATCCCACCATCTTCACTGGTGCATTTGTTGGGAGACAGGACAGAGACTTCTCTGTTGCTGCTCTCAGATCCTGGAACTGTCTCCCATAGACTAAACTTACCCCATCTGTAAGGTGGCTTACAACAATCAAAATGCATCATTTAGGATCAGTAACCATTTACAGTGTTTTATTTATTTATTTTAGAGTATTTTTACCCCACCTTTCTCCTTGAAAAAGGACTCAAGGCAGCTTACAGTAATGAGGGACAATATACAGTCCAATACAATTAAGACATTATTCAAGTATTGAGAGCAGAAAATTAAGGGACATTTTACAGCATTAACAGACATCATAACATTAATGCAATCACAAAGTCTATAAACACAAAGCATTAAAAGACAACTTTTCATTAATGCAATCACAAAGTCTATAAATTCAAAGTCTATGTGATCATGTATGGTAGCTTCATATAAAAGTCACATAATAGGTAGTCCATCATTCAATGAGTCTGCTTTGTTAAAAATATTTTAAATAAATAAGTAAATATAACATGGTAATGGTAAACCCCTGCTGAACTTTCCCTAGCATGAAAACCCACATGATGAGGTAGTCCAAAATGAAACAAAAGATAATGATGGAAGATGAGACTCCCAGGCTGGAAAGCATCCAGTCAGCTATTGGGGAGTAACTTTCTCACTACTGATGCAAGCAGATTAAAGCCAAAAGGACATCTAGTGGTTGACATATACCAGTGATGGCGAACCTATGGCATGGGTGCCAAAGGTGGCACCCAGAGCCCTTTCTGTGGGCACCCGACATCGCCCTTTCATAGCCACGTGTATACAGGCTAAATTACTGTACTGGCACTTTGCAAAAAATAAAAATAAAAATAAATTAGTGGGTTTTGAATTGCAGTTTGGGCACTCGGTCTCTAAAAGATTTGCCATCACTGACATATGCAGAACTGAAAAGAAAGTCAGGTGCTGCACAACCCATACAATTGGAATATGGAATGAAACAGGCAAAAATCAAGGTAAAGTGGAAATTGTAAAGCTCACAGATTGCTTGCCCAGAGTACATTAGTTTTCCAGACTGATGACACAGCTGCATATTGGACATATAAGCACCACCTCAACAATCCCTTGCGTTCTTGACTTATCTGCACACTTTCGCTAAAACACACCATAAGCTCTCTCCTCTGCTACCATTGGTTATGTGGTCAGTCTTTTCAATGAAGAGTCCACAGGCCTGCTAGAAAGCTATGCTGTAGCATTCAGAATGGGAGCAGGGGACATTTAAGGTTGACTTCAAAGAGACCCATATGCCTGACACAAAGGGCAATTTTGAGTCAGAACTTTGAAGACCCTGGATGGAGACCAGAGAGCAAGCAGTCAAGCTGTCTTCCCCTACCCTTGCAACCTTGATCCTAAAATGTTTTTTCCTTATTAAGAATCACATAATTGCATAATGACAACTGCACTTTAACCTAAGGGGACATAGCATTAAAGATGTGAATACATGGGAATTGTATATTCTATCTATTTTACTTTAGACAGTGGGCTTAATCTAAGTAGAGCGGTTAGTGGGCAGGCAAGGGAATTCCAAATCCCCCCCAACTATGATTTCAATATGAATGAGGCCCACAATGCCTGCAATTTATATTTCAATTTACATTTCAAAATATGTTGCCATAGAGAAGCTTACTGAATAGCTTTCATTTGTCCTGGTTTACAATGAATTTTTTTCCATTTGTTCCATGCTGAATTGGTCACTGTTCCTTTTTCCTTCTGAAGCAGTTCAGTTTTTTAAACTGATTCATTAGTCCCCCACCCTGCACACACAAAAAGTGTGTGCGTGTTTTTTAAGCAAGCTTTCCTTGAAGCCCTTATAAAATCTGGTGCCGAACAGTGCTTACTAAAACTACCGCTGACATGTTGTAACAATGCTTGCTCACCGTGGTTAAATGATCCGAACATTTTTTCCTATATGACTCACTTTTTAAATTGGAAACCTTTTTCATTTCTACACAAGATCCAACTGTATGATGAAAAGCTTCATCACAAAGCCTCTTCTTTTTTGAGGATTAACATTTTAAAACTTTCCATATTTGTCCATTTGAAGCAAAACAAGTTGAGGAGCTGTGTAGCCATCACAAAAACCAAATACAAAACTTGAACAGATAATACTTTTAGGCTACTAGAAAAATAACAAAAAGTTGCTAATATTTCTAGGGTAAAAACCCCTTCCTCAGAGCTGTTCCAAAAGGTAACATTTCATTTCATGTAGATTATTCAGATAGCCTTCAATTCTTTATAGATTATTTGCTCATGTTCATTTATTACTTCCCCCAGTGTTTTTGATTCCAGGATAGAGCCACTATAAGCAGTTAGTACCATTTCATTAAAACAGTAGAAACGCCACAAAAATGTGTGGCAATACAATGTGTGACAGTACAATCGAAATCTCATATTATCCCATTCCCAAATAATTTTAAGGTGTTCAAGAGAGCATAGTTCCAGCTCAATGGATGAAAAATACCACGAGTTATAGCTGGCACCAAAAGCAAACATGAAAAGATAGGAGGTAAACACGGATTTCTTTCGTCATTGATATACACCTCTATCAAAAGAAGTTGTTCGCTGGTGTTAGAAAACCTGTTGAGGGGGGCTGTTGGAGCTTTTCATGAGAAGAAGTTCTATATTAGAATTTACAGCTTACATAACAACAGCATAATGTGCCTCAGTAGGCAACTTTTGTAAGACAAACCTCTTACAAAAGGCACAGAGGGGAGGGCCTTTTCTGTGTTTGTGTCTTTACTTTGAAATGCCTCCCCAATAGAGGTTTGACTGGTGCCTGCCCTGTATTGTTTTTCAGATGCCAGGTTAAAATATTTTTATTTTCCCTGGGCATTTTAATTTATTGGGGTAAATCCAATTGTCAATTGGCACTACAGTAGATTCATCAAAACAATGGGATTTACACCCCATTGTGTGCTTTCTGAAGGGCTGGTATTTTATCACTTTCTATGAAGGAGCATCTTCCTGTTTTTATGTTTTGTGGTGGAACAGTTGTCGATAAATAATAAAATAACCAGCAGATTTAAAAAATGGCTACCAGTATCAACGAGGCCTTGTCCTTCTGTCCCCCTCCCCCCAAAGATTCCTCTATTGGAGACACAAGCAAGACTACCTAGTTTTCTAAATTTATTCTATAGCCCTTAACCCTTCCCAGTTTGAACAGTTGTGTTGTGTGGATGAAGCCATTTGTGCATGAGGCCATCATGTATAGAGGAAGGGCAGTAAGTCACAATCCAACACCAGGTCAGGTCAGTATTAGACTGACAACTGAGGGAGATGGAAGAGAACCTTCATCTTCCCATTCCTTCTTGAGCCTTCTGTGTTGTAGCCCAAAAACAGGTTCTGGAGAGTTTCCCAATAAGATACAATCAACTTTGAGTCTACACAGGAGTTTGTTGTAGAGACGGGGATTGTGCTCCACCCTTTCATGGTGAATTCCACTGTTTTACCAGTGCACATTCACTGCTGAGACTTGTTCACAGTATGGAAATTGTTCTGATAAATAATTTGTTCATTAAAGCATTAATATTCTCTTTTCAAGTTTTCCTGCAATTATGTTTCTTGTTGTGAAATAAGACAATTACCAGGTAATATGAAAAGAAAAGCTATATGCTTAGCATAATGCTGCTATTAAAGCTGGTTATGTTGGTCTCTTCCAGAAGCACAAAATGAAAAGTACACAGCATCATAAGTTCCACATGTTATTAGTTCTGATAATTGCTACACTGCCTTTTTGTATATAATTTTCATCTCTAAATGTACATTTGGGAAATCAATTATCTACTGTGCCACGGCACAGTAACTTGCTATATAATTTCATCCAATTGCTAGGGTTAAAAACAATTATTACTAAATCATCAACATTCATTAGTTCTGAGGTAACAATGAGCTAATCAAAAATTCTATAGTGTTTTGTTGCCTTTCTAGGTAATCAAATAAATGATAGAAGCAATGTACCTCAGGAGCTTTCAAGGAGAGTTTTGGCCACATCTTATTTGGAAACATGGAATTTTGTTATATTTGTTTCTTTTTTTCCATAATGGTGAGCACTGTTGTGAAGTTCTGCCAGAGCACGGGGAATGACATAACTGGCAATGATGGATTACTACTAATTAAAGAGTTGCTTTTTCAAGTTTAGAGAGTGCACAACTCTGACTCATAATATGCAATTTGCCTACAACATAAAAGAAAAAGAATTCTTTAATCAGTGGCAATCTGCCACAACTAGTGACATCATTCTTGCTGTGCTAGTGGAGTTCCTCAAGACGGGACTGGCCAATGTGCTTTGAAATGGTTTTTAATCACATTTACTTTAGTGGTTGTTTTTAATATAACATGCTTAATTTATTGTAGTTTGTGGGTGCATGTGCGTTTATGGCCCTCCACATGTCATTAAACTGCACTTCTCATCAGCCATCACCATTATCAAAGCTGGCTCACATTCATGGGCATTGCAGTCCAAGTTCCTCATACCTCTGATGTAAGTTATACTAACTAGTAGACAATGTTTAAAAGTAGTAAGCCGGCAGGAGAGGAATATATAGACAATAGAGATGGGCACAAAATGAACTTTTTTCATTTCCGTTATTTGTTATTCGTTTTGTTACATAACGAAACGAATAACGAACATTGTGATGAAATTGGAACGAACCGAACAGAACCATGAAAATTAGGTTCATTACATTTCGTTTTTCATTAATGGTGACGCACAATGAAATGAGCTGTTTTAAATGTTTAAAAAAACGCCCTGGACATCCATAAAAATGCACCGATAATTATTTATACTGCCTGATAATACCTACCGGGGGGGGGTCCTTAAAACATTTGTTTTTGTCTTCTCCCATCACGATGTATTTTTCTTTTCCCTTTAAGGATGACAAAATGGATGTCGCCAGCCACAAAATGGAGGCAAGCCATGTGATGGGATCATGTAAATTCTTGGACAACTTCAACCAATAGCATGCCCAGGTTGCAGACTGGGCAGGTCTGGCAGCCACAGAGGGCATAAAAAGCTCTGGCAGCCCCTGTCCTCCTTGCAGTCTCTGGTGGGAGTTAGGGTGGGATTGCTGTCTCTGCAACTCGTTATTTTCACTTTAGGCCAGCCAGGCAGATGTGTGTCTCTGTGTTCCTGCCGGCTGCAGCCTGGCTCTTAGGGGAGAGAAAGAAGAGATTTCTCTCTAGCTTCAGTCCTGCAGCTTCCCTGTGTGCATGCGTGTGTACCTCTCGGTGAGTACCCTCCCCTGCCCCGCAATGCAGTCACTCTGAGGCTGCCTTGCACCCTGGGCAACACCCACCGCTGCCTTTGCAGCCTCCCTGCGTACCTAGTCTATACTGTGTCTCTGCCAACATCAATTTTTTTAGTGTTTTCCCTCTGGTCTGGGGCATTGGGGGACACCCGCGCATGGAAATGCTTTAAAAATCGCGCAAAAAGCGGGTAAAATGAAAAATGAAAAATGAATAAACGAAACTGTTTTTTTCAAAAATTTGCAAAAAACAAAACGAACCAAAACAGACCCCCTCAATGAAAAATGAAAAACTGAAACAGCATTTTTTTCGATTTGTGCCCATCTCTGATAGACAATATTTTCCCCTTACACCACAATTCTGGAATCGTCCTATTGGTAAAAACCAAAACCAGCATTTGCTTTCTGCTAGTTTGGAAGCACTGCTTAAGTGCTTATCTGCCTTGGCTCTGGGCCTTTGCTCTTATCCTCCTGGCCCCTGTGAAGCCCTGTTTCAAAATCCATTCCAGGCCCTTGCAGCCAGTAAAACTGGTACTGGATGTGACAGCAATGTGTTTAACACAAAACGACTGAGGAGGATCAAGATTAACAGATTAAGCATTGGGATTAATTTACTTAGAGGGATAAACTGCTTGTGGAGGTACCTCACAGGGTAAAGGGATATTCAATTGGTTCACATTTGCCAACATCTGAGCTGACATCCCTATCACTGCACCGGACAGCATCTTGTTAGTACTGCTGTTTTCCATGTAAATGTTGCAGATTGCCAGTTTGTGACAGATTTTCCATACGTCACAGCCTTCTGCATAATATCAGTCTTTTATTAACAGTAGCTTTGAATAGTGCAGTGGATTCCAAAGAGGTGACTAATACTTTACCACACACTATAAAGCAGCCGTGATGGAAATTTGGAGCAAATGGATTCGTAAGACAATAATTTCCACAGCTTAACTTGTAATTTTTAGTC
This sequence comes from Phrynocephalus guinanensis, assembly GCA_037367245.1. Lineage (NCBI taxonomy): Eukaryota > Metazoa > Chordata > Lepidosauria > Squamata > Agamidae > Phrynocephalus > Phrynocephalus guinanensis. The sequence continues at coordinate 55,590,671 of CM074740.1, forward strand.
GAACAGAGAACAACACAGCTATTAATATTAATGTCAAATGTCATCTAAGTAACTTCCATCATTCATCACTTCGCTGCCTCATTTGTATTCTAAATCTTCATAATTCTTTGAGTTCACTTTCTGGCATTTTTGTGGAAACTCATTCTGTCAACACCCTTTGGAGGTGCTATTGGCTTCAAGAGATATGGACAGTTATTAGACTGTCATTGAGAAAGTCACCTCAGTGTCTTCACCTTGAGTTTCCTTTTGTAAATCTGACTGCAGCTGGCCAAAAGGTCTTATGCACAGATACATTATAAATGGTGGGGAAGGAAAAAATCATTATCAGTTTGCGCTAGATATGTTTTAATACTACCAATAATAATGCAGTGTCAGATTTCTCAGTACAAGGGGGTTGTTTTAAATATAAACAGATCTTTAAAATAATTGTGTTGGGAATGGGATACATAAGTTACACTTACTTGTGCTGAATTCTGCATACAGAGCAGGCATAAGAATGGTGTGGTTACTTACTATGACAGCTGATATCTGTGGTGGCTGAGAGGTTATCAGTATCTAGCTGAGGACAAGATATTTTTGGAGGCTAACGTAACAAGAGGGTTTTTTGCCATTGTAATAGCAATAGACATATGAATAATGCCCCCCATTTCGTTTTGTGAGTGCATTCTTTCCCCCTTCCCAACAAAATATGTAACGAACAATGACTCTTAAAATGCGAACTTTAATGCATTCCCCACTGTGTGTGCTGTATTCTAATGAAGTGTTTCGCAGTAGAGATGTGCACAAACCACTGGTTGTTGGTTGTTGGTGGTTCAATAGACAGCTGAACAGGCGTTTCATGGTTTGTGCCCTGCCTCCTCTGGTGAATGCCCACTTAGGCCACTATCTCTCCTGGGGGAAGATCCGGATATTGTGAAAGTCTGGCTTTTCTTCTTTCTTGGTCACGTGACTGAAGATGAGGGATCTCCGTTCCCACGTACAAGGATTTTTTCAAAAGCGCCGACGAACCTCAGGACGAGCTGGTTGGCGCTAGAAAAAAAAATAAAATTTAAAAAACAGTGCTGACAGCCTGAAAGCCATCTGATTTATTTATTTATTTATTTATTTCCTGCACTTATATACCGCGCCATTTCCCGGAGGACTCTGGGCGGTTTGTACCTAGATGTGGGCGCCCCGAAGAAGAGAACCTCGGTCTTCTCTGGGTTGAGTTTCAGCCTGTTCATCCTTGTCCACTCCAAGACCGCCTCCAGACACAGATCGAGGGAGCGAACTGCCTCCACTGCAGAAGAAGAAAAGGAGAGATAGAGCTGTGTGTCATCAGCGTACTGATGACAGCGAACTCTAAATCTCCTGATGACTTCCGCCAGCGGCCTCATATAAACACTGAACAGTATAAGGGAGATTGCCGACCCCTGGGGCACCCCACAAGGGAGCGTCCAAGGAGCCGACAAGTCATCCCCCAACTGTACCCGCTGGAGCCGGCCATCGAGGAACGGTCGGAGCCAGCTGAGCACTGAACCTCCGATTCCCGCCCCGGCTAGCCAGTCCAGTAGGTTACCATGCTTGGTGGTATCAAAGGCAGCTGACAGATCAAGGAGGACCAGCAGGGAGGAACACCCCCTGTCGGCCTCCCTGAGGAGGTCATCCTGCAGAGCGACCAGGGCAGTTTTAGTTCCACGAAACGGTCTGAAGCCGGACTGGAAAGGATCAAGGATATGATTCTCCTCCAGGTATGACTGAAGCCAGACGGCGGCCACCCTCTCAACAACCTTGCCCAGGAAGGGAACTATGGCAATCAGACGATAGCTGGTAAGGTCGTCTGAAGCCAAGCCGGGCTTTTTCAATGTGGGCTTCGCCACAGTCTCCTTCAAATGGGAGGGGAATAATCCCTCCCAGAAGGAGGCCGTGGCTATTCGGGAAACCCACTCCAGCAGATATGATAAGCCATGCTGGGCAAGGGTCGAAAGGAGAAGCGGCCGGCCGGCAATAAGCCAACACCCTGGAGGCCTCCGCTTGAGACACAGTCCCAAACTCAACCAGACAAGGGGACCGAGGGGGTGAGGCCCCCGGGATACACAAGGAGGGACCAGTGCAACTGGAGTCTAGATCGGAACAGATGGCCTCAATCTTCGATCTAAAATAGGCTGCGAATTGCTCGCTAGTGAAATCACTAGGAGGAGGCCCAGGCTGATCAGGATTCTCAGGGAGACATGAGTAGTTCTAGTGTCCCTGATCGTGTGTACATAACGGCCGGTCAGCCGCTTAGGCACAGCCTTCTTCACTTCCGTCCAATCCTTTCTCCATACACACTCAAGCCGCCTACGTTCTTGTTTCATTGCCCGCAACTCAGCCGTGAACCATGGCGAGCGGTGGGCTCCACATCGTAGGAGGCGCTTGGGGGCGATCCGGTCAACAGCCCCGGAGGCACCCAAATACCACCTTTCCACCTGGGCTTTGACCGGATCGTCAGCCAGTCCACCGGCAAACTCCCCGAAGAACTCCATGAACCATACCGGGTCCAGGAGTCTTCGGTGGTGAGCCCACACATAGGGGCGACGCTCTCCGCGGGGCTGGGTGGCGATTGACAAGGAAAATTTTAGCAGATAATGATCTGACCATGACACGGGTTGGGATACTAAGCCCCAACCCTCAGAAAAGAATCTGACGACATGGAGGAAACGACCCCGTCCGGGGTATGGCCAGCATTATGGGTGGGGCAAACAATATGCTGAGATAGGTTCATGGAGGTCATGGACTCCATGAATTCCAGATCAGCACCTGATAGTTCAGCCTCAGCATGCACGTTGAAGTCCCCAACCACCAACAGGTGGGGGGACCCCAACAGGGCAGCCGAGATCAACTCAGTGATGGGTTGCAGGGAGCATGGTACACCAGCACAATACCAAACCTATCTCGCTGACCCACCGATAGATGGAGGCATTCTAACCCGGGACACACCAATGCCACAGATCTGCTAATATGAAGGGTTTCCCTGTAAACGATGGCCACCCCACCCCCTTCCGACCCTCTGATCTGCCCACCCACTGAACCCGAAACCCAGGGGGGCAGAGCAGGGAGAGAGACGCCCCTCCCTCCTCACCCACCCAGGTCTCGGTGATACACGCCAGGTCGGCTCGCTCATCCACAATAACATCGTGGATGAGAGGGATTTTATTATGAACCGACCTGGCATTAACCAGGAGGCAGGTCAGATCAGAGGCGCCGGCGGAGTGGGTCCCTGATATGTGGTGGTGTGCGGGGGGATCAGAACGGGGGACAGATCAGCGCTGGGGGGAGGGAAATTTTTTTTTTTTTAAAAGTGCCAATGAGCGCCAGGATGAGCTGGTTGGGGCAAGGAGGGGGAAGCTGAAAACTGGATCATATGCGAGCTCCCACGGACTTCTGGCTTGCATTTTTTACCAGAGCAAAAAATTCCCAACTTCTCCGGTAGGTCTTGGAAAACTCGCTAAAGGGGGCACAACCAGTTTTTTTTTAAAGCCTGGTGACCATGGTGACCAGATTTTTTGAAACACTTTATCTTGAAATTTAACCAGCTTTTTAAAGGACGTGTGATAGAGCCCTTAGATGGGGTATGGCAAGTTGGGACACTGCCAGAGGAAGCAGGGTGCTGACTTATAGAATGTCTCTTCAGCTTGCTGAACCAGCATGAACTGGTGGTTTTTGCCCATCTCCAATAAACAGATGATCCTGTTTGTCTCCTTCCATAACTGGTTCTTCTTCATGGGATAGGGGGTGGGGGAACCAATGTGAGGATTGTTAGAAACATGAATTGTTGGCTTTTGTGACTTCAGTTTTGCAACCAGTCATTCTTTAATGATAAGGGCCAGGCCAGTACATCCTTCCTGTTAGGATGCAATCCCCATGTTGTGCTCTTGTGTCATCTGTCTGAAAATCAAAGTACTGAAGATATAACTTTTCCTGACAGAGAGGCATAACCATAGGAAAATGCTTCCTTGCTGATTTTTGTCTGTAAAGGTCACACAGAGAGCCTTCCCTCATAAAATATGACTGTTCTAGTTAAATGTGTCTGTCAGTCATTTTCATTTTATTTTAGCTTAGACATTCTTTAGAACTAAGTTGCTTTCCTGTATTTAATATGATTTGTCTGGCAAGTGTTAATCAGAGACGCTAACTTTTGTAGAAATAATCTCTGAATGATTTTGAAAAGGAAATCTGATGTATCACCAACTTTCCCCCCCAAAATGCAGTGGCCATGTAGATCTTCTCTATTCATAAAGTCCAGTTAATAAAGCTGATAGCACTGTAATTATTTACCTCACAAATTGTTAAAATTTCCAGAATGTGCTAATCAAATGTTAAAGTAGAACATTAATTACATGCTTGGGGTGCACTGTGGTATTCAATTATGCTCTAGTTTTGATCCCATTACACAAAGATTACAAGATAATATATGTAAAATGGTTTGAATGCGTGTGCTATATAAATGTCAAACAGTAACTATGATTACTGTTTGGCAGTAATTCTTTTATTCACACAAATATTCTTTTATTCACACAAACAGAAACACAAATACAGATACACACAGATAATTTTTTTCTTTAAAAAGAAAGATGTTCTGCAATTTTACATAAATTTTGGACTTTTCCAGAACACCCTTCATTTCCTAATTAAATCCCCCACTGCATGTATAATTAAAGACAAATCAGATTAAGGTGATTAACATAAATTATAAGCCATTTTACTAATTTCTGAGGGCATATTCCTGCAAGGGATACCAGATACATTAAAAGGCTAATTAGGGCAAAATTACCTTCACTAATGAATCTTAGCAGTCATTAAATCCTCTCATGAAGGGACCTTTTTGTGTAATAGAGGTTGAAGGTGTAATTCATCAACTATGCAAGCTGTAAATCCCCCAAATTTAAAGTAGATTATGTAAATTCCATCCCAGAAATTCCATCTACTGTCATTTATTCTATCCATGTGTCACACGGCTGTCAAAGGCAAGCAGGTTGTTCTTCTTAAGAATATAGTGCAAAATGACAGTCTTATGAAATGGTTGCAATAAGAGCAAGTGCCCAAGTCCCAAAATATTACACCTATGGCGATTATAATGACTTCAATCCAAATAACTGCAAGCCACAAAAGTATAAAATGTGCTCCCCCACATTTATGTGCTCTGTGGAGCCAGAGGAAGAAATTCCTTTCTCTAAGGTCTAGCAGGCTTCCAAACTGTGCTAACTCATGATAAACTATGAATTAGGAAAATACAGGCTGTACCACATGAATCTTGATGGATAATAAAACAGTCTTGAGAATGAGTTTGTACTCATTCAGCCTTATTACCTCACATGAAATTGAGGCATTCCTGTGGATTTCAAGTGACTTTTCTCATATAGCACCCTTCTACTAAACCAGAAAGTGCTTTTATATCTTTGAAAGAGCACCTTTGGATACAGATTAATATATTTACATTTAAATAGCAATTAGACAAAACTCATTTTGACTGCAGCACATTAAAGATGTTCAAGCTTGGCTAAAATCAATGACAATAGTTAGGGGTCTGGAAGTTGAGTCATGGCAGCTTGACTTCTTTTCTTGAGAGACTGAAATGTTTTGCTACTCATCTAAGCAGCTTCGTCAGTCTGAGGAAAGTTAGTGACGAGTTCACCTGGATTTCACCCCCCCCCGTATGAATAGGCTCATAAGTTGGACAAAGGCCTGAATAGGCTTGTTAGGTGGACAAAGGCCAAGGGTGCGTGAAAGTCCCACCTATGCAACCTTTCCCAACGCCCATTAAGTATGGGTTGTTTGCTATGACATTGCTGGTGGAGGTGTGAAGTGCTTGTGATTTGTCTGAGGACTGATGAAAGTACAGTACCACTTGATAAGTAGCTTGATAATAATTAGGGGTGTATATTTTGTGTTGGAAATATTTAGAGTTCACTACATAATTTCATATTTGAATAGTTCCAAATATATTTAAATATGAATTTGATAGTTTTGAATAGCTGTAGCAATGATTCCTAATATTCAGCCCCATTTACTTTTACAGATTAGAAAGCAAAACAAATCAAAACTTTGATATATCTTCCAACAAACAAGAACACAACTTGAAGTCGGAGACGAATTCTATTTCTCAGGCTTTCTGGAGTTATTTATTGAGAAATGAAACTTCTGGCAATCAAATGTAGTGGGGGACTCAGTGTTTCCAGATTGGAGTTGCCATGGATTTCCCAATAGGTGGTTGGGATGAGAAGAAAAGCTGCATATGATGTCCATATGCACCCATGAAATCTAGAATCAGGCACAGACACCAGATGGTATTTCTTCTCATTGTTTTTTTCCACTTGAAAGGTAGGCATAGCTGCTTATACTTCCTCCGAGCGCTTGCTGTTAGGATATTCTCTGATGCAAGCCTGCACTGCAGCAGTTTTCTTTGTGTTCTTTTCTGAACCCACAACTTACATCTTATTTCTCTACATTCCACTGTATAATGTCCATGTATGTATGTATGTATGTATGTATGTATGTATGTATGTATGTATGTATGTATGTATGTATTTATGTATGTATTATTTATTTATTTATTTATTTATTTATTTATTTATTTATTTATTAGATTTAAACCCCACCCATCTGGCCATCTGGCCACTCTGGGCGGCTTACAACAATATGCAAAATCCAATCAGATATAAATAAAACCAAATTAGTACAATAAAACCACTGCCATAACAACAACAAATCTGTAAACAAAACAAAGCCAATAAGCAAATCAAATAAATCTTTACATAAGATCAAAAGGCAATTTGATGTAGTTAGGAATAACATTTAGGATTATTATTTATTGGTTATCCATTCTTGGTAGAAGCCTGCAGTCAAAAACTGGAGCTCCTAAGAAATCAGTAATTTGTAAGCACTGATGCTCACCTCATTGAGTGCATTCATTGCAAGTAGGTGCTACACTCTTATCCTGGTAGTTCAGGCTGCTTTGCAAGCAATGGAAAACACATGCATACCTAATATAACTGAGAAGGCCAGAAAGGCAAAGGGCATTTTCACTGCAGTGTCTGGGACAGTAGGTGTTTCAGCATTTGTAAGAAAAATAAGGATCGCCACTGCACATCAAATCCAGAATATGTCAACTCAGTCGACACAAAAGTATAATTTGGTAATCCTGCCATAAAGGATCTAAAAGCCTAAACTGAATTTATCAGCGAGCAAGGGATTCAGTCCAATAAGTTATAGCCATAAAGAATTTATGCCAATGAGACAACACCCATTAATTACAGAAGAGAGCTGCATAAACATGCTCTCTTCCTTTACCTCCACTTTCCCCTACATATATATGTGAACACTTGGATGTTAGGGAAGGAATGGTAGTCAAATTTGTTTCCCTATATCTGGAAATTGAGCCATGGCAACTGGACTTCTTTTTCTCAAGAGATAGAAACATTCCGGACTATTAAGAGGACTCACAACTAGCTTTCTTCAGACATATGAAGCTGTTTGGATGAGCAGCGAAATATTTCTATCTTTCAAGAAAAAATAAGTCCAGAAAAACTCACCTGGATGACTGAGAATCTTCACAGACATATTGTTTCCCTATAGTTCACGTCCATGTGTTAGGAAAAAAAGGAAGCTGCCTTTTATTTAGTGAGCTCATTGGTCCTCCTAACCCAAATATTGTCTGGGTGGGATGACATGAGCTCTGCAGTCTTTTATGCAGGATTCTTGCCTAGTCCTACTGATATTTCCTGGTAGCCTCCCATCCAGGGATACACCAGTTCTGACCCTACTTAGCTTCCAGATTCCAATGAGCAACTGTGGACACACCACTAATACAGAAAAGAGGACTAAATCTTGCTACAAACCCAGATGCCAACTCTGTCTCCACATCTACTCTGGTAACACAGTTACAGATCCCAGCAATATAAAGCAAAAAAAAAAAAAAAAAAAGGAAAGGAAAGGAAAGGAAAGCATGTTGCTTATATACCACTCCATAGGACTCTGTGGATAGTTTACAAGTACTTATGCAGGCTGCAAATTGCTCTCATCCAACCCCAACCCCCAGCAAGCTGGGCACTTATTCTACCAACCTCAGAAGGATAGAAGGCTGCATGAATCTTCAGCCAGCTACCTGGGATTGAATCCTGAGTCGTGAACACAGTTTGGGGCTGCATGCAGTACAGCAGTTTAACCACTGTGCCACAACAGCGGGGACATGTTTACTTATTGTTTGTTTAAAATGCTCTTCTTAACTCTACACAAACAGGACAACACAAAATGCGTTTCAGAACATTTCAGTCTATGTGGATACTCTTTTACTTATGAGAAGGTAACTGGTTTTGAAAAATATCACCATAGAAAGAATAACAGCAGATATAAGATGTATGGATGCTGGAGAGGAGACCCATTCAAAAGTATTAAATATCAGCCAAGGGTTCATAACTCCTAATTATGAAATCTCACATAGATTTCCAAAGGTTGCCACCTGTATTAACAATGCTACTCTTACCTTGTCAACTGACAGACCGATAATCTTATTTCTTTGCAATCTCCACCTAGCAGGCAGAATTGCTGATTTCCTAATGGGACAACATCCTGCCCTACCTCAAACACATGACCAAGCCATCAGCACACACAAAAAAACACTTCTGCAAACAGAATACAATAATATGCCTGATCACACAACCAAAAATGGGTAAAAAAAACAGTGCAGTGTAGAGTGGTTCAAGGTGTTCAAAAAGAAACAGTTCCTTGAAGAAAAGTGTTAGTTTTCCATAGAACCATAGAACCTTAGAGTTGGAAGATACCTCAAGGGCCATCTAGTTCAACCCCCTGCCATGCAGGAATCCCTATCACAGTGCTCCTGACATATGGCCATCCAAGTCATTAATAAAGATATTGAATAGCACTGGACCCCTGGTCATGTCTCTCCAAGCTGAAGAGAAGCCATTAATGATTACCCTTTGGGTGCAATCAGTCAACCAATTATAAATCCATCTAACAGTGGCACTATCCATCCCACATTCTACTAACTTCTTTGCAAGTATACCATGGGGAGCCTTATCGAAGGCCTTACTGAAATCTAGAGTTCTCATTCTTACAATAAAATTGTGTAGCTGGAAAATTTTGAATTGATTTGAATGGTGCTAAATCCAGAGTAATTGGGGTACATTACAATGTAGTTGCACCCTCAGAGGGGCAGACAAACATATACCTGTTATAGATGCACATAGAGATATAATTTGTAAGAATTTTGATGATGACGATGACGACGATGATGACAGTGTGCTGTCAAGTCAATTCTGAATTGTGAGGATCATTTTCAGTGTTTTCTCGGTAAAGAGTACTCAGAAGTAGTTTACCATTCCTTTCTTCTGGAGCCATCTGGGGACCGTGCAGATTGCCAAAGACTGCACAAGTTTGCCCTACTCACAGGTGGGGTATTGAACTCTCAACCTCTAGCTCTGCAGTCAGGTACCCATCTCACTGAGCTGATCAGAAAATAGCCTGCTGGGAAGAAAACTATCCAGGTTATGACCAGGTTTACAATGATGGTTTCCACATGTGTGATTCTTCTTTTCAGAATACATCATCATCTTTTTGTAATGCCCAAGAGGACATCTGGCAATGTAGCACACGAGTGCTGGGCTGAATAATAAACACAGCAGAAGATATAATTTTAACAGTCTTTCTACAGGGGGCCAGTAAGTTTAGGTGGAAAACTATATTTGGCACTAGTTGTTTTGTAGCACAAACAGGGCTGTGGCCAGACCAGCTTTGAGATGCTTCTGTACAAAGTGCCATTTTGTACTGAGACCTAGTGAGCCTTTTGGCAAGGGTGGTAGGTAGCAGCAGCAGCTCTGTGAGCAGTTTAGGGCAGCTGCCTCTAGGCATCATCTGAATTTCTTGTAATACATTTGTAGTGATGTTGGGTCAAAGTCACAGTGGGTAAATGAAATGAAAGGGAGGAAAATAATTTTAATGGGCCTCCATGAAAATAAATGTAGTTGTACATATGTGATTCAAGGGACCTTGGAAAGTGTTGCATTTCCTTTTCTAATGTGTACATTTAGTACCAGCTTAGTGAAATAGACCAGAACCTTTATTTAATAGAGGTACAATATATATGATACAATGTGACACTATACTGTATAGAAACCATGATAGGAGTGCTTCTATGTTAGATTGTAATTCCATTGCCTCATTCAAAGTGTTTTGCATGGGATTATAAAGTTTTAACAAAGGAAGCAGTTCTTAAGTATTCAGTCTGTATTGCTGTGTTATGTGCCACTTTATGTTGGAAATTATTGATAGAGACCCTGATAGGGCTTCCAAGGAGAATAAGATATTTACGCAGTTCCAGACGTTCCTCTGTGAGTTTCCATGGCCAATGAGGGATTTGAACCTAGAACTCAAGTAATAGTCTGCCATCTTATTCACTACACCACATGGGGTATCATTTAATCTGTAGGTCGGACAAATGAAAAGAGGCCTTTTGGCCCTAACTTGTCCGCCGCTGCAGTGACAGGATTTCCTGATTTGTATTGATCATGCTCTTAGGCATTTAAGAGCAATCTGACACCGATAAATTTAGATAATCAAATTTTCTCTGTACACTCTCTGGTTAATTTACCTGAGGTTTCAGGCCCAACAACTAAGATCAGTGAGTGGGGCCTTGTGGGCAAGTGAGGGATGTATTTTGTCTGGGCTTTTTGCTGCTATTACCATGGCTTGTTCAACAAGAAGCTAATGAGTCCTGATGCTGACGCTTCGTTCCTTACCTTGTTCCAAATGGCACAGCAGGTGTAACATCAGTATGCCAAAAGCCAGGCATGCAGGACAACTTAAGGAAAGAGCCCACATGCTCATTCACTTCAGCCTACTGTGGCAAAACAGACACAACGTCCTTCACACTGAGGTATTGTGTGCTGGCACAAGCTAGGAATAGGTAGAGATGGGTGCCCAGTCTTTAGATCCATTTCAAACACAAAAGTCATACAGTAGTACCTTGTATAAAGGAATTAATTCATTCCAAATGAAATTATGTTAAGCAAATTTTCCTTTATACAAATTCCCATAGGAACGCATTGAAAACAGAGTAATCCCATTTTTATGTTGTACGAATTCTCCCCATAGGCGATTATGTTAAGCAAATTTCCCCTATCTCTGGAATTTTTATGTTGTACAAATTTTATGTTATACAAGCTGTTTGTTATACAAGGTTCCACTGTATTTCTTCTTCTCTAGAACCAGCTCCTTTGGGATATTCCTCATTTCCTGGAAATTGGAAACAGCATATTAATGCCCTGAGAGGCCAATGGATTGATTTTGTCTATACCATCAATATTTATCTTCCAGCAACTTAATTATAATAGTTATTCCCTCTCACTGGGAACTCCCTCCCACTCTAGGCCAGAACTGTCCAATCTATGATGTCTTTCCAGAAACAGGCAAATACTTTTTTCTTCAAGCAAGCTTTCCCTGAATGATAGACCACCTATTATGTGTCTTTATATGAACTACCATATATGACTACACAGACGTTGTGTTTATAACCACTTATAACTTTGTGTTTCTATATCTGCTTGTGTGATTGCATTGACACTATTGCATGTTTTCAATGTTAGTTTCCATCCCTCATAACTTTTAGATCGTCCACCATACATGATTGCTTTGACTGACTTCATAAATAAGCAGGGGGGTGGTTGGCTCAGTGGGCTAGAGCGCTGAAACTGTTGGCTGCAAAGCTGTCAGCTTAGCGGTTCAAATCGCAGGTGGCACACAGTGGAGCATGCTCCTGCTGTTAACCCCAGCTCCTGCCAACCTAGCTGTTCAAAAGCATGTAAAATTGTTGTTGTTCTTCAGTCGTTTAGTCGTGTCCGATTCTTCCTGACCCCATGGACCAGAGCTCGCCAGGCCTCAAATGGATAAATAGGTACTGCCGTAAAAAGAAGGAAGGTAAACAGAGTTCTGTGAGCAGAAATGTTTTCAGTCATGCCGACCACATCGATTCGGATTTGCACAACATTGTCTCTTTGGCTTGAAAACGGAAATGAGCACCACCCCTAGAGCTGCACACGACTAGCACACATGTGCGGTGGGAACCTTTATCTTTACCTCTCAATGTTAGCACCATCCCTCATAATGGAATTTTTAACTCTTTTCTTTAACTGCTCATGTTCTTTTAGCTTTAATGTTGCTTTTTATTGCTATAAGATGCCCCTCAACTCCCTGTTCTCAAACTTGAATATGTCTTAAATGTACTGGACTGTATATTGTCCCTCATTACTGTAAGCCGCCTTGAGTCCTTTTCCAAGGAGAACGATGGGGTAAAAATACTCATAAATAAATAAATAAATCTAAGGAAACAAACCTAAGGAAAACTTCTTCAATGCAATCGAGGTTATACATAAGATTTTGAACCCTAATTTCCCACTATTCTGAATTACATGGAGAGCCTCAACACATAGATGAGCCTTTTATTTTCAGGTTTTCATCCTCCTCTCGAGTGATGCTGAGGTGATTGTGGCGTTGTTTCCCTCCCTCAGAAAAATGGAGAGACAGTCCTATAATACTTCAGGTGGCATGGCCATTGATCATGTTGGAAATTGCAGGCCAAAAAAGAACTGTTCATAATATTGCCTTCCTGGTGTGTGTAGAGTTTCTAGTTCATAATACTCCAATAGGACTTATATTTGGGCTAATTCACACAAAAAGATTTTTAATTAATTTATGAGAAATAAAACTTTTCAATCCAATGCCAAACTGTCTGTATGAATGTTTTCCAGAACACAACTTGGAAAAGCAAAGTCTGTATGCATTTGGTGCATGAAATAGATACTTACACAGGCAATTCTCAGGTTTTATATGGTGATTTTAATGACATGGGTGTCAATCTCAGTGTCAGGAAAAGTGACCTATGAATTGGCTTTAAGTTAATAAATGTCAAAGCACATGAGCGTGAAACAGGTCCCTGTGCACTTTTCTTGAAGGATGAAACTTACTTGTGTGAAACAAAATGGAATTAGCTTAATTAGGCAATGTGATGTTGACTGTGGCTGACTGATCAGTGTATGTGAGAGTATAAATATCTTTATATATGAGTCAGCATCAATCATTCCTAATTATAGATACAAATCCTAATAGTAATTTGTACAGTGTAATATGACAAACATCACACAACCTAACGTACACTAATCTACTATACTAGAGTAGCAATTTGCTAGATGGGCAATAAATAAATGTCCAATAAATAAATACATATATAAATAAATATTATAAATAATTTCATGTGAATGTCTGCATCTACATATTTGTGTTCACATATGTCTCATTAATACTCCATTTTCTGTTTGTAAAAAAAATGTTGATTTTGCTTAAAGCCTTTGTCATAGAAGCAATGTTATCTCCAAAGACATAATTCATCATTCAGTCCTTATCTACCCATCATTTGTGCACCATGTATTTGCTCTTTCAATTCCAGTAATTGGTTTTAGATAAGACTTTAATTAATTTGGAAGTAGAAGGATAGATGTATTCATACCCTGAGCTATTATATAGTGGAGTAGAAGTGCATGCCATAGCAGCTTGGCCATTTAGGCATACAGACTACTCCCTCACCTAAGGCCCAGGTTGCTGGGCAGACACCCTACTTCCTCCCTGCCTGTGCATGTATGTGTGAATGCTGCCTTGACTGCCTCTCTAGTGGCTTGTCACTGAGAAGCAAAGAATGCTTGCTTGTAGACATGGGCACGGAGCGGCAAAATTGTCGTTTCCGTTTTCGGTTATCGTTTCCATTACATAACGGAAACGGTAACGATAATTACGCCGCTCCAGCTCGAACCTGACCCGAAAAAAGAAAAATTGGGTTGGGTTTTTTGTTGTTGTTTGTGGCATCGCAGCGATCGCGCAATGCCATTGCCAAGAGTCAGACAGAGCACTGCAGCACTGAAAAAAAAGTTTTTAAAAAAAACCCAACTCCCGGCCAAAAAAGCAGGCGAAAATATGCCTGCCTGAGGACACCTACCAGAGGGGTGGTTTCTGGGGGGGGGGGGTCCCCGGCCTCCCCCCCTCCTGTCCTGGGCTGCTTGCACCAGGCTGGGGGGGTCATCCTCGTCGTCTCCATGCCATGTGGTGGTGGGGGGAATCCAAAATGGCGACCACAATATTTATTTTTAAATCGTGGTCCAAAAATCCACCAAAGCACAACAGAAACATGTGAAAATTAGGTATTTTAAATCCTGAATTTTTATAGTAGCAGCAGTGGGCTTTTTATAGCAGTAAAAGGTCGCACTGATTTTATTTTATTTTATGTTATTTCTTATTTTTTTAGACCTGCCCATGTGGGCTGGGCATGGGATGGGACCATGCAATTTTTTGACCCATTCCACCAATGGCATGGCCAGGTTTTGACTGACACTTCTGCATGTGTCAGAGGGCATACAAAGCCGAGGCACCTTCCAGAAGTTGCAGTCGGGTCTGTATGTGGAGGAGGGTGGAGGGCTGTGTGGCTGGCTGCTGGTGGTGGCTATTCAAATTTGGAGGGAGGCTGGAGGCTTTAGATTTAAGTTAGGCAGGCATGGAGGGAATTGAATTTAGAAAATAATTTTTTTGATTCCCTGCAGCTTTGTCTGCTGAAGGGAATAGCAGTAGACAGCAGTTTATTCTCCCCCCCCCCTGGCAGTTTGTGAGGATTTTTTTTTATATTGGGTAAAGGGGGAGGTTCGACTGGGAGTGGGAGGTGTGGATTATTTTAAATATATATTATATACTACCATTTATTTTCTATTTTCCCAACCGCCCGCTCGCCCACCCGCGCCTCCCCCCTGCCGCTGTCACCACCCGCCCATGGCCCCCCGCCACCACCGCCCGCCCGCACCTCCCCCCCGCCGCCCGCCACCCGCCCTGCCCGCCACCTAGGGCGCAAAAACACCTACTGCGCCGGCCCTGATTGCGGGACACCCCTATGCTCTGGGGGAAGTCAAATCACGCTAAATCGCGGTGGAAAAGACAAAAACAAACAAAACGACAATTTTTTGAAATTTTTTGTGACAAACGGAAACGACCCGAAACGGACCCGTTCCGACAAACGGAAACTCGAAACGTCATTTTTTCTGGTCATGCCCATGTCTACTTGCTTGTATTCCTTCTCAGAGAGAAGCCAACAGGGGGATAGTCAAGGTAGCACTCACACATACATGCATTTATCTATATATCTACTTTTGAATGCTCATCATTGGCTCTGGATAATCTTATTCATCACAATAAGCAACAGCCAGCACATGGTGCAACGAACTCCCCTCCGGTTACAGCGAATGTCTGGGTAGAGCAGGATTTTCAGCCTGACTTGTGATTCTTATCAAATAATCATTCCAATATAACTTCTTGTGCTGTTCCTTATCCTATCAGCATCTTGGGCCTTCTGCTCACAGATCCAGAGGAAGTAATGAGATAATGAAGGCAAGGGGATACATTGTGCTCAATGTCTGAGAAAGGTTGGAGGAAAACCAGAGGAAGGGGCCACAGAGTCAAAGCTAACAGGAGCCATTACCATTATTTGGTGGTGACTAAAAGGCATTATATATATGATTCTAGGCAGTTCTTCTGTATATTTAATCTGCATTGACACCAGTTGAAAACAGACTAAGAATGCACGAAGGGCCTTGGTGGAAGAGATCAAATGCCTGATTGGGACCATGGGAAACCCACAAACAAGAGGCTAAGCACAATGGCACCCTCCTGCTCATATTTTCCAGTTTTTAACTAAAAGGTGAAATAGAAACAACATACCTTGTACCTACTGATGGCTTTATCGTGCCAATGCTAGTGCTACCAAAATTACACAATGGCTAAGCAATGAGTTCCTGTGTGATTGAGGGAAAGTAAGTCCCATGGTTATTGGAAACAGTAAAATGTCTGTTCATGAGACTGCCTGGTGAAGGAGTATTTAGTGCCAGTCTTAGATTTCCATACACTTACACCCTGTCCAAGCAGTAGTAGTAGTCTTTATTTTGGTAACTGACCAGTCAAAATACAAAATACATTCCACATAAAACCAAAATAAAAACATATTAAAAACAATAAAAACATGCATACAAGAACAAGCATATCACAACAGCATAACATTTACATAAAAGCCAGGGCAGGTCAAATCTTCCCAGCCCAGTAGACCCAATAACAGGGTAATCAACTCAATAGGTCTAGAATCTGAGCATTTAAACATTGTCTCCAGCCTGGCACCATGCCCATGCTCCAGACCACCTCCAACCCACAATATAAGAAAATGTAAGGATAAATACACAGTGGCCATTGCCAGTCATCTGACCCTGCCACCTGAAGTGGGCAGGGAAGAGCGATGCCTGATCGCCGCAGCACAGAATTTAGCCACCACCACAATTACATCCGGCTTTTTATCTGCAAGCAGGTGTAGAACACAAAACTCCCTTGGCCTCCCCTGAGTTTGCTGCAAGATAGACTGAAGAAGAGTCCTCCGGATATCCCGATAAAGGGAACACTCCAAGAGGACACAATCAATGTTTCAATAGCCTCCTCGTCACAAGGGCAAACACGTCTATCAACTGGCAGACCCTGGTATCTGCCTTCCAGCAATCTGGAGGGCAGAACATTGAATTGAGCTAAGGTGAAGACTCTCCTGAACTTGGGAATGGTTATTTTTGATAGGTAGCTGGCCATTCTAAAGGAACTATTCCTAACTGTGCCAAGTTTGTCATGGGCAGCGAGATGTTCCTGGAGTTCTACATCCCAGAGTCTCCTTTTAATGGCAGCCTTGGCATTGCCGAAACCCATGGCCAAAATAGCCTCTAAGGAAAAACCCAGCTGCAGTAAGTTAACAGTTAGATTCCTTTTCCAAGTTGATTGGAATGTATCCACTAATATTAGGGGTACCAAGCCTGATGGGGCAAAAATAAGTTTCAGCCAGTAGCTGAACATGGGGATCAGTGCACGTGCTTTGATGGAAATTAATCCGGCCTCCAATTGGAGCGTCACATTAGGGACACACAAAGGTGTTTCAAGAATTCTTCTCGGATTCAAGTTCGAGTATGCAAACAGTTGGGCTCCGTAAAGCATTTGGGTTATAATTTTAGCTTTAAAAACTTGAATCACTGATGGCACTTATTGACCACCCTTGGTGTAAAAGGACCTCAGAGCTGCATGTTTGTGCGTTAGATGCTACATGGTTCATGTGAGAGGACCATAAGCCTGATGAATGAAATATCATACCTAAATATTTATAGCAGGACACTTGCTCTATGCTATTTCCATTTATTGTCCATCTATGTTTTTTACGTTTCCTGCTAATGACCATGATCTTAGTCTTATCATAACTAATGGACAGGCTAAGGCTTTCAAGATTCTCCGTAATCCCACACACGAGATTGACATCAAGACTGCATCGTCTGCATAAAGCAGGATTGAAAGGGGGCATGAGCCTAGTGTAGGGGGATGATAGTCTACACTCGATAAATTGCTCACAATGTCATTTATATAAACATTCAACAATGTTGGAGCTAAAATGCAGCCTTGCTTGACCCCATTGAATGATGGGATTATGTTAGATAATGCCCCTGCCTTATTGCAAATTACCTTGAGAGTAGTATTTTCATGCAGTCGCTTCATTAGCAGAAGAAGTCTTTTATCAATATTTGTGGTCTCAAATTTGGCCCACAATTTTTCTCTGCGTATCAGATCAAAAGCAGATTTAAAATCTACAGTATAAATGCCACATACAAGGAACCTCCTTTTGAAGTAGAGTATTGCTAGATGTTGAAGAACGAGTGGCTAATCTATAGTGGCCCTACCAGATCTCCTTGTGCGATTGCATTGACTCTATTGTATGCTTTCAATGTTAGTTTCCATCCCTCATAACTTTTAGATGGTCCACCATACATGATTGTTTTGACTGACTTCATAAATAAGCAGGGGGGTGGTTGGCTCACTGGGCTAGAGCGCTGAAACTGTCCAAGCAAAAAGCAATGCTCCCAGCCATATGGCATCTGAAATAGCTCAATGCAGAATAATTTATGCACACAGACAAGCAGTGAAGCAGAGTGGGCTCATGTGACCCTATCCTTTTATCCAGGGAGTCTGGATCTCTTCTTTGCTTGGGAGAATTTGGGTGTTAACACCACCGGATTTACAAGCAAGGATTTATTTATTTATTTATTTATTTATTTATTTATTTATTTATTTATTTATTTATTTATTTATTTGACTTGTATACTGCCTGTCTTCCCGGAGGAACTCCGGGCGGTTCACAACAGAAAAATAAACAATCAAAGACAATTAAATATAGCAATTTAAAAATACTTAAACAGTCAATAAACAGTCAATAAGCAAACAAATGGCAGATGGCGGGGGAAAACCAACAAATTAGTCACCAAACGCCTCTCGGAAAAGCAAAGTTTTTAATGCTTTCCGAAAGGCTGGCAGGGACTGTGCAAGGCGCACTTCGCTGGGGAGGTGGTTCCACAAGACAGGGCCAGCCACCGAGAAGGCTTGAGTTCGGGTGGAAGTTTTGCGAGCCTCCCTGGGCATGGCCCCCCTCAGCATGTGCGCCCGGGACAACCAAGTCGGTCGGGCCGACGTTGACCGCTGGTCGATCCGCTCTGCCAGGTAGTCAGGTCCCAGGCCATGGAGGGTTTTATAAACTAAAACCAAGACCTTGAATCTGATTAGGGACGCAACAGGCAGCCAATGCAGGCGAGCCAGAACTGGGGTGATGTGGTCGAACCGGTGCACACCCGCCACCAGTCTGGCCGCCACATTCTGTACCCGCTGCAGCCGCCGAAGGAGAGTCAAGGGCAACCCAATGTAGAGCGTGTTGCAATAGTCTAGCCTCGAGATCACCAGCGCTTGCACAACTTTCCTGAGGGGGTCCCCATCTAGGTAGGGACGAATCTGGGCTATTTGTCAGAGGTGAAAAAAGGCAGTCCTGGACACAGGATGTTTCTATTTTGCCAGCAGAAGGATTTCAGACACACACACACACACAGTCACACACAGACACACACAGACACAGACACAGACACAGACACAGACACAGACACACACACACACACACACACACACACACACACACACACAGAGAGAGAGAGAGAGAGAGAGAGAGAGAGAGAGAGAGAGAGAGAGAGAGAGAGAGATGATAAATGTGAAAACACCTTTGAAAAGCAAGTGTGCTGTTTAAATGAGGCTAGAAAACCCACAGACGCAATTGTAAGTTGAGTTGCTTAAGCGTCAGTCTGGTGGCAAAGATTTGTAGAGCTTTTTGATAGAGGGCTTCTGGGTACAGGAAAGTCTAGTTCTGTTCACAGAGCTACAGAATACCTGTGCATAAGTAAGATAAAGACAGAAGTCAACAAAGGCAACTCTGTTCATGTCAGGCTGATAAAAAAGTCAGGAAGAAGGTCTGAAAGCTTTTTCAAGCTACCAGAACCATTGCATATTATCGTAACAAGTGACTTCCTCTGTGGAATTCTGTGAAGTAAACTAGACAACAAAAGTTGGAGGTTTTCTTTCTTTTTCTTTCTTTCTTTGCTTGCTTGTAGAAGGGCATAGGACTCTGGCTTCCATGGGAGGGAGTTTCAGAGCCTGGGAGCAGCAAGAGAGAAGATCCTTTCCCACATCAGCACTAAATGGGCATCATGGTCTTACTACCTGGGTGGTGTCATAAAGGGAGCTACAGTCTTTTAGATAACTTGGACTCGAGTCATTTATGACTTGATAGCTTGAAAACAGCACTTTGAATTGTGACTGGAAACAGGTTTGTTAGCCAGTACAGCTTCTGTAACAGAGGAATGATCTGTTCCTGTGGTGCTCCTATGCTCCTATGAGGTCTGCCGAGCAACACCTCTCTGACCAGCGACTGCCTGACTGATGTCTAAGAGAGAAGAACAAATCAGAAGTGGCCAGATGGAGATATATATTAAAGAGAGAGAGAGGGATAGTGTTCAATGACTGTGGGGAAGGGAGGAGATACAGCCTAACAAGACTTGACTGGTGAAGTTTATTATTTCCTACGACATACTTGAATTGTAACTGTGGCAACTGAGAACATTGTTTTGAAGCATGAAAAGCTAATTCAAATGTAACCTATAACCAAAAGCTTGGTGACATAAAAGAAACTATTCTGCTATTTGAATAGACTTTACAATTTATGTTCCACCTGAAACACCAGTTCCACCAGTTTTAATTAATTTGGGTTTAAGGAAATTCCAGGGAAATAAAGTTTGGGTTAACTTTATAACTACAGTTCCTAGGAATCACCCCAGTTAACAATCTGGCTGTGGCATTCCAAACACATTCTAAAGTGGAGGGTGTGACAGAAATCCAGTTGAGATGGAATCACTTGGTTGCCTGTTCTCTTCTATGCCAACTTCAAAGTGATGATCTTACATATAAAGCCTGACAGAAGTGCTTCTTCCACCAAGATTGGCTCAAAACACACATTCATCTCACACTGAGTTCAGGTTAAATAGCTGTGGGTTTTGAATTGCAGTTTGGGCACTCAGTCTCTAAAAGGTTCGCCATCACTGCCCTAGTTGATTAACCCTAACAATTAAAAGTTAGAAAGGTCCTACAACAGTTCTGCTCTTTTAGAGTTGGAGCGGTATTCCTGCTGCTACTTCTACTAATCAATAATTTGATTCTATCCATTTCACCTTTAACTTCATAAAGCAGTAGAACTTATTGACAGTCTGTGACATGATTTTATAAATAACAGTGGTGTTTAGCATTCCTTTAGGAAAGAGGCCTGATTTCCAGGACCTGTCTTCATTTGAGCCTTTAAATCGGTGGCATGTTGTCACCACTGCATTCATCAATATTAGGGTTTCCTGTACACTATATACTTTTCATTCCCAGCTTTAACTAGATACAGTATATGTTTCAATTTGGTTCCCACTGTGGTAAAATAAAATGTTAGAGTGAATTCAGAGAGATTTGGAAGCAGGAATATCTCTATGTTAATCAGAGCAGAGAAGAGGATACAGCAACTCTTGGACTGTTGTTGTATATTATTATCCTTGGCAGGATATAGTGGACTTCTCTGTTTGGATATCAAAATACACATTACCAGTGACATTTACAGAATGTACAAAATACCCATTTCCTTCTTTTCTTTGCTTCCTATATGTATATTTTTATATTTCAAAAGGATTGTTTAGCGGCAGTGTATGCTTCCTTCCTAAGTCCCTTTTGTCTGTGTCACTGGAATGTGCAGTCTTGAAAAACATAGTTATTCTCCTTTTAATCCTCTCTGCCCTTGTACAAATTTTCATACAACACACAAAGCTCACAGAACAGGATGCTGTGTAAATTGTCTAAATGCCATGATAAATTATACAATAAAGCAAATAATGTATTTTCTTTCTTTCTTTCTTTCTTTCTTTCTTTCTTTCTTTCTTTCTTTCTTTCTTTCTTTCTTTCTTTCTTTCTTTCTTTCTTTCTTTCTTTCATTTGGAGGTGTGTAGAGTACAGTACCCTGACGTAGGTGTGTTGTCTGTTCTTCCACTGTGGGCATGGAAAGAGCGTTCCTGAAGAAGATGAACACATTTGGGCATCCCTTAGGCAAGGTCAGCACCTGTTGGCTGATCCTTCCCTCCAGAAGCACCAATGTAAGGTGATGCAAACACTGTTACAAATATATCCCCAATTTACACATAATATTTGTCTTCTGGTTTTGTACTGTTTATCCACAAAAAGGTTTTTCAACAGATGTCAGGAAATGGTCAAAGCTGATAATTAACGCTTTGCACAGATATTAAAAATTATTGCAGTTGATATGTACATTGTAATGTCACAAAGTGATAATGTCTCTTGTCGTAAAATATTCTTACCTCCTTACTAGGTCTCTCTCCAAAAATTACCAGGAGTGCTTCCCCCTCCCACAACAGAAAACACTTTCTTAATCAGTATGTTATTAAATGCAATTAAATATTCCTCGGCTACAGCATTTGCAGCTGTGCCACATTTATTTATTTATTTATTTGTTAATCTTATACCCCGTCCATCTTCCCAGTGGGAAATCTGGGCGGCTTACAGTTAAAATAATAATACAAAAGACAGAGAACAAGCAAAGACAAAACACAAGGAAAAGAAGCAAGATGGCGGGCCAAAAAAAAAAAAAGAAAGAAAGAAAGAAAGAAAGAAAAGAAAAGAAAAGAAAAGAAAACTAACTGGAAAGGTTGCCAAACGCCTCCCCGAAGAAGTGAGTCTTCCGGGCTTTTTTAAAGGCGGGCATTGACTCAATCAGGCGCAGCTCACAGGAAGATGGTTCCAGAGCACGGGCCCCACCACAGAGAAGGCGCGGTCACGCGTACGCGATTTCCGCGCCTCTCTGGGTGTGGCCACCCTTAGTGAGCGCGCCTGCGCCAATCTCGTGGGTCTGGTCCCAGATGACCTTAGAGAGATACGCTCCACCAGGGTGGAGGGGAGGGGTGGCGGGGTGGCCATCTGGACCTGAAACCAGGGGGGGCACAAAAGGGAGAGAGAAGCCCCACCCTCAGCACCCACCCAGGTCTCGGTAATACATGCCAGGTCAGCTCGCTCAGCCACAATCGCATCGTGGATGAGAGGTGTTTTATTATGAACTGACCTGGCATTAACCAGGAGGCGGGACAGGTCGGAGGCGCTGGCGGGATGGCACCCAGGTACGTGACGGTGAGCGAGGGGATCAGAACGGGGGACAGGCAGTAAATACCTGGCCTGAGTTCTTCTTACCCTACTGATCCCTCCACCCAGAGCGTACCTCTCACTAGCAGACACCACTGAGATACAGGTCCCTGCCAACATGGCGACCTTAAAAAAAAACCCTAATAAATAACAACTAATAGATAAGTAACAGCTAATACTAAAATTAACAATTACAATAAAAATAAATACAATAATTAATAATAAAAAAGAAGTAAAAATAAAAGAAGAAAAAAACCAACATAATGGGCACACATCAGGGCTACAGATGGAAAACAGGGGGGGAGGGGAGGGGGATAGTCGGATAGATGGACAATTTAATAGATGGTCGTGCAGGCACTAGATGGCAAATCGGCCAAAGCAGCTGCTAAAGGAGTGACAACACAGAGGAACAGGGCCAGGTGGTTTTCATTAATGGCCTTGGAAGTAAAAGATAGCCTGATTGTTACAATGTTCCTCTGAGCGGCTCCTCCCCTCAAAGTTGTAGATTGTAGATTGTAAATTGTAGATTGTCCTCCCCCACTGGAGTTCCAGCTTGATGGACAGAAGGGGGAACCAAAAGGACTCTAAGCACCTCCACCAGCAACAATGAAGTCCGAGGTCCAAATCCAGCAAAGGAAGGTGTCCACTGCTGCCAGAGAGCAGAAAGTCCCCCGAACCACCAACATGTAGTCACACTGCCCTACATGCGCCCTGCCACTCCCCCAGGGTCCCCCTCTGCAGAGTCACAAAAACAGAAGGAGCGAGCCAAAGGTCCAAACACTGAAATATTTTCAACTGCTGTTGAACACTGCAATGCCTTTCGGTGAAGTATGATATGTTTTAATTTCAGTAACATTTCTATGAAATAAAAACTCAGTGCCACGTTGTTCGAAATCAGGCATCCGATACACAACTTATATCAAAGGATCCTTTTCTATGGCATTTATAAAGTACTTTGAAAGGAACCAAACATCAATAATTAGTGGCGTATATTTACAATGCAGTGCATTATTATCTTTGGCCAGCATGGTGGCTTCCAAGCTGTGCTCAACAGTTTTTCATGGTCTGGTGAGCAAAAAGGGGAAGCTCTCTTTTTGTAAATGGTAACACATAGTGAGAAAACCATATAAACCAAGAGGAACTGAGATGAAATAGTGGTGGCATCAATGTCTCCAAAACACCCAAAACTATGCAATGTACAGTAACAGGTGAAGAATACCTTTTTATGAATTAAAACTGGATGTAAAAGGATAAGACCAGTCTCCAGCCTAACTGTTTGGATTTCCTCAATTCTGCTCCTATGGTGCGGAAAGCTCCAATGATACCACTGGTTTCTGCAGGTGTTCTGGGCTTGACAACTCTGAGAGCTAGCACTTTCTCCTGTCTCTTTGCTGCTGGACAAGCCAAACGTCCCAACCACAACTAATTTCAGACACAAAGCAGAATAACCTCTAGCCTAGTTCTTATTAGCAGAGGTAAATACCTGCAGTAGATCAATACACAGCCATGTCAAACCAGAGAATGATCTTGTATGAGGCAGTTATCTGTGTGGATAGGTGGATTGGATTCCAGGAGCCATTCATTAGTTACATTCCCAGGTGTGTGCTTGGCTTGTAGATTGGGGGAGCAGAGAGCACTGGATGAATGCATGGCTGTGATGGACAGATAGAGGCCCCACCTATTTCAACCGGAAAGGCAAGAGAAACTGCAAATCACACTTTGTTGTGTCTTTCAAATATTTGTCTGCTACCACCCATATGATAAATATTGTTTATATCCTGGACTTGTGGGAATCCAGGCTTTCCTGGTTAAGGGAAGGACAGAACACTTTTCTAGATCTTTAAATTTCTTGGAAGGTGTGGGGGGATGGGTCAAAGTGCTTGCCAAATGATGCAGGCATGAGTGGGGCCCACCTTCAAGTTAGCCAAAAGAATGAGAATGGACTCCAGATTTCCAGCTGAGCATATTTATTAAAAAGCTAAGCCAAGATAATTTTAAAGAAAACGAGCAGTTACACTGAAAAGAAGTGAAATCCCACAACAAAGTAAGTAAGACTTGAGTATCAACAGACCTCAGGATGTTATTCTTTTAAAAGGAGCCCATTGAATTGTTTATTACTGAACAATAGCCTCGGGTAGTCCCATTTACTAGAGAAGCTTGCTGCATTGTGGACTGTGAAAGTGAGCTGCTGCTTATATACTGCTGCACAGCAGGTAAAGTACAGTGGTCCCCCGCCCTTTCGTGGTTCATATACTGCGGTCCTACTATATTGCAGGACCGCAGGACCCCCAACAGGGCTTGAGCGAAAGGGGGGAAGGTTTTGGCTCCGTGGCCGAGAGCCATTTTTAAAGTTTGCGCACCACTCACCGGCACTCCCCCAGGGTGCAGGTGAGCGGTGCATGATGTTTAAAGGGCTCTCGGCCGCGGAGCCAAGCGCTTGGCTCCATGGCTGAGAACTCCCCCCGGGAGCAGCGCACAATGTTTAGAATTGTGCCCCCTCCAACCTGCATCCACATATTGCGGGTTTTCAATGATCGCAGGTTGGGTGGGTCCCTAACCCCTACTCTCTGGGGAATTTCCAGTTTCATTTTGCAGGTGAAACATGGCACACACAACCTGCACCCCAGCAAACTGGGTATTCAATTTAACATTAAACCTTGGAAGGATAGAAGGCTGAGAGAGCCTTGAGCTGGCTACCTGAGCCCATGGAAATCAAACTCAGGTTTATTTTATTTATTTATTTATTTGATCTCCATACCTCTGTGAGCAGAGTCTTGACTGCAGCCCTGTGGTTAACCATTGTACCATGAGGCTCCTTGTGTATATACTGAGTTGTCTTTGGCACATAAGAAAAAAACAAAAACAAAAAAAACTAGGAAACTATTTTCCATTTTTTCCTACTGGTTAATTATGACATTAGACCATGAAAATATATAAAGAAAATATACACAAAAAAGAGTTAACTTGCTACTTAGAATTGACAAAACAGTGGTGTAAGAGGCAACAAAGCTGAGCCAATTAAGGATTCGTTGTGGTTGATTTTTGTTTTTGTGTTAAGTCCCATCTGTTATATGCTCTTCCCAAATACCTAAATGATGGACTTGGGAAAGGACATGCAGAGGTGGTAGCACTCATACAAGTCATGATGATTATGGAGGATGACAAAAATCCTCTCAAAATGCTGCCTTTGAATGTCCTTAATAATAATTCTTGAAAATGGTAAAAATGTACTTATTATTATACCAGAATGTAATTTTATAACTATTAGACAAACGCTTTGGGAGCGAGGAAGCAGAAAAGGATTTAAAAGCCAGTTTCTGCAATTGATGCATGGGACTTGGGAGGATTTGATAATATATCTTTTTTTTACTGCTTCTCTTCTTTTCTCCCCCCCCTGGTTTTATCAATCTCCTGCCATTTTAATCTTAATTTTAGTTTTTTGTTGTTGATTTATGTATAGTTTATTTTATTATGCTTGTATTTTGGTTTTTAAAATGTATTCCTTTGTTAATTGTCATGCTATCACATGTTGTAAACCGCCCAAAGTAACCCTAGGTATAGATGAGCAGTATAAAAGTCAAATAAATAAATAAATAAATAAATAAATAAATAAATAAATAAATAAATAAATCTTGTCCAGGTGATTCCTGCATGCACCCAACCTAAAGCTGAGTTGTGTGTGCAAGAGAGAGGGACACTGTCACTATCCCATGGAGACCCCTGGGTGAGTTCTAACTCTAGCCTGCCTGACCAAGAATGTTGCACTGAATAGTGTAGCAGTGGAAGAACCCAGTACAGAACCTTGAGCTTGGAAGGACAGGCTATGAAACACTAAGGCTCCTGTCCCACGGCTGCAAAATCCGTATCAAACTAAAATGTGGATTTCCCCCTGGAGCAGTCACATAGTGGAAGTCGCGGTTCCTGTGTTCCCATGGTCACAGTTTAAAGATCTGCGTCCTTTGTGATCTCACAACCGGGAACTGCATCAAAGACTTCGTAATGGGGTCAAAAAGGTTTTGGTGTGGATTTTCCATGTTCCCATGGACTCAAGTACTGGTTAAAAATATGCATCTGAACTGACACCAACTTTTTGCCACCTATAGACCAGGTACTTGGAAAATCTGCTGGGTCACAATAAAGTGGGTGTAACCGCACATTATTTTTTAAAAACTCAGCTGGCTCTGCAGAAACGATTTCATGTACCACATCTTTGAGTACTTTGCAGTGGATGTTAACGGCCTTGGGATAACAGCCTAATAATAAATAAATAAATCTCGTTCCTGCCTTTCCTATGCTCTGTCTTGGAAAGGATCAATTTTGTAAACATGTTTCCCTTTTGTGTATTATAATATACAATTCCTTTGACTGTTGCCAGAAGAAATTTCAATTTCTCATCTAGCAAAAAAAGGGAGAATAAAAGCATTTTTAAAATTCCACAACAAGATGTGGCATCATTGTTGTTGTTCAGTCGTTCAGTCGTGTCCGACTCTTCGTGACCCCATGGACCAGAGCTCGCCAGGCCTTCCTATCTTCCACTGCCTCCCGGAGTTTTGTCAAATCCATATTGGTTGCATCGATGACACCGTCCAACCATCTCATTCTCTGCCGTCCTCTTTTCAATCTTTCCTAACATCAGGGACTTTTCCAAGGAGTCCTCTCTCCTCATGAGGTGGCCATCATGTTCCCTGATAATCCTATAAGGACGTACCAGACGATGTGTGTGGAGGAAGGCTGGCAATGTTCACCTTTCATGGTTATTATTATGCTTGACATCCATGAATGGATTCAAATGGATAAAGCCTGTCAGGAAATCTGACTGCCAGAACAGAGCTGTCTAAGCAGAGCCACTGTCTCATAGCTGCCTAAGCCAGTGGCTGCCAATGCCACCAGAGGCTTGTTTGCGTTGCCATTTTCTCCTCCTGTCTCCTTGTTCATTTTGCCTGACAGAAGTGGGAATAACTCTCCAGTTAACAACAGCATAAAGACACTGCTTCAGGCAGTTAGCTCAACAAATGGATGCTGATGAATATCCAGCTTGTGACAAATAGCTTGTTCTGAGTTTAGGCAGTGCGCTACAAGCACTTAGTACTGAAAGTCATTTTAATTTTATCACACACACACACACACACACACACACACACACACACACACACACACACACACATCTGTAGAAGGTCTTAGCAATGTACTTAGCAATGCAGTGACATTCCTTTGTTAGAACTGTTTAACAAGGCACTGGTAAACTATTGCTGAAACAATCTTAACTTAAAATCCCCATGACAAGACAGTCCAAAAAGAAATGTTGCCGTACTTGTTGTCAGTGAATGAAGGATGACTGAGATGGGGCACTTTCAGTCAGACCACGGCAAAGTGTTTCATTCTGGAGATTACAAACTCAGAATAAACAGAGTGGATCTAATAGTGAGGCAAGATGTAGCACACAGATTTAGGGGCCATAATGCAAAGTCTCACTGAATAATATCAAACAGACCTCTAGTGGGAAATACCAATATAACCATTATTCAAGTGTACGCTTCAGCTACTGATACTGAAAGTATTTATGCAAGCATCTGAGAGTAAATACATCACACACCAAACCAAGATATGCTAATCATAGGTGACTGGACTCAAATGTTCTTGGAAAATTTGGCCTAGGGAAGAGAAATGGAGGAGGAGAATGACTCATAGAGTTCTGCAAAGCCAACAGTCTGTTTAATGTAAATTCATTTTTTAAGCAAATGAACAGACAGCTGCACACATGAACATCATCAGCTGGTCAATACAGAAAACAAATATCTATTTATTTATTTATTTTAGAGTATTTTTACCCTGCCTTTCTCCTTGGAAAAGGACCCAAGGCAGCTTACAGTAATGAGGGATAATATACACACTGGTACAATTAAGACATGTTCAAGTAATGAGAACAGGGAATTCTGGGACATCTTACAGCATTAATAGACAACATTACATTAAAGCTACAAGAGAACTCGAGCAGTTAAAAGGAGAGTAAATGTCCATGTAAAGTTATGAGAGATGGAAACTAACATTGAAAACATAGTGTTAATGTAATCACATTATATTATAAATAGTTATAAACACAGTCTATGTGATCCTATAGATTCATATAAAAGACACATAATAGGTAGACCATCATTCAGCAGCTGAGAAGGCCCTTTCATGGAAGCAGGAAATGAAGAAGCTGCATTCTCTCTGACAAAACAAGACCAGGAACAGACTGAGGTACTGATAGTAAACTGTTAATATCCAACATTAGGATAAAGCTGAAAAAGAACAGAAAAAGAATGTAGAGCCAATAAAAATCTTGCACCAAGGTTATAACTGGTTGGTTCAGAACTTGCAGAAGTTATTTTTTGGGGACTACAAGTTCTGCATAAGTACATGGGATAGGGCTTAGGTGTGTGTTGTTTACTAAATGAGAAAAACTGGGTTTGGAATGATTTGTGGGTTGATTACACTATTTTCCTTTAGTTTTTCCAATCTAGGAAAGGATGGCTGCCATGAAGCTAGGCTGGTACATCTGATTAATGTGAATGAAGTGCTTGGAAGAGTTGAATTGATTTATTGTCATTTTCTTTTACGGTGGTGAAGAGGTCAGTCTATAAAACAATGATAAAATGGAGGGATGAGTGTCTTATTGCACTATAGAACAGAGAGTCTGGGTGTATCTCTGACCCTTTTTCATTCCCATTTCTTCCTCTTTTTTCTTCATTACTAGTTCAATTGATCTGTGGCATAGTTAGATTTTATTCTCATTTTCTTGGTAATTGCAGCAATTAATTAAAGCAATTAATTACCTAGCTCTCTCTTTTTTTAAAAAAAGATGATACTGAATGCAAAGGAGGGGAAGTTTTTTACACGCCTCAGCAGGATTTGCTTGAGATAATTTCTACACAAAATGATTCATCCATCCTGCTACATTGTTTCCCTAGCAGCAGAATCCCATTTAGAACTGAGAACAACTATGAAAGCAAAACAAGTTTCAAACACATGGTGGTTATCTGAAGTTGAATCTGCATTGCTATTGGCAAGAACCGTGGTAACAGTCCATGGTGGGGCTTCAACCTTGGCATTCCCACATAATTCAGCCTGTGGTTTAATATGCTGTCAGTAGAATGTTTTTTTCAGGACAATGAAGCAATAAGAAATCTGGAGAGGTGTTGGGCATAACATAAGAACATAAGAAGAGCCATGCTGGATCAGGCCAAAGGCCCATCTAGTCCAGCTTCCTGTATCTCACAGTGGCCCCACCAAATGTGTCCAGGAGCGCACGAGACTACATATCTGTCTCCTGATACTCCCCTGCATCTGGCCCTTGAAATACCCTGGTTTTAAGCCTGGAGATTACACATTTCCATCATGGTTTGTAACCTGTGATAGACTTCTCCTCCAGGAATCTGTCCAACTCCAACCCACTTTTGAAGGCATCCAGGCCAGATGCCATCACCACATAGTGTTCTAGTAGTGTGTGTTCTGCTTATATACCGCCCCATACCACTTCAAGTAGTCTCTGGGCGGTTTCCAGTTTTTAATTACAGTATTCAGGCTACACATTGCCCTCCAGCAAGCTGGGTACTCATTTTACTGACCTCAGAATGATGGAAGGCTGAGTCAACCATGGGCCTGCTACATGGGATTGAACCCCAGGTTGTGAGCACAGTTTTACCTTCAGTACAGGCATTTAACCACTGTGCCACGGGACTCCCTAATCCTTCTTGGATTCTCTGTTCCATCTCAGTTTACATCCTGTGGCAGAGACTTCCACAGACTAACAACATGCTGGGTAATTTTTTTCTTTTGTATGTTCTCACTCTCCCATCCCTCAATTTGAGTGGATTTCCCCTAGTTCTCGTATTTTGTGAGAGGGAGAAGTGTTCCTCTATCCACTTTACTCATGCCCTGCATTATTTTGTATGTCTCAATCATATCCCCCCTCAGGCGCCTTTTTTCCAGACTAAAGAGCCCCAAATGTTTTAGCCTTTCCTTATAAGGGAGGTCCCCCAGCCCAGTAATAAATTTAGTCAGTTTCTTTTGCACCTTTTCCAATTCTACTACAGTGGACCCTTGTATAACAAACAGCTTGTATAACATAAAATTTGTACAACATAAAAAATTTCGGAGATAGGGGAAATTTGCTTAACATAAATCGCCTATGGGGAAAATCCGTACAACATAAAAATGGGATTCCTCCATTTTCAATGCATTCCTATGGGAATTTGTATGAAGGAAAATTTGCTTAACCATAATTTCATTTGGAACTAATTAATTCCTTTGTACAAGGTACCACTGTATGTCCTTTTTGAGATGTGGTGACCAGAATTGTAAACAACACTCACAGCAAATTTTCAGGATTGCTAAGACCTTGCTTGCAACTGCTTCACATCTGTAATAGAGGAAGTGAGGGGGGGGGGAATGATCAGATACTAGTGGGCCTTACCCCCCCCCCCCCGAACAGTAGCTCTCCACAGACTGAATGTCCTTCAGCTCCCAAGAACTTCAAGGATACATAAGACAATCTCAGAGGAAAAGAGAAACAGCTATGGAGCACCTTGGAGTTCTGCTAAAAGAGCCAATGTGTCACCTTGGTTAGTATGTGGCAATAAGACTGGGGAGGAGCCTGGGAGTTCAAGTCCCCACTGAGGTTTGCTGGGAGATCCTCAGCCAGCCACCTGCCTTCGGCTTGACTCACCTCACAAGGATTCTGGGAGGATAAAATGACTGCTGGTGGTTGGGAGAACAAAGTGTGTCCTTCTGAACTGCTGAAGGACAGCTGGAACAAAGATCTGATAAATCAATAAAGTGATAAGATTTTTGAAGGGAGGGACTGCTGAATCCATTTGTATGACCAAATTACCTAAGACTCATTGAATGAATGGGGTAGATTTAATGATTCAAGTTTGAATTAATAATTAAATTTAGCCCCAAAAACCTGGTGCTGGGGAGATATTGGAAACAATCTACAAAATCCTTGGTGACTCTCTCAAGAAGTATAACATCTTGCTTCCTAGCAGAGAAGTTACAGCAGAAATGTAAAAATGCCCAGTAGCTTATCAACATGCTATGTCTTCATAGCACAAGATACTGTACTATCTCTTAAGCACTTTATGTAAGGGCTCTGTGAAATTAAGCAAGCGGAAATGATATTTTCCCTTCTGGGTAGCTAGAATATTAACCTGACATTTTTCAAAATGTTACAGTGGAGCCAGGGCTTATAAAATAAAAATGCATGGACTTGTTGATTGGTGGATTAATCCTTCTTGGATTCTCTGTTCCATCTCAGTTTACATGCAATTGTTCCAGTTGTTAAGGAGAATGTTGGGAATGGAATTCCCCAAATACAATAAACTATTCTGAATGCTGTCATTATAATGCAGAGTATTTTGTGTGTGTGTGTGGGGGGGAGTCTTGGCCATAATTTATCAGGCAATTAGGAGCCATTAACTTTACTAAAGGCCTGGTGTGGGTAGAGGTGAAAGTTACTAAAGGTTGGCATGGAAGCATTTGATTTTACACTGAAGCAAACTAGCAGTTCAAAAGCATGTAAATGCAAGTAGATAAACAGGCACCGCCCTAAAAAGCAGGAAGGTAAAACAGTGTTCCCTGTGGAGGAATGCATTCATCCATGCTGGCCACATGGCCACAAATTTGCACAACACTGGCTCTTTGGCTCGGAAATGGAGATGAGCACTGCACCTAGAGTCAGACACGACTAGCAAGCATTGCGGGGGGGGGGTGTACCTTTACCTTTAACATTCCTCAACATATTTGGGGATCTCCAACACGCCTATACACACAAAGTATTTTTCAAGTGCGCTTATGCATGTTGGGGGTCCCCAAGTATGTTGAGGAGTGTAGCTTTTGAGTAAAACCAAATGGTTCCATGTCCATCTTTAGCAGTTGGGGGTCAAGAAGCTCTTTTGTTCAATTTGGGGACAGGAGTTATTTTGCACTGTTATTAGGAGCTCATATCCCCTGAAAAAGGGCACTTTCCCAGTTACAACCATAACTTCCACAGCCTCTTAGTACAAGTTCAAAATTAGGCTAGTCGATATTGAAATAGAAGCCTGTAAATTACAAGGTGCTTTAAAATATCTCACGTTAGACTGCCATCTCTACAGATTTCAAGGGCCTTGGGTGTGGAATATATGTATGCACATTTATGTTGGCGATAATATGTGAGGTGAGCTAAATCCACAAAGTGACTAGTTTAAGACTGCCTGGAGAATACATGGTAAACACAAAAGGCAACCGCCCAAATATTGAATAGATCAAAACATCTATATTTCTGGACTGTTGCTGGACAACATCTTTAGAAGCAATGCCAGGATATATACCTGCACCTCCAAATCCACCCAGGGCTGTCTTAACAGCATTATAACACACACACACACACACGAGCAAAACAGTGTGATGGGCCCTGCCCACACAACCACTCACAGGAATAGAAATGTAAATTATCATTAAAATAGGGGAGCACTCCAAAAACAGAGTTTACACACACACACACACACACACACACACACACCATACCAGATGCTTGGATGATATATACCATGAGATTTGAATGCTGATGTGGGTGATTGGAAAATTAGTGTTAAATTCTGGTTCATGCATAGATTAGGATGGGGCCCCTATGCTTGTGGAGCCCCTGGCCACTACCTAGCATGCCCATGCATTAAGCCCTGAATCCACCTCTACACCACAAACGGGTCACCCACCCACGTACCCACCCACCCACTTATTCACCCATGTATGTGTTTGTGTGTGTGATTTTTAAAAGGTTTCCTTGGGGAAGAGCCCTGGGGCTATATAAAGGTTAAGTATATGTAGCACAACATTTTCCCTTTCTCTCCTTTGCCTCAGCTTCACACAGGGGCTCAATGCCAACTGAACATTGCTGGATCCAGCTGGCAGTCTCTGCGCACAAGTGAGGTTATGAGAAAGGTGGACTGGAGTTGGCTATGCCTACTTTACAGAATGAGAGGAATTTCTGGATGTTTGCTTAAGAAATTGAGCAGCACACCATTGTACCTCCGTGGAACCACAGTTTTCAATTAATCCCAGCCTTCAATCTCAGAAGTATTATGGGTGGGCCATAATCCATACAATATGTAGAAATGCTGGTTAGGTTAAAAAAAAGCTGAGGTTGTCTGACATTCTTTTGTGAATACATTTCATTTATAGAACATACATTCAACTATGTTGAAAGAAAGCAGCTTTCCTCTCACCATATGAGTCTCCATACTCTAGGGTACCATCTAATGAACAGAGCTTATTTTAAAAGTTATTTTTAAAAGTGAACATGTTAGAAGTTTTTATGGAACCATGTTACTCTATACTTTATTACCTGTTACATTAATAGTAAGGTATTGCTAACATTTTACTTTGTAAACTAGTTTTAAAAGTTATTTGTTGTAACCCCCTAAAAATATGCCCCCAGATCTTTCTAAAACAAACGTTTGGAAGTCAAGAGTAAACTTTGTTCAGCACAGCACCAAAGTACATTATTTCATAGAAGAATTGTTGTTGTGCTTCATAACCACCTAGTTTTATAGGTATCAGCCCTACTTGCTACACGTTACTTAAAAGATATGCTGATGAAAACACTTACTGTACAATATCTGCTGAAATGAACATGTTGATTGTGGGGACATATTCCAATCTGGCCTCAGTTCAGTTAGTGGATTGAGCCCAATTATTAATGGATTGCACAATCTGTCACCGCACATCCCTTAGCCACTCTAATTTTGTTGCCTATCCACTGTTTGGAGAGATCCTTCTGGAATCCCTCACTGGGGATTTCAGGCAAAAATAAAAACAAAACAAAACAAAACAAAACAAAAGAGACAAACATGTGGCACCTTAAAGACTAACTTTCATATTTTAATGTGACGTTTCATGCACATGTGCACTTCTTCAGACATATAGCAGCAGAATGAGGTGTGAGATACTATATAATATGAGATATATATTTCATAGCAGATATTGATAGGCTGTAGTCTATATAGCCATTGGCTGTAGTGTATAGAGTTGGGGGGTGGATAGGGGAGGGGAGGGAGGAGGAGGGGGAGAAGAGAATGGGAGTTTTTAAGTTAGAGTCCATGAAAAAAATGATAATGTAGAGATTTTACCTTAGAGTCCATGAAAAAGTGGCAATTTGATAATGACTCAAAAAACCCTGACTTATGTTCAGTCCCTTATTGTGTGTGTCCATCATGGATATAAACCTTATTTCAGCTGTTTCCCTTTGTAATCTTGATCTGTAATGATTCTGTTCCAAAACGGTGACCTTCAGGTCCTTCAAGGAGTGTCCAGGTAAACTGAAGTGATTTGAGAGACGTTTCTGTGTATCGTAGTTTCTTATGTCAAACTTGTGTCCATTGATGCGTTTTCTTAGAGATTGTCCTGTTTGTCCAGTGTAGAGAGCAGAAGGGCATTGCTGGTAAAAGATGGCATAGATCACATTAGTTGAGGAGCAGGTGAAGTTGCCCTTGATACTGTATGTGACATTGTTGGGTCCTGTGATTGTGTTGCCAGAGTAGATGTGGGAGTGGGCCAACCAGTGACTAATGAGTTTCAACATTCTTAAGTGCAGAGTGATGCACGTTGGGGCAAAAAACCCAATTACATTTATAAACTGATGGGGTCTGAACTCTCTGCAACAAACTAGGAAAGGGACCTTGGTGTCCTGGGGGGACAGCTTGATGAATGTGTTAACCCAGTGTGCCGCAGCAGTGGAAAACAAACAAACTCAATGCTAGGGATAGTTGGGAAGGCTATAGAAAATAAGTCAGCAGGTGTCATTTTGCTTCTTCTATAAATCTATGGTGAGGTCCCATTTGGAATATTGTGTACAGTTCTGGTCACCATATCTCCAGAAGGATATTATGGAAATGGAAAAAGTGTGTGTGTGTGTGGGGGGGGACCAGAATGATTAGGGGACTGGAACACCTTCCTTACCATCTGAGGCTGCAACGGCTGGGCCTCTTCACTGTTGAATGACGATGCCGAAGAGGTGACCTGATTGAAGTTTATAAAATCATACGCGGTGAGGACAAAGAAGATCAGGAAAAACTGTTTTCCGTATCGCACAACACTAGAACTAAGGGGCACGCCATGAAACTTTTGGGTGCTAGATCTCAAACAAATAAGAGAAAGTACTTTTTTCACCCAGAGGATCACTGGTCTGTGGAACTCCCTGTCAGAAGCAGTGGTGACAGCTGTCAGCCTTGACAGCTTTAAGAAAGGATTAGACAACTTCATGGAGAACAAGGGTACCAATGGCTATCATTGTGGATGCCTAAGGACAACCTCCAGGTTGGAGAGATAGGCAGGATATCTCTCAATGCCATTTGCAGGGAATCGTAAGCAGGTGAAGACATCTGCTTGAGAATACCCTGAAGCAAATGGTGAGACACTGTGTGAGATAGAATGCTGGAATGGATGGGCTGTGGCCTGTTCCAGCAAGGCTCTGGTTTCTTTTCAGATCGTATAAGGCTGTTCTTTTGTTCTTATGTAAACTGCTCCGCATGTCCCATCTCCTGGCTTTGTGATTTGGCTGAGGGAGGCAGCCAGTACCCCAAGCTATCTTGCTCTCCTGTTACAGTGGTGAAGCACAGCCCAACTGCCAATGTTGTTGATTCTGAAACTGGAATGGGAGCAGGCACCATACTATTTTGTGGTGCAGCCAGCCACATCTGTTGGGTCTTCCTTGTTTAGGCCTATCCACCAATTTTGCCATCTCATTGCAGGATACCTAGCTCCAGATTCTTTGAGGCCTGCCCTAACCACTTCCAACTGTCCCTGTTATTTCCCTACCTCATCCTGCTGCCTCCTCTTCACCATTGCTGCAAATGGACAGTGTAGCACTGTGTGCCATTTGCAGCCCCACAGCCTGCTCACTGCCCCCATCTGTCACCTCCCTACCTGGTCCTGCCTCCTCCTCCTCCTCCTCCTCCTCCTCCTCTACTGCTGCCATCTTGAGAGACAGGCCAAGCCTCCCTACCAGGAGCCAGGCCTGTCTCTGTGCATGTCTCGTCTATTAGCTGATAGGCAGAGGCTTGCACAGAGACTGCAGGCTAGCTCCTTGAAGGGAATCCAGGCCTGCTGTGTCTCAAGATGGTGACAGAGGCGAAGGACGAAGAGGAGAAACAGGACCAGGTCGGAGGGGATGGGGACACTGGGAATGGAGTGGGGGCAGGAGTGAACAAATGTTATTCCCCTTATATATCTTGCACCCATGGAGATGGACCCCATGACACCCCCACCCCCACACACTAGGCCAGTGCCTGAGTCAGTCCTGCCAAAGCTGCCCCAGGGTGGACATTGTTGTTCCCCAGCACAAGAAGCTTGAGGGGACTCCAGTACCACCTTAAAGACCAGCTTAGATCAAGAAGGGAGACTGTGGAGCAACAGGGTGGGCAGTATGTCAAGAGAATCCCTATTCTGCTCTGGGCTTCTGCTTTCAGATATAGCTGGAAAAACTGCCAGGGATAGAGACAAGTCCTTATGGAGTGTCCTGCCCTTGTGTATAAAAGTAACTCATCTGGCTTTGAGTACTGTGTTATCTCATCTTGAGGGCAGCACCGTTTGAACCTATCTCTTTAGGCTCTCATCCCATCCCCATGATGGGGTTGGCAATAAGAAAGAGCAGAGTTTTCATGCTGGTCCTTGTTCTCCTTCATACAATTCTAATCCGTTTGGGAACTGGAATTCCTAAATAGGGCTTTTCGATTTGCATCCCTACTCAGCATGCCTGAAGTTCTGCAGGCCCAGATTGGTCCATACAGTAATGAGTTGCGAGCCATTTAAAGGTTTAGCATTGTAGCAACTTAATTATGTTGCATCAAGTTGTTAAACAAGTGAAATGACATCAGCGGGGCTGACAAATTGTTATGGATGGAAGCAGGAGAAGGCAGAAGGCTGGTCTGCCTCATAACAAGAATTCCTTCTAAACCTGCTCTGTGTTCTCCTCATCACTCAAACCCAAAGTGCTCTGAGGAAAATAGGGTGGATTTGTATATGCTTTGAATCTAGCATGCATTATCTTAGATCTGCTCCAAATTCTAAACACAATCAGCTGTTCCATGCTGAGCCTATTTATTCCAGTCTTTTGGAGACAGACTGTCTCATAAAAGGTATGTGAGGAATATAAGGTACATTAGGAAAAAGAGTAGAATAATTTCACACACACACACACACACACACACACACACACACACACACACACACACACAGAGAGAGAGAGAGAGAGAGAGAGAGAGAGAGTTTTTAATTATTTACAAATCATGAAAATTTGAATGCTTCCCAAGAAATCGGGTGATGCAAAGGATGCCAGAGTTCACAATCACAGATGCTGAAAATTGTTTTCATATTTAATATAGCAGAGGCAGCATTGAGGTTACAAGGAGCTGTGAGAGATGTCAGGATGGTGACTTTCCTATTTGCCCATTTCTTTGTACAGAATCCACAAAATGCTTCATTCTTCCTCGAATCAACTTGTATAGAAGAAAAGCAGAATAGTTTCTCACAAGGTGCATGTGTTGGTGGTGACTATGATCAAGAGTTTTAATCATAATAATCACCTTGGAACTGCAGAGCTAGATGGATCCCTATCTATGGATCATGGACTCCAGTCCTAGTTAAGGAGAAATACTGAAGAATTAAACACCCAACCTCTGGCATCTCAGAGTGATATCTAAACCACCGAGCTATCTAGCAGTTCTTACATTTAAGAGATTATAGATTGGGTCCAGAGACTAGATGCAACTAAATGGATCAGTTATCTTGGCCCGGATCAGTTTAGATTGGGGTAAAGATAGTTGTTGCTTTGAGAGGCGTGGTATGTCAACTGAGACATTCTCGGCATCCACATGCAAGGATCAATCACACTGCGACTCAAGCAACTCTATTTAGCACAGTTTAGTCTGATCTTCCTTTCAACAGAAATGAAAAATCCAAAAATGGCAAAAGAGAAAAAAAATCATGCCTCCTCCACCATGCTTTGCCTAGGTTGCTTTAGGGATGGGCTATTCGTTTCGGAAGCTACCGGTTTCAAACAGGTATGTGAGCCCAGCTGGTGTTCGGTAGCCTCTGAAATGCAATCAGCCAATCCCTTACCTTGCTCTGTGCCCACACAGGTCGGAGCTCCAATGAGGAAGAGGCCTCCAACGTCACCATTCCTTCTCCCTGGTGCTGGCCAATCAGACATGGAGGCGGGATGATGTATTTGCATGCACAGCTCCTGATTGGCCAGCACCAGGGAGAAGGAACGATTATGCCAGAGGCTTCTTCCACATTGGAGCTCAGCCCCGTGCGGGCGCAGAGCAAGGTAATGCTGATTGCATTTTGGAGACTTCTGAACACCAGCTGGGCTCGCGCAGGTCATTTCAGAACCAGTAGCCTTCAAAACAAATAGCCCATCCCTAGACTGCTTAACAATTGTGAAAAATGGGAAACTTCTTAGGCACAGCACATCAGCAGTGCTTTGAAAAGGCTTTTTAATATGCACTTTTAAAGCTTTGTTGAAATGTTACCACAATTAAAAGAAAATGCAAAGCTTCTTCTCCCTTTTCTTCTATAGGTGAGCAGCCAGGAAGCTTTCTGTTCCTCAAGATCATTAAGTGGTGTCAGCAAAGGCACACCCACTTTGGTTCAGTTCCAGTGGTTGCACACTCTGGAAGGGAACCAAAATGGAGCAATTCTAGCAGCGCAAAAAAAACCCTAAAACAGTAGACCCTGTAACTACTCAACAAGGTGCAGGTAGGCATCAGTCATAGCAGGGAGGTATATACTTCATGTGGTCACCAGAAAAAGGAGTGAACCAGACTGTCATGAATCCAGAGCCCAACTGATTACACCCGTGGTTAAAGTAAGCCTTTTGAAACCAATAGGGTGTGGGAGGATGATGCC
Source organism: Phrynocephalus guinanensis (assembly GCA_037367245.1). Classification (NCBI taxonomy): domain Eukaryota; kingdom Metazoa; phylum Chordata; class Lepidosauria; order Squamata; family Agamidae; genus Phrynocephalus; species Phrynocephalus guinanensis. Next base: position 55,630,280 of record CM074740.1, read on the forward strand.
ACATTTTTTCTATGGCAGTCCAAATGATCAGAATAAAATGTCCAAGAGTACTTCACTTCCGCTATGTTGATTTTTTTTTAAATCTATCCTTTACCACATATTTGAACTGTATACATTATTCCATATGGAAAAAGTATACTAGAAGGTTCACAAATGTGTGAATTTGGAGACCACAATTTATTTGTCTAGCAGCGGGTTTCAAGAGCATGGGATGGAATATTTAGTCAAGAATCTCAAAACCACTTAAGTTCTTTTCCATTCTTAGAGATATCATTCCAGGGAGCAAAAAAAAGTCAGCAAATGACTACTCTAAGTTACTCTAGAGAGATCAAGATGCAGAAATGCTGCCTTGCATTTAAACATCTTTTATTGTCTAAGCATCTTGTAAAAAGGGACCCTATAATCAGACATACTATTTATGGTCTGAATTCTCATTTGAAATCAAACGGTTGTTAATATTTTCCACCATTCAACATATTTTAGGCCAAAGTAGACAGTTGGCTATTCAACTGGTACATAATTATAGTTATTCTTGTTTTGTATGCTGTTTGATTCAGCAGAACACTTTGTGGGCAGCTGCTTTGCTGTGCTACATATTTTATGACCTTATGAGGGCAGCCTTAGAGACCAAGAGGTTCTTGATGTTTTCATTGGTTTGTAAATTAATTTATGGATTACTGTGAGGCAGCTCATAGCCTCATCTTTGTCACCAAAGTATTGTATGTTATTAAATGGTATCAATGGCCTAATACAAAGGGGAATAAGATGCAGAAGCATTACCTGTATTCTACCTTCAGCTCAGTTCACTGAAATCAGCACAAATGTTTCCAAGGAGAGAGAAACAAGAAAAAGCACTATTCTATGCTGATTGTCAAAAGTTAACCTGGGAAATGTATTAAGAGAATCATTTTTGTGCTGCAACCTGGTTTGACTACTTATAAGTTCCCCATTCCTACCGACAAATTCCTGCTTTTGATGCAGCTCAACAATGAACCATGGTAAGATGGGCAAATAGCTTGGTTTTAGTTTTTTTATTCCACAGATTGCTTTCAAAATGTACTGTTTTTGCACAATGCTGTGCCTGGTTCAATTTGGCTGTTGGTTCATTAAGAAAGTGGTTCCAGGTACTAAGTAATGTTTCTAATTTGCCAATCTTGACATTAAACAATGGGAAGTATGGAATTACTAGACAAAACCCACTCCCAGTTTCTGTGGAGTCAACTTTAAAGATTCCTGTAGAGGTAACTCAGCAAATGTGTTTGTGACTGGTTTTTACAATCTCCCTCACCCCAATTGCAGGCAAAAATTGAACAAAAACAAAACAAAACAAAGGACACAAAACATGTGGCACCTGTAATGTTTCGTGGACACGTCCACTTCTTCAGACATATAGCAGCAGAATGTGTGTAATATAATGTGCTGATATATACATTTCATACCAGATGTTCATTGGTGGATAGGAGAGGGGGGAGAGGGAGAGATGATTAGTTGTAGATGTGGTGGGAGGATTTGGCCAGGGGTGGTAGATATGTTAAGATTTGTTAACGGGTCTGTGGAGGAGGGAGAGATGATTAAGTGTGCAAATGGTGGGAAGGAAGATTTGGCTAGAGGTCATAGATATGTTAAGTATTGCTAATGGCTCTGTGGCCAGGGTCTGTAGAAATGTTAAGTGTGGTTTTAAGGTAAATTCCTCAAGAGTCAGAAACCAGAACCAGATGGAGTGGGTTGAGGTATGGTGGTGGAAGAGAGAGATGAGAGAGTAAGAGTTTTTACCTTAGGGTCCAGGTGGGAGATTCAAATCCTTCAAGGAGTGTCCTGGTAGACTGAAATGGTTTGAGACAGGTTTCTGTGTATCATGGTTTCTTATATCAAATTTGTGTCCATTGATGCATTTTCTTTGAGATTGTCCTGTTTATCCAATGTAGAGTGCAGATGGGCATTGCTGGCAAAATATGACATAGATCACATTGGCTGAGGAGCATGTGAAGTTGCCCTTGATATTGTATGTGACATTGTTAGATCCTGTGATTGTGCTGCCAGAGTAGATGTGTGGGCAGAGATGGCATCGAGGTTTGTGGCAAGGTTTAGATCCATTGTCCATTTTGTTGTTTTCTAATCTTGTGTGCATTAGTATTTGTTTGAGGTTGGGAGGTTGTCTGTAGGCAAGTATGGGTCTCCCACCAAGAGCTTTGGAGAGTGATGGGTTCTTGTCAAGGATGGGCTGGAGAAAGCATTTTGTAGATCCTTGAGCTTGGAGTCTCTACCCTGTGGATCAGAGCAGATGCAGTTGTAGCTAAGGGCTTGGCAATATACGATTGATTTTGTTGTGTGCTCAGGATGGAAGCTTGAAGAATGCTGATAGGTATACCGGTTGGTTGGTTTTTGGTACAGTGTGGTGCTAAGATGCCCCTGTTGTAGTTTCACAGTGGTGTCCAGAAAGTTCACCTGTTCTGTGGATTGCTCCAGGGTAAGGTTGAGGTTTGGGTGAAAACCATTGAAGTCCTGGTGGAATTTTTTTAGGGATTCCTCTCCATGGGTCCAGATCAATAAAATGTCATTAATGTATCTCCAATAGAGAAGTGGTATCTGGGTGCAGTGATTAAGAAAGCGTTGTTCCAAGTCAGTCATGAATATTTTCGCGTATTATGGGGCAATGCCCATTGCGGTTCCATTAATCTGGAGTAGTTTTTATTGTCAAAAGAGAAATAGTTGTGTTGAATTCTTCGTTATTTTGGATGGTGTTTGTAATAGTTTATAGTCCATTTACATGTGGTATGTTGGTAGAGAGGTCTAGGATGGTATTATCGGGTAGGTTCTGTATGGACTGAAATTTCCTTAGAGTGTCTGTGGTGTCCCTTACATAACTGGGTGCATTGGTAGGATAGGATTTGAGAATGTTGTCTAAGTATCCAGACACTCCAACTGTGATGGTGTTGATGCTTGATGCAATCTGTCAGCCAGGGTTACCTTGTTTATGTATTTTTGGTAGGAGATAGAAGGTTGCTGGTTGAGGTTCTTGTGGTGTATTTTACAGGATTTGTTCACATACGTTTCCAGGGAGATCTTTCATGGGGTTCTGTAATTCCTTTCGGCATTTGCTGGTTGGATCTGTGGTTTGGGGCTGGTAGAATTTGGTGTTAGTTGTCTTTGGGCTTCCTGTGTTTTGCTTGATTGGTCCATGATGGACACAGCACTGTTCTTGTCAGCTTCACTATATTGGGATTGCTGCTGAGGCTGTATATAACACCCCATTCTTTTTTTGTGAGGTTATGTGTTAAGTGTGGTTCCTTGTTGATTTTCTCAATCCTGGCCCGGTGGTAGAAGCATTTGATGTAGAGTTCAAGTTCTTTGTTGTGGCCTTCTGGGGGAGTCCAAGTGGAATTCTTTTTGTTGTATTGTGGTGAAAAAAAATTCTTTTTTCACATCTGAACATTTGACTGCACTATTTAAAAAAGTAATTGTCTCAGTAAGTCTTGCCAATGTAAAGGACTGACTAAATTTCACACAGCTGTATGAAGGCAAAAATGGTATTGAAACCCCACTGCTACCAGTTGGCTTATCATTCCATCAGATTTTTTTTTTTAGTTTCTGTGCTTTGGGTAAGGAAATCTAGTGACTTTCTTCTGCATTTTCTTCAAAAATATTCATGAATGACCTGGAACAATGCTTTCTTAACCACTGCAACCAGAAACCACTTCTCTATTTGAAATACATTGATGACATTTTATTGTTCTGGATCCATGGAGAGGAATCCCTTAAAAATTCCACCAGGACTTCAATGGTTTTCACCCAAACATCAACCTTGCTGAAGTGTGTTTGGTGAACCTGTTCTGATTGGTGGCAACATATGAGCAAAATCCTATCGCCTAACATAAGCAAAGTCCTAAGTTTCTATCCATTCTACTCTAGTAAATCAAGCCCCAGCTGCAGCTCTAGGGGTCTCAGACATTACAAGGAATGGATCAAAATCCACAATTTAGCTTATGTTATACAGCAAGATTTTGGACGAGTCTTAGGAGAATCGTGTAAGGATGTCCATACGCAGGTCAAACTGTTCTAGATCCTTAACACACTTGTCAAATCTGTTGGTTTCATATGGTATTTCTTTGCCAGAAACTGTTCCATCGAATTATGTTTTGCCATGTTAATTTAAAAACAAAACTCCTGGTATTGAAGAAAACCCAAACATCAGAACAGACGAGGGCTGGTTCAATGTGTAGCCTGCATAAACTTTAAACCACACAGAGACTACTTGAAGTGGTATGGGGCGGTATATAAGCAGAGCATTTTGCTTTTTTGCTTTCACACCCATGAAGTTGTTTTACAATGGTTAATCCAAACGTGCAACAGGTTTTATTGCGGCAACTGGTAGCAGGCTGGTGTATATTAGTCAAGCAATATTAAAATGAATGTTTTCTTAGACATGAATGAAATTTCACACCCCCACTGCTACCAATTGGCATTTCATTCCATCAGATGTTTTCAATTAAATAGGATCTCCTTCCAAAGGATTTGAAACAAGACTTGAACAATATGGAACTGGGAAACATCTATAAAGTGTATATTTGGACAGTGGTTCCAGCAATCAATTACCAATGGCCATGTGTCAGCTGAGACTTCAGGAAGTTGGAATCTAAAATACTGTATCTGGTGGGTCAAATGTGTTGCCTAGTGCTGTAAATTTTACTCATTTGAACCAATGGATCTTATGAAAGAGTTGACTTAATTAAACATCCATTGGTTCAACGGGTCTTCTCTAGTGCAATTTCTTGTGCTAAGCAACAGATTTTTAGCCCATTTTGTTCAGTTCTGTATTGCTAAACTTGTAAATACCAGCATGTGCTTCTCATTTTAATCTGCACTTAAGCTGCAGTCGATTTTATAAGCTTCTTTTCCATTAAAACCACAATACACCATGTAGAAAGAAAAGGACTCCAAGTGGTCTGAGGCCTAGTGCCACCCGACAGCCAGTACAAATATGGCAAGAATTCACACTTATCCCCACGGAAACAACACATCAGGAGGGGACTTGCTCCTGCACTTTTAAAAAAAGCATGGTTAGGTTTTGCAATTTGTCACATAAACACTACTGCCATCCTGTGGTGAGCCAAAGCAAATCCTAAGATTTGGTGGGGAGCAATAGAAGATGCCTATCTTTCATCGATCAGGGCTCAAACCACCATTTTGATCCTTTTGTCCAATCACTGTAACACAAAGACACCTCCCATGGTTTCAAAGACACTACTGCATAGATTGTGGGTCCTGATGGCTATTTTAGTGTTTCGTGTTTAAATGTTTTTATTGTTTTGAATTGTCCATTGTCATTTTAATATTTTAACTGTTCATTTTGATTGCAAGCTGCCCAGAGACCTTTGGGTAGTGGGCGGCATATAAGTTGTATAAATAAATAAATAAATAAATAAATAAATAAATTTCGCACAGCTGGGCCTTTTTTGGCTAGGCCTTAATAAGCCTGCCAATATTATTAAATGAAGCTCTAGTGAGCAAACACAAGGGTTACATATGAGATATGCTGCATATATGCCACACAAAACTCTACTTACTTTAGCCAAGTACAATTAAAGTAATTAGTTAAACCCAGCAGCACAGGTTAATTACGTGACCTGAGAACCTTATGTCCTTGTGCCACATAGTAGAGAAAGCAAGTTCGTGAACCAAGTCTGTGTTCCTTAAACACAGAGGTGTGAAGTCATTACACCACGTGTGGCTTTTCTTTAAAATATATATACACAAGAAACAAACTCTTTCACTTTTTGGCTTTACTTGCATTATTTTACAAAGATTAGGTTTCATTGAACATATAAAAATAAGTCCCCTCCCCAACAATAGTGAGTGCCGATAATAGTTTTATATGCAGAATGTAGCAAAGAATTTAGGACAGAAGGAAAGCCTAACCAGCGAGAGGATCCAAAAGCAGTCTAAAGTTAATCCTAAGGTAACTAGCAGTGCAGTGTTATAAACATGAAGCAGCTTTATATTAGCAATAATTTTTACAATTGTTTTAAATACAGAAATAGCACCTTTTACAAAAAGAATTGAGACATGTAAACGTGGTAGGTAGATTCAAGTATATAAATTATGCACAGATTAGTCCCCTTTAGTACCATAACATGGAATTTTTAAAAGCCCTGAAATCCTGCACAACTGTATATTATGTGCATGTGTGTCAGCGCAAACTATGTGCCAGCCCTTCTCAAAGCAGGGTCCCCCCCCTCCTCTGCATGTTCAGAAGTCATGCAACAGAGTTATGACCATTGGCTGCCTTTGAGTCACTAGCATGGAAGGTCCTTGGCCTCCCTGTTACCATAACATTACTATTTGTTCTGTTTACAACAACCTGTCCTTGCAGTGATTCACAGCAAAAAGATTGGGCCCGGGGAATGTCCGCCCTCTTGCCATACCAGGCTGGTGAAAAGAAAATTAGTATCTAATTTTGGTCCTGTGGATGTTGATGGGCAGCAACCCCCCCCCCAATGATTATTGGCCATGATGGTTGGACCCGATGGAAGTTTTAAGTCCAACAATATTTGGAGCGTTCTGATTCGGTATCCAATTCAGCTGTTTGTATTAATGGAAAATGTACCACCTTGCTGCTATAATGAAAGTACAGAAACTCTGACCTGCTAAGCAGCAATATCGACCCATCCAGTGGTGCAAGGTTAGCACAGCTTTAATAAGCCTTCTCCTAGGAGAATTAACAGGCCAACTATAATAGGAGGAATTTCTCCTTCCTTAATGATGCCTTTTGAAGTCCAACTTTCTGTTCACAGCCTTTCACGGATGTTCCTGCCACACAGATGGTTGTTGCGTCCCCCACAAAAGTTTTGTGAAGCTGAATGCAAACAAATGTACTCATCAAAAAGAAGCTGTGGGAAGAATAAGTTCACTTCTTTCAGTCGTCCTGCTTATTCCATGTGACCAAACACAGCAACAGCAGGCCCAAGAAAGGGGTGCTTTGAGTACTGAATACTAAAGGCTTGAGAGAAAATATGCTTTGAGTCAAAAGTGGTACCAATGTTAAGTCAGCTGAGAACAGGCAGGCATGCCATTGTGTGACCCTGCCTGCAATAATTATGCTTGGCAATGTTTCTGTCTAACAGAAAATCTCATTTCATTTGAAAAACGTTAATTTACATGTATAAAACAAACCAGGTAAAAGTCACAAAAAACACTATCTACATTATGTAGTGTAAAATCATTTTAAAAAAAAACTAACAGTAACTGGAAACAACAAATTAGGTCCTGTGGCAGTTTGAAGACCAACCAGCATAAGCTTTTGTAAATCTGGTCCATTTCATCAGTGCAAAGGACTACATCCGTGGAAGCTTATGCCCTTATAAACACATTGGGTCTTGAAGTTACCACAAGAGTCTTTGTTGTCTTTTCTGCAACAGATTAATAAGGTTACCATTCTGAAAATAATAACAGTAATTCTCTTTCTGTATGTTTTAAATTTCCTGATTTCACTGTGATGATTTAAAATCTACCAGTTTGTCATTCTCCTTGTAAGGCTGTTATTGGCATAACCTAACATAAATACACTGTATTTCCAACACATAGTGCTGTGCCACTAAAATTACTTCATTTGCTTTTAGTAAAAACATTTCCTTATTTTAATTAAATCTAAAACATACGCATGCACCCCCCCACACACACACCATCTTTCTCAACCTGACGAAATGACAGGTTAGTTTTAGACCTCCACAAACATGTATCGCAAATCAAAAAGGAGCCAATATTGCTACTTCTTGCTTGATTATAGACTTAAAGATTATACAATGATGGCTTTAAAAGCACTGCACGTAATGAAGTAAACTCAATGCGTACTACCCAATTCATTTGTAAAATGCTCACTGCTCTTATATACCACTAGCTACAATTTGGAATTCCCAATTACTGTAATATGCATCCTTCGCAGGTATCCACAGGCAAATCTAGCTTCTTTCACTAATCACTCCATAATTTGGCAATTTCTATTCTAGTCAACAAGTTCCCCATTTCACACTAGATATTCCTCCTGACCTCAACAGCTCCTTGCGACATAAATACTGCACTCAAAGTGTTTTTCAATAGAAATTGGATACATTCATTGCGTAACTCTTCCAAAGCCTGTGTTCCAAGCACCTCCATTGAAGTAGCAACAACTTCTTACAGAGCCTGTGGCATATTTATAGCTAAGGCAGTCTCAGTGCAATGCGATAAATGAAGTTTCAGCTCAGTTATAAAACAGGAATTACTGTAGCAGCCTATAATATGTAGGCACTAAGCATGAATTGCTACCGGAGATGGGCACGAACAGATGGTTCGAAAGACATGTGAATGTGTGTTTCGTGGTTCAGTGCCCCCACCTCGCCACCCAGAGAGGCTGGAGCAGGGAAGCTGGTGTGCTGCTTCTGAGTGGGCACCCTCCAATGGGGACAGAGTAACAAACCATGGGACACCTATCAGGTTGTCATCCAAACCAGCAGTTCACACCCATCTCCAACTGCTACCATACATGTTTTTAGAGACCCGAGCACCTAGTCTCTACGGGAGCCTTCCGCGACCTAGTGCTATTTGTAACCAGCTGAAGGATTCTGGGAGTTGTAGTACAACATAACCTGGAGGCCACCAGGTTGGAAAAAGGCTCCTTTTTAGGTTCAGGAAAAGGTTTTGCGCCAATTCAGAAACATGTACATTTTGTGCAGGAACAGAGACAGACTAGAGAACTACAAAGCTCCTTAATACAAGCCCTACTGGAAAACTGAAAACTTCACAGTTATTTTGGTCTTCACGTATTTCACAGGAGTACATTCGTCTGTACTGCACATTATCTGATTTTTGCATAACAAGTGCAGAGAAAACTGTACCTCTATCAACCACATTCAAGTACTCTGCCAAAGCCTGCAGTGCTGAAGTTGCAAGTGAGGCCCGCTGGACTGTAGCTCCCCCTTTGGGGATTTTGGGACAGACACCGTTAAACCTGCTCACATATCCTATCGCGAATAAGATTAACTTTTCGTTTTCTTAGCACTCTCCCAAGTACATGGTAATGGGAGGTTTCCAAAGCACTGGCACCTATACAGTGTGGAAGTTTGATAGTTTTCATATAACAAGGGTGGATTCACCAGAGAGAAAGTTAACACAGGTGCGGTGTGTGGGAAGTGTCCCTTTGGAACGGCAGCTCAACACATTCTCTCTCTTCCTCTCGTGTAATTAACCAATTCTCCCCATAACCTGCTACAAAGGCTCTATTCTCAGCTGCCTGCGCCTCAGCAAATGGGCAGGATTAGTCGGCGCTGTTGCTTGAGATCTCCAATCTTCTCTGAGCAGAACTCGCACCTCGGCTCTGACTGCCTTCACTTTTCCTCCACAACACAGGCTCCTCCAGGCTGCCGGGGGTCTTGAAAAATGCTTCTTGGGGCGCAGGACGCACATTCTTAGGTGTCAGCGGGGTTGAAGACGGCTGTTCATAAGGAAAGACAAAGGGGCTCAGTTTTCTTCTCAAGACCAACGCTTGCCCCCCAAATGAAGAGTTCTTAAATTCATCCATTTGTTTATTTTAAACGATTGTAAGCTGCAGGGAACAGCAATTATCAATCAAGATGGAACCGGGACTTCACCCTAGGGCCTCGTCTGGCAATGCGTTACCCTGGTTTGAGTCTGGCAACTGGTACGCTAACACCAAGGCGGATCAACACTCTGGAAAGGAACCCGTCTCCCCATTTTTTAAAATAAAATTGGAGATATTTTATCTGGCCTTTCGGTTTCTGAAAAATGTCTAAGGCAGTGGGGGGGGGGAGAAGCAAAGGGCCAACTGGAGTGAAACAGTCTGCATCAATATTAACATCAAACAAAATTCGCAATCAGAAAACTTTTGTTTTTTTAAAAAAAAACAGGGTTTTGTCCAGTTTGGCCTTACCTTACGGCAGGGCTGTTCAACTTTGAACAGGCCAAGGTCTACTTTTTCCGCCCAAAGTGCCTGAGGTCTACTACACTAATACCTCTATCTGTTCCGAGCACGTGCTCATAAGTAAAAACTTTTGTAAGTAGAGCACTGGTTTCCCATAGGAATGCATTTAAAACCCATTAATCTGTTCTGGAGGGAACAGATTTCAATGTGCCATGGCCTTTGAACTGCCCCGCTCGCTGAGACAGTGGGCTGGCAGACCCAGAACTTTTCTGGGGCAGTGGTGGTCCTTGGAATGGGGGAGTGAGGGGTGGAGTACTTATCCCCTCAGTTTTTTTTATTGATGGCCGGTGGGTTACTTTTGAACCCTTCACGGTCTACCAGTAGCCCACGGTCTACCTGTTGGGCGGGCCTGCCTTACGGTGATCACAAGTAGTGACCATCCTGACTGAGTGTGGTTCAAGAAATGTGCATGTCCCCCTCCCTTGCTGACCCAGAACCTACAAGTGCAAGTCATTATGAACTGCACAGTCAGAGGCTCCATCTGACTTTGGGGAATGTATACCTCATTGCCCTGTCACTTCCAGAGAAGCAATACTGTATATCCAAGTTGGGAGGCATGAACCGGCTGGCTGCCTTCTGCAGCAATATGAGGGATTCTGGATGCATCCTGTGGAAAGCTGTGGACTTTTTGCTTGAAGGTGAGGGGTTTAGTGGGACGAAATATGCACAAATAAGTGTAAGAGTTATACTTTAATTTATTTATAGCCTCAGTTGTAAACACCCAATGGAGCTGTTTCACGAATAGGCCCCTGTGTTTACAAGATTACAAAATAAAATTATTTCTAAAAAGATTAGAAATAATCTCACGGACTTGAGCTACCAGAGGTGGAACAGAATTTATAACTCAGAGAGCGCTTGCTTCTTTAAATAGAGACCTTTTGCAGAGACCCCTCGCCCTCTGAGTTGTGCAATGCCCATGGGACTCCTGATCTTTAGCATCTCACCTGCTGCAATTTCAGAAGGGCAACCGGGTGCCCCATGCAAACTGGCGCGTCTGCTTTAACAGAGCCGCAAGCAGTTCTCAGCACAGGGCTCAGGTGTACGGCTGAATGAATATGCTGGTGCGGTTCCAGCGTCGGTAGCGGTGATGAATGGGGAGTGACGACCGCTGGGGTCCCAAGGAAAACAGGTGTTGTCGATGTCAGGCCGGGCATGCTCAGATTCAGGCAGGGGACATTTGGGAAGGAGCCAGCAGGAACGGAAGAGAGTTGGCTCGTGGTTACTGCTGGGGAATAGATAACAGGGAACGATGCCAGCGCTGTAGAAGGAACCATCATATAGGGAACGTTAAGTGAAGGTAAATGGCTTGCAGGTAGGTTGGCAGGAACACGGGACTGGCTGGCAGGGAACAGGAAATTAAAACCATTTAAACCTAAGTGAGAGAAGAACAGAAGCAAATTTTCAGTTAGCAAAAAAAATACTCGAAGTGCCCTTTTCCCTGAAGAAAGACAACTTAAATATAAGATGAAAATAAGTACAGATTAGTCATAAGACAAATAAGCCACAAATTAACTGACTCTGACTACTGGCTCAATTGGGAGGGTCGGAATGTGTATGGGTATAACTACTGAACAAGATGGTTCTTCTGCAATAGAATTCAAGCAATTGGATATCACTGTTTTAAAAGAAAGCAGGTTGCCAGCATTCCTTGTTCCAGGGGAAGTGTGAAAACTAGAAGGCTTCTGCTACTTTTTAGGAAGGGAAATCAATGTTCTGGTGAGTTATAGGACCTTTTCACACTGACCCCCGATCTATCAATAGTGGGGGAGACAGAATAACCCTTTCCCCTCTCAAAGTCACCCGATGAGCAAGCTTAAGACGGAATCAGGATTTGAGATGCTAGGACCCCCCCCCCCCTGATTTAAATGGTTCTAAACCTGATCATTTTTTCTACCGAAATACCCATGGCTTCCCCACCCAGGCAAAGAACAATTTTGGGCGATAGGATGGACACTGAAGATTGAAATGAGTACCCAAAAGAAGGGTTATGTTTCTGTTGCCCAGTGTTCAAGCCCTCCCTGTTTGTTTTCTTCATTGAGCTGGCCACTAATCTGATGGTGTATCTTGCTATCTAGTTTAGCTTTTATCTCAAGATTTTTTTAATGTTGACCAGTGCATTGGCATGTGTGTGTGTTGTGTCATTACAGTCGTGACCGACTCTTTGTGACCCCATGTCCATGGAGTTTTCTTGGCAGGAATACAGGAGTGGTTTGCCAGTTCCTACTCCAGGCGCCTACAGCCCTGGTATTCCCTGGTGGTCTCCCATCCAAGTACTAACCAGGCCCAACCCTGCTTAGCTTCCGGAATCAGGTGAGATCGGATATGCTTAGGGCATATAGGCAGCTCAGTGCAATGGCATACATGAATACAATTAACTGCGTTCAGTGGGACTTACTCCTAGCTGAGTGTGTACAGGATTGTAGCCGAAGTCCCTTCAGTGAAAAACTTCAGTCTCTGAAATCTATTTGTTCTGTACTTTGAAAATACATACTGATTTTAATGGTGACCTCAAAGGAGTCCTTACCAGCTGTCGGCTGCACGTAGAGATATTGTGGTAGGGAAAACGGTTTGCTACTTTCTTGAGATGTGTGTTCAGTGTCCTCTGCATTTTCTTTCAAATCTTGATTCCGGCATGCTTTTTCTTGCTCTCGAGGTTCTAACGATTTAGCTGTATCTCTCGCGGCAGCTTCCGCAGCAGCAGGAGTTTCTGGTTCGACTGGGAAGCCTTTTAGTTGGTTAATGGAACCACAATTACTATCTGGGCAAGATTCTGCATCTGCTGCTTTAATAGCCTTCTAGAAAAAAAGAATGAAAAAGAGAAATACAAATCAGTTTCTCTTTTCTTCTAAGATACCACCCTACTGTGAGGAGGGGGGCAAGACCTTTGTACAGCTTTCTGTCTCAGCTCGAAAGGCACAACAATATTTTGAGCTGATAATGGCGTAAACTAAAACGTTTTGTGTAAAAAGGTTCCTTCCCACCACCCAAGCCTCCTCAAGGGAAACATATACAAAGATCTTCAGCACTGGAATGGCAGAAGTTAATTCATGCAAGTGGCAAATAAGAAAAGGGAGGAGGAAGGGGAAAAAAAAAACAGAGAGACACCCACACTTTGTCAACTACAACACCCCAAATCCCCAACTACTAGCTGAAGATGGTGGGGAACAGTAGTCCTCCAAAGGGACCTTCCAAGCTCTGCCATATGGACTCTTCTAGTCTGTATCGCTCCTGCTTGACAATGTGTCACTCTCATTTCTTGGGATTATTAAGGAAGAAACGGCAAAAAGGTTGGCCTCTCTCTTACCTTGTCTACCACCAGTGAGATGGGACCCTCACTTTGCTCCAGGCTTTGTCTTTTAGCCGATGACCCCCCTTCCCATGAAGCGACAGTGGAAGGCACGCAATTTTGGGAGCTCCGCTTCCGGCAACTGATGTTGGATTCAGCCGTTTCTGGCGGACAAGGCGAAACCTGGCCCTTTCCACAGTCTCCACTTCCCTTTTCTGGCAAGGTTTCCCTCGAGAGGCTTTCCTGAAGATTGCCACACAGCATGTAAAGGGACGGAGATGGCAAATAAAGGAAAGGTGGATGAGGAAGCACAGAGGTTTCCCCAGTCTCGGTTTTAGAAGCTGCCAAAGCTAGAGGCGAGAGACTCTGGTCCTTTATTCCATTTGGCGGAGCCTGTCCTGACGGGTCTGAACTGGCGCTGGAGGAGACGGGAGGGAAGGCGCTAAGGCAATATTCGGAATCTCTGGGAAATGGAAGAACAGAGAAGGAGGGAATGATGCCCAGATTTCTTGCTGCTTCAAAACCTTTACTATACAGTATATAAAAAAGAAGAGATATGGTTAGATTGCAGCCAAAGCATATCCAAGTATTATAAACCCAATGTAACGTCATACAAACAAGCTTACGACCCAACTAAAACATCTACGATCAAAACTTCCAGAGGTCTGGATGCATTCGTTTTCATCTTTATAAAATGACTTTCATCAAGAACAATAAATAGATAATTAAAAAACCACAATAAAGTACAACTGTAAAACAACAATAAACACCAACTACCTGTAAAAGCAGCATGAAGTGCCTGGGCAAACATGTTTTGAGCAGCAGAAGCATGCCATCAGGGATTAGGGTCCCACAAAGTTTAAGTAGTGGCAATTTAAATTGCGGGGGGGGGGGGGGGGGGGGGGGATAAGCAAATATGTAATGGGCACGGCTCTCTTAAGAGCAGTGGACTATGAGTCAAAGCCATTACAATTCTAACAGTCCCTTTTAAGGCTAATTTTCATGCAGAGCAGTTTTTCTTACAGAACATCACCTTCAAATCTCAACGTACCTTATATCATCTTCCGTTTTCTGGCAGCAAACAGAGGCCAGACTTATCATTTTGGAGCAATAATCGTCTGAGGAAACAAAAGAAAGGCAGAAATCTCACTTAACTGCCAACAGGAGAAAATAGAAAAAGGAAGAGCTGTTGCGTCTTAGACATTTAACAGGCTCACTTCAGGGTGTAATGTTCTGTACTCTCCACTCCCTCAGACAAGTTCACAAAAGCTCACACGGCAAGCCTTGGGCTCTAATTTTTGCCCTTTGTGCTGTAATCGGCTAGTCTGGGTATCTCGTTTGAAAGCAACGCCTTAAAGTTATGTTCGTATCATATGGAGACCAGAAACACAAACAAAACAACTAGGCCTTCCCTATTAGATGCTTCCCTGAAAAGACCAAGACTGTCCAAGAGATATGAAGAATCAGGGATGAAGAAGACCAAACCTTGAAATGTCCTTCCTTGATGGTCACTGTAGCTGTACCTGATACAACTCAGTCACAATCATCTGGATCCCATTCTACATGTAATTAAAAAAAACAACTCAGTCCCACAAAGCTCTTTCCCTGTCACAACATCCATCCCGATCTCACCATTTCTGTGTCTGTGTGTCTTGACTTTCCAACTCAAATATATGGTAGCTATAGGATTCTCTGCCACGAAAGAGCAGCTTGATGTCTGGGCAGAGTGTGTGTGAAGCACCCGTTCAGATCACAGGGCATCAATTTTTTTTTATTTAGTAGGAGCCTCGTGGCGCAGTGGTTAAATGCCTGTACTGCAGCTAAAACTGTGTTCACGACCTGGGGTTCAATCCCAGGTAGCTGGCTCATGACTGACTGAGTCTTCCATTCTTCCAAGGTTGGTAAAATGAGTACCCAGCTTGCTGGGGGAGGGGGCAATATGTAGCCTGCAAAATTAAATTGTCAACCACCCAGAGAGTGCTGTATGACTATGGGGCGGTATAGAAGCAGAACACTTTATTAACATAGCACCTTTCTTCCTTGGACAAGAATAGTGTAAGGTGACTTATAACATATGTTACAAACAGATTAAAGTTATTCCATTTGGAATAAATAAATTAAATTATTAAATACATTGTCAGATCAAAATATACAATTACTATTTTTAAATATTTATTGCATTAATCAATGGCCATGGGAAGATAAAACCATTAGTCAGTCCGACTGACATAAAATAACAGTAAAAACAGCTAAAATTAGAGCATGAGACATGGTAAATATGCATGCATGTTATATACCTCCATGCTAGAGCCTCCTAGTCACACAAAGTGGCCAACGTGCCAGGTTGTAAATAACATTCCGACAAATACTTCACTGCATTCTCATGTCCCTGAAGGACCCCCCCCCCCATCTGAGCAAGGTGGGAGAAAGTGCATAGCATTGTCCATGGCCACCAAGACAAGGTGGGGGCTGGAGGAGAGGCAGGACACTCATTATGACAGCCAGGGATTCAGGATGCTTGTTCTTTATTTTGTAGCTCAGTTTAAGTCTCTACTAAAACTTGTACTTAAATAGCAGTGTGGTGGTTTGCAGCACTTAAAGCACCAAGTCCCCTCTCAGCGATAAACTGCGTGCTGTGCAGAGACAGGCCCGTTGTCACATAATGCTAGTAAGGCCTTCAAATCACTTTATAAAAACTTTACAGTGTTAAAGTGTGAAAGTACTGTAAACAGGATTGTTCCAGTCAGTTCCATTTTGTCAGCTACCGTAGAATAATATGTTCTTTTTTTCCATTTAAAGGGTATTAATCTGTCTGCCACATCCTAACAAAAGAAAAAAACTCCAACTTAAAGCTTGCCGAGAGGAGCGGATTTACCAGAAAACAAACACACATATCTACGGCTGTTGAGAAAAAAGGCATTAGCACAGTACTGGGTACAGTACAAGGTGGACAACACTTACCTTGCCTCCCTCTGTGTGGGGTGCTGGGTTCGGAGTTGACCTTCCTCTTGGCCAATTCAGAAGGTGGAGCCGTGTTAAAGGAAGCATGGCGTGACAAGCGCTCTTTTCTGTTAGCAGAACTTGGGCGTGGGACATGCAGGGTGCCGTCTGCTTCTGTTACAGTAGCTCGGATTGAAACGTCCATCTTTATATCACCTAAAGAGAGGCATTCTTACTAAATTAGCTGGTCAAAGCATAGCCCAAAATCACCCTACTGCTTGCTGAAGGCTGAAAAGGTACAGTGGTACCTCTTCTTACGAATTTAATATGTTCTGAGTGCATGCTTGTAAGTAGAAAAATTTGTAAGTAGAGCAGCGGTTTCCCATAGGAATGCATTGAAAATCAATTAATCCATTCCGGAGGGATTTCAGTGCATTCCTATGGGAAGGTTGGGCATGCATACGCCTGCCTTCCACCTGCTCGAGCCGCGCCAGCAAGCACCGTCCCAAATCAGGTTGGGCGGTTTGGAAGGGAGGTGTGATGGCCACCACCTCCTCCTCCTTCTTGGTTGCTTTGATCACTTTTGCAGAGATCAAAGGAACCAAGGAGGAGGAGGAGATGGCGATACAGCTGACTTGGACAGATCAGACTTTGACAGGTCAGCTGTCATTTGTGGGTAGGGGAAACCCTATCTCAACATTTGTAAGGTGGCAGTTTAAAAAGCGAAAGGTTTACCACTTGTAAGTCAAATTGCTCGTAAGTAGAGCTGCTCGCAAGTAGAGGCACCACTGTATTTCTTTAGACTATGCCTCCAAGAATGAACAGTCAATGGAAGTTGTCGTCTAAAAATGGCAACTCTTTGGGGCGCAGTTCTTTCCCCTCTACAGATAATCAGAATTTGTCTGTCCTAAAAATACCAACCAACTTTACATCTTAGGGTAACTGGATCTTCGCCACAATTAATTTTGTTTGACTCCTAGCTACAGGCCCTTCACATGCAATGCCAAAATGTCTCTTTTTCTTTTTTGGCACAAGTCCATCATTTACATGCCGCTGGCTTGCTGAGACTTCTTGCTACACACAGTTGTCCTTTCTCCACGTTTCTTAGTGACTCATTTTTGAATACAGCCTCATGGAGCTAAATATTCTGTCTGTACATGCCTCAACATGATTGGCTTATTGTTTGTAGGATAAGCTGGTTCCATTTAGTAACTTGTTTAAAAAGCATATACGTTAGTCCCTGAAAATGTCCACCGGGGGCGTTGTGCCATTAAGATCTTAGCTTTTCCTAGGATCTGTTGGAACTTGAAATAGTTCATGATTGGCCGGCAGCTCCCAGCATCTCCCTGGCAGAGGCCATGCTGGCTAAGAGATCCCAAGATACATTGTGCCAGAAAGGAAGTTTTCCAAGCTTTGGTCTGATATTATCAAGTCTCTTTTATGTAGAGACAGAAGACAGGTGAAGAAGAATGCCTAGTATGGTTGAGAGAGGGAGAGGAAATTCCCAGGAAGAGATAGGGAACATAAGGGAAGAAAAATTACCACTGTCTTCAGTGAATTCCACTGGCCCGATCCATTTGAAGGCAGGCTTGCGTCCTCTTTCTTCTGTCACATGCACTTTCTTTATGAGCCCAAGGCTTGTCAGGACATTGGCAATATCATACAGTCTTCGTACCTTTGCTATAAATTAAAGAATATAAACAGTCTTTGTATATATGTATGCGTGTATATGATGCAATCTATGCATTACAACTAAGCACAGACAAAATACCTGCATCTCTCACCAAGCTAAAAAAAAATGCAGAAATGTTCCAGATATCCGAAAAACCAAAATGATGGTGAATGGTTATAAAAATAAAATATATTTAAGGCATTGCAGTAGGTGTAGCTATACTCCAGACGTCAACTAGGAAGTTAATGTAGTGAGTACGGGAGAATTTAATTAATGCACAGCACTTTGTAAGGATACACACCCAGTAGTCCTTAAGTTCAAATACATTCTTGTGTAAACAAGTACACTTGTTTCAATCACATAGGACTACAGGATCTATGACAATATTATTCTTGGAAAAGGATCAGTTGGGCTAAACTCCATGGGATCTAGAAGGAATTATGAATCCGGTAGATTTTCCCCTAGGAAGCTTCCTGTGCAGAGCCTAATAGATAAGCCCATAACCCCTTGCAACTCTTACACCACTTAACCATGCCCACCCATTTCCCCCTATCTTCTACGAGATGAGTATGGCTGCCAGAGTCTGAATGCATCAGTTCATGAACTTGAAGAAATCTGTCAAGATTTTGATTTCTTGATTCAAGTCCCAAGACGTCTGGCTGACAGAATTCCTGCAGACTTCAAGGGCTGTAGTCCAGTAATCCAGGTGTTAACTACACAGACGTTTGTTCTCTGTGAACAAACTGCCAAATCTTATCCATCTCGGTTGTGGCTGGCTTAACCGAGAAGAGGAGGAAATGCTGACAAACGAGGCAGGGGCGATGAATCAGTTTTCATGAAAGGATACCTGCTGATCATTGACTGAAGCAAATCCAAGGTCAGGGTGGACTGCTTAATTGCCCAATTAGTTTCAGCTCTTCCCTCCCCCCAAGGATGTGTGCAAGATTGCTCATATTTGAAAGGTTTGTGGAAAGCTGACTTGCAATTAGGTGCTGCGTGTCATCATTTGTTGGTGAGGGCAAAAGTGTACGGGTAGAACAACCCATTTCACCTTGAAATGTGGAGGGCTAATACTTGTGGAGTAAATCTACCGTTTCCTTGTAAATTCATTAGAACAAAAATAAATATGCGATTTGGTTTTGTTTGTACGGCATTGTGTGTGTGTGTGTGTGAGAGAGAGAGAGAGAGAGAGAGAGAGAGAGAGAGAGAATGACAACTGACCCCCCTCAGAAGTAACCCTTACTTTTAAACTTGCTGTGATCTGCTGCGTCTTGACTTTCTTCTATCAATATTTTTGCTGCTACGTCGAGAGTGACTATCTTGGTCTTGGAGACGAGGAACAGCATGACAAATTTTTGGCTCATAATCCTCAACGACTTGTCCTTTCTGCTGTTTGCCGACGCTGTAATGACAAACACAACCCAAGTCTCAGCATGTTACGTTTATGGCAGCCAAGAAAACATGGTGAAGGCTTCTTAGGGGCGGGGGAGGCAAAAAGAAATAATTTTCTGGTTGGAAAGCAGGTTTTTCCCTCCTCCCTTTAATGAGCAGAAAATAATTGCCTGCAACAGATGGACGGTTGCACTTTAGCTCTCTGCAGGAAAGAGGAAAGGACAGCAAAATGATATCTTGAAGATGTGCAGGAGAACAAGAGGCATTCTCAGCAGAATCTTTATCTCTTAGCAGAATGTTTATCTTCTCTTACTAAGAAGACTAAAGCCAGTCTGTGTGGGATATGTTCCAGAACTGATAAAGTGATGGCCAGCAAGAAGTAGCGGGAGAAAGGCCAAGGAGATGGGCTGGACACATGAGTCAACACAAAACCACAACGGCTGGTTGCACCATTTGCAAGGAAGTGAGTATTTGTCTTCTGAGAGAGTTAGTTTTTCAGTGCAGTCATTCCTTTTAAAACCAAATATAAACACAGCACTGGGGAGGCTTAACACTGGTGATGGCAGGATTCCCTCTCTACTTGCCTAGTTAGTACCTTCAGTTAACTTACCAGACGTGCCATCTGTCTCTGAGAGGTCAAGCAACTGTCGGTTTTGGAAATCTAAAAAGGTCTCTTTTTTGTGCTCACCAAATCGACACTCAAGGTCGAGCTCTTTATGCTGGAAATAAGCCATGAGTTCTTCATATTTTTGCAGCTCTCCTAATTCCTGGAGGTTTTTCAGAGTCTGGCTCAGGCTGTGCCGACCATGCCAACAATACTGATTCTTAGCCACGCGGCTAACAAGATCAAGGGACTCCAGGACATTCACTATGTCATAAATCCGCCTGCGTTCAACCCCTGCGCGCAGCAATAAAAGGGGACAAAGAGATTAGAAACGAAACACTCTTTCCATTGCAAGAGAAGCCGTGGATATGAACGTCCAAATACCATACTAGTTTTCAGTTCCAACAAATATCTACTATTTTATGGTCCATATGCAATACGTACAAAACAAAATTCTCTAAAGTGCTCCCGTTTTGCCCTTGTTATAATCATATACTTCATTTAGGACAAAAGTGATCTCATATTGCAGTTTTCCCCCCCTTTAAAGCACGACCCATCATGGAATTTTAAGAAACCATCAGGCGCAAACTAGAATTCTTAGAGATCAATAGCACTTAGGGTTGTAAATCAGAGGAGGTAATTACAGGTAGCTCTATTATTTTATTTTATTTATACACTGCCCCCCCCCTCACTGGAGACCTAAAATGACTTGCAGCAATTAATATTGTACAATAATAAGATTAAAATGCTATACAAAACCGTATTTTTCAAAACACAAAAACTGATCAGGATGAAAAGCAATTAAAATGGTTTTAAAAAAACAAGAACAAACAAAGCACTCCCTAACAAACAACCTACCTGGAGAGGAAAGCTTTTGCCTGGTGACAGAAGGAGAAGAGGGAGAGGGCCAACATGGGTTCCCGGGGCAGGGCATTCCAATGACTTAGAGCAGCCATTGAGAAGGCCCTCTGGTTCTAATTTTAAATGCGCAGCAGATTGACATTCCCATATCTCCCTGGTCTCAGCAGGTGGGCCACCCCAGAAAACCAAGAAGGCACAACAGGCTTATAGAAACATCAGAACAACAGTTTCTGATGCAGGCCAATGGATTCTACTTGAGCCTAACTGACCTTGGACTACAGCCTCCGACAGTCATGCTGAAGAGCCAATTATAAATGCTCCTCCTAGGTCTGTTGTGGCTTTTCCAAGTGAAGGGTTGGTTTTCTTTTTATGTTTTGTTGCTGCAAATGCAAGTATTTTGCCAGAGCAATGCTACTGTCGAGATCTAGTTTTTAGTAGGCTAGGTTGGATTTGATACACTGGATGTATCTCAGAGTAAACTGCAGTAAGTGTAATGAAATCTACCTTCTGAGCAGACATGTGTACCAGTACAATACAATACAAATTAAAAATTTTCCCATTTCACTGAGTAGATACTTTGAGGGAACAAAGCTGTGTCTTATTACAATGTGGACAGGAGGCTGCTTAGCTGCTGCTGACGTGATTTATGCTCATATGAGTTCATGGAAGTGGAACTGTTATGTAAGAATGGCAATATTTCCTAGATGTGACATATTGGGATAATCTAGATTCACACCAGGTCCTGTTTTGACTTCAGCTTCAGAAAGGTTCCATGAACAGCCAATCTTATACAGTAATACCTTGGTTCACGAACACAATCCGTTCTGGAAACATGCTTGTAAACAAGAACGCTCTTGCATCAAAGCAATTTTTTCCATAAGAAATAATGGAAATTCAGATGATTTGTTCTGGGATCCCATAGACCACATATTGTACACACAAAATGCCGAAACTCACAAAAGAGGTTGGCTAGAAGTCCATGTCCACACCATGGTTTAGGTACTTGGCTGCAGAATCTGCTCTGCTTGGAACTAGCAACTGGATTTTACTCTCTGTGTTTAATGTTACAATAATAAAGTGCAACTTGTAGCCCTGTATTCACACTTGATAACTAGAGATGGTTTGAAAAATAAGAAAGGATGTTGAAAACAAGTGAAATAAAAAATATAAAAATAAAAAACCCTAACCTGCACTCCTGTTTGAAAACAATCCTGGCTGGTGTAAAGGAGACTTCTATTCTTCTCTCCTCCCTCTGCTTTGGAGGCCATCTGAGATGGAACATTCCAGACAATTACCCACAACCCAGCGGGGGGGGGGGGGGACCACAACTGGCTCACTTGTGATCATGTGACCTGCTCCAGTGCTTGTTTTGCAAAACATTGCTCGTTGATCAAGCCAACATTTAGAAGAAATGTTTGCTCATCTTGCATAACACTTGTAAACCAAGGTATTACTGTACATTGAAGGCGTGAGAATATGACATATTTATTTATTTATTAAATTTATACACCGCTCCATCTAGCTACATGGCTACTCTGGGCGGTTTACAAGATGAACAAAAATCAATCCAGACTTTGTAGGTAATCACAATCCAGCCGTACCACCACTTCGGACATAGAGTAATACAGTGGTTCTCAACCTTCCTAGTGCTGTGACCCTTTAATACAGTTCCTCATGTTGTGGTGACTCCTTGCCCTGCTTGGAAGAGGCCACAACCCCTCTTTGGCAGACCACTGCCATAGGTGCCATAGAGAACTTCCCTCTACAGGCATCCTCAGCCAATCACAGCCTCCGGTGCCACTGACATCCCCTCCAACCTATCAAGCTGTAACTCACTCTTCCCCCCCTGCCTCCCTCTCCTCCTCCAGACCCAAACCGTTCGTGCCTTTTTCTTCACTGGCTTATGGCGACCCCTGTGAAATGGTCGTTCAACTCCCAAACGGGTCCCGACCCCCAGGTTGGGAATCATTGCAGTAATACCTCTTAAGACAAATTTAAATCGTTCTGAGTCGTTTTGTTTTACGAAAAAATATCTTGTGAAATGTGGTTTCCCATAGGAATTAATGGGGAACTGATTAATGCGTTCCGGGGGGGGAGGCCAAAAAAAAGTTTTTCCCCAGACGTCTTTATAAAGTGAACTTTAAAGATATGCAGAGCCAGAATCCCCACACCAGTGTAATGCAAACATGGACAAAAGAAAGCAGCAAGACAAAACCCAGCCAGTTCCTGCCAAAAGTGCAATGGAAAAAAATTGCAAAGATGGACAAAAGAAAGCAGCAAGACAAATCCTTGGTCAGTGATGGCGAACCTTTTAGAGACTGAGTACCCAAATTGCAATTCAAAACCCACTATTTTTTTTGCAAAGTGCCAATACAGTAATTTAACTTGTATACAGGTGGTTATGAAGAGGCGATGTTGGGTGCTCACAGAAAGGGCTCCGAGTGCCACCTTTGGCACCAGTGCCATAAGTTAGCCATCACTGATCTAGGTCATTCGTGCCAAAAGTGCAATGGAAAACAATGCAAAAACAGAAAAGAAAGCAAGGAAACCTCAGCTCCCAACCTTTCCACATTCCTAAAACTGCTGCAAAACAATGTCCAGAATAGCTCCAAAACTTGATGAAAAAAACTCCTCTCACCCCTCCACAAACTACGGGGGCACAATGCATCGTGGGTAACTTGTTTCAAATGTGGAATGGATTTTCATCTTGCAAAGCATCCCATAGTGCATTTTGTTTTGTGAAGCAACCCTATTCCTGGAAATTTTATTCATCTTACGAGGTTTTCGTCTTAAGAGGCATTACTGTAACTGTTATAATTACTGTACTATAAACTCCTACTTAGTCCCTGATTATTTGGAGGATTTGGAACTTCTGGCCTACATATAAGTGGTCAAGTTGTTGCTATGGCTACAACCTTTCAGAAGCATGACCCTGATCTGAGCATCCAGAAGACTAAGAATTCACCTGGAGACAAATTATCTAGAAAACTACCTTCTTCCATCTGTTAGTCATAGCCCATGAGATGCTTCACATCTGGGCCAAAGCACTGGTTCTGCGGCCCTAGTCCTGGTCTGGAATCAAGGCATGGGTTTATTTTATTTTAGAGAACAACAATAATAATAATTTCTGAAGAGCAATCTATATACTTTTATTTAGCAACAAATCTGGGCCTGGGGAGCCTCTAGTGGAAAGAACTTAGTGCTATGCTTCTGTCTTCTTGATACTGTCAGTTCTCATTACAATTTTCATTAAATTTCTTGCAGCATACGGTTATGCAACTCTACCTTCACAACACTATGCCTGAAATCTATTTTAAGAAAGCCTGCTACGTGAGCAGCAAAAAATTGAACAGCCACAACACACACTCACAAACACACACACAGAGCGAGAGCAAGCAAGCAAGAGCGCTATGTGAAACTAGTACTGAGAACTATAGCTGAAACATTAAAAAAAAACCTGGAGTCCAATTCTGACCAGCTCTCCTGGATCTCCAGCAGAAACCTTCTGAACTACCTTATGTATGATTCTATTGATCAGAATTCCAAGGGCTAAACCTGGGTTGTTCTGCATGCAAAACAAGTACACCCCCAGTAAGCATGTGCAGCTCCAAACTTTCATGTTTTTATCAGAAACCAAACTGAGCAGAAGTCCTTCTGTTTACAATGAAATTTACTTCTAATGGATTGTGTTTAAGTTATAGAGCAGTCAGTATTTGTAGGGCATACTACAATGGCACAGCTGCTCACAAAAAGAAAATGGAGCTCTAAGGCCACAGTCTTCTTAACAATATACTGTCAAGTTGATCCTGACCTACAGCAACCCTTCTTAGGGTTTTCTAGGCATTCAGATGCGATTTACTTTTCCCTCTTTGGTGGTGGTGGGGGCACTGTGGTACTACAGCTTTCCCAAGGCTACACAGACTGGCTCTTCCCCCCCCGGGGAGGCACAGTACACCCAAGCACTCAAGTCACTGAGCTATACTATTAGAAATCTTATATACAGTTAATTTTTTAAAAATAAATCTGTTGATTATCTGTTTTGATGCCACAAATCTCAACAACCAAAATCCGATCAGGTACCCTTGCCAGTGCAATGCAATGGCAAACTGGCACAGGTTAAGAAATTAGCATCCACTGCTGTGTACTGAATTGTACAACTCACATCCACCAACAAATACCTATGCTGATTTTTTTTAAATTGTAGCAATTTGCCGTTAAGATTTCTACTGACTGCTGGTATAAAAAAAAGCAGTTGGATTTTCACCATTTAATGGATGAAGGATCTTCATTGTTTAGGTGATTTACAAGTAATGCAGGTGCAGAATTATTTTCAGATTCCATGCATATCACTGGGATTTCATGCCAAGAGGCGAACACAACAGTCAGATAAAAATGACAGAATCCAGTCACAGGTACCATTCTCAGGTATAGTTCTCATTTAGTTTATACCCAGTCATTTAGAAATGTTCAGGTGCCTTCTAGTGATGTTTGAGGATTTCACTCAATCCCCCGTTTTAAGCAAAATGATTCCATTCATGTTTTCACAGGTAACAGGAAAGCTGATGCACAGTTATACTCTTTGCCTTTTTCTTGTAACTTTAGAAACTTACTAAAAGGGGTTAAAATGGTACACTCGATTCTAAATTACTTTATTCTACTGTGAGCCTGACCAGCCCATGTTGGGTTGGCATTTGCAACTTGCTCCATTGATTGCTCCTTAAATGACAACAGTGGTTGCAATAAAACAGTATTAAGAAGTAACATCAGCCTGAGGTCTTTGCAAGTACAGTACCCCCCCCCCCGCCATTTCGTGGTTCATGTACTGCGGTCCCACTATATCGCAGGACCAGAGTGTTGGGATATGTTGATGGATTGTTGGGAGATTGGTGTATTATTTGGGTATTATATGCTGCCGTCTGATTAAAGGAGGAGTCGTAGACACAATAGGTACATGAAACGATACTTTATCTATGTATTCTAAGGGGAGAAGGTAAACGGGATGACCTATAAAATAATAAAATACTCATTAAATATCTGTACAGAAAAATATACAAAGTAGAAAAATTAGGGCAACAGCAGTTGTGATAAAGCTCATAAAAAGCGACAAGGAGCTATACACATATATATACTGCCTTGCTTGTTATAAATACAAAAGAATAAAATATAACCTTAAATGGCAATAAGACAGAAGTAGGCAGGCCAGGGCGTGGCTGAGGAGTGTGTGTGTTACTGTATGAGGCTAGAACCATTACTTAAGTAGTAAGGTCTTAAAGAGACATACAAACTGCTGAGTCATACTAAGGTTTGCTTTTGCCATATGTTTGGATGTAGGCCTTGCTATGCCAACACAGAGTACATGCTGGGGCATTGAGCCAATGCATTCCAATGGGGAAAAATTTCTCCATTGAAAAGCACTGAGCCATTGCATTTCAATGGAGATGGCCCGGGAAGCTGTTCTCCCCCCTCTGGAGAAGATCCCCCAACGCTGCTGGCGCGCACTACTCGGAGAAGTCTCGGGGCAGTGCAGGCGGGTGGCAGCGGGAGGTCAGATCCCCCAACGCTGCCGCCAGCGTGCGCTGCTCGGAGAAGTCTCGGGGCAGCGCGGGCAAGCGGCGGTGGGGAGATCTGATCACCCCCCCCCAACCTGCATATCGCGGATATTCAGTCATCACGGGGTGGGGGGGTGTTACTGTAATATATAAATGGGATGCATTAAAAGGGATTTGGGGAACCTTTCAAACTAGCAGCAACAAGCCTGGGAGTAACTCACATGGAGAGGAAACAGACTGATTCATCTACCCTTGTCAGTTTAAAAGATGTTTTCTTCACATCAGTGCCTTTGGATTGAGTCTTGTGGATGGATGACACAACTTACAAAACAATCTAGCACCCTATCCATGCAGAACCATCACCAAAAATAATGGGAAATTTATGGGAGCCCGACACATTAAAACAGGCTTGAAAAGAAATGTCTTGTGAATGGAACCTTTAAAAATCCACTATGTAGTTCATTCAAACATACATTCTTACAGTCAATGTGGCTGTGACTTACTGCTTTGAACATGTTTCTGCTATTGCTTTCATCTTCTGTCTTTTAATGAGGTATTTGTTTGTACTTTAGTATTGGCATGCTTAGTATTTTTACATTTAAATAGTGTCTTTTAACGCAAGCCGTCTTGGATCCTTTTAAAGGAGAAAGACAGGTAAAATATTTTAAATGAACAGTGTTTTCTTGCACACTTACCAAGACTAGAAGCTACTTCATCCAAAGATATTGTTGTCTTTTCTGCTGATAAAGGATAACTGGGATAGCGAGCCAGGAACTTTTGACATAAGAGTCCTAAACTTTTCTGTTTTCTGCTGGGCCTCTGCTTTTCGTATTCATCAACTGTTCCATCATCTACAGCATCACACTGGAAACAAACACAGTGTTGTAAATCCAACTCTGTTCTAACAGAGAATAATCCTAGTAGTCTATATTGCATTTCCCATTATGTCACACCTTGATTTCTAGTAGAACAAGGAAATACTGTATGTGTGGGGGCTACTGTGAAAGCCTTCAAAATGATTTCTCAGACATCAAAGTGCCTTTCCAGAGGTTAGCCAGCCAGCCAAAGTATAGGATGTTGTCAGCACCAGCCAAAATATAAGATGATAGGAATGGTAGTTCAAGAGCATCCCAAAAGCCACACATTTCTCAGCCCTAAACTGGATCTTACGCCTTTTCACAACTGAAGTGCCACGTCCCCTAAAAGCAGAACCTTGCTGCAAAAAGACTGAAGTGTTCTGCTACTCCCTTGAAGATCCATCCTGAGGAAAATGTCTGGTTAGGGAAAAAAGTGTGAAAAGCAGGAGGGTACAGGACAGGGTATGGTGGCCCTTAATGTAACCCTGCAATAAGTCAAGGACTGAACTAGGAAAGCATTTAATTTAATGATTTACCTCAATTTCATTGGGTGTCTTTCTACTTATCTTTGGAGAGATGGAAAAACCATCTTCTTTACCATTTATGAAGTACTTCAAACTCCTGTATGGAGTCAGAATGGCAGATTCCTGCTCATAGACTTACCATCTAAAGGTGGAATATTATAAGGAAAAAGAAATAAGGGTAAAAAGGCCTAATATCAAAGGTTATTTTGAGAGGAAATGGAGAACAGGGAAAAAGATGTCTACAACAATCCAGAAGCCCAAATTTTGTACTATTAAAAAACCAGCTTTTATAGTCTCTTACACTTTTGTGTGTTCAGTCAGCCATTACCTGAGGGAAATCTTAAGAAAGTGGTGGGAATGACTCCAGCTAAACAGCCCCAAGGGGAACTGCTATGTTCTGAAGAGCCACAAGTGAGCTTTTCTTTTTAAAAGACAGCTATCAAAGTAGCCACACATACTGGAAGAAACCACAGCTTCCATTTTGTTCCGGGAACTGTTGAAAGCCGTGCTTAGCTGGAGACGCTCTGAAAATGACAATTGCCAATGTATTATATGAGTTTCTCCAAAGGGATATCTTTAATGAGCCATGCATAGTGCGGGATGGATAGCTGGATTCCTACACTGAGCAGCGAGCAGGACTTGATGTCCTTAATAGGCCTCTTCCAACTCTATTATTCTATGATTTAGAAATCTATGCTCTTTTATTTTATCGAACTTGTAGGACCAATGCCAATGCCCATTCACATTTAGAGGCATTTCCTAATAACAGGGATTTCTATTCTGCTGAAAAGCCGCAAGGATAACATAGCTGGGGAAACACAACTAACTGCACATCCAACCGAGATAAATTAGTATATAGAGAAATTCATCAAAGGAACGTTCGAAGAATTGAAATTTGATTAATCCTTTCTAAGAAAATCTTGCTCAAGATACCCAAAAAGTGTATTCATGGATTGTTGCTTCAAGGAAAAGTCCTAGTTCTTCCTATCTTCCATTCAATGGCACTATAAAGACACATTCCACTTACTGCTGAAATGGGTGGCAAATAAATAATTATCATGTGCCACAGAGCCTCCTCTCTTCCCCAATAGATGAAATTCTGCTCTGCCTGCATGCAGGGTTCTAGAGCACAAAGGAGGGTGCTCTGTCAGCTCTCGCACCATCAAATACCTGCAAACTTGCAACATGATCTTGAAAATACCCATGGCTGCAACAGCCACAGAGGGCACCAAATCGAAGTGAGCCACTAATTTTCATTTATTTGCATCTTTTGTATACCACCCTTCTCCCAGTGAGGGGAACCAAGGCAGCAACACAATCTTGGTGTGGTGGGTCTATACAGCCACACCTCCTCCAAAACAGGAAAATGGACACCCTTGCTCAAAGAGGTATAACATTACAGCCCACTGTGAGAAATTTTAATTTTAAAAAAAGGGTTTGAGTTAAAATAGAAGAATCACTAAGAGCTGAAAGGTTATTTTGGGAAAGAGGTCTGCACATCACTGAAGGAAAAGAAATGGAAAACACAGTAATACAGTGGTACCTTGTATAAACGAATTAATTCGTTCCAAATGAAATTATGTTAAGCAAATTTTCCTTTATACAAATCTCCCATAGGAATGCACTGAAAAGAAAGTGATCCAATTTTTATGTTGTACAGATTCGCCCCATAGGCGATTCTGTTAAGCAAATTTCCCCTATCTCCAGAATTTTTTATGTTGTACAAATTTTTGTTATACAAACTGTTTGTTATACAAGGGTCCACTTGTATCTCGGATAATGAACGCCTCACAAATGTTCCCTATGGGCTGCCTGCAATAACAATTTTTTCATCATGCATTGCAATGCATTGCACCCTCCCCCATAGTGTTTGGAGGGCTGGGAGGAGTTAGAGCATTTTTTTCATGGTGTTTTGGAGACATTCTGGACATTTCTTGCTGAGGGATTTGGACTTTCATATTTGGAAACATAGGGAGCTAGCTTTTATTAATCTTTGCACTGCTTTTCTTTGCAGTTTTGGCAGGAACAGGCTGGGGTAATCTTGCTGCTTTCTTCTGTCCATGTTTGCAATCTTTTCCATTGCTCTGCAGGTAAGAACAGGTTGGATTTCTCTTGCTGCTTGTATTTGTGTATGTCTGCATTCCCCCCCCCCATTGCATTTTTTGTAGGAACTGGCTGGGGTAGTCTTGTTGCTTTCTTTTCTCCATGTTTGCATTGCACTGCAGGGTGGGGTGTTTTTTCTCTCTCTCTCTGTGGTGTGTGTGTGTGTGTGTGTGTGTTCCAGCATTGCATGCCTTTAGAGTGCATTTTATAAAGAGATCTGGAGGGGGAGAAACAGTTTTGCCTTTTTTTCGGACCTCCGGAACAGATTAATTGGTTTCCCATTTATTACAATGGGAAACTGTGTTTGGGATAATGAATTGCCTCAGAGAACAAATTAAATTCATTATCAGAGGTACCACTGTATTTAATTTGAGTAAGTTATAAGCAACTAAATGGACAGATTGTACTGCGAAAGCTAGGTACTCATTGTTCAAGCAAGAGGCAGGGTTTTCCCTCCCAAAGCCAGAAGTTACTTAAAATGGATCAGGAACAGGGACGGGTGTATGTGTGGGATGGCTAAATCGCTTCCCAAAGTCACAAGAAGACACAAGGCAAAAATTTCAGTAAATTATGATGCTGTTACTCTCCAGCAGACTATAACTCTGTTCATATAGAAAGCAACAGCCTGAAATGGACCGAGTTCTCTTATGTGTGAAGCTTTCGAATTTGACTGGAAACATTGATTTCCTCCCCCAGGTCACAGAGGTCCTTCCTTTCTACCTTCATACCTACCTATCTGTAGACAAGGATTATTATTTTGTTTTGGCTAATACCAAACTATGGCTAATTGCAAATAAATTGGCTGTGGCCTGCTTCTTACCTGCAAGGAATGAAAAACATTGTTGAATTCATTGTTCTCAATGGGTCTGAAGAGCTTTTTCTTTTCTCTGTCCCGCATGTCGGGGCTAGCAGCACTAATAAGCATCTTTAGGTTAGCCGTAGGGGTCCATGGTTCTGTCAGGGGCCGATCAGTCAGCTTAACAGGTGTAATGGGACCTCCTTCAGGGACACAGCTTTTTTGCTTCGACAAATCAATGGGCTCATTTTTCAGTGGAGTCTTTGGAGTCATGCGAGGTCGATCAAATATGTTTTCCTATAACAGAAAGAAAATAATAATTTAGAGACAATTGAAAAGTAGGAAGGCAACAAATAAATATCACCGCCCTTTACACACCTAAACCCTCAGCTTCCAAGGCCTTAGCATACACTAGCAAGCCATTGTTTGTGAATGCAAACTGCTGCAACACACGGTGAATGTAACAACACCACAGTGAATGTAACAACACCACATAATTCCATAATCAGACTTTCACTGCCTTTTCTAGTGGCTACTTTGAAAGATGGGTTGTGAATAATGAGCATCATCAAGAGCACCAGACATGCTGGTTCAACCTAAGCAGACTGATACTAACAGTGGTAAATAATTTGGTGCATTTTTTTTTACTATGGAGCCAGATTGAAAATTACTATGTTAAAGAGTGATAGATTATTTACATGCTATATGCATGGTCTCTATACTGTCAACACACTGGCCTTTTTTCTAGTTTTCACTTCTATTTAAATTTCACTGTATAAAAAGTATTACTTAAGAGCTGGTTTATGCACCCATTTAGTTAAACTGAAGCCTTTAGTATCAGCTTTCAGTGACTTTGTGAAATCTTGTTCTCTGGAGCCAACCAATCTACGTCTGTAAGAGGGATCTGTCCCTCAGTCTCAAAAATGCTTTTGCTTTTAGCTTCATTTAGGTCAGGGGTCTGCAACCTTTAAGACATAAAGAGCCACTTGGACCCGTTTCCGACGGGGGAAAAACTGGGAGCCGCAAAACCATTACGACATCACCGGGCGGGCAGTGTGGAGCGGAGCGGCGAACCTGTCAGTCACCTCCCGGAGCTGTGGCAAAGGTTCCAAAGAGCCGCATGCGGCTCCGGAGCCGCGGGTTGCAGACCCCTGATTTAGGTACATGGGTAAGGGCCTCCAAATACAATTGGAACAGCCCTCCCCTGGAGGGAGGTGCCCTAATCCCTTTTCCCAGAGCCATGTTGCCCTCTCAATGTAAACTGACGCTCCCAATCACTTGCAGCAGGGAGGCTTACAAATATTCCCATAACCCCTCTGCCAGCATCTTTGGATGGGGAAAAAGAGGAAAAATCAGAGACAACCTTCCCTCGGTGTCACTGTTCAAGTCAAATTCAGAACTCCAGTATACAAAAAGAATCAAGTCAACAATTTTGGAATATCTCAAACTCTGAATTTACACCGAAGATTTAAGAAACTATTGCATGTAACAAGAGATGTGTTCACTTTTGTCTTTGCTTAACTTGAAAGTACTTCTTTAGGTTCATGGTTTTACTGTTTTGACATTGGGATGTTGACCCACAAATGGCCATTCTGCTCAGACAGACAACTGGTGATGAGTATCCTGTCAGTGGTACTCCCTCACAAATACAGTGGTACCTCAATTTACGAATTTAATCTGTTCCGAATGCACGCTCGTAAGTCAAACTACTCTTAAATCGGGGTACCTACCTAAAAATTGAAAAAATACGTTAAAAATGAAAAATGAAAAAAAATGTAAGTTGAGCAGACCATATCTAAAATTTGTAAGGTGGCAGTTAAAACACCAACAGTTTCCCGCTTTTAAGAAGAGCTGCTCTTAAGTCGGGGTACCACTGTATAAGGAGTTCTGCTGAAAAGGGTTAGCCAACAGGATTACTTATAATCCCATCTTCATAATGCAAACATGGTGGGAAAATCTGATTAATTATCTGAAAGTAAATGGTTCCTTAAGTCCTTAAAAGGGGAAAGATCCAGAAGGTGGCTTTCTGTGAAATCAGAGGGGAAAAAACGAGTGGTTGGCCCAAACTAAGAAGTAGCACATTATAAGGGAGTTCCTTTCTAAAAGTATAGAGAGGGCTTACCATGATGGACTATATTCAAAACCTAACCTGATAAAGCAGGACAAAAGCTTATCCACCTTTAAAAATACTGAATTATAGAATTTAGGCACCCAGTTCTTTCTTCTTACCTTTTGTGCACTTTCCCCATCTTCATCTGTAAAATCTATTCTTCCTTGTCTTGGGATGATCAGATCTTTTAGTGTTAAACAATTCACCTCCATCTGCGAAGTACGAAAATGGCACAAAAACAAGTAAATAACTATTACCAGACCAAGACCCCTCCTCCTCCTCCTAAACGGAACATAATATGTTTTCTGGGAGTTGAGTCAGGGCAACTAGACTTTTCTT
This sequence comes from Phrynocephalus guinanensis, assembly GCA_037367245.1. Lineage (NCBI taxonomy): Eukaryota > Metazoa > Chordata > Lepidosauria > Squamata > Agamidae > Phrynocephalus > Phrynocephalus guinanensis. The sequence continues at coordinate 55,663,286 of CM074740.1, forward strand.
GCGGGTCGAATCACAATGCCACCCAGAGACCACTTGGTATTGGGGCGGGTAAAAATTTCTGTAAATAAATGTGAATCTTCGCAAAAAAATAAATAAAAAATCCTGCCGTACGTCCTTCTCCCGCCACCACAAGGGATCCCATTGGGCGGGGGTGGGAACTGGGAAGATCATCAGAACCAAGAGAAATGGTTGCGGTGGGAGAACTTGGTACGAAGTGGGAACTGGAGTTGAATCTTGCCTTTTGAAGCCGCGGGGGGGAAATCGCCCCGAGGATCGGTTACTTTTGGCGCAAAGAACCTGGAGGAGGGAATCCTAGCTTTGAATGGAGCGAAACTCGCTCAAGCGCCCCTTTCGCAACACAAGGCGGGGACAACTCAGCAACATCCGTACACAGAGCGCGGGAGACTACCCTGCCCAACCCGGGCGGGCCCCCTCCTTTCCCATTCACCCAAAGAGCCTGCTCCCTGCATTCACACCGATCCATCCCACTAGGGGGGAAGGGGGAGGAAGGGAGATTTATTTTAATCTCTCTTGCGCTGATGCTCGGATGGGACAACTCCCGCGTAAGCCGTGGAAAAGGAAACGAGAGCCACACGCCTAGGCGGACCGCCGCCCTTTTTCCCGCCGCGCAAAAAAAGTCGCCCCGAACTGGAAGGACTTACGCTGCCCGAGATTTCCTTCTCAAAGGGACGCCGTAGCCGCCGCTCCTCCGGGCTCCAGGAAGCCAGAGTCACGTCTGAAGGGCATCGGGGTGATTCTCGGGGAACGTCGCCTGCTCCTTCCTCCCCCGCCTTCCTCCTCCTCCTCCTCCTCCTCCTCCTCCGACCGCCGACGTGCCTCTACTTGGGGCCGCTCGGCTGCTGTCCTGGAGATGCCACTAGGGCGCTAAACCTTCTATTCTGGCGCCCTGGAACATATTTTTACAATCCGGCCAATCAGGCGCTTCCTGGAGGGGCGTCCCCCTGGCCTTCCCGCCAATCAGCTCCAAGGCGAGCTCAGAAAGTTGGCGCTAGACTCGGCGCGTTCTGTCGCCGGGTCCCGCGCCTTCAGCCGGGGCCGCCGGGACGGTTTCCGCGCCGTTGCTGCCGCCGCCGCCCCCCCTCCTCCTCCTCCTCCTCCTCCGCCTCCCACCTTGGGCTACCTGCGAGGGCGGAGGGACTCGAACCCGAGGAGGAAAGGAGGAGGGGGGGGGGCAGGCGCTTTTGTTAGGGCAGGCCCGGGGTGGTGGTGGTGGCAGCTGCAGTGTGTGGCTTGGAAGAATGGGGGAAAGGGAAAGGGAACAGATGGAGCCGCGACACCTAAAGCGCGGGGACGCCGCGGGGAAAGAGCGGCTTTCTGCCTCCCGTTTCTGCCCGCGCGCCTGCACACGCGCTTCGAAGGGAACAGCTTGTCTCGTTGCCGAAATTGGCTTCGGCGCTTTTTTTAGGTGTGCACCGAGACTGGCGTGGGGGTTGTAACTTTTAAATTTGCGTTCGTCACAGGAGTGGGTTTCCTATTGTTGTCAGCCGCCCTGAGAAAGGGAAGGTAACAAGGAAGCGGCTTTGGATGGGGAAACTTGTACTGGACCTTCAAAGGACGTTAAGTCCGATTTGGGTTCAAGTCCGAGTCTTTAGTCCCAAGTCCGAATCCCAATTGAACCCATAACCTACCACCACCCAAAAAAAACAACAACATGGAGAGGATGGGTGGGTTTCAAGTCACTGGGGGAAAAACAAACAAACCCTGAGTAGATTTGCCAGCGCAGCTTAAGTCCAACTTGACATCAAGTCCTGGGACTGCAGGCACCACGCCTCCTACTCAGGGTTGCTTCACATCCTACATAATACACCAAAGGTGGTTTACATGGGAATCCCATGTATTGTAGGTGGTACATGTACAACTGGGCTAAAGTCCTTTATCAGCTGCAAGGAAATAATAACTGGCTTTGATTTCTCAGTATGAATCTACTATGCACTTAAAACAAACAAACACCCAGATTTGTTACATAATTACATGATGTGAGTTTCTTTCAAATTTCTTTCAATTAAAAGCATGCCCTGATGACATGACATGGCAGATTTGGCCTCAAAGCAGTTTCATGTGCTGGGGTGACTACCAAAATCTGGTTGAACATCTCCCTGCATCTTTTGTGTCTTGAGATAATTCCAAACAACAATACAACATCTATGGGAGATTTTCTCTGTAACAGGTAGCAGTCTCGCCATGCACACGTTTATGTGCTCAGTAACTCTGAAGCTCCTTATGTCTGAGAGGTCATTACTGGATTATAAAATTTGACCACCTGTGATATCAAGAAGTCCCCATTCAATCATCAGAGAACACAGGAGACAGTCATTTGACATAGAGAGAGACACTTGACATATGTTTTACTACTGTACTATTATGTTTATGGTTGTTTTTGAGTGTTCATTATTGCATTTTCTCTCTCTCTGCTCTTTTATTCTTATTCTATTGTAAACTGCCCAGAGTTCGTCTGGTTAGAAGATGGGCAGTAAAATAGATAGATAGATAGATAGATAGATAGATAGATAGATAGATAGATAGATAGATAGATAGATAGATAGATAGACTAGGCCTTTGAGGCCTTGAGTAGCATGGTAATAGTCTTGTTTTTGTGCTGGGTTTGGCACACTTGGAATTGAATTAAAAATCTCCAGCGACATGATGAGCAACTAAGTGTGCATTTTGAGTCAGCAAGTTTTTAAAAACACTTGGGTGTCTTGCATTTTGAATTGATTCTGATTACGTGTGGGGAGTTTTTACTTGTTTTGGCATGCATGATCACCTGTGTAGGAGTAAATTGTATCTGGGGTTTGCCAAGTTTTGGCTAGCAAGCTCACCTTGAAGCTGCCCACTTTTTTCTCTGCTTCCATTCTTCTTCCTTTTCCTCCTTTTCAAAATGGAGTGGCGGGATTCCACTTTGCCACCTAGTGGTAAGCATTATGTCATTCAGGCATTCATTCATTCTCTAGTTCAGAATTGTAGGACAATCTTATCCTTCCTGTACAATCTGCTTACACAGTATGTATGTACTTCTCAGTCAGTGGTTTTTAGATGCAGCTGCCCATTAGAAGCATGCACGGTATGTGTGTGCTTTGAACTCTTCTTATTGCTGGATTCTTATTTTAGCATTGAAAGTGAAAAGCACAACGTTCTTCTTATAATATTTTCTCAATCTGTATAAAGAGACTAATTATTAAGGATCCAGGAGATCTTCTGCAAGCCTTCCCTGGAATTCATGACCTGGATTAGAGGTAATTAGCCCTCATGCAAGATAATGCCAGCTTCATACATTACGATGCATCCATGTACAGATGTATAATCACCTAGTTCAATGGTGGCAAACCTTCTGCACTCCAGACCCAGAACTCCAAGCCTGTATTGCCAACAACAAAGGATTGTGGGAGTTGTGGTCCAAAACATCTGGAGTGCCAAAGATTTGCCACCACTGATCTAGTTGAACAACTTAACAGGCACTGTTACTTTCCCACTTCCTTCCCAAAGACCTGAAAATCTTTCTGATGTTGCACTGGTTCCACTGCCTGTTTCTGGTGATTGTGCAAGTTTGATGACAACAAAATCTCCCTTCAAATATAAGGATCTCTGAGCCTTTGCCATATTCGCCCATTAATCACTGAGCAGTACTCTTGTATCTGTGTCATCTTTAGGATGTGGTGGTATGCAGAGTTGCCACTTCTTATAGGACTTCTAATGGGGGAATATGTCTGCCCTGCCTTGTTAGGAACTGTGTCTTGCTCCCTGCACAAGCTACGAAGCCACTTGATGGTCTTCATCAGCTCTCTAATGGCACACAGATGTAGTTGCCTGTTGCCCTATGGTTCCATTTTCTCTTCTATCCACTTTTGTCACCTTATGAATGCCAAGATGCCCTTGAAAATCACATACAACTTACTGAGAAGACATCCTGATAGAGCCCATAGGAGCCTACACATTGAAAACAGCAGCAGTGGCAACAGCAGTAATATACTGTCAAGTCAGTTCTGACTTATAGCAATTTTTTTAGGGTTTTCCAGCTAGAATGGTTCACCGTTTCTTCCATCCGAGGGAATCCCGTGATTGCAGTGTGCCCAAGGCCACACAGGCTGGCTCAACTTGCAGGAGGCACGGTGTGGAATCAACTCCCAAACCTCTGGCTTCATAGATACCTTATGGGTCTTGGGTCCCCTGTTTCTTCTTCTTTTGGAGCATATTAATATGTTATGTGACAAATCCTTGAGCCATTCTACTGTATATGTTGAGAAAAATGTTGCAGTGGAAGATTACAGCCGTATACAGATACTACTGTCAGAGATTTTGCAGGGCTCTAACTCCAATGTCTGTACAGTGGACCCTTGTATAACAACCAGTTTGTATAACATAAAATCTGTACAACATAAAAAAATTCCGGAGAGAGCGGAAATTTGCTTAACATAATCGCCTATGGGGCAAATCTGTACAACATAAAAATGGGATTGCTCCATTTTCAATGCATTCTTCTGGGAAATTTGTATAAAAGAAAATTTGCTTAACACAATTTCATTTGGAATGAATTAATTACTTTATACAAGGTACCACTGTAGGTCTAATATCTGGCAAAACAGTAGCATAAGCTCTATACCCGAAGGTTGCCTGGACCAAATGAAGGAAGAGGAAAGGAAAGGGCAGATATATACATCAAGCGGGGAGGCATGTGCAGCTTGTCAATTTGAGAGCCATCTACAGCTGCAGAGAAGTTATTAGGGGCTGCATTGCAGTGGTCGATGGGAAAGGCAAAAAAGATGGGGCCAAAAGTACTGTCATATTTCTTCCTTAAAGTTCTAGCTATCAGAAACTAACATTTTGGAGAGGCGTTTTGCCCTTTTAGAATGGATAATAAAGGGAGAAACCGCTATGTGTTGATCTTGCAGTGAAGGGGTGGTGACCTTCTGAAAACCCCAGAGAGCCAGATCCAACCTCTGAAGTACATAGATAGTTCTGGAATATCCACTGAAGGTATCTTCCCGCATCGGAAATGATTATGTCCATGATATAATTTATTTCCTTGAGAACTAGTAGATTATTCAGACACACCCCTCTGCTGATAGAAGTTTTAGTAACATGCTATTGGTTTTTCATTTTGGTAGTTTTGTCTGTTGGGATAAATGTTGAATTGGAGGGCAAAATTGTGATATGACAAATAACATTGTTTCACACATTACTTAGCAGATAAAAAAAGTAAAGCCACACCAACATCTTCCTGTGCACATTTTATCAGTTGAACAAATTACAACTCATATGATTACTCATCTGAATGATCTTAATTGGGTGTGATCATTTTGAACAATAATTTATTTGAACAATAATTTTCTTCACATGCAAAATAATTTTCTTCACATGCAAAATAATTTTCTTCACATTGCAAAATATATTTGCATTCTGTGTTTCTGCTCCTTAATATTTAAGGCTGCATTCCCCTTCTGCTGGCTTCAGTGGGGGTCTGCTTATTCTGCATTCATTCCCTGTTCCCTATGCATATTACTCTCTCAGGTTACTTGTAGTTTTCAACTACAGTGGTACCTTGTATAAAGAAATTAATTCATTCCCAATTAAATTATGTTAAGCAAATTTTCCTTTATACAAATTTCCTATAGGAATGCATTGAAAACAGAGTAATCTCTAATCATGACCATTTTTATGTTGTACAGATTCTGTTAAGCAAATTTCCCCTATCTCCAGAATTTTTTATGCTGTACAGATTTTATGTTCTACGAACCTTTTGTTATACAAGGGTCCACTGTAGACAGTTTTCAAGGTCAGTTTCAGGTCTCCCAAGTCTTAATTACTTGACAAATTACAGTGATACCTCAAGTTACGAAAAACTCAAGTTACGAAAGGAAATCATTGGAAATGGGGATGCCCTATTAATGATTTTTTTCCACAATAGGAAGTGTCACTGGGGCATCCATTTCCAATGATTACCTTTCAGTACGAAGCACTGCCCTGTGTACACTGTGCAAAGCATTTTCGGAACCAGGGCATCATTTCCCATGATTTCCTTTTGAACTGGAAACCAATTCCCCAGTTCTGGAAATGCATGGGGCGGTGCTTCATATTGAAAGGCCGTCCCAATGTAGCTGACAAAAAGCTTCCCCACATTGCTGGGTTGGGGGGAACCCCCCCTCAATCAACCGGCAACCCAATACAGTTTTTGACAGCTGTTGAGAAGCATCCTTTGGCTACCGGTTGATTGAGGAGGTCCCCCCCCCCCAATCCAGCTAAGGTGGGGGAAAGCTGTTCCCCTGCTTTGCTGGGTTGGGGCAGGTTTTCAAAAACCCACTCCCCCATAGACAGCAAAAGCTCTTTCCTGTATTTGGAGGCGGAGGGTTTTTGACACCTCCCCATTGCTCCTTGCCATTGGGGGTGTCAAAAACCCAACACCACCACAGAGGGGGAAAGGCTGTTCTTGTTTTTCCTGGTGTTGGGACAGCCTTCCCATAGGAATGCAGTGAAAACCAATGTAATCTGCTTTCTTTCTTTGACTTTTATGACCTCAGGAATGGATTACCTTAGTTTTCCATCTATAAGACGCCCCCCTTCATAAGACAACCCCCACTTTTCCAACCCAAAATTACAGTGTCTCAACCACCTGGTACTTCCATGTATAATATGACCCCCAATTCTCAGTCTAACTATTTTAGTAAAAATATAGTCTTATACGTACATGGAAAAATACTGTAATTGGTTTTCAGTGCATTCCTATGGGAAACCATGTTTCGGGATACGAAAATTTTGAGATACGAAAATTCCCATAGAACAGATTAATTTCATATCTCAAGGCACCACTGTACTTATTTTTGTAATGTACTCAAAGTGATCAAATGCACTTCATGTATGTTTTTAATTTAGCTTAAGCAAATAAGGCTGATTATGAGTGGAGGGGAAGTTATAGTAAATTAGGACATTATTCTTGTTAGGTGTTGTAATCGTTTCCAAGACTGATAAATAATGCTATTTTCCCAGTTATTACCAATAATTTATCCAGTGTTTTAAAAATATACTTCCTGTTTTTGCCTTCTCTTTGTTTGCTATATTTTTATCCCCTTTATCCTTCCATAAAATATTTCCTGTGGTGAGAAAAAAATGCAGAAAGGGGTTTGGAAAACATCTGATTGTTAAAGTGGAAAGCAGCGTTGTTGATATTTGATTATGGTGAATGCAGAACCAAAGTACCTCACAAGAAATATAGTTCTCAAGAAATATCTTAAATTATTTTTGAAACTTGGTTGTCTAATGTATTTAAAACCTGTTTAATTTGTTCTAATGTTATTAAAAATGTAGTGGGGTTCCAGATCCACACAAAAGCTTTCAGTTGCCCTTACAAAGTCCTCAGTGATACAATTATCAGAGTTATGGAATAAGATTAGTGAGACCCAGGTAGAAATCCCCACTCAGCCATGAAGCTCTCTGGCTGATCTTTGGTGAGGAAAGAAATCATTGGAGAGGGGAGAAGATAATGTATGCCAGGATGAGTTCCATGGAGGGAAGACAGAATACCAATAGGTTCAAACAATTAGTAACAGTGATTAAATAATACCATAAGGCAGGTTACAAAGAGAGCAGATTGTACCCAGCCTCCCTAAGGGTCACAATATGTACAAGTGCATTTTAAAATTGCTAGTGATTGCACAGTGGACCATAGGCAATACTTTTTGCAGTATTCAACCAGGTCGGTATCAAATTGCTGTTCCCCTGAACAGGTCCATCTGTTGCCAACAGAACACACCATGGGAACCTTGGGCATTTTTATAACCATATGTTTTCTCACTCTTCTGGCCCCTTCTACCTCCCTTGCCAATATTGTTTATTTTTTTTTCTATGTCAAAATGGCTGCAGGTCCTCCGGTTAGTCGATGATGAGACTTGTCTCTTTCTCCTGCTGAGAGAAGAGACAAACTGGCTATCTTCCCTAGCAAGGATAATTCTCCCCCCCACGGCCAGTAACATAAGGCTGTTAAACTATTCAGTTCATTGACTGGCAATTAAATAACTCAAGTCTTCAAAAAAACATCAAACTCGGGTTTATGAATGTAGGATATTGTGCTTCTGTACTCCCAATTCAAAATGTCAGGAAATGGCCCCGCACTGTTCTACAAGATCATGCCCACATGCTGGCATCCTTCAAAAGAGCCTTAAAAACATGGCTATTTAAGGACGCCTTTGGTAACTTCGCTGCCCTTCCTACATTGGCTTGCCACCCTGGACATCGCTGTTGATTGTTTTATTGTTTTTATCTGTTTTATTTGCTATGGTATTGTGTAAACTGCCCTGAGTCCCCTTTGGGGAAATAGGTGCAGTATATAAGTTAGAAAATAAATAAATAAATAAATAAATAAATAAATAAATAAATAAATAAATAAATAAATAAATAAGCAGGAAAATGGATTATAGTATATACTCCAGTATAAGCCGAGTTTTTCAGCCCTTATTTTTGGCTGAAAAAATCGCCCCCAAGTCAATAAGTTTCCCACTTATACTCGAGTCAATAAGTTTCCCAGTTTTTTTTGGGGGGGGGGGATTAGATGCTCCGACAGTTTCGGGAGGGAGGAGGAAAGCAAGTCCTGATCTGGTGAGTGATAGCAGTACCTCCACTTCCCTGATAATCCCAATGTGAAGGTTTAGGGACATTTCCTTTGGAGCTTCATAACTCAGCCCCCTCACCCCCAAATGTTTCCATATTTCAGGGGGTTCCCTAAAATCGCTTTCTGAAAGTACCCCTGCTACTTCGATGCCCCCAAAGTAAATAATTTTTGAGTGCATATTTTTACAAAATATGCACTCAAAATTATTTTTAAAAATATGCAATCAATATTTACTTAGGGAGGTAAGGCTGCTGCCGCTTCCCATATGATTCCAATTAGGTTTTTCCTAGGGGCACCCCATTTGCAGCTTCATAACTCAGCCCTCTTAAGCCCCCAAATGTTTCCAAATTTCAGGGGGTTACCTAAAATCACTTTCTGAAGGTACCCTTGCTACTTGGGTGTCCCTTTCTCAGTAATTTTTGAGTTTTAAAAATGCATTCAAAAATTATTTTTTAAAATATGCAATCAAAATTTACTTACCTTGGAACTCCAATGTAGCAGGAGTACCTTCAGAAAGCAATTTTAGGGAACCCCCTGAAATTTAGAAACAGTTGGGGGTAAGGGGACTGAGTTATGCACCTCTAAAGGGGCTGGGGGTAGTATTGGCAACTGTGCAGGGAATCTGTGGAGTATCGGTAGTATTGGCAACTATGGAGGCAATCAGGGAGTTTACTCTATGGTATTAACTCCCTAATTGCCTCCACACTCCCAGCACACCCAATTACTATCCCCAGCCCCTTTAGAGCTCAGCCGGTATACCGTATATACTCAAGTATAATGAAAACAACATTATAAACACTTATAATCGAGTCAATAAGTTTTCCCAGTTTTGGGGGTAAAATTAGGCCCTTGTCTTATACGGATTGGCTTATACTTGAGTATATACGGTATATAGCAAAAGGCAGTTTGAATGTTAACAACACCAATGGGAGAAGTCAAGATATTTGACAGGATACCGTCTTGTGCTCACTGCCTTGCACAACGTGACGCAATGCAATGAAAAATCTCAGAGATTGGCCCCCTTTTCCATCAGTTAACCACTTTACTCAAACATAATGCAGTTGTCAGCAATATTTTTTCAGCAAATTTATTTATTTATTTATTTATTTATTTATTTATTTATTTATTTATTTATTTGAGTATTTTTACTCCACTTTTCTCCTTGGAAAAGGATCCAAGCTTAAGAGCAGGGCATTGAGGGGTATCTTACAGCATTAGAAGGCAACAATAAAGCTAAAAGAGAACACAAGCAATTATGAAAAGAGTATAAATTCCATGGGATCATGTACGGCAGACTATCTAACAGTTACGAGGGGTGGGAACTTAAAATTGATAACATAGTGTCAATGTAATCACACAAGAAGAGATACAAGCACAAAGTTAGAAGTGGTTATAAACAAGTTATTTGTAGTATTTATTGGATGGAAGTGAGCAGAAGAGGATATCCTTTGAGCCAAAGAGAGTATCCCTGTAGACTAGGCATGTCTAAACTTTGGCCTTCCTGATGTTTTGGACCACGTCCCAGAATTCTAAGCTTGTATTTCCAATGGCAAAGGACTGTGGGAGTTGTGGTCCAAAACATCTGGAGGTCCGAAGTTTGGGCATGCCTGCTGTAGACCATATTGACTGCTGGCATTTGTAAAATCATCATCATCATCATCATCATCATCATCATCATCATCTGAAAATTGCAGAGGCAGAAGGGACCGTATCGATCCTTGAGTCATTCCATCAAGGAGTCACAGTGGGGAAAAACTCCCAACCACCGGCTCCACAGCCAGATACCTAAACCATTGCACAGTTCATTGTTAACATGCAGGCTGCCCTTTGCTATGTAAAGCCTGTCATCCTTTTTCCTGTTGGCACATGGATGCATTATTGTGTGCAGCAATATCAGGTTATTTCGTGGCTTTTTTAAAATTGGGGGCACAGAAGCACAGTTTATAAACCAGAGGACGTTTAAAAGAATTGCAATTGTTGATTTACATTTCGGATTGGTTGTTTCTGCATTGGGGAAACAGTTTTGCATTTTAAAAATCGTAATGTGAAATCATTTTGCCCAAATCGCCCCAGATTTGGCACAAAACAAGAGTAGAGTGTCTAATCTGTGCAAAAATTAGTTTTAAAATTATAATTTTTAAAATTTGAGCTGTCCCTATTTTGATAATTGCTTTATAGCAGTGGTTCCCAACCTTGGGTAACGTGAGTGTTCCTGGACTGCAGTTCTCAGAAACCTCAAACCAGCACAGCTGATAGAGAAGATTTCTAGGAGTTGCAGTCCAAGAACACCTGGGTTACCCAACATTGGGAGCCACTCAGGGGGAACATTTATTTGCTCCGCCAGCACAAGATCGTTGCTGCACTCTTGTGCAGTAGTGATTTCTAGATACTGAGCCTTGTGGTGCAGTGGTTAAATGCCTGTACTGCAGGTAAAACTGTGCTCACAACCTGGGTTCAATCCCTGGTAGCAGGCTTCAAGGTTCACTCAGCCTTCCATCCTTCCGAGGTCGGTAAAATGAGTACCCAGCTTGCGGGGGGGGGCAATGTGTAGCTTGCACACTGTAATTAAAATTGTAAACCGCCCAGAGACTACTTGTAGTGGTATGGGGCGGTATATAAGCAGAACACTTTGCTTTGCTTTATTATAATGGAAGCCAAACTGGAGGGCAGACTACCATGTAGGCTGCTGTATTGTAATAAACTTAAGGAAGTCTTTATGGATTAAGAATCCATCTGGAAAAGTTTTGTTCTAAAATCTGCTCTGTGCAAGCACCTTCATTTATCTAATTAATGTCGTTGAATGAATGAATGCCATGACTGGCAATGCCTGACCATTGTACAAGCGTACACAAGCACCAGGAGCTATAATGCTGGTGCAGACCCCTCACTGGATTCTGCCAGTAGAGAAGTGTGCCAGTCTCTTGCATTTTTCAAAGCTGGAAATGACTAGAAGTCCACCTTTGGTTTTTTGGCAGGAGTAGCAACTGTCCTCTTGCCAGAGAGAGACAGTAAAGCAAAGAGAAGACTTGTTGCTCTTTTTCTGACCTGGCGGTGGTTGTGAAAGGTGACCAGGAACTGCAAAATGACCTTAACTCACATAAGGCTTACAGGTCACAGTTTGTTTACCTAGTTATAGGTTTCATACACTTACTTTGCTGTTCATACCCTTACTTTGCTTCTGTGCAGAGATCCAAACTACACTTTCCCCTTGATTTACATGGGTCTGAGTAGTACAGTTTTAGTTATACACAGATTTGTTTTTCAGTAAATAAATATTTGATAAATACTATGCTGTTATTTGTCTCTAGAAAGTGGCCTGAGAAACGTGGGTGTTGGACTTACTGAGCTCCTGTTGTTGATGGCGAAACAACCACTGGTTCAATGGCAGCTGCTTTGCTGGATCCATTTCCTGGCATGGTGGTTGCACATGGTAGCTGGGGAGGGTGCTGGGCCACGCCAGGATGCCGATGCAGGTCGGGTGAAGTCTGTCTCTGTATGCATGTCGATCAAGTGTTTATGGTTTATCAGACAAAAACAAAAGTAAAATAAAAAATAAAGATGCAAGTCACCTTAACGACCAACTATTATATTTTAATGTGAGCTTTTGTAGATGAGTCCACTTCTTCAGGTTGTCAAGCATTGTCCTTACTCGGAGAAAGTAGATTTGCCAATGAAAGCTCACAGTAAAATACTGCACTTGGTCTTTAAAGTGCTCCAACATTTGTGCCTTCAATTTTTTTTCATTTTGGTTTTCGTTTTCCCTGATATGATAGCATAGACTAAAATGGCTACATCTTCTGAAACTGTTTATGCTATGTTTTGGGGAATGTAAGAGTTATACATGGACTTCAAACTATACAGGGGTCTAGCACTGCTAACCCCAGCATTGTTAAAGGACAAAGTGTTTTTCTTTCCTTGAAGTTCTGTGAAAATTAGCAACTGTTTTCTCAGTCATGCCTAGCCTGACAGTTCATATGTACGATCTGCTAACATTTGCCACTCTTCATACCAATTTTGTTAGCTTACGTTCTCAGAGGACAATGTAACTCAGCTATGTGTTCAAACTTCTAATTTTGTTTTGGAACAAAAATTTGATGTATTAAAACCCAGAAAATGTAATTAAAGATTAGTTGAAGGAGCCCAGCAATTTGACCTTGGGGTTTAGATGCAAAAAAACAGACTGGAACAGTGTTCCTTGTATAATAACAAATATTAATTGAAAAGTTTAGCTTATGGCAAAAAGCATCCTGTATTACATATGCGCAAAATAGAAGACTAATCTTAGCACTTTATGGATTTTGCTGCTTTTATTATCTCACCCACAATTACAGGTGAAGTTATTGTTGTTCACTAAATCTTCACTAAGTTCTCTCAGTAAAATAGGCGGAAATTAGCCTGTTGATAAGAATACCTAAACGTCTCCTATTCATTGTGCTTATGTGAATTTCCTCTGTTCTTTTATATGAATGCCCTTGGTTTGCTATACGTTTGAAATAAGGCCAAATTATAAATTGAGAAAACCATCATTTCATCTAACTGATTGATTAAAGATGGCAGGGATGTCATTAGATCGATGCAGGGGAATCTTTCAATTTTTAAAAAATAATGGCTTGACAGAATGGATAATAGGAATAGCACACGATCCTTAACGGAAAAGGAAAGAGATAGTGTCAGGCACCAACTGGTGGCAGTTCTTTTTTATTTTGTTTTATTTCATTCAGACAACATCTTCCTCTTGAAATTGGGACCGAAACATGCTTGTTTTGGCAGCTGACGACCCATGGGCCGAACATGGCCTTTGGGTTGTCAAACAAAATGAGAAGAGAAGGCAAAGTGTGGCCAAAGCAACAGATGTAGGCTCCTGCCAGGCTTGTCCCGGATTGGGGCCGCTTTGTCGCCCCGGGAGCCGTTATTCGGCGCAAAAGAGGAAGGCCACGTGACTCCCAGGGTGTGCAGGGATCAAAGTCCTTAAAAGGGCTGCCTGCACACCCATCCTCCTCTTTCGCGCCGAGCAGCACACCGCCCCCCACCCTTAGTGGTTGTGAGAATGAGATTATCTGGTCACTTCGGGACCGAATGGGAATTTTTGACTGGTACCACTATTGGCTTCGTGGTGCCAGTGTGTTTTCGCCCATTCCATTCTCATTGACCGTTAGGCAGGGTCTCCTGTGTGTCCTGGCGGGTAGTGCAACTAAAAAGGGGTCAGGACTGTGACGTCAGAACGGTAAAGGCATCTTGAATAGGGCTCAGGGCAGCTGTACAATAGATAATAACATAGGACCAATTGATAGGTAAAACAACCCAGTAGGAAAGTAAATTAAACATCATAAAGGCTAGGAGTTCGTACGGCTGCCCCAAGTAATACCCTGACCTAGTTTTGGCGGGGAGGGCTGCTTTCATGGAACAGCACCCCCGTACTGGGTCACATTATGGCGTCACAATAAATTAAAATAACATCTGAGAGCTAAAATATAAGTTGCACTACGGCAGGCCCATCCTTTTGGCTACAACTTTAGTGACAGTTATAGCAGTTAACAAAGTTATTCATAAAGTTATTAATGAAGTTATTAATAAAGTTGTGGCCTGATTTAAAACCCAACATTCCTGTGTGGTCTCATTATTTCGGGACTGGGGGGACAAAGTTTGCTGGCAGGCTAATTTAGTTGGCACAGCTACCCTCTCCCTTTCAAAGTGATTATTTGAGGGATCTCTTTCATCCATGCTAGTGGATAACAAAAACATTGAAATGTCCCCATGCTCCTTTCTGTCTTTTATGTGGATTAAACCCATATTATCATAATACTCATAATCCTGGTTGCAGGTTTGTGATTATTACACTGTCCAGAGTAGCCTAATAAGCTAGATAGGTGGTATATAAGTCTAATAAATAAATAAATAAATAAATAAATAAATAAATAAATAAATAATAAATAAATGCTGATAGCAAGGAGAAGAGTCATTTTTCTGATGGGATGCTCTCTCTCTCTCTCTCTCTCTCTCTCTCTCTCTGCCTCTCAAAAGATCCTGTTCTTTGGATAATGAAGCCCTTCTCTTCCTCTGTTCAGAAATGACAATATTCCTTCATGGAGGTAATAGGAACAGGCCATAGAAGAGCTCAGAAAAGCTGCGTTTTGGACTACATCTCCCAGAATTCTTCCAGATAGCATGGCTAATAGTCTTGCTAGCTGGGAGACTTTGGGGGGTTAGGAACAAAGGGATACACAGAGATGCCTAATATTGAATCAGACTTCTGAGTCCAGTATTGCCAGCTCTGACTTGAAGGGATTCTATAAGATTTTTTCCTAGCACTTCCTGGAGATGGTGGCGCTTGAACTTGGCCCTTTCCTGTGCAAAGCGATAACCCATACTCAATGCTGCGTAGCTTCCAACAGGAACTGGAACAGCCACATTCCTGGTGGTATGGTGTCATATTATCCATTGTTTCCCTGGGATTTTGGGAGTTGCATTGGGTGTACAACTTTCTCTATAAAGGTGAACTTTCAAGTTAAGGTTTATTCTGTTAAGATAAGTGTCACAATGTTCCCAGGACTTTGTATAAAGAGACTACTGGTCACTTGATTAAATATCATGAACTAAAGAGCAGCTCTTTCATATTTGTTATGCTCTGTAGGTTTTCTGGCAATTATACATTTTAATGCCTGAGGCTCTGTACAGATTTAAGTCTATTGACAAGTTATAATTGTCATCAAGGACAGCTAGCCAGTTTCATTTTAATTAACTACCCGGTGCTCATATTGAATGAAAGTGTGAAACATCTGGTTGTGGCTAGCTTTGAAGCGTTACAAGGCATTGCAAGAGCATTTTGCTTTCTGTAATTTTTTTTGTGGCTAGGTTAAAAACATTAAGAGCCCATGTTTGGAATTCTGATTTAGGATTTAGCCTACAGGGTGCTAATGCTGCCATTGGCATGGCAGACATAAACTGCATAATTATGCTGCAGTGGTGTTTTCTGTAGTCTGAGTAGATGAGCTGCAGCCTTGTGCAATCCGATGCTCCAGTACTTTGGGGAATTCGCTCCTAGCTGGAAATTAATCTCATACAGCTGCTTTGGTAAAGCAGGTGAAAAGTGAAAATAATTATCAAAGCTGTGTGACCTCTGATAATTGTGTGAAATCCTCGGAATATGGGCTGACAGAGGTTGCTAACATTGCTTGCAGTTTGCTGAAATGACATGCTGCTTAAAATAGATAGCACAAGGCTCTCAACCCCCTCCCCACTCCTTTCTTGAAAGGGTAGGTAATCAGTTCTGCAAGATGGAGAACAGCCCTCCCTTCTCAAGATATGCCTTGAATGGATGGCTCATGAAGCAAATTCAAAGGCTGAGGCACATAATCGGGGATCCACAGGGGCACATGCCCCAGATCTCCACAAACACTGGGGCTTTCCTGCTTGCTTTCAATCCTGTCTCTTCTATCCTATTAACTGCTTTCCTTAAATGACCCCGAGTTTTAAAGGAAACTTGGAGTTCCACATGGTTAACAAAAATTCAAGCGGGTCTACATAAGAGCTGGTACACTCGCAAATCACTTCCACAAATTCAGATCTATGAAATTTGTTATTGCAAATGTTTGACCATAATGTATCGGCTTCTTCCCAGTACTGGTGATTGTGCATCAAATTGTCATCATCATTTCCTTATCATTTCTTCGTTTACACCTCCCAGAATTCATCCAACTTGCATAGACACTAGACAGATGATTCCACAATAAAACAAAACAAAAAAAACTTTGCCAAGTTTTGCTGATTATAGCATCATAGTTTTTATTGGTACTATGCTATTATGATTGAAATTGTCTGTTTTCCCCTCTGTGCATCCTGGGAAAGAGACAGCCTGTGCAGCCTTGGGCAACCTGCGCACTTTCAGAAGAAGGGAATGGCGCACATCTCCAGAAGAAGGGAATGGTGCAGTGGTTAAACAGTTGCACTGCAGCTGAAACTGTGCTCACACCAGGGGTGCAATCCCAGGTAGCAGGCTCATGGTTGACTCAGCCTTCCATCCTTCCGAGGTCGGTAAAATGAGTACCCAGCTTGCTGGGGTGTGTGTGTGTGTGGGGGGAGACGGTGTAGCCTGAGTACTGTAATTAAAACTGTAAACTGCCCAGAGACTACTTGAAGTGGTATGGGGAGGTATATAAGCAGAACACTTTGCTTTGTTTTTAAACCATGTCTGAGCATTCTGTACAAAGAAAATCCTGGAAAGTACAGTATAATCATAAGTCAGAATTGACTTGGCAGGATACAAGCCTTATTATTAAGGCTAGCTCCACAGTGTTTTCCTTGCTGTTGTGTGGAAACACTTGTCTGCACAGTTCCTTGAAGATCAGGGAGTGATGCAAAGGTAGCAGAGGGCAGCAAACCCGATGCTGTTCCTTCTAATTATGAACTGTTATTTTAAAAAAAACACTAACAACTTGGATACTCCATTTACCAGCTTTGGAAGGATGGAAGGTTGAGTCAGCGTTGACCCAACTACCTGAGCCTGGGATCGAACTCAAGTCATAATCAGAGTTTTTATTGCAGCATTGCTGGTTAACCAGTGAACCGCCATACAGTGCTTTGGTATCAGGTATGTTTTGGCTGATATGCAGTGATCCTTTGCTTCTTATTTCTAAATGACATTAACTACAGTGCTGGCTTTCCACTGATGCCTCCTTTGTGAACTGCTGAAGGATGAAGCATCTTTGTCTGTTTGGGAAAACCAGCTTGCAGCTACTGACTGTGATTCTAACATTTTGGAAGAAATCGCCTGAAGTGTTAATATTGATAACTGCAATCAAAGTGGTGCTTGCAGTCTGCCAGGCAGAAGATTGTAGCATTTTAAAGTTACAGAGATGGATCAGACAGAAGAATTTTTACAGTGCTTTGGAAATTCAAATGCACACCAAGTAGTGAATGTCATATGGCAAGTCACAGAAATATTCAAAGACGATCTGCCTCCTGCAAGATTTTATTTTAATTTTTAAAAATGTCTTGCTCTACAGCATCTGGTGGAGCCATTGTTGGAGGCAGGATAATGAGTTAGATGTATCACTCACTATGTTAATTCCTTTCTTTTTCTCAGAAGAAAAGCTTATTTATTCATTCCTTGAGTGTATCCAATCAGAATTCTCAAGACAGGATGTTTTTGAAATATATATATGCAGCACACTGCTCTGACTCCATCCTGGAATCTGACTGGAATTTAATAAAACTGGCAGTGGGAAAAGAAGTCCTTCAAAGAATGATTCTATATAAAGCTACACTTATATATACCGTTGTCTCCTTTATGCCCTCCAGGGTCAATTTTTACTGGGAAATCATCCCTTGTCATCTGATCTGTTGAGGGAGGGGGTAGAAACCCCAGCTATGCTGTGAGAGACATATGGGAAATGAAAAGTGGTTGCCACTGTATTTTGGAACACTTTTTCTATAGAACTACATTACACAGGCTTTTCATACTCTTGCTTTTATTTAATTATTTTTCTTTTGTTTCGTTTCATCTCTAATTGTTGATTGTTTGGACTCTTGCCATCTTGTATCTTATAGATTTTACAGATATTTTTTAAGTTGGGGTATTGTCTGCTGTCTTGTTTAATGTCTTGTTTGCTGCTTATTATTGAATCTTCCTTTATAACCTTTAACCTTTGAACTGCAAAGCTGGAATGGACCCAATGGATTGATCATTGGGTCCATCCTCTCTCTCTCTCTCAAAGGCACAATGGGAAAATCGAACTCCTGACTTCTGTCTCCGTAGCCAGAGACGTAAGCCACTAAGCTATACATATTGTTGATGTTCTTATTGTAAGCTGCCTAGAATAGTGGCCTGTCCACTAGACGGGCAGGGTAAAATTTTAAATGAATGGATGAATGAATGGATGCATGACTGCATCCTACCTGTATAAAGTTTATATATGCCTTTACTATTGGATGCCTGTATGGGATGAAGTGTACATTATATTGTACTCATTTGATGAAATACCTGGCCTCAGCTAGCCTTGACTATGCCTTTTGCTGAACTTTGGGTTACTAATAACCCTCATTGGTCTTAGATTTTCTTAATTTTGGTCTTAAGTGTTCTGGATTTTGTTGGGTCTGAACAAAGAAAACTATTTGTTCATTATGTGTGTCTCCTGGCTTGAAACCTCCTACCACTTGTGGTTATTGTTCTGCTCCATGGTAGATCTCTTCACTTTCACAAAGATGGGCTTCTAGCTTAGGAAGAAAATACTGTATTTTTCTGTCTATAAGATGCCCCCATGTAAAAGGCGAAAGATTTATACGATCTGAAGAGAAACCAGAGTAGGGGGCACTTCCGCCCACGACGAGATGGCTGGATGATCCAGCAGCTCCGCTTAATGTGATGAATAAAACTTGAAATACTGTCTTTAATGATACCAAAATCGTGAGTAAAAGATCATAAACCTTTGGGGAGGACAGGTTGAAAACTGTGTATTTTTAAGGGGAGAGATAACAATGAATTACTGAAGCAGTGATTTACTTTCGCTTTCTGCCGAGTCACGTCCCAGGCAGACGGACTGTGAGAGACTGTGAGAGATGTTGTTTTTTTTGCTTTGAGGCTAGAAAGAAAGAAAAAAAGTTTACTTACTTGGTTTTTCTGCATGCCACCCAAGAAAAAGGGTCCTACTGTGATAAAAAAGTGGGTACGCAAACCCTCAGACGCCACGTATCAACGAGCTCGTCTTGAGAGAGTAGAAGCTGTTGTTGAAGCTGACATAATGGCGTCTGATTCTGGCAAAGTGCCAGCACATCAGCCAGATTTCTCAAGGGAGTTCAAAAACTTGAAAGCAGAAGTCAGCTCCCTTATCAAATCAGCTCTAAAAGATGTAACTTCTACTATCGAAGACCGTTTCCAGTCCTTATCATCACAGAATAAAGACCTAAGAAAGGACCTGTTACAAGAAATACAGACCCTGCAGTCACAGGTATCTAATAACGGCATTGAACTGAAAAAACTAGCAGGAGAAATCAATCAAGTTCAAACTCTAGCCTCCAAGAACGAAAGAGCTATCGCTGCACATGAAGAAGAGATCGATGCCATACAGCGGAAGCTTATCTATATGGAGGATTATTCTCGAAGGTCTAATCTGAAATTAATTAATTTTGAACTCCAGGATAAAAAAGAAATGAAGAAAGAAATCCTCATTTGGCTTAATTCTATCCTCCCCCAACATCTTGCTGAGACCGACATTGAAAGGATACACTATATAGGTAGTGCTATGAAAGCTACTCCAAGACCAATTCTTATTAGATTTACTTCTTATGCCATGAAAGAACAACTGATGTCAACTCTTAGGGCAAAGCCTGACCTGCTGAAGCGTGAGGGAAGAGTTCTACAAGTTTACCAGGATATTTCCAGGGAGACTTTTGAATGGAGGAAAACTATGAGACCTGTAACAAATGCTCTGAGAAACAACAACTATAGATACAACTGGGGATTCCCGATCTTTCTCAAGGTGTGGAAGGGTCCAACTCTACACAAAATCTATTCGTTGGAAGAAGGTGAACAACTTCTCAAGGCATGGAACATTCAAATCGAAGAAGAATAGAGAACTCCAAATTCAGCATCTGCAGTGAAGACAGTGTCACCCTTTAACTCTTTAAATCTTTCAGTGGGCAAGCAAAATGGAGACCGATTTGAAGAGCATTGCACTACAGAAGACAGCCCTCCTTTTCTCTCTCTCTCTGTCTCTCCCTTCCCTTCCCTCCCGTTTTTTTTTATATTCCCCTTTTTTTTGTTTTTTTTTTCTTAGTCCAGTTTGTTATATTTGGTTATATTTGGACTTGCCCGTCCCATAATTCTCCACTCCCTTCCTGTTCCTTATCCCTTATTCTTTCCCAGCATATCTTTCCTTTTCCCCCCTATTTTTTCTTTATTTTTTTATTTTTATTTTTATTTTTTTTATTTTTTGGGTTTTTTTGGGGGGGGGAGGGGACTGAGGGAGGAAAGAAGGTGAATAGAAGGATCTTAAAATTCATATTATCATGTTATCTTTTTAATACATTCTTTCTTTTCAACTTTTCACGTATACAACTGTAAATAAGACTAGACAGTGCTAACGCTAATTTAGAGCTTCTGAATCATTATTTAGCCATCAGGAAGTGTACGGGTGCCTTCCCCCTCCCTCCTATAAGGGCGCATACAGGATGAAAGCGCTTTCATCCATGTGTATGAGAGCCAAGAGGATGGGAGAACAGAAAATTAATGTAGGTGGTAGGGTTTGGGTAATCATTGTCTTTTTCTTTATTATATGTAATGTTTGTTTGTATATGTGCACAAAGAGACCGTTCCAGATCGATAATAGAATGAAAATATGGGTAGACTGTTGAAATTAGCTACATTGAATGCCAAGGGTCTAGGAACTGTCACGAAGAGAAACAGAATAGAGTCATTAATTAAGAAGAATAAACCGGACATCGTCTTTCTTCAAGAAACACACCAAGCGAAAGATGGCCAAAATGAACTGAAACTACCCAACATCAACATCTATGAGAAAAGTTTTGGTACATCTAAAGCAAGGGGGGTAGCAATCTTAATATCAAAGCACTGTGATTGTATTGTTGAAAAAACTGTGAAAGATTTGGAAGGTAGATATATTATTCTTCAGGCCACAATTGGACTAGAACAATATACACTGATAAATGTTTATGCACCAAATGCTAATCACAACCTGTTTTACAAAGAGGTATGGGAGCAGATAGAAAAGGTACAGAAAGGACATGTGATTTTGGCAGGAGATTTCAACATGGTTATGGACAAAATAAAAGATAAAACAATGACTAGGAAGGTAGACTTCAGGGCTAGACATACAATCTTAACAAAATTCATCGCAAATACAGGATTAAAGGATGTTTGGAGAGAATTAAAGGGTGATGAAAGAAAATTTACTTTTTATTCATCAGCCCATAAAGCTTACTCAAGAATAGATTTTATATTTATCTCACAAAGTTTGCTATCTAAAGTTGTAAATACAAATATAGAATTGATAAAAATTTCTGATCATGCTCTAATGTCTATTGAAATAGAAAATAAGAAGAATTATAAGGAAGCAAGAAGGTGGACAATAAACCCCAGAATTTTTCAAACCCCAGATACAGTACAAAAAATACAAAGAGAATGGCTAGAAACCTGGAATATCAATGAAGAAGGTGGTGGTCAAATAGGAGTTATCTGGGACACTCTGAAGGCAGCGGCTAGAGGTTACATAATAAAAGAAAGTGCTATTATTAAAAGTCGAGATCAGCAGAATAAAAAAAAATTGGAGGCTACTATAGCAGACCTTGAATCTCAATTTTTTCTAACCAAAGACAAAATTTTTTTAATTCAGGTTGAGGCCAGGAAAAGGGAATTAGAAGATATAGATCTACAACAAACCCAAAGAAATCTACTATATTTGAAAAGAAACTTTTTCGAATACAGTAATAAAAACTCCAAGATGCTAGCAAAATTAGCACAGAAAAGGAAAGAAAAAAGCATGATAGGAAGGATAAAGGATTTAAGCGGTAATATTTCTACTCAAATGAAAGAAAAATTAAAAGCTATTCAAGAATTCTATCAAAACTTATATACAGCCAATAGAAGTAGTAAAGAAGTTATGGAACAATATATTGACAAAAATTTAAAAGTAAGACTAGCGGAAGAAGACAGGCTTGAAATGGAAAAAGCTATTAAAGAGGAGGAGATAGACGATGTTATAAATAAGCTAAAGAATGCCAAAACTCCAGGAGATGACGGATTGGGACCAGAATTTTACAAGGTATTCAAATCAATGTTAATTCCTAAGTTAAAGAAACTTTATAATGAGATATTGGAGGGCGAGCAAGTTCCTTCCTCCTGGAAACATACCTTAACTATTTTAATTCTCAAGCCTAATAAAGATCCAACAGATGTTGGATCCTACAGACCAATATCACTTATAAATCAAGATGCCAAGATTTTTACAGCAATTCTAGCCAAAAGAATGTACACATTTATAGACAAATATATTAAAGAAGACCAAACGGGCTTTATCAAAGGTAGACAAATGTCAGACACTGTAAGAAGAGTCTTGAATGTTCTTTATGAGATGGGAAGATCACAGGATAAAGCATGCATTTTGTCTCTAGATTTATTTAAAGCCTTTGATTGTGTCCAATGGCCTGCGTTAAAACTTTTATTAGTGAAATGGGGATTTGGCGAAAAATTTCTAAGTGTAATAAACCAACTCTATTCTCATAGCACCTCATCAATCATTGTCAATGATGGGATGACAGAAAAAATTACCCTAGGCCGAGGAACAAGACAGGGATGTCCTTTATCGCCAGTTCTGTTTTGCATAGTGATAGAGCTACTAGCTAATGCAATAAGGGAGGACCAACTTATTAAAGGTATGGGTAAGGAAGGCAAGATAAAAATCAGTTTATTTGCGGATGACGCTTTGTTAACAATAAAAAATCCGGTAGAAAATATATTAAGAATAAAAGCACATCTAAAGGAATTTGGTGAAACAACCGGATTATGTGTCAACTGGCAGAAATCAGAAATCATGCTTTTCAATCAGGATAATCGAGACATGGAAGAGATCTCCAATTACGAACTGAAAATTTGTAAATGTATAAAATACCTAGGGATACTTTTAGATAAAGACATTAGCAAAACGAAAGAACGAAATTACACAAAAATAAAGGAAGAGATTAGAAATAAATTACAAAATTACTCCAAATTAAACTTATCATGGTTTGGTAGAATAGCAATGGTAAAAATGAAAATACTTCCTAAAATAAATTTTCTTTTTAGAATGTTACCTATTCAATACACAGAAATAGAAATTAAAGTCTATCAAGATCTTTTAAATAAATTCTGCAATGGTGGAAAAAAGCAAGAATAAATAAAAGCTTATGGTACAGATCTCAAAAAGAGGGAGGTATAGGCATACCTAATCTTAGAATGTATTACATAGCTAATCAGCTTAGTTCCCTGGGGGAAATACTATTTAAACCTCAAAAACTAATATGGTGGGAACTTCAATCAGAGGAACTAAATGAAGACATAAATAAATATGTGTTTAGTTTCCCCCCAAAAAGGAAAAGTTACCCAATTAAAAACCCTCTTCTAAGTTCCCTATTGCTCACTTGGAAAAAGTATGGAAAGAAATTGATACAGGAAGGTTCCCCGCTTGGCGCGGTGATCGATCAGGAAAATTTCCCCACGAACATGAAGAAATTGGGAGACTTATTTAAATTAAGGAAAGTGGCAAGACTAAAAGATTGGATTAAAAAGATGACATCAAAACAAGAAATTAAACGTATTCTGCAAACTCAGGAATTGTCCTGGTTGAATTACGCCCAGTTAGAAAGCTGGACGAAAGAATGGATTAGGAAAAATACACAACTTAGAGGATATACAAAATTTGAGCAATTTCTGACAACATATGAATCAGAGAAAGGAAATACAGGGAAAGGAACAGTTGGTAAATTATATAAAATAATTCAAGATTCATTTGAGAATAGGGAACAGGACACAATAAGAGAGCTATGGAAACAAGACATAGAGAAAGAAATAAATAATGACGAATGGAAAAGAATTTGGAATTTGAGGATTCTACGGTCATTATCAGTCAGAATAAAAGAAAACTACTTCAAACTAGTTTTAAGATGGTATATGACTCCAGTCAGAATGAATAGAATGAATCCAAAATATTCTAAGCTCTGCTGGAAATGCGAAAAAAAGATAGGTACCTATTTTCATTTATGGTGGGAATGTGAAATAGTTCAAAAGTTTTGGCAAGAGATTATTGAGGAGATAAGAGAAATAATACAAACTGATATTAAATGTGTACCGGAAATTGCTTTGTTATCATTACCATCTATTAATGAATATGATGTGAAAACTAAAGAATTAATAGCAAATCTTATGACAGGAGCTAGACTGATTATTGCTAGGAACTGGAAATTGAAATCAGACCTTAAAATTGCTGAATGGTATAAGGAAGTGTGGGACATAGCGTTAAATGATAAACTATCTTGTAATTTAAAAGTTTTGAGAGGTGAAATAAAAAAAGATATTTTCTATGATGTTTGGGGGAAATTTATAGATCATGTATTATTAAAAGGGAAAGGGATACAACCAACTTATAACCCAACACAGTTCTGGTGTAAAGGACCTTAAGAAGCCTATTGGAAGAAAAAGAAAAAAAAAAGATGAAGAAGAAAGAGAAGATGCAAGAATACTGGACGGTTTCTTGGGGGTGGGGGGCACTTTGTATTGTTTATGATTGTCTATTACTGTTTTTTTATACAATTGTTTATTATTGTTATTTTGTCTTTTTTCATGTTCAATAAAAATAAAAAATATATATAAAAAAAAGATGCCCCCATGTATAAGACAACCCTCACTTTTCCAACCCAAAATTACAGCTTTGTAACTGCACACTTCTCTCCTTGGCTTACTTCCATGTTTAAAACTATGCTCAATTTTTAGTCTAACAATTTGAGAGAAAAAATATAGTTTATACATGGAACAATCTCTCTCTCTCTCTCTCTCTCTCTCTCTCTCTCTCTCTCTCTCTCTCTCTCTCTCTCTCTCTCTCTCTCTCTCTCTCCCTCCCACCCTCCCACCCCTATTTTAAGAGGCCAAAAAGCTGTGGGGCAAGATAGAGACATTGGGGCATACTTGGGAATGATGGCACACGAGGAGAAGTATTATCCCATGACCGTTTCCCATGTTATCCTGTCCACAGATAAACAGCGGGTTCCTAGCTGTGGGTGGGTGGCAGCAAGGAAATTTGGGAAGACTCACATCAGGTGCACTCAATTGACAAGGACTAAATACAGCTCCAGAGATCAAGGGTTGCCTATGAGCCAATTAGACATCTAGGGAATGCTGATTCCCACAATTAACCAATTTCCCCTCTTACTTTGGGATTTCCTGTGAGATCATCATCCAGACTTTCAGATGAAGTGCATGTTTGCTTTCCAATGACAATCATTTTTAAAAGAAAGCATACTAATACCAGCTACACAGGTGGGATAAATCATATGCAGTGACAAACATATGTCTTTTCCTACTTGGAAGACCACCTATGGAAAAAAAAGTTATGATTGATGTATTTTGTAGCTTGACCAGGTCTTTAAATATGCAGCAATGAGAACTGAATGTAATGTGAGTCAAGTCGTTAAAAAGAAAAATCCAACTTTTTTTTAAAAAAAAGAAATAAATTGAAAAAGTTAAAATTGCTTTGTGGAATATTTAAGTCTTGAGACAGTTGCTCTGTAAGTATATAGGAATTCCTGCTACATACTTATTTTTAAACTGGGAGAGCTTTCAAACAAACAGTAAAATAAATAAAAACATACCATATATACTCAAATATAAGTCTAGTTTTTCAATCTTAATTTTGGGTTGAAAAAAGGGGCCCTCGACTTATATTCGGGTCAATACTTTTAGCCACTGAGGCAAGTGCTTGGGTCGGTGGCTAAAAGTCATTTTAAATATTGTGCGCCACTTCTCATGACCCCCGCCACCGCGTTGTGGGGGAATGGTGTGCAATGTTTAAAATGACTTTAGCCACCAAGGCAAACGCTTGCCTCAGTGGATAAAAGTCATTTTAAACATCACACACCACTCCCCCAGCGCACAAAGGAGGAGCTGCCGGGCCCTGCTGCATTTCCCACCCTAGACTTATACTTGAGTCAATAAGTTTCCCCAGGTTTGGGGGGTTAAATTAGGGGCCAAGTATATATGGTCTATAGCAGGGATGGCAAAATTATGGCATGCGTGCCAAAGGTGGCACGGAAAGCGCTTTTGCCTGGCACACAACATGCTCCTTGCCCCCTTCCCCCTTCGCTGGACCAGCCATGGGGAATTTGCGGAGGGAGAAGTGGGGGGGCAGGGAGCATGTCGAGTGCCAGGCCAACCCTACCATCGCCATTGCCATCACCGCCCTTGCCACCGCCCCCTGCCACCCCTGACCCTACCTCCGCCACCCCTGCCACCCCTGACCCTGCCTCTGCCAACCCCACCGCCCTTGACCCCGGCTCCGCCAACCCCACCGCCAAGACCAACCCCATCCCTGCCCCTCCGACCACCACCGACAACGATGACCCTGACCCCGCCCCCACTGTCACCCTTGCTGCCTTCACCCCTTCACCCCCGCTGCCGCTGATCTCGCCCTCCGCTGCCACCAAGTTTGGGCACTCGGTGGCAAAAAGGTTTGCCATCCCTGGATTAGAGTATAAGCCAGTGTTGGTGAACCTATGGCACAGGTGCCAAAGGTGGCACTCAGAGCCCTTTCTGTGGGCACCAGACATCGCCCCTTCACAGCCACCTGTATTTAGGTTAAATTGCTGTATTGGCACTTTGCTAACAATTAGTGGGTTTTGAATCGCAGTTTGGGCACTCGGACTCTAAAAGGTTCGCCATCACTGGTATAGAGCATAATTTCCTGATGAGGTGCACCCTCATGCTACCAAATTTCTCTAGCTACCAAAATGCAAGTGGGGAATAAGAAGTCTATTCATCCTGTTTAAGAGAGCTTACAAAACTGAAAAATTCATGTTCATTTGTAGGAAGAAGAATTTCCTTTAAACTCTTGTGGCAGAGAAGTCCATGAATGAACTTGATCTGCTGAGCACTTCTGGGAGAAAACTGAAAAATTGCCACATTGAAGGCTGGGCGCTGAGCTTAATTAATTAATTAATTAATTAATTAATTAATTAATTAATTAATTCCTCTGATCAAATGTTTCCTTTTATTATTAAATTAAATTAATTAATTCTTCTGATCAAATGTTTCCTCTGATCAAAAACAAAAACCACACAACTAAAGATAGAATTTTTAGTGAAAAGTTATTAACCATTTCCTTTTTGTTTGAATGATACTGTGTGGGAGAGGAATAGGTTCCCCTCTTAATGTAAGAAAATATTACCTTTCATGTTACATCTATTGCTTTTGGAATGCTTACTTCTTCAGTCCAGTTTTAGGCCTTTGACATCCATTTTAAAGGCATAGTAGAACACTGCATCCCACTTGCTTTATGGATTAGAAAAGTCGCAAATACATTTTAAAAAAACCACACAACAACCAATTCCTTCCTATTAGCTGTAAAGGAAGACTCCACAAACCTTAATTTTGGTTCAGAGAATTTTAATAATGGGTTCAGTACAATTCCCACCACCACCACATTCCTGCACTTCTTTGAACAAAACCATTCTCTTCCATTAAAAACCCACCTGAGGCTTTTAAAAAGAAAAGCATTAAAACTACAGGGGCAGTTATCGAAAGATATAACCTATAATTTACCTTATATTTAACACTGAGGAGCTTAGGGTCACCTTGAGCTGGAAAATAGATCTCTAAACTACCCAACTTAATAGGTGCCCTGTTGAGACTCACTATTCTCCTACTTAATCTGGTTTTGTAATGCATTTGAGATCAGGACTCAGGAGAATCACTCTCAGGTGCCTCGTAAGTAGTCTTTGGGGAAGTATTGATGATTTTATAGTTCTGAGTTTTTTGGGCTGTTTGGCCATGTTCTGGAAGTTTTTCTTCCCAACGTTTCACCAGACTTTGGCTGGCATCTTCAGAGGGCAAGGAGCTCAAGGAACTAGGAGTTCTCTCTAAGCATCTGAAACATCCTTTGTGCTATGAAAGATTGCGAGCAGGGAACCCTATGGACCAGACATAAGGGGAAAATTCTCCTTTATATCTAAACTGACTTTGGAATACTTGTTAACAAAAAAAAGCTGATGTACAGCAAAGTGATTTGCTACATTTATTTATTTATCATTGGTTGTGTATATGTCCAGTAAATGGATAAACATTTATATCCAATAAATGGGTATAAAATCCCCCCCATAATTTAACCTATGAAAGATCACCACCTCTAACAACAGGCTCACTAGAAGGTCTGTTTTGATCCTCAGGTGCTGAAAATAGTAAATAGCCAGTGGCAAACTGACTTTTGTTCTTTGAATTTGCCTGAAGTCCTTTTCAACCATTTAAGCTGGTGGCTATCACCACATCTTGTGGCAGATAAGTCCATGAATGAACTTGATCTGCTGAGCACATCTGGGAGAAAACTGAAAAATAGCCACATTGAAGGCTGGGCGCTGGGTTGCTTCCAGCTCAGGGGTCCCTGTTTTATGTTAATGGGTTTTGTATGGATGTGGAAGCAAACCAAAGGCATATTGTCCTTTGGGCACCTCATGGGAGGGCAAGACCTACCGGAAAAGGCATAAATGCTAAGAAAATGCAGCAGAAAAGAGGAAGATAAACATCAGATGGATTGATGCAATGAAGCCATTGCTTTGAGTATGAAGACCTGAGCAGTGCTATAAATGGCAGGATTTTCAGGGGAGGTCACTACAAGGCTGATACGTCCCTCTCATCGCTGTCCGCTGTCCTGCTTGGGACCGGTATGAAGAAATCTTACCGCATGTCCATTGCGTGACGACGGGAGTTCGTCCCGACCACGCCCCCTGAGCTGAGATTAAAGCGTGACGAGTGATACCTCCCTGGCCTCGGGAATCTGCTTGTCTCGGTTTTCGTTCTGAGATGAGAGCCCGTGAGGTCATGCTTGTCGCGGAACGAGTGATGATTTTTTGCTTGTTGCAGCAGTATCCATCTAGTGGCAGGATGGAGTTAGCAATGCAGGGCATAGATGTTAAAAGACAAATGCCTTGAACTTTGCGCCATAACGGATTGAGGGCAAGGCTGAGGAGAATCGAAAAATCGAAAAATGGAAGGTCAGACCGAAACAAAAAGGAGAAGGAAGGCAGAGCATTTCAGATCTTATCACGAAACAAGGATGTGCAGTAACAGTTGTCCCGGTATCATCAATCACGCCCATGAGTACAAGGAAAGAGGAAACAGCACCGGTATAAGACCATGTGACCGCGAACAACATTATCACGCAACAAACTTCATCTCGGAATGAGGAAGGACGTGAAGTAACCATCTAAGAGGGTGAATACAAAGGCATTTAAGCCCACTGTTTGGCTCACTGTGGGGATGTGTTGGTTCACTCCTTTTACAGGCAATCAGACAATGTAATGAAAACCAACCAACCTGCTCCCACAACATTCCTACCTGCACCTTTCTGGGTTTTTATCAGGAGCTACTTTTTAAAGGTCTGGGTAAGATCACTTAGTTTTGACAATCACAACAAGCTCTGTGTGCTCTAAAAGCGAGGCAATACACTTGAAGGACCTCACCCGAACTGCCATTCCTGGCCTCAGCTCCAGTGCCACAGTTGCTACCCAGCAGCAGGCCTGCTAGTCCAACAGCTGCCCAGAGGTGGAAAAGGGCAATGGGAATGGCTGCAGCACCTCCAGCCAGAACAGGTGTTCTCCTCACCTTAGCGCCCAGCAGTGGCAAATGTTCAAGTCCAGCCCTCACTGTGGGCAAACAAGCCGACTCTCCTCAACTCCCCCTCTGGAGGCTAGCTCTGAAGAGACAAGAAGGGGAACAAGCTCCTGCAAATGTTAATTCCCCTTCCTGAGTTGCAACACATGCTGTTGGGCTTAATCCAGACCCTGTGGAATTTGTGGATATGGGCAACGGGAAGGGTCTTCCTCCTGACCTAGCCAGTGAGGAGAGTAGCAGGAATCACAATCCTTCATGGTGTGCCTGCAAGCCTCCCTGGTGATTTCCAAGGGAATGCCACAGATGGACCTCAAGAGTACGGCAGCACTTTAAAAGAAAAGAAAACTGTGCCAAGAAGAGGGGGGCTCCTTAGAAGTGAGAGGAGACAGAAGCGGACAAGGAGGCAGTTACCCCTTTCTTTTCTTTTTTAAAAAGGGTGTGTGTCCAGATAGGATCACTTAAGACAGGGATGTCCAAACTTCGCCCCTCCAGATGTTTTAGACCACAACTCCCAGAATTCCAAGCCTGTATTGCCAATGACAAAGGACTGTGGGAGTTGTAGTCCAAAACATCTAGAGGACTGAAGTTTGGACACCACTGACTTAAGACCTCCAACCGCCCTATTTAGCCTGCACTAGTCTGCTCCAGATGAGTCTTGTACTCAAGCCCTAATTCTGTTGCCATATATCAGGAATGACTTGAAGGCCCATAGCTGCAGCAGAGGCATAGGTGGGCATTTGAGCAGCCCTACCCCAGCTGGCCACTCTCTTCCAATGGTTAGAGTTCAATCGCTGGCCCTAATATCATTAGATTGTTCTGCAATGGGAGAACCAATCTGAAGAAGAGGAGACGTCATTCTCCATCCAATTCTCTGGAGGGAGACTTGCTTGTTTTCCATTGTGAAGAAACACAAATACTACACAACAACCACAAAGCTCTATGGACCTCATGCCCAAATAAATTATATCTGGCAAAGTACTGAGCCCCTAAAGCCTCTCTGTGGCTTGGAGAATGGAATGGTGTGGTGTGGGGATATAGCAGGCTGTTTACCTTAAATAAACTTGAATTTTGATGCCTCACCTTTTGGAGAGAAAAAAAAGTGTCTCTACTAAATGTGCACAATGTAAAGGTAGAGCACCATAAAACAGATTTGCTCCCATTAGTTACTTCCAGCGTTTTTCTAAGCGTATCTTCCTGACCTGATGAAATTAGTCAGTGGCAGCATCTCTGCTCATTGTTTTTCTGATGTGGCTGGAAAATCAGCAAGGAAATGGTTTGATGTTGCCAATTTAATTTAACATTTTATCATAGGTTAGGGTATAGAAAGAGCGCAGCCAGTCTTTTTGTGCTCTGTGAGATTCTTTCTCATCCTTGCTGCTTTGATGAAAATTTTTAAAAATGGATGTATGTAAATTGGTGCAACTATATGAGCAGGGCATAACACCATCCTTTTAATCTTGGCAGTTGCTGTTGCATTTCATTCACTGCTTTGTTATATATCCACAAATTTGCATTCCCGGCATATGGACTGGTTCACCTAATCTGGAATGAGCTATGGAACCTTTCTCCTCCAGCTATTGGTCTGAAGCTGATGGGGACTCTTGGAGTTACTGGAAGCTAATTAAAATCGGAGGAATATTTAATGTAACATTGAAGGGTCAGTTAATTGAAATGCTGGGTGGCTGCTTCAGCCAAGTCCAAGAATTTAAATGAATGTAACTTTCCAAAGGAAGTGACTAAATATGAATTCACAGTGCAATAATACTTATTGGTCCTAGCTACCTCAAAGATCGAATCTCACAGTATGAACCGACTCAGGTGTTAAGGTCATCAGGAGAGGCCCTTTTGTCTATCCGGCCACCATCACAGATACATCTCGAGGGAACCCATGAAAGGGCCTTCTCGGCTGCTGTGCCCAGAGTCTGGAACTCCCTCCCACTAGAGGCTAGGATTGCCTCATCTCTGTTGTCCTTCCGGAAACAGACAAAGACCTTTCTCTTGAGGCAAGCTTTACCTGAATGATGGACTACCATGTGTGTTTTATATGAATCTATAGGTTCACATAGACTTTGTGTTTACTACTACTTATAACTGTGTTGCTTTAATGTAATGTTTGTCTATTAATGCTGCAAGATGTCCCTCAATTCCTTGTTCTCAAATACTTGAACATGTCTTAATTGTACTTGACTGTATATTATCCCTCATTACTATAAAACACCTTGGGTGCTTTTCCAAGGAGAAAGGCGGGGTAAAAATACTATAAAATAAAAATAAAAATAAATAAATATTGAGACTTGGTTTCCAAGCAGCTACATCTTTACTAACCTCCACTTCAGCCTCCAGCCTCAAGCTGATTGAGTTTGGTTTTTGCTTTTTTAGTTTGAACAAGATGTTGCAAATCCATTATTATGATTATTCCCATAACATCCTTTTGAAAAAGGTCATTATGGACTTTAAAGTGACAGTTCGCGAGAAAAGGGAGGGCTCTGGTCTAAGGAAGTAATTTTGGAAGAAGGCCTGTCTCACTACTTTCTTCTCCTGTCACTTTTTTCCCTTTGAAAATCAGCCCTCTTCCCAAACTGATGATTATCCCTTCTAATTAAAAGATGCATATGCACTGTAAATGCACCTTTCCTTCTGGATAAAAGAGCATGGGAATCAGTGTCAGATTTATGCACAGCTAAGTTAGCTAAAGTGTGGGTCCCACCAGACAAGGAGGGACATCAGCAACAGCAGAAGCCCTCCTATGGGGCCCCTTAAACTTTACAAACCTTAAGGCTGCAGCAGCATGTCCTAATAATCCAAGTGTTTATGTTGTACTTTAGATTTTGTCCTCAATGGCACAATGGTGGGTACTTTCTTAGAAAAAAATTAAGAGAACCTAACTGAATTTGAGAAAAATTAAGGCAATAAATCACCTCGAACTGATTCCAGAAAATTATGACAAGGCACCTTTCTTACTAAATAGTAGTACACATCTTATGGATGTGACTGTATGGTACTTTTAAAAAAGCACAATAAAAGGGGGTAGATCAAGCAGCCTGTGCGGATGAATGTGATCAATTTATCATGCTTCATTCCTAGGAGAACTCAGGCAAGGTGTTTTACAGTTACCCAGCTTCTTTCACAGAATTTGAGCAGCATTGGGACAATAACATCTGCATCTACCTGTAATAAGTCTCCCATGTTTTCCCATCAATCCTCCCATGTTTCTTTGTATAATAGAAAAGGCATTACACAATATCTGCATGATGATTTTTCCATTGGTAGGTTTAGGAGCTCTCTGTCTGAAAATACTCTAGCTAAAGCAATAACTACATGATACTGAAATATTTATTTATTAACCAAACTTAGTTACAGAGAGCACCAAGGTCTAACACACTTAATTGCTTTCTTTGTGGCCCAGGAGTTGGACTCGGGATCAAACAATGTGGGCTCAGAAGAGGAAATATTCTTAAGACAGAATGACCATCTCTCTCCATTCATCTTAAAATCCTATTGATTATGAGTCCTTTTCTGTTGGGGATATATTTGCAGCCTCACATGCTGTCTGTAGTTTGAGTGACTAGAAGGGATTTTTCTGGGTTGGGGTGATTGTCTGTTCAGCACTAACCAATCATTTCTTCCAGCTTCCAGAGCCCAGCTTCTGTACTGAGTGTTCTGCCCCTCTCTTTAGTTGTTTGTTGACAGCTGTGTATTGCTTTTGATCTGTTTGTTTGGTCTGATAGTATGGTGTGCAGTAAATAAAGCAGTCTACAATTTCAAGCAATTGTAAGTAACGAAACATGTTCTATTGCTTTGTTTATTTCCTACTACAAATATCTGAGAGTGAATCATTGACCTGTTTTATGCAGTTAATAAGAAAGGAGTACACTCTGTGGAACTTGTAGCTATATTCTTCTATAGTGCTGTTTACTTCTAATGTGAAGCAAAAAGAGACTTTTATCAGAAAATGAAAAACTCTGCAACATGATATGGACCCAGATACCAAAGAAACAGACAGATAGCTAATAACTATTTTTAAGGATTTTTTTTCCTTTCAAAGTGTTTGAGATTATTTGAAGTGCTAGTTTCTCAACTGTGGATCTCTATAATTTTCCTGTGTAACAAAAAATAATTTTACCAGAAATTCAAAACTAAAAAAAAATCCGACTTTGCTGTAGAGGAAAAGAGAAAGGGAAAAATGATGCTGGGAGGAAAATATCATTGCAAGTGAGTTGGAATTTGTTGTAACTCAATAGAAGAAAACATCAGTGGAATAGTCAGCTTTATGAGGATTTGGGGCAAGGTGGACTGGATTTTATGATATACTTCCTGTGTGATTTGAGGTGCATTAGCTAGCTTTTCCTGCTCCCAGTTGTTTAACAGCAGTAATACCAAAATGACCATCACAGTCTAAATTCTGTTGGTGAAATTAGGACACTTTGTGGCAGCTACGGGCAGCAAGTGTCCTCTGGACCCACTGCAATCCATGCTGTCCAGGAAGGCAGTGGACTGTGTTTCTTTTATGTAGCTCCAGAGGACAAATCCAAAAATAATGGATTCAAATTATAAGCAGCAAAATTTCTCTTGTACATTAGGAATAACGTTTTGACTGTAGGAACTGCCAGGCAGTGATCTGGACTGCATCAGAAGCTAGTGCACTCCTGTTCATTGGCAGTTTTATAAACAAATGGTATTTATTTATTTATTTATTTATTTATTTATTTATTTATTTATTTATTTTAGGGTATTTTTACCCCACCATTCTCCTTGAAAAGGACCCAAGGCAGCTTACAGTAATGAGGGATAACATATAGT
Organism: Phrynocephalus guinanensis; assembly: GCA_037367245.1. Lineage (NCBI taxonomy): Eukaryota > Metazoa > Chordata > Lepidosauria > Squamata > Agamidae > Phrynocephalus > Phrynocephalus guinanensis. Next base: position 55,698,064 of record CM074740.1, read on the forward strand.
CCAGTACAATTAAGACATATTCAAGTATTGAGAACTACAGCATCCTACAGCATCAAAAGACAACATTACATTAAAGCTACCAGAGAATGGACACAGTTAAAAAGAGAGTAAAATTCCATGTAAAGTTATGAGTGAGGGAAACTATCAGTGAGAACATAGTGTCAATGCAATCACAAAGTCTAAGAACACAAAATTTATGTGTTCTTGTATGATAGATTCATATAAAAGTTACATAATAGGTAGTCCATCATTCAGGGAAAGCTTGCCTGAAGAGAAAGGTCTTTGCCTGTTTCCGGAAAGACATAAGAGATGCGGCAGTCCTGGCCTTGAGTGGGAGGGAGTTCCAGAGTGTGGGCACAGTAGCTGAGAAGGCCCTTTCATGTGTTCCCCCAAGACATGCATGTGAGGGTGGAAGGGATGTCACATATTGCTTTTGTCTGACTCCCCCCCCCCCAGGCCAGGCTCTGAGTTACAGCAAGCCTAAAGCACACCATATAGTGGTCTGTCCAGGACAATGGGACTACAGAAAGTTCCTTTACCTCATTGTCCCCAATGTCCATATCAGGAGAGAAGACCAGGTCTAAGGTGTGGCCTGCAGGATAGGTTGGGGCAGACACCATTTGGGCCAGACCCATTGTTGATATGAAGGTCATGAAGTTTTCAGCCACCCCTGACAGAGCCACCTCAGCATGAATGTTACTATCCCCCAGAAATAAGCCAAGGGGGCTCCAACATCAGTCCTGTTACCACTTCAGCAAGCTGAGGTAGATAAGTTATGTCACAGGCAGGTTGATATACCAGTAGGATTCCCATTTTGTCCCTGGCTCCTACTTTTAAGTACATACATTCAAAACTAGGAAATTGGGAAACATGGCATCTAGAAAGAGGGATGGAGTTAACAGTAGACTATTGCTACTCCACCACCCCGTCCTCCTAGTCTGGCCTGTTGTTCCACAGAAAAACCTGCAGGACAGAGCTGAGTGAGGTTGACACCCCCAGGCTCATCCAGCCAAGTCTCTCTGATGCAAGTGAGGTCAGCACATTCTTGCAGGATCAGGTCCCAAATAATTGTTGATTTCCCATTAACTGCTCTTGCATTTACCAGCAAGGTTTTCAGTCCAGGGATCCTGTCACCACATTTTTCAGAGCAATTCAAATTTGTATTTACCGTGGGAGTTATCAATACCCTGTAGTCCTTTCATCTTCTGTAGTGCTGAGGAACGTTAAGATGGCCATGTCTTCCATTACACAAAATAGTAACAATAGGTTTCCCTACGTTCCCTTGTATATTGTTCAACCCTGGTTTTTGAGCAGACTCTGTGGCACCAGTTGTGGCGCTAAGTGCGGCGCAAACATGGTGCACGCCAGAGGCACTGCCTCTGGCAGTCCTCACATATTTATAGTACCTGGGAAGAGAGGGGGAGGGGATGAGAAGCTTGGTTGCCTTCTCCTGGTTCCAGTTGCTAGCATTGTAAGTTTTCCTCCTAGTCTCTCAGGAAGTATGGCTTTCTACCATCATCCTGCCTGCCGAGGATGCTTCAACAGTGAGCTTTCTTGCTTTGGCAGGGGGATGACCTAATAGCTCAAGGACCCTCACTACTAGAGATGGGCACGACTTAGCGGTATTCCCGTTTCCGTTTCCGTTACTCGTATCCGTTACTCTACGGAAACGGTAACGGGAATTACTCCGCCAGAATTCGAGCTCGAACCGACGAATGAACAATTTGGTCTGATTTGTCGTGCTCGTTACGTGCATCGCGCAATGCCAAGCGGCACAGAAAAAAAGTTTTTAAAAGTTAAAAAAAACCCGATTCCCGGCCCTAAAAGTAGGCAAAAACTGTCTGAGGGCACCTACCAGGCCAGAAGGGTGTTTTATTTGGGGGGGTTTCCCCGCCCCCCTCTCCTTGGCTATTGCTACTGCTGCGCTGCTGGTACCAGGCTGGGAGGGCGCATCCATTTGCCATGCAGTGCGGGGGATCCAAAATGGCGACCACAATATTTTTTTTGAAATCGTTGCCCAAAACCCCACCAAAGCACCACAGAAACATGCGAAAATTAGCTATTTTAAATGCTTGAATTTTTACAGTAGCAGCAGTGGGTTTTTCTTGCAAAAAAAGTCTCCGTTTATTTTATTTTATTTTATTTTATTTTATTTTATTTTATTTTTTTACACCTGCACATTCGCAATGATGGGCTCGCCCATGGGAGTGGACCATGCAAATTTTCCACCAATCGCATGGCCACATGGCCAGGTTGACCACAGAGACTTCTGGGATGTGCCAATCGGGCATAAACAGCCCACTAATCATAGCCCAAACCCGAACCCTAAGCCTAAGCCTAACCCATACACCAGTACACTGTCCTTCTAAGTGGGTCAGAGAGGCACCCAGAGGTGCACCCCAATACTCACCCTAACCTCACCTGTAACTAGCCTAACCCTAGCCCTTGCGCTAACTCGTCTTAACCCTAAGCCAGATCTACTTGCATTGCACTACATGCAAGTACGTGAGAAACAGCGGGTGCAAAGAGTCTGCCAGTCCGTCACTTGTGGCTCTGGCTGACTCCTGCAGCTCCCTCCAGGAGCCCGCTACCCCCCCAAACCAGTACTAACGAAAACGAAAAAACAAAAAAATGAACTGACTAATGTTTGCGAAATTTCACGAAAAACGGAAACGAGCCGAAACGGACTGCCTCCGACACACGACAACTCGAAAACGTCATTTTCCCTAGTCGTGCCCATCTCTACTCACTGCATTTACGATTTTATGGATTTTGCCATATGTGTGTGTGGGGGGGACTATTGCCTCTTAGTGGACAAACTTTTTAATATATACTATTTAATATAATATTTTCAGAGATGTCAAGGGTGGGCATGGCCCTCTGTGGTCTGGGGGTGGATCTCTGTGGCTCCTTGAAGTCCAGATGTTGCCTCTCTCTGTCCTAGAGGTCAATGAAGCAATGAATTATGGGGCAAAGGACAGACATTTCTATTCACCTCTAGTACCAAAAACTGTGTTTGAATAGCAGTCAGTTGTCAGAACTGCTGGAGCTGCAAACCTAATCAAATTATTAGAATACCGCCTGCTTTGTCTTATTTTGTTTAAGTCTTAGATTGCTTTGTTCCCCTTTCTGTCATCTAATTTTCCTTGCTTGCTTGCTTGCTTCTGTCTCTTAAAAATGTGACAGTTTGTGAAGGTAACAGTAAGCAATCTGATCTTCAAGCAACACTGCACAAGCAGGAGGCAGAGTCTATGGAGTGCAGCTTCTGTTCTGTTCGCCACCCTTCTTAAAGAGTGCAGCCTTCACAGATTGCATACTTACAGGGCAGAAAACAGGATAAAAGGCTTGCTTGCTTCTGGAAATAGTGTTGGCATTTTCCATTGCACCATTTGAAGAAGGGGCAGACACTCTTCATACAGCTGAAACAACACAAAAATGTGTGGAGATCGACCCAATGGCTACTTGGTTGCCCTGGGCTACTCAAGAGAAGACAGATTTAATGCATAAATAAAATTATGTTAAAATGTAAACATATTAATGCTACACAAGGTTATTTGCTCCTTGTTCAGATGAGAAACCAAGTTTTGAATAATATCATGCAATTTAATTCAGCAAAATAATGCTGAGGGCTAATTTACATGTGGAAAAATTTTAATTGGGCTGACTTGTGGTGTGGAACACTTTTCCATGACTACAGATAATGCTTCTCCCACCCACCAACCCCACAATGACAAAAAGAGTTGTTTCTGGTTCTCATGCGTATATATGCAAACATAGAGGACAATCATGAGGAGTGAAGCTTTTTCAGAAACTTCCCACTGCATGTCTGTTTGATCTAATGGAATGGAAAACAATAAATTACAATGAGTTTGGCGTATCCTTTTTATGCTCTTGTGTCGAAAAGGATTGTAACGTTTTCCACTGAGGCTGCTTTGATCTCGTTGCCACCTCCAATTTCCATCTATGGCTCCTCGTTTGCCAACTTCTCAGCATGGTTTCCCTAAAGCCTACATTCATGCCCATGCTCTGTGAATAAATTTGCACACAATTATTTTGGATGGTAGCCTGAGGTGGCATTCCATCCCCATCTTTCTGTTATGTCAGTTTGCCCAATGGAGTTATCATGATCTGAAAACAATATGGGACATTTTTTCTTAGTTCCTTGGGGAGGGAGTTAAATATCCCTCCCCCTGCAATTTCTAAATGCATCCTGTTAAATAAAGCATGGGAAATAGCACTGCATTTGTATTCCTGAATGAATGGTACACCTAGTCAGTTCAGCATTCAAAGTGGCCTGACAGCTTCTTATGAGAAATCCATGCATGGCAGATGAGGACAATAGTACTATCTATCTATCTATCTATCTATCTATCTATCTATCTATCTATCTATCTATCTATCTATCTATCTATCTATCTATCTATCTATCTATCTATCTATCTATCTATCTATCTATCTTACATGCCACCCACTACCCAAAGATCTCTGGGTGGCTTACAATCAAAAGAATAAAACAGTTAAAACATAAAATATCAATAAACAACTAAAACAATAATTAAAACCTTACACTAAAATCATTACACTAAAATTGCCATCAGAGGACCCACAATCTATATTGTATCAATTAAAAAACTTCTTAAAGAGGAAGGTCTTTACCTGGCACCGAAATGTTACCAATGTTGGCGCCAGGCGGATGTCAATTGGGAGGGCATTCCATAGCTTGGTGGCAGCTGCCGAAAAGGCCCTATGTCTCTACAAGCCATCCCTCTCACCTCCATGAGGGATGGCTCTTTCGGGAGGGCCCCCTGGCTCGATCTTAATTGCCGGGTAGGTTATATGATATACGGATGCAGAGCTCTATACTGTATTGGGATTTAAATTTGTGACCATGGGGGAAATAAATAAATAAATAAATGTTATTTTAATTGAAGCAAGGAATTAAAATAATGTGGAAGGAAAACCAGGTCATCTTCCTCACACTAATTTCAGCAACCAGAATAATTCTAATTTTTTTAAAAAAATAACTACCAACATGTGCAAATTTCTTTCCTGAAATTAAGAAATTAACAGCAGCTTGCTGTTGTTTTGAAGAAATTAACAACAGCTTGCTGTTGTTTTGCAAGCATGGTATCTCACCGCAAATTGGTAGAACTTGACATATAATGTTTAGACTTGATTCTTTGGACTGCCTACATGTAACAGCAATGCTCCATTAGCAATGCTGAGAAATAAGAAGTGCAGTGTGGTGGTGGTTGTGATGATGATGATATGCTGAGGAAAGTTTGAAAAACCTAATTTGTACATGCACAGTAAATCTGTTCCTCTATACTTAATCTTGGCTGAGTTTAACAAGCAGAGAGTTCATTTTCTGTCCAGCAAAACATCTCAGTGGGGGGGGGGGGGAAACAGATTTACTTTGGGTTCCAAAAAAAAAAATAACTTTCCAAACATTTTTCACAAAAGGAGTTAAAATAATATGTAGCTTTATTTTCTACACTAAAATACAGATTTAAAGCAAAACTGGAAACATTTCAAAAAGCATTCAGAAGCTATCAGACTCAAGATATGAACTTATTTGCCTATGAAAATAACAAAAGCTATGTTACTCTATCTGGTTACAAGTCATTTTAACTACCTAGCCCTGACTCTAACTAAATAAATTAAGCAGCATTGCTAAAAGCAGGTTCAAGCATATAATAATGGCGCTTGCTTCTCTCTTTTTCCTCAGAAGTTTCGTAGCAATGGATCACATGTGATATGGATTGACCAATGGTAGCTCTCTTGCTTACCTCTGGTGGAAAAGTGCTTTTAATATCATAGCTTGAGAAATGACTCTATGGCCTATCATCCCTAATTTCCTTACAGTATGTAATGAACCAGAGAGCGACAATTGATACTTATGTAAGTCTCCACACATAAGCAATGTAACAGGATCAGAGTACTCATGAGAGTTATCACAGACATCATTACTAGTTATTTCACCATCCAATGTAGTTTTCAGTAGTCTAGTCCATCACATACAGGAGAGTTATTCACATTTAGGCCAATTTATAAGTTACAATGGAAGGCATAAAGATAATAAGAGACAGAGACACTTGTGGCATTGAAGTTATTGAATATGTGCACTCAATGTGCTGTGGATGAGGAACAGAACAATTGTGTTTTCAGATCTACAGTTGCAAATGGCTGGGATAAGGATCCCCATGTTTAAAGTCTTCAGTTGCTTAAAAGTTAGTAACAACTCTATTATGCTCAGTTTAGACATGCTGGAATTGTTTAAGAAACATCAGCATCTCTCTGTATGTGCTGCTTTGGAACTGAAAAAGTGATATCCATTTTTCATTGTAAAATCTGTTCCCTGAACAAACAGCTCATTGGAACTCAAACATTGTTATGCCCCAAGAAGGTTAATTTGATACCGTCGACCACGGTATCCTCCTGGGCAGGTTGTGTGAGATGGGCGTTGGGGGTCATGCCTTGTGCTGGCTCCAGTCCTTCCTTGGCGTCCGGGCCCAGAGAGTAGAGTGTTCTATCGGCCCCTTGGACACTCTCTTGTGGGGTGCCCCAGGGGTCGGCAATATCTCCTATACTCTTTAACGTCTGTATGAGGCCACTGGCTGAGGTCATTCGGAGTTATGGAGTCTGCTGTCATCAGTATGCTGATGACACGCAGCTCTATCTCTCCTTTTCCACCTCTGCAATGGTGGCTGTGCAGACCTTTGACCACTGCCTGGATGCAGTGGAGTGGACCAGCCACTCGTGGAGTGGACCAGGACTAACAGGCTCAAGCTCAACCCCAGGAAGACCGAGGTTCTGTTCCTCGGGGGATCCCCAGATAGGTCCAGTGGCCCTCTCCCAAGTCTGGAGAGACTGACTCTTCAGCTTGCGGATCGAGTGAGGAGTCTGGGTGTTATCTTGGACCCAGCTTTGTCCCTGGAGGCCCAGGCGGCAGCTGTGTCCAAGGTGGCCTTCTACCAACTTAGGCTTATCGCCCAGATTTGCCCGTACCTAGATGTGGATTCCCTTAGGACGGTTATGCAGGCGCTGGTGATCTTGAGGATAGACTACTGCAACACTCTCTACATGGGGCTTCCCTTGACCCTTGTAAGGCATCTGCAGCGGGTGTAGAACGTGGGGCCAGTCTGGTGGTTGGGGTGGGAAGGTAGGACCGTGTCACCCCCATCCTGGCTCGCCTGCATTGGCTGCCTGCTACATACCGGATAAGGTTCAAGGGAATGGTTTTGGTTTACAAAACCATGGCCTGGGACCTGTCTATCTGACAAAGGGCCTTTTCACACGACCCCTAAGATCCGCTGGCCACTTAAATTCAGACCAGAGATCTTAGGGGTTCGTTGCTCTTGCTGTGTTCCCACCCCTCAGCACTTCCTTGCTCCTGTCTGCGTGAGGGGTGGGAGAAAAAAAGAGAGGAAAAAATGCATCTCACCTCCGAAGCCACCCGGCTTCCTGATTCCTTCTCTTCCTGATTCCGCCCGGCTTTCTGGTTCCTTCTCTTAAAGGGGCGGCAGGCAAAAACAACAAAAAAAAAAACAGACGCGAGGAGAGCCGACACTCACTCCCTTAAAACCGCATCAGGGATTGTCACCACGGGAGAGCAGGTACATGAAAAGTGTGCTGGGTTGTGCTTAGGTGGGTGGGGTCACACTTAATTTTCTGCAAACTCCGGAGCTGGTGGGGAAACATTTTTAAGCTCCGGAGCTTGCAGCCATTTGCCGCGGAGTTTAGGGGTTGTGTATAAACGCCCAAAGCGGATCTCTCAGAGGGCATCGGCATCCAGGCCAACCAGAGCTTCTCTTTCCCTATCACTTCGGCTGGTCACACCTAGAGAGGCCCAGAGGGTTTCAACTTGGAATCGGGCATTCTCGGTGGCCGCCCTGACACAGTGGAACAAACTGACAGCCGAGATCAGGCAGTTGGACTCGCTGCCAGCATTTAGAAGGGCATTGAAGACCTTGCTCTTTAGGGAATGTTTTGGGTAGTCTTTGGGATTTTAGTGGCCTGTTTTTAGCCCATCTGTCTGCTGATTCTTGCCTTGTCTTGCCGGTGTTTGTTTCTGTAGTTTGGCTGCTGACGCAGCTTGTATATTTTTATTTTATTATGTTTTTTTTTTAACCTACTGTTACATTAATTATTATTTTATATTATTGTATTTGATTTGCTGTTGTATGATGTTGTATGTTTGAGAAAGTTGTTCTTGCAACATGTTGTACACTGCCCTGAGTTCCTTCAGGAAAATCGGGCGGTTAACAAAATAAATTTCTCCCTGTATTATGAGAGGAATGTGGCTACAACAGCTTTAGCTCCAGTCTCTTCATTACAGCTAGAGATAAGGGTAAGCAGTAGCATTCAGAACTTGCAGAGACTTCTGTAGTAATCCAAACAAATAAAAAAAAACCCCCAAAGAGCTTTGTTTGCTGGCAAGTCCATGCAAATGGCACAAAGACAACCAATCCATACTTGTAGTCGGTTTGTTTGCAACAAATCCATTGTAACATTTGGAGTCCAAGACAGTGGTTCAAACAAACTGCAGATTGTATCCTCGCAGAAGACACCTATCATTCAAATAAAATGCCAGTAATTTAGGTTAATACATTTCAGCCTCAAATCTGTTTAGCTTCTCCCATGTCCTTTTCCAGTATACTTTAGCACTGACTCCTTGTAACTGATATTTTCAATGTAGCCTTAGTTCAAGGTTCGATATCAAAACAACTTGATAATAGCAGCAGTAGAATGGCTTTGTTTAAATATGATTAATTAGTAGAACACTCGCATTGCCAGTTTTAACAAATTCCAAGTGAAATTAACAAGAATGCAATGTATCCATTCCATGACCATATATTAGGTAAGAATTCTAATATACTCGAATATAAGCCTAGTTTTTCAGCCCTAATTTTGGGCTGAAAAGGGGGCCCTCGGCTTATATTCGGGTCAATACTTTTTAGCCACTGAGGCAAGTCATCTGTGGCTAAAAGTCATTTTAAACATTGCATGCCACTTTTCATGACCCCCCCCCCCGCATTACACCGGGGAGAGGCACATAATGTTTAAAATGACTTTTAGCCACTGACCCAAGCATCAGTGGCTAAAAGTCATTTTAAACATCACACACCACTCCCCCAGCTCACAAAGGAGGAGCTGCCAGGTCCTGCTGCATTTCCCACCCTAGACTTATACTCGAGTCAATACGTTTCCCCAGTTTTGGGGGGTTAAATTAGGGGCCTCGACCTATATTCGGGTCGACTTATACTCAAGTATATACGGTATTTACACTGATTCCATGATTATGTTTTCCATTTTGCCTGTTAGATAGCATAAATACAATGCACATACCATTTATTAAAACATAAACAGAACCATGAAACTGAAGGTATATCTAGTTCAGCACCTCCACCGCCCCAATTACCGTAGAAACTATGCCGTAGAAGTACAGAGATCCATAGTAGGAAATAGCTACAAGTTCCCTAGATAATCAATCTCTTTCTCATTATTAGAGATGGGTACGAAATGAATTTTTTTTTTCGTTTCAGAATAAAATGAAAAATGAACTGATTTTAAAAGAAAAACAGAATGAAAAAAGCTGGGAATTTTCAGTTTAACTCCTTTCATTTTTCTTTCCCTCCCAATCGGGTGCATCTTTAAAAGGGGTCCCTACCTGAGGCCTTTTGGCACACGGTGCCACTGATGAGCCCTGCAGGGAGGGCTTCTGAGGCTGTGGGGAGTCCTTCCAGTGCCCGGTGTTGTCGCTGCTGCCGCCAATCCTCCACAGGGGGGCTCCCAAGGCTGCGGGGAGGCCTCCCAGGGCCCAATGCCACTGCTTCCACCACCAAGCCCCCTCAGGCCCATTGGTTCTTGATTTGGTGGCTAAAAAAGTTTTAAAACCCTGTGCCATTCCCCCCAATGCACCCGATTGGGGGGGGGGGAGGCACAGGTTTTTTAAAACATATTTTTAGCCACCAAAGCAAGCGGTGGCTATGTCCAAGTGGTGCGCGAGGCAAAGTTTGTGTGGAGCATGTCAGCAAGTCCTGGATGTGCTCGGGAGCGCTGAGCCCTGCGGAGCCCTGCAGAAGGAAGCCTTCCACCTGCCTGCCTGCGTCCCTCTGTCCTCCCCTCCCCCCTGCAATGTTTCTTGCAAGAAGACCGAGAGTGCAAGAAGGCGAGGGAGGGAGGGAGGCATGGTGGGAAAGTGGCTGCCTGCCTGCCCAGAGGGACCATCAGCCGGATGGGTATTGTGAGGGGACCAGGCGAGAGCGAGTGAAAAGAGTGTGCGGCTGCTGCCCAGGATGGGATGTGGTGGCTTAGTTGGGCATCTCTTCTCTAGGCCCCCCAGAGCCCAATTGGGGGGGAAGCATGGGGTTTTAAAACTTATTTTTAGCCACCGAAGGAAGCAGTGGCCAGGACCATTGCTGCTTCCTTTGGTGGCTAATAATAAGTTTTAAAGCCCCACACCACTTGGGGTTTTAGCCACCAAAGGAAGCCACTTCCTTTGGTGGCTAAAAATAGCCACCCTGCACCTTTCCCTCCATCAGGCGCATTGGGGGGAATGGCACAGGGTTTTTAAACACAACAACAAAAAACGAAGAATGAAACAAATGTTTAAAAAATTCATGTCCAACGGAACAAAAATGAAAAAATGAAACTAAAAATGAAATAAAACACCATTTTGGCAATTTGTGCCCATCTCTACTCATTATCTGGCACTCTGAGACATTTTCTGGATACAGCTGCCAAAAACAACCAAAGAAGGGGAGGGAAAAACACTCAGCAGATAGAGGAGCTTCTCTTTGAAATCAAAGACTGAAAGGATCTATTGGTTAGTGCTTCATTGATAAGACAGTTGTGTTAGCCCAGAAAAGTCCTTTCCAGCCATACAACCTACAGAAGGCATGTGAGGCTGCAGAAAAAACACCAACATTTTATTGTGCCAACAACAGGGTTCCACATCTCAGGGCATCAGCTAGTACAGTATTTTATGGCGCTCCTACACTTCTTTGGGTCTCCACCCACAAGACAAATCTCACTGTGAGCAGCTGTCACCACTGTGCAATGACTCAGCCCAAAGGTGTGTGTTTTTTAAAATATATATATATGCTTGGCTTGCACAATGTTGGCATCCCAAAAAACCACGAGCGAAGGGAAGGTATTGGGAAGCAAAGAGGTGGTTGCACACACAGGCCCAGTGTGTCATTTACAGTAAGGCAAAGGGTAGAACACCTGAGTCATTATTTCTTAGCTGTCTTGCTATACAAGTTATGGAAACAGTGATGCAAAGCTTGGGGAGAAAACTCCTCAGGGGCTGGTGGTAAGCCTTCTGCAATGCTCACCAGCAGTATGTGGCCTGGGAAAACTTCTCATGCTGCAGCATGCCCTCTATCCTAACCACCAACACACAGGTGGCAAAAAGGATCATTAGCCTGCAGTCTGAAACACATTTACTTTGCATCCCCAAATGTTTATGGTCCTTTGCTGACAATCTGTGAGTAGCAGCAATACAAATACAAAGTGGTCAGAAGTGGGTGTTTCATTCATCAAATATCAAGGCATGGTACACAGCTCTTCTGCCTATGCCAGTGGTGGCGAACCTTCGGCACTCCAGCTATTTTGGACCACAACTCCCACAGTCCTTTGTCATTGGCAACCTAGGCTTGGAATTCTGGGAGTTGTGGTCCAAAACATCTGGAGTGCTGAATGTTCGCCACCACTGGCCTATGCTATAGGCCACCTTTGCAAATTCCCTGGCACCATTAAATATAGCAATGAATAGGACTGTGCTGGAAAATTAGGTTGGAGTTAGAGAAGTTCAAACATTTCCGCCTTATTAAAAAAAGAATTCCACAAACCAGTGTACGTATTGGGATTTTGATTTCCACATGTAAATATATAATATTGTGTATAGTTCAGCTTTCACCATTTCAGAGGGGCTTACACATGACACACCACCAACAGATTGTGCCTAAGAAAGAAATTCAAGTTGTTTGGATATGCCAGAGCACAGATATGAAAAAAGAAAGCACCCTGCAAGAATTTCTCTAGTGGCATCTAAGACTCAGAATATTTGGAAGGACTACAAAAAGAATAATAGATCCAATTATTTATCTACCCAGAAACATCCTATTGGTACTTATGAATAAAGTATGCTGAGAAGCAGCTGATTTGCAAACCCTGCCTATTAGGATAAGTGTGTGTGTGTGTAGCCTACCGAGCAGGTTAAGATACACAATGGGGAAAAGTCCTGTTAAGTTATAGATTTAGAGATAAAGAAAATCACAAAATACAAAACAGGGAGCAGTTTAATTCAAGTGGCTACAGGATCTCTGGAAATTAGTTCTTATGTAAGAAGCTAAGTGTTCACTTTGACTCCTCTTGATAAGCTCTGCTATGTCAATGAGTAGGTGCTTAGAAGGGATGTCTATGAGTGCAGCAGGTTTACAATAATCTTGTAGAATACACCGTTGCACTACTTTGGAGGAAGATGACTTTCAAATTGGAGTTTGGGACACCAGGTGAACATATATGTAGGCTGGGTAAGATGACACAGTTACAGGAGAGCTCGGGAATCTCATGAAACACTGCATTTGCATGCATTGTTAAGCCATGATAAAAGAATGAACACCCACCCCAAACTGGAAAAACTATCACAGGCCAAATGGGACACAAGTGCTGATTTCTTGCTTACTACAAGTTCTTGTACCAACTTACCTACACCCAGCAGAAAGTGGCTTCTTCAGGAACAGATAGGTTTTGTGAAGAATGCAAGAGTGGTGGCAGCATCAACTATCAGGCTTGTTTTAGGTCCAGACAGCAGTTGGCTGTTGTCAGACCACGGAACCCTGGATATGTAGTTCTGCAAAATTTGTCCCACACTGTTATCTTTCTTATTTACTGAAACAATCCATATTTCTGTTCATATCACAGTTTACAATAGAATGTTGCCACAATTTAACAGGAGCATTTCCTCAAAGCTGGGTTGGGAGGGTCCTGATCCTTCCCTGACTTGAAGGTCTGACATTATTTGGTCATGGTGGGTCACATTTTGTATTACAGCCCCAACTGCCTGTGGTGTAGCTCATCTTACTATCTGAACATTTTCAGTTCACTCACATCACGAACTGCAATTTTTAAACATCCAATTCCTTGTTTTTCAGAGTTGAGGCTTCCTTGATCGATACTTCTCACATTTCATAGTTTAATTGCCTGCATTATGCAGAATTATACTTATCTAGACGTCCCTTTGGGTTTAATCCCATTGCTTCATTAGAGATAGCACTATTGGGACTTATATTCATGTTTATTCTTGCCCCATTCTTTAACCCAATGAATAGACTGCCAATTCAGAAATGTAAACCAACACATGTGAAATTGTGACTTCTGAAGGAGCAAGCATCATTCTGCGTGAATCACCAACCCGAAACTCCTAGCTTCCCCCCTCCCTCTATTTTGATAGTTTCTCCTTGGGCAGAGTCAAGTAATGACTGGTATCATTGTACAATCATTACAGAAGATATATTGAGTTGCTTCTCCAGAGGTGGCTTCCTTTGAAACTGCATTGTAAATTATCTTATGAAATTATAGATAATTTTTTTCAATGGATCTTTTTAGCACTACATAGAATGTCGCTTTTACTTTATGAGGAATTCTAAGAAAGATCCATTCAGCCATCATTTTAAAGGGGGTTTGTTCCAGATTTTTATTTTTTAACATGTTGATAGAGTTAGCTAATCTGAACTGTTAAGTGCTGATATCGAGGGCCATTTGCTTGTCATAAAGAACTGATTCGGCCAGTTGATAGAAAATGGGGAGACAGAAATTGGACCAGTATTAGGAAAGGTTTTACATATGTTCCTCTATTCCATTAAAACCTTTATGCTTACATAATGTGTATTTTTGCAAGGATTGTTAAAATTCCATGCTGTAGTAATCCCAGTGTTGTTTATTTCTTAACTATTTAAAATATTTTATGCTGTTTTCTCCTTGTTCAAAGCAGTGTACATAAATTATTTTTAAAACTAACAATTAATTACAATAATTAATGTTATGACCTATCATTTCAAAGGAGAGAAGAACTTCAAACGGGAATTGTAATAATTACAATAAACAGTAATTGATTAATTAAAACAATAACAGTTAAAAAGGTAGGAAAGCATAATAATAAAAAAACCAGTAGACAGCTTATGCTTTCTAAACAGATGGCAATCGAATTGAAAACACACAACTCTTTGAAAATAGACACAATGTCATGACAGAGACACAATGCCTTATTTCACTAGGGATGTCATTCCAAAGTAGATGACATTTTTACTTCACATAACAAGAGTACACAAACTTGATTTGCTGGCTGCAGGTGTGCTGGGTATGTATAGGGGAACATGATCTAAGACAGCCGTTCTCAACCAGGGGGTCATGACCCCTTTGGGGGTTGAACAACCTTTCCCCAGGGGTCGCCGTGAGCTGGGGAAGAAAAAGGTGGTTGCCCCACGCGTGTCCCACCCAGGCTCCAATGCACTTGCATGCCTTCGCACAATGTGCTTGTTTTCCATAGCAGAGACTTCGCTCCCAGCCCTGCCCAGGAAGGAGGGAAGCCCCAGTCTCATGCCAAAGTCCGCCCATGGATTTTGGGACCCCTTGGCTTTCTCTGCCCAGTGAGTGGCATCTGTAGTGAGGGAAGAGGTGACAGTGGCAGCAAGGGGTGCCTGTGTAGCCTGGGATGGGAATTAAGAAGGCCCGGGAATGAACGCCAGCAGCACAGAGGCTTGGCTTGTTCCCTGTGGCCACACTCTGGCCTTGGAAGAGGCGAGGGCATGACCGCCTTCCCTGGTGCCAGCCATCGCAGCTTCTTCGTGCCATGCACAGGAACAGGTTCCTTCCTGGGGAGGCGTTTCATTTCAGAGCAGAGAAGGGAGGCTCTGAGCCAGGCCAGGGAGGCAGGAAAGAAGGGACCCTCCCATTTCTCAGCTCCAGAGCCATTTGACTATAGCAGGGGCCATCTGGCTAACTTGAGTGGCTGCCTGCCTAGTCAGCCAGGGCAGACCCATCAGCCATTGGCTCTCTTTCTCCTCTCCCTTTAGGCTGTGTGTGGAGGACGGGCTTGCTATGGTGGCAGCCTCCGTCCATCTGCCACCGGCGGGTCGACTACTGGAGCAACAGCCCAGGAGGAGCCAAAATTGTATGACGACAATGCTGCCTTTCCCCCTTCTCCACACCACCACACACACCCTTGCTCTTTCCCTGGCCAGCAGCATGACCCGGCCAGGCAAGGTAAGCCCTGCCTTTCCTGGGCTCTGCTTCAGAGTCCTGCTCTGGAGTGGCAGCCTCCTCCTGTCGCTGAGGATCATGAGTGAGTGGCACAGGTGGGTGAGCGGGCCGGCGGGAGGGAACACCAGAGCTGTGCGGCCTCCCTGCTGCTGCCACCAATCTTACGGGGGGGGGGAGGGCAGGAGCTCCAGAGCTGCGTGGCCTCCTCCTCCTCTGCCCCCCAATTTTGTAGGTCTGCCACCGGGCCAGGCCCTTGTACCGCCGATCACCATTCACCATGTATCCATGGATGGTGAATCAATGGACATGGGGTCCTACAGTAATTTTATGGTTGGGGGTCACCACAACATGAGGAACTGTATTAAAGGGTTGCAGCATTAGGAAAGTTGATAACCACTGATCTAAGAGGTACAATATTTTGGTTCAAAGGTCACATCATGATTGGCTGGGGTAAGCAAGTGGGTGCCTCATCTATCAGGAGAATGAAGGGAGGGAAAGGAGGAAGAAGAGGAGAGCATGTGGGTAGAGGCAGCGTTCATGGAGACAACAGGGGTGAATAAGGAGCAGACATGGGATGAGGTAGCTGAAGAGCTTGAACCAACTTCTGCATCAGGGGATGTTGACTTCATATATGTTAGTTCTTTTTGGTAGAAGTCTCAGTGGCAAAGGAAAGAGGGCAGGGAAGAGGCATACCAGTTTATAATCCCCATATCATCTCCACCTTGTCCAACCAGTCCATGGGGGCCTTGGCATTCAGCAGAGTGCCAATTGGAGATGCAAGAGGCAGACAGAGCGTCAGTGGAGGGGCCAAGGACACACAAACACTAACTAGAAGCTGGCAGGACAAGCCAACTCTGAAAGGTGCAGGGGGGCTTGGAGCTGTACTAAAATTCCAACACTTCTAGCAGACTTTGGATGCCCTGGCCCCAGTGACAGTAACACGGGGCGAGGCAGAACCTGAACTATCAATGGGACAACTCTGCACTCGAAGTGCTGTTGGAACAGGGGGGGGGGACTGGCATCCCTTCTTTCTTTGTACCAAGATCCCCAACACTAATAAAATCAAGTATGAATAGGTTTGAAGGTCAGGAGTTCAAAGAGAGAATGGCTGAGGAGGTTTTCCCACTACCCCTGCACTAGGTGGCAGCAGTGTTCACACCTTAGAAGCTGAAACAAATTCTTCCAGTCTACTATTGATGTTCCTGATGTGAAACATCTCAACCTGTTCTACCTGTAAAGCAAATAGAAACCACGGGAAACAGATTTTAAAATCCTGTGGGTGAGATGTAAAAACTTGCCGGGTCATAAATCTGTTCAAATGAAACATGGTTTGAAAAAAACCAATACAAAACTAGTTAAAATGTATCCCAACCTGATCAAGCAGATATAAAGGAAAGTCCACTGCCTGTTCTCTCTGTGAGAATACAATGACTTTTTATAGGTTTGTAGAATATCCGTAAGTCCCTATGGCATTTTCTGCGATGTGAAAAGATACCTAAAGCATAATGTTCTGCTTTCATTGGTACCTGTTTGATTCTCTCACATTCATGCACAGTATTTCCCCAGTGCAAAGAAGTACATTTATGATTGCTGAGCACAACATTAAAAGGAAATTGAGAATGGAGAATGGAAATCATTATTTACATTCCAAGCACACACTGACAGCTAGTAAGTGGGCAGAGCAAATGGCAACCGTGTCATCCCCGATTCTCAGGTGTTACTCCCTTTATTTTCATTTTTAATGCAGACATGCTTTCTTGCTTCCTAAGAGAACAGACAGTATTGTCAGAATCAATTATACATCTGTGTTGTGGACCATTCCTGCCCGCCCCTTTGAATGAAGAGGCAGTTAATTAAATAGATGTGATTACCGAAAAGTGAAAATTATGTTTTATCAAAAAAAAAAAAGGAGCCTCTCCTGTTTTCTCCAGAAATACATTTCACTTTTTTTTCTCATTCCCATTACATTGCAGTTCACAGTGCAATGCTTCTGGAACACTATATGCAGATCTTAGGTGCATGCAATTTATGCCCCATCATGAGTACAAAAGAAGATCTTACTGTTGATATATTACTATTGAAGCAGCTTGCTTCTGGTAACAAATAATCTAATTATCATAACATTTTAATTTGTTTTTAATTTTCCCAATAATAATTTCAATAATATTAAATTGTACAATACTCTGATACAAATAAAGAATGAACAAACACTGCAGTATGTATCTTTGGTTTGTGTTCTAAACATGTTCCTTTGTATATACAGGGCTGGTGACTTAGGAGCAAGGAATGGTGATACAGTGAAGCTCCTGGTTCCAATCATTTTCACAATTATACTTCACAGTCCTAAAATGGGTATGATGATAAGTGGATCAACGTTTCCATCCTAGCTTGAGATTAACTGGAACTGTCTTGGTAAACTGTGAGGAAGAGATGTGATTAATTATCCAATTCATCTAAGCCGCTGATTGCACAGCCTAGGCTGCAAAGGAAAATTGCGTATCTTGTGAAAGACCAAGTAGAGAAGAAAAAGAATCTGTTATGGGCTGAAAGCAGCTTGCAAGCTATGCTGGACACCTGAATCATCCCACCTTCTACTCTGTTGCAGTGTATCTTGGCAAAAGAGCTGTGTCTGAGCCACGGCTGTCTATGATTCAATCTACTGTATACCTACTCATAGGCAGAGGTCACATTAGCCGAGAGAACTGTAAAGACACATCAGGTAACACTGGTTGTATGTAAAAATTCAAAACATACCTTCCCCAGGTCATTAACAATAAATACATCACGGGTCCTCTGAATCTCTTTTGGTATTTGTCAAAATGCAGGTGACATTTTCTTTTCTTTCTTTCTTTCTTTCTTTCTTTCTTTCTTTCTTTCTTTCTTTCTTTCTTTCTTTCTTTCTTTCTTTCTTTCTTTCTTTCTTTCTTTCTTTCTTTCTTTCTTATTTTTGTTCCAGCTGTTTTCAGATGTATTCCTGTTAGCATCCTGGCTGTGGAAATAAAGGCTCCAAATTCAATCCTGTTGGATAAAAGAAGAAGGGCAATGTGTAATAAATTGACGAGATGACCAGTGGATGCTACATGAATCTTGCTGCAGGAAAAGCTGTGTAGGGTTTTGATTCATACGGGTGGGCAGAGTTCAGGTGTTTATTTAATGCTTTAAGTGCAACACTCCCAGTGTTCCTCATTATTGGCTATGTTTTTCTATAATTGGTGGGAGTTGCCACCCAGCAACATCAGGAGAGCTGCCCTTTGCCCACCCTAGATTGAAACAACTAAAATCGTCTTTCTCTAAATCAGTAGAAAACTGGAGTATAATTACAATAAGGGGAACATTTTGTTTCTGAGACAAATAATGTTGTTAATGAATTTACAACCACCGGAAGCCCCTGAATTACTTGTGCAAAGTCAAGAAAGCATAACGTTTCTGGAGTATGGACAGTCCACTCTGAGAAGGTAAATGGAGACAAGGTTAATTCTTATTCATTTATCTATATAAATTTCAAAAAATGTCTCTTTCAGACGTACAAAATTTCTTCCCATGTATATGATTCCATATTCTTCTGAAAGCCATTATCTTTCAGAAATACAACAGGAATAATTTAGCCTTCTTCCTCAAATGAGGGGAACTGATGATGCTTTATATTCCATGCTTAGTACTCTGTAATGAGGTCTACAACCCACCCCATATTACAAACAGTAGCAATTTTGGGGAGATTGAGGACTAGAATCCTTTTAGGACAGTGATCACATACTGGTGGTAGGTGGAATAATGGGTGGGCAGGAATCCAAAAACACAGAGAGAGAAAGCACAGAGGAAAAGGATCTTTGCTTATAGCTCAGAGGCATCAAAGGGCTCTTTTACATGACCCCTAAAATCCGAGGCAAAGGGCTCCCAGATGCAGAACTTAAAATTGTTTTCCCACCAGCTCCGGACTTTAAAGAAAATTAAGTGCGACCACGCCCACCTAAGCGCATCCCAGCGCATTTTCCAAATACCTGGTCTCCGGAGGTGAAAAATTTCTGATGCGGATGTGAAGCAGTGAGTGCTGGGCTCTCCTTGCCTTGTGTTTTTTTTTTTTTTTGCCCCCGCCCTTTTAAGAGACTTTAAGAGACTGGAATGTTTGCTTCCGGGGCTGTCACCCGGCAGACGGAGGTGAGCCTGCATTTTTTCTACCCTTTTTTTCTCCTTCCCCTCACGCAGACAGGAGCAAGAGAGTGTGGAGGGGTGGGAACGCAGGAAGAGCGACAAACCCCCTAAGATATCTGGTCCGAATTTAAGTTGCCAGCGGATCTTAGGGGTCGTGTAAAAGCGCCCCAAAAAGACTCTCTTATACAAGAACAGCCACTTTTGCTACACTTGCTGAGCAGACATGGACAGAATTATTCTTTAAATATAGATTGTAAGGGCCACAAAAGCTCATTCTATATTAAATCTTTTGATCTTAAAGGTGACACATGACCCTATCTGGTGAAAAATGTTCTATGGGATACCTTGACTTGATCATCCAAAAGTTTTTTTCTCCTCACTAACAAAGGCACATAACAAAATTAAAAATATCAAAAATTCAGTCTCATTTAAGCATAAAAATAGAGTGGGACAGTAAAAATGGTGATAAAAGTGGCAGATCTGGTTATAATAATCATTTAATTGCAAAATTAAAGAAACAAATAACTAATTAAATTATCAAATTAAACACAGGCTTATACAGTAGTATGCAATAAATTAACCCAAACATTTTAAAGAAGTCTCTGTTTGGTGATGAAAATACACCAAATTTGACATTTGGTGAGTCTTAAAGATGAGGGCTACAGATAAAAGTGGTATTGGCTGCACAAGTGTGAAGACCACTAGGTGGCGCTAGGCTAAGAGGCTGGAAACTGATGGAAATAATAAGCTAGATTCAGTTTTACCTCATGGATGTGTGTGTGTGTGTATTCTCTCCTACCTGCACATAATATTGTTAGAAGGTGGGCAAGGGTATTTGCTTTCTTGTTCATCTTTAATAATATATTTATTATAGAAAGAGAAACTGACATGTAGGACAGTTAAACCCTCCTCTCTCTATATGGCAACTCGAATCAAATCTCCCCTTCTCTCTCTTCCTCCTTCTCCATATCTCCCAAATAAGGTTAGGCAGAAGGAGGCAGCTCTCTCAAGGAGATGGTTTTGAGTATTTCCATGAGGTGAATTGCTAGTACATTATTTTATTTTATTTTATTTTATTTTATTCTCTCTTTTTGGTCATTTTTTCTCTCTCATAGGAATGGATAACAATTGGTTTTTCTGCCTCAGGTGCCAAAATTACACGGCCAGTCTTGTGCTGCTGCTACTGCTCTTCAGGCAGCTAAACGGTAGGGCTAGCGCTGTTTAATTATACACTGGTACCCTGACTTAAGAACAGTTTGCCTTAAGAGTGGAAAAGTTTTGGCGTTTTTACTGCCACCTTAGAAATTTTAGATATGGTCTGCTCAACTTACATTTTTTTCCCCATTTTTTATTTTTTAACTTATTTTTTTTCAATTTTTAGATAGGTACTCTGACCTAAGAGTACTTCGACTTAAGAGCACGCGTTTGGAACGGATTAAATTCGTAAGTTGAGGTACCACTGTATGCCATCAAATGTGGCTTGTCAGTTCCTCTGAGACCACGCAGTTTAATCAAGGTTCTGCAGACTGATTCTCTCACAGGAGGCCCAGTGATCCTTTACTCTGCAACCAGGTGCTCCAGTTCACTATATTATCTAGTCAGCTCACTGGTATTAACTAAAACAATCAATTTATACATACATGCATGTCCACCAAGCCAATAAGTGCTGTATTAGATAACATGCTTCCATTTTGGTTACTTGCTCAAACAAAACTGATGTTCAGAGGCTTGGAGGGAACTGTCTCACAGGGATATTGTAAGGACACAGCGAAGAAAAATGTCATAAAGGTGAATGATATATGCAGCAGTAGTAAAACACTGCAGTTTGCTACACATCCTTTTTATGAGGAAAACAAAGGGAGGGATGCCTAAGAACATAATTCCCTTTAAAAATAGGCTGCAGATTTCGAGTCAAAAATATACCTGAAGGCTTTAGAATGTTATTGCTTTTGTAAACCCCTTTTCTCTTTAAACATGCCATCTGACATTTGGTGTGTTACTATATTTCTTTATTTTCTGAAGGAAATATGCCTAAATAATGTGTTAAGAAAGGAAAGTATATTCTACAGCCCCTTTGTACGTGAAGAGGAATTCTTTAGCCATGTGCCAAATGTCTTTCATAAAGGTGAACATCTGCAATTAATATGCCAAACACCTTTGATGAATGTGTCATTTACAGCTTTGCCACATAACAGAGAAAGCTCTCAGGCCCAGTTTAATATAATGGCCTCTGCTTTATGGATGAAAAAGACTGCCTCTACCATGCTGTATTATTCATTTGGGGGCCAAAGCAAGGCAGAAATTATTCTTTATCAAGATGGTTGCCAAGCTCTTATTTCTAATGCTTTCTTTTAAACACACATTTGATTATGTCTCTCTCCAAATAAGGAGTCCTAGTTTAAATGAATGAAGGAATTGTCTAAACACATTACTACTAGTATTAATTGAAAATTAATCTCCATGCTAGTTAAAAAATTTTTTAAAAAACTCCCAATAAATAGAAATAAAGCTTGCATAAAATCCATTCGCAATTAATTTTTTAAAAAGCGGTAAGGGAAAAAACAGTGTTTTGTGTGCAGAAATGCATTCAGCCATGCTGACCACATGGCCATGGACTTGTACCACACTGACTCTTTGGCTTAGAAATGGAGATGAGCGCTGCCCCTAGAGTTGGACACGAGTAGCATGCATATGTGGGGTCTGCGGTACTGCACAGTAAACCTTAGAGTGTTTTATACCTTTACTTTTTACCTAAGGGAAAAAGGCTCCCTCACATCTTAACATGTGGCAAGCGACTGAATGTGTCAGGGAAGCTGAGAGCATCATCACCAGGGGGCTAGACTCTCTTATGAGTCTAGGAGGGTTACACGTGGTGGAATGATCGAAGCTGAAACATCTCAGTAATGTGCATCCATCTTCAAGATTAACAGTCATCTTAGCAAAACAGAATTCTTTGTTCTAATGGTAATAGGAGCGAAAAAGTTATTGAAAAGCGGCTTCTGGGAAGTAGTAATACTGGAAGGTAACATTGATGGAGGATCCTTCATAAAGGTTATCTAACCCTTAAAACAGTAAACCCCTGATATACAATGGCTCATATTGTGACCCTCTGTTCTTATAGCTATTCTGATATTCCTCTCAACATCTGAAACTTAGCTTTATGATCACACTGATCTTCGAAAGAATGGCAATCAAGGAGGTAAAGGTACATGAAGTTAAGGGAGGGAGAAACAAAGAGCAAGCAAGAAAACTACAGGACAGGAGGGCAAGAGATAAGACAGCTGAGTGGGATAGAAGGAGCAAGAGATGCCACCATGAGCGAGATAGAAGGAGCAAGAAGATAGAAGAAGAAAGATAAGTTCAACTGCTAGTGCTCACAGATATGAAAGGGTGACCCAGTAAAGTATTTTGCGATGGATATGAATGGAACTATCAGTAATAGAAAGATGACTCAAGGTAAGCTTGAAATTATAAAAAAATTGAATGAAATATAGAAACAACACTCACTTATACTCCATTACATATTATATAGCACACCTCATTCTGCTGCTATATGTCCGAAGAAGTGGACATGTCCATGAAATGTTACATTCAAATATGAAAGTTAGTCTTTGAGGTGCCACATGTTTTTTGTCTTTTGTTTTGCTTTACTTTTCTTTGATTTTTGCCTGGAATACTTGTACAGACTAACACGGCTGCCTTCTCCAACACTCACTTGGTGCAAGACAACTAAGGTGCATAGGAAGAGGATATTCTCAATCAGATAATTTCAAACTGTGTTAATTTGGAAATGGTCAGTTCATAAGAGGTAGGGTGTAAGGCTATTGGGGTGAAAAGCTAGGAGAAGGAAGACCTGGGCCCCCAGACAATGTTATTTGTATCATTGGTGCCTCCTGCTGCAAGTGTTTTAGCCAGTTGCCTTGACAGAGTCAGCTTCTCTGCATGGAAGCATGATGGTAAGGGTACATATAGCATAACACTTGAGTTTGCATGAGAAATTGCATGAGGGATCACATGGTGACATTGCATAGAGCAGTAGCTTCCAAGCTTGGGTAACCAGGTGTTTTTGAACTGCTATTCCCAGAAGTCTTCACCTCCATCTGTGCTGGCTGGGGATTCTGGGAATTGCAGTCCAGGAACACCTGAGTAATCCAAGCTTCGGAACCACTGCCGAAGAGGATGCTCTATGTTTGTTGGAGCTATGGACTTTGACTATATGCCTATAACATCTCTCAGACTGGGAGTGCAAATTGTTCTGCCTATTGCTCCTCTGGCTATCCTTCTAATAGGGAATTTACTATAGTTATGTCTTTGCACATGCTGTTAACTTCCATGATAACTTTTATAGCAACTGTTATTGTGACCCCTCCCCTGTTCTCCTTCAAGTCTTATATTAGGAAGCATTGCAGCTTGGCTGCCTGCCTATTTCTACTGATGTGAAGAGTCATATTTTAAGGTTGCTGCCTGCTAATGGAAGGATGCATTTCCATAAGAGGGGGGATGGAGGAGGGAAACAGAGTGGCTGTCCAAATAATGCAGGGTGAAGGAGATCTGGGGTGGGATTGGGTGGGGGAGAGCAGCAAATATAAAATAATACAACAAGGACAGGCTGCAGTATTCTGGTTGCTCCTAAGCTGTTTCCCAGTTTAAGTCCCAGTTCCCTAAATAGCCCAATAGCTTGGCACCAATCTTCTTGGGTTGAAGCGGTTGCTGCTTAATGCCAGGTCACTGAATGACAAACAACCGACATCCAGGACTTGATCTTGGATGAATGTGTTGACAAGACTTGTCTTACAGAGATCTGGTGTGGGGAGGTAATCTCTCTTAGCTCTACCCATCTGGGTTGTCCATGTACCATCAAGCAAGACATGAGGGTAAGTTTGTGAGGCGGAGGTGAATGCAGTGGTCTGTCATGATTCCTCCTCCCTCCTGAGGTGCCAGATCCTTCATTTTTCTGCATTTGAGTGCATGTATCTGAAGGTGAATATTTGTGACATAATAAGGAATCTGTTGGTGTACTGCCCAACCAGTCTCCCTGTCTGAGGTAACTGAACTGTCTAAGGTAGCTGAGATGAGTAAAACTGTGAAGAAGATTTGATTAATTATCTGATTCATCTTAGCTGCTGATTGCACAGCCTAGGCTGCAAAGGAAAATTGCATATCTTGTGAAAGACCAAGTAGAGAAGAAAAGGAATCTGTTAAGGGCTGAAAGCAGCTTGCAAGTTATGCTGGACACCTGAATCATCCCACCTTCCAGTCTGTTGCAGTGTATCTTGGCAAAGAGCTGTGTCTTGAGCCATGGCTGTTTATGATTCAATCTGCTATATACCTACTCATAGGCAGAGGTCACATTAGCCGAGAGAACTGTGAAGACACATCAGGTAACACTGGTTGGATTTAAAAATGCAAAACATACCTTCCCCAGGTCATTAACAATACATACATCACAGGCCCTCTGACATGTCTCTCAGTATATGTCAAAATGCATGTGACCTTTCTTTCTTTCTTTCTTTCTTTCTTTCTTTCTTTCTTTCTTTCTTTCTTTCTTTCTTTCTTTCTTTCTTTCTTTCTTTCTTTCTTTCTTTCTTTCTTTCTTTCTTTCTTTCTTTCTTTCTTTCTTTCTTTCTTTCTTTCTTTCTTTCTTTCTTTCTTTCTTTCTTTCTTTCTTTCTTTCTTTCTTGGAGGTGATCTTGGAAGTGCCTTGGAGTCTCCTCTCTTTGTGTTGGGGGAGTTCAATGCCCATGATGAAACAGCCTTGTCAGGAGTGGCTGATAAACATGTCTCCCATGACAATTGTGGGACTGTCCCAGGTGTTATGCAGTCCCACTCATCCTGCAGGTCACATAGCATGGAACTTGTGTGTGTGTGTGTGTGTGTGTGTGTGTGTGTGTGTGTGTGTGTGTGTGTGTGTGTGTGTGTGTGTGTGTGTGTGTGTGTGTGTGTGTGTGCATGTGTGTGGTGTGCATGTGTGGTGTGCGTGTGTTTTATTTGTGTACTGGGTGGGATGAGGAAGGGCAGTTTTGGAAAAAAAAGTTATTTTAACCAAATTTAGAAAGGGTTTTTTACCTTTTAATAATGAATGTGCAATTTTTTAAAAAGATAATGTATTTCTTGTTGGAATTACAAATGGGTTTTTTGGTTTTAAGTTAATTCTCTCTCTCTCTCTCTCTCTCTCTGCATATGATGGCCCTCATAGTCAGGTACGATGTCACACAGTCAGTCAGTCACATTCATGTCACATTAATAGATGCATATCAATCACATTTCATGGAATCCTATCATTATAGCTGATGTTCGCGTCTATTCTCCTACTACAATGGCTGACAAGAAGAAATAGAAAGTTTTCAGGAGGAAATTGATCACACATCAAAACAAAGCATGCTAATAATTGTAGATGGAATTAGTAGGATGTAGACCTTAACCAAGCAGCATTGGAGGATTCACTGCAAGATTTAAAAATGAAGCAGGATAACAACTCATACAATTCTGTGAACACAATCATTTGTTCGATGATTTGTTCAATGATACTAGCCTTTAAAAAAGCATTAAAAACTGGCTTTTTAAAGATGCATTTGGCGATTGCTAATGTTTATTTGTTTGTTTGTCCCCCCCCCATCTTGATGTAGTTCTCATTACAACCTAACATAAAATTGCAAACCATGGATGTCACCAGATGGCTTCCACAGAAAACAAAGGCACTAGAGAATGGGAAGTAGAAAATGGAGAAGATTTGTCTGCTCACCAAAACAAGACCAGGAGTGGACTGTGATACAGACTATGGTCAAAAAATATCCATAATTAGAGCAAAGTGAAGAACAGTACCAGAATATAATGTAAATAACTTTTCTGAAGAATATAAAGACTATGTAAAGTAGAAATTTGTTTTAATTCATATGACTGCAACCAGAAGAAATATGGACAAAATGATTGATATTATCAGGGAGGGACGCAAGAAGACTATTTCTAAAGCCAAAAGAAAAGTAAAGCCTCAATGGATAACTAATAATATATCGACTCTGTTAACAACAGAACAAAGGAAAAGGAAGAAAGTAGCAGAAATAAGGTTATTTAAGAAATAACTTAAAATGCATATTTTCTGTGATTGACATGTATGGAGAAAGAGAATTATGTTAATAATAATAATTTAAAAGAAATGGAAGAGAACAGTACAAAATTAAAAACAAAAGCAATATATCTAATCCATAAGATCCAGGGCATCGAAGGAAAATGCAAACCAGTACTGTATGAGGGATACAGAAACAGCAATAAGAGATCTATCTGATGTGAATAATCTTTTTTATGAAGAACTTGTAATTTTAGAAAGTGAAGTGAAAGCTGGTATAGAAGCAGAGAGGAGAAATAAATAACCAGGAATAGATGGGATGGGATACAAACAGACTTATTTCAAGTTAAAATAATAGAATCTACCAAAATTTTAAGATTACATCAAAAGTGATGGGAAATGGAACAGAAGATTGCAGTGACTCTAGGCTATTCCCATATAAGCCTCAAAAAAATTTACTGCAAAAGCTTTGACTATATGCTAGATAGTGAAGCTTGATTCAGAAAGGGAAGAAATATTATAGAATATATTGCAGTTATACGTTGGCATTTGCAGTATACCAAATAATTATAGAAGAAAATCAATGTGTGTTTTATATATTAAAGTAAAGCCTTTGTGTGGATCATAAAAAATTGATCCATTCTAAAAGAAATGAATGGCCCACAATATTTGTAGTTCTAATATATAATCTATATTCTAGATGCTACTGTTAGACTAGAAGAGGAAAAAAATAAAATAGTTTCCAATAAGCACAGATGTCAGGTAAGCTTGCATATTACCTGCCTGTCCAGTTGTATGCAGGACATATCAGACAGAAAATATCAGTGACTGCTCACAACTATGGGGAAGCTTAAAGAAGAAAGTGCAAAAGCTGAATAGCAGTTGGAAACTGAAGACAAAAATCATGGCTACAAAAGAATTACATAAATTCATTGTTCATAATAAAGAAATTGTAAGTGTTTAAGATTTTCTATACTATTGTTGGATCCATCATTAATTCAAATGAAGACTGCAGTCAAGAATCAGAAGATGGTTCAGAATTAGAAGGGCATGAAAGAGCTAGAAGAATCCTCAGGTTTAAGAACGCATGACTAGAGACTTATGCCAGTATTATCCATAGGATAATATTCCTGATTAGTGTGAATGTAGGTAAAACTTGTACAGTGAAGAAAGATGATAGGGAAAAAATATTTTCACTTGGAATGTGGTGTTGGAAAAGAGCTGTGTGGATACTATGTCAAATAAGTGACTTCAAGTCTGGATCCTCCCTACAAGTTAAAACAACTAAGCTGAAGCTATCATTCTTTGACTGTACCATGAGAAAGTTCATTAGAAAAGACAATGATGCTGGGAGGAGTGGAAGGTAGTAAGAGAAGAGGAAGGCCAAATGCGAGGCAGGCAACATAATAAATTACAATAATAATAATAATAATAATAATAATAATAATAATAATAATAATAATAATAATAATAATAATAATAATAATAATAATAATAATAATAATAATAAAAACATTATATAAATTACAAGCAACTTGATAACAGAGAAGGACAATATGAGTCCTTTTACAAGACCCCTAAAATACGCTGCAAAACACTTGCAGATCTGGAGCATAAAATTGTTTTCCCACCAACAGCGGACTTAAAAAAAAAAGTACACCCAAGCCCACTTAAGCGTACCCCAGCACACTTTACAAGTACCTGGTCTCCGGAGGTAAAAATTTTTCCCAATGTGGATTGTAAAGCTGTGGATGCCGGGCTCTCCTTGCCTTCTGTTTGTTTTAGTTGTTCCCGCTGCCCCTTTAACAGACAGGAATCCCTACGGGGCTGCTCCGACGGCAGACGGAGGTGAGCAGAGGTGAGCCTGCATTTTTTCTCCCTTTTTTCTCTCCCTCCCCTCACCACAGACAGAAGCAACAGAGTGTGGAAGGGTGGGAACACAGGAAGAGGAACAAAACCCACATGATATCTGGCTGGGGGGATCTGAATTTAAGCTACCAGCAGATCTTAGGGGTTGTGTAAAAGGGCTCAATAGGAAAAAACCAAAGGAAAGAGAAAAAAAAAAACACCTGAAAACTCTCAACAAAAATGTCCCTCAGTAATGGCAATGGGGGAGAAGTGGCAGAGGTTTAAATTGCAGAGGCACCTTACAGACAAGAAGGTTCTTTGGCTCCCAAATTCTTGCCTTTCTTCCAAACAACCATGTCAGGCTTTAAAACCCCAGTTTGATTAACTATGACATGGAACTATGCATATTTCTTTGCTTGTCTTTATAAGTAAAGCTATAGGTGGACAGAAACTACATGGCTTCAGGTAGTGCCTACATTTTAAGCTGTCTCATCATCTCAAAAGTATATTATGCAAACATGGGTAGATGTCTCCGCTACTGTGCAAGCAACAGAAAGAAACCAAAATTAGAGATGTTGCTAAGTTACAAACCAGATAAGACTAAGGCATGTTTCCAAATTTATATAAACATTCTGTCTTAATTTCAGCAAAAGGATATCATGCCGTCTTAGCCGAAGATGGCACCAGCATGGTTAGTTATATGAGGGATTTATCTTTTGCTCTCCCGTTTGCTGCAGGGCCTTACATCCAACGATATTTCAAAGAGGCATTACTGCATTCAGATCCTATTACAACGTATAATGTAAGAGAGAAATAATGTCTAATACCCAGCATGGGACCTTTTAAATGGTAATACAGTTTATCCCACATGCCGCCCCCAAGACACACTACAGTGGCCTAGAGTTTGAGCTCCTAGCAAATACACACAAATCTGCATATCCAGCCAACACAAGGAAAACAGGCCCGTTTTAGAAAGCCTGTAGAACAGAGATGTCTTCCTACACACAGATAATGTAGACATTAATCCACTGATTGAGGGAATGGGATTTGAACTGTGCAAATTCCAGTTCAAAGGAGAAAGCCTGCTTAGTCATGATGTCTTTGTTATCAGTGTTTAGCTAATAAATGACTTAATAAAAACTACATGGCTCTGATTGGCTTACCAAATGGATTTGGGTTCCTCTAAAATTAGACCTGGCAGGGCCCATGTAAAAGTTATTGGTAAAGGGACTCAACCTTTCGTACACAAGACTTAAAACAGTAAATATATATATATTTTAAAATATAAGCACTATTATTCTCACTTGCTGTTAGAACTCAAATTCTAACACAAAGAAAGTCCCAACTAGTTGCAAAGCAGAAGGCTGTCTTGCCATGAAGGCAGAAATTTCAGTATTCATACTAAGTTTTGGCTTCTGGGTAAAGACACACAATTTGAGAATTTTGGTCCCCCCAATTTAAATGCAAAGTTTTGTATTAATGAAAAACTTTTGAGAATGTGCATCTTTAGAAACCATTCAGAAAGCTGGCAGAGGACATAGCTTTTTCTATTGATCTAGAAATAATTTAAATTATGCTACCAGGTCCATTTTAATCTATAGAAATCTCAACATTAATTCATTATCAGATGAATCCTATGTTCCATGAAGCTCACAGTATGACTTGGGGCAGTTGATCTCCATACCACAACTTACTCCGTAAGATTTTTTAGAGACAAGGGAGAGGGGGGACAGGTTGTCCATAGCCTTGACCTCATTGGAGGAAAAGTAAAATATAAAAATAGTTCATATTGAATCTATAACTTTATGTCAGGGAACAGAGGAGATGCACTATTACCATGAGCTCTTACCATCCTATATTGATGCAGTCTGGGGCGGAAAGCAGAATACATCCCCAAAGTAAGATTGTAGTAGACATGTTTGCAGCATTACTGGGAACACTACCAGTTCTCCTTAACCCGTACGCTGCCATGCATGGAGAACCCTAGCCTGTATGAACAAAACTTAAGGGTGTGATCATGGTATCATGTTTCTGGTATGCAAGAAAATTAGACAAGCAAGCAACAGTCATGAGAACATCCAAGTGAAATAAAAGCCATTGTTGCAAATGTTTTGGAGACGGTGTTAGGGCTAATTTAGGCAAACTTATTACAGTACATAGCTCTTTAGTAGAGATTAGTCATGACAAGCTAAGTGTCACCTCTTAAGATTAAAGGCCATGTACAAATGCTGGATGATGAAGCCAAGAGAATAGAGCAACATGGCTATCTGAAATAGACACAGGCACACTTTGGGGGCTTCTCATTCTGGTCTTCTACTCCCCCTAGTAGTTGGAGTAGATTTTGATGGAGGGTGCTAGTCAAAGAAGCATCAGAGAGGTGTGCTCAGATTTCTACAAGTGTTCTGCAGACCATTTGTTTATGCAAAGATCTCTCCCATCCTCATGTTTCCCACCACTAGTTCTTTCTTTTGCACTCCTAGTTTGCATGACCCTGAGGACAAAGAGAAACATCTTCCTTACATTCATTAAGCTGTATTATGCTGGATAACTGAGTGACTTAGACATCTGGCTGTGGAGGCAGAGTCTGAGAGTTCAGTTCCCCATTGTGCCTCTCTAAAAGGGGTTGGTTAATCAAACTGGGGTTTTAAAAGGGGTTGATCTAGAGCAGTGGTGGTGAACCTTCGGCACTCCACATGTTTTAGACCACAGCTCCCACAGTCCTTTGTCATTGGCAATACAGGCTTGGAATTCTGGGAGTTGTGGTCTAAAACATCTGGAGTGCTGAAGGTTCACCACTATTGATTCTAGAGGATCACTTCCAGCTCTGCAGTTCTAAAATAATGGTGGTGGTCTTCTTGTGTCCGACCATAAAGTATGTTACTGATTGAGGCTACACAGTCACAGTATGAACAATCCACTGTGGTTGAAATAATGGTGTGATAGGGGTAAGTGTAATGGATGTATAGATAGATCATGCTCTGCAGTTCTATAGATAGTTACTGATTGAGGCTACACAGTCACAGTAGAACAATCCACTGTGGTTGAAATAATGGTGTGATAGGGGTAAGTGTAAGATGTATAGATAGATAGATAGATAGATAGATAGATAGATAGATAGATAGATAGATAGATAGATAGATAGATAGATAGATAGATAGATACTCTTTGCACCAGATCTGAGGCTAATGCAACCTATATTCTTGATAAGTTCTGTTTTCCTGCTGTTTTACCCTTGTCTACCTCTTGACTCCATCCCATTTCCGTTGATCAGCTGGAATATTTTTGCTGGCAGAACAGCTCTAACAGTATGTCTGTGAAGATTCTCAGTCATCCAGGTGAGTTTATCTAGAAGTTTAGTCATGGCAACTGGACTTTTTTCTCGAGAGATTGAAACGTCTTGTCGCTCATCCAAGCAGCTTTGTCAGTCTGAGGAGGGTTAGTGGCGAGTCCTCCATTTTATAGTTCACCTTGATTTCACATCACCCTGGTCTGAATAGGCTCATGGGTTGGAAAATGGCCTGAATAGACTCGTTAGGTGGCCATTAGCCTGAATAGGCTCATTAGGTGGATAATGGCCTAGGATACATGAAAGTCCCACCTATACAACTGTCCCAACACCCATTAAGTATGAGTTGTTAACTATGGCCTTGCAGATGGAGGTGTAAAGTACTTCTGATTTGTCTGGGGACTGATAACAGGACTGCTTGATAAGTAGCGGACAGATTGTGTCTGAGTCTCCCACCTCTGTTGAGAGAGGGGTTTTCAGTACACACATGAATGGCTTCCCTGACCCCTCTCTCAAACCACCTATCTTTTCTGTCTAATATGTTTACATATTATATTATTATTAATGTTTATCATTAATATTATCAGCCAATTTCATTGTGCACATGTTGTACATTGACAATATAGGTATTATTATTATTATTATTATTATTATTATTATTATTATTATTATTATTATTATTATTATTATTATTATTATTATTATTATATTAACAGAGAAGCTCTAACAATTAAGTTTTTAGCTGCCATGTCTGGACATTTTTATAAATGCATCTTTTGGAATGCTAAAATATCTCAATTCCTCCTCAATCCAATGATTTTTAGTACTAGATAGTCCCCCAAGGAGTGTGTTAGGGCTAATTTAGGCAAATTTATTAGATAGGTCTTTTGTAGAGATAGCTGGGGGCGTGGTAGCTACAGTGCTGAAACTGTTGGCTGCAAAGTCAGCAGCTTGGTGATTCAAATCCAAGGTGTCATGCAGTGAAGTGAGCTCCTGTTGTTAATCCCAGCTCCTGCCAACCAAGCAGTTTGAAAGCATGTAAATGCAAGTAGATAAATAGGTGCCACTGTAAAAAGCGGGAAGGTAAACAGTGTTCTGTGTGCACAAAAAGGCATTTGGCCATGCCAGCCATGTGGCCACGGACTTGCACAACACTGGCTCTCGGGCTTAGAAGCGGGGATGAATGCCATCCCTAGAGTCAGACATGACTAGCTTGCATTTGTGGGGAGAACCTTTACCTTTACCTTATAGAGATAACCAATGGCAGCTATGATTTAAAGGGAGTGTATCACTGCCAGATGATGAAATGAATGGGGCATCACAAGCTTCCCGAGCCACTGGACAGAATAGGAGATTTACTGGATTTTTGGTTTTTACATGTTTTAAAAACAGAATAACATTTGATATTTTAAAAAGGCTAGAGCTGCACTTGAATACCAAAATGAAAATCCAGAACATTCACTCGCATTAATCTCTATTAAAATGCCTGCTTAGTGACACAGAGAGTGCAATTTACTTTAATTTAGAGCCCTGCCTTCTTCCTCTCTGAGTTCTCAGCTCTTTAAAGCCAGATACATTGTGTCATTAAAAAACAACCACCACAGCCCATGACCTTTGGTAATCCTCCCTCCTATATATTCTCCAGAGCAGTATCCTTCTTAACAGTAGAGGTCTCAAAGACATCTCACTACCAAAGATATGCTAAAGCCGCTTTCGCATTTGTTATGATGTATGTAGTGCCTCCATACCGAGTTATCCACTGGAAGCCAAAGAAAGTCCTTCTGAAATGTAAATCCTCCTTTTGCTGGTTCTTAGTACAGCTGTGACAGGCAAGAGCAGTGTTCTGAAAATCTGAATATACTATTCCACCCCCCCCCCACACACACACACCTACCATTCTCTTTTCAGATCAGCCTTTACATAGCCTGGATTTCTAGTTGTAGGATTAACTCTAGACTCAGCCTTTCCATTTTTAGTAGCCACGCGAGCAGACGCTCAGTTGGCTTTTTGTGTGATTGACGGTGAATTAATTTCTTTACCAGTCAGCTGTTAGCTGCTGCTGATAAAGTATTCTTCTCACATCTTGGCACCAGAAATCCAAGCTCTGTTTGCTACCATGGCCACTGAGCTCTTCATAAAAGTCAGATCTGGCCAAAGACATATTGCTGCCTGAGACAGCAATAAATCCACACCTACCCACTTCCATCAAGGCAGACAACAGGTAAACACAATGGTTATTTGGAAGATAAGACAGAGTGGACCTGGTAGCCAGATGGGTGCTATATAAAGATGGGCACGACTTGAAAAAAAAATTTTTCGAGTTGTCGTTAGTCGGGCCGGTTCCGTTTTGGGTCGTTTCCGTTTTTCGCGAAAATTCGCAAAAATTAGTCGGTTCATTTTTTGTTTTTTTGTTTTCGTTAGTACTGTTTTTTTGGGGGGGGTAGCGGGCTCCTGGAGGCACCTCTGTGGGGTGGGTGCCTCCTCTGGCCCGCTATAAAGGGAAAGCGGGCTCCTGGAGGCACCCGTGGGTGCCTCCTATCCTCACCCACTAGGAAGGGGAAGCAGGCTCCAAGAGACCCCTCAACATGGGGGTCTCCCCTCCTCACCTGCTGCTGCAAAATGGCATGCATAGCCATATGGATATGCATACCAGTTGCAGACAGTGAGACCAGTGAGTGAACCCAGAGCCATAGGGTGAAGTGATGCCTAAGGCTCTCGCACAGCCATGTCTCACAAAGAAGGGAATCGTACTTGCGTGTAGTGCAATGCAAGTAGATCTGGCTTAGGGTTAAGGTGGGTTAGTGCAAGGGCTAGGGTTAGGCTAGTGACGGGTAAGGTTACGGTGGGCTAGTGGGTTGCACCTCTGGGTGCCTCTCTGACCCACTAAGAAGACAGTCTGTGACGTATGGGTAAGGAGTCAAGGATTAGGGTTAGGGTTAGGGGGCTAGGGCAGGTTTTAGGGGGCTTTTTGGCACATCCCAGAGGTCTCCATGGCCAAGTGGCCATGCGATTGGTGGGATGGCTCCAAAAATTTGCATGGTCATCCACTCCCACATGGCTGGCCACTCGGCCAGCCCATCATTGCGCAGGTGTAAAAAAAAAAATATATATAAAATAAAATCAATGGAGGACAGAGGAGGAGAGGAGAGACATTTTGTTGCAAGAAAAAACCCACTGCTACTGTGAAAAATCTGGCAGTTTATAAATTTTCGCGTGTTTCTCTTGTGCTTGTGTGTTTTTGGACCACGATTTCAAAAACAATACTGCGTTCGCCGCCCCATTTTGGATCCCCCGCCCGCACCGCATGGCATGGCGAGTCCGGCTGCCCAGGACGGGGGAGAGGCGGGACCCCCCTCCAGAAACCACCCCTCCGGTAGGTGCCCTGCGCCCTTAGTCAAGCAGGCATTTTTCCGCCTGCTTTTTTGGCCCGGGAATGGGTGGGGGGAGAGTTTAAAAGTTTTTTCCTGTGCCGTCCGTGCCGCTTGCTTGCGCTTTAATTGCGGCGGCTGGCGGCGAGACTGGGCTTTTTGCTGGCTGCGAGCCTGCGGCGAGTCCCACCAGAGCAGCCCAGGACGGGGGATGGGGGGGGAGGCCGGGGACCTCCAGAAACAACCCCTCTGGTAGGTGCCCTGAGGCACGGCAGGCATTTTTCCGCCTGCTTTTTGGCCGGGAACCGGGTTTTTTTAACTTTTAAAAGCTTTTTTCTGTGCCGCGTGGCATCGCGCAATCGCGCGATGCAAGGAACGAGCACGACAAATCAGACCAAAATTGTTCGTTCGTCGGTTCGAGCTCGAAGTCTGGCGGAGTAATTCCCGTTACCGTTTCCGTAGAGTAACGGAACCGAGTAACGGAAACGGAAACGGGAATACCGTTAAGTCGTGCCCATCTCTAATGCTATATGAACCCTCCTCCCCCGCCTCCAAACACCCCTTCCCATTTGCTAGAAACAAAAGCACAACAATTATAATGGAAACAAACATTCTGTTTTTCTGCTAATCACAGGCCTAATGGTAGAGTGTGCTCATATACTGGCATTCTTTCTATTAGACAGGAAAGGAGCCTGTTCGCATTAAGGAGTGTATTTGTTCTTTGCTAAGGGAAAGAGACCCAGTGCTGATAGATTTAACCCTCATGCAGAACAATGGGACATTTTAAACTCACCCATCCCCAAAATAATGTCTTGTTTCAGAATGCACACAGAACTAGACATCTAAAGTAGCATTTTATAATATTGCCACCTGTTAAATGATTTCACAAATTTCTACCACTTGTCATATGCATTTTTTTCAGAAGCAAAAACAGTGGAGACAAAAATCATCCTAGAAAATCTATTCTTTTTGTGCTATTAGCATAAAAAACCTATTGCAATAAAGATAATGTAATGCTATGAAAGGGAGAGGAAAAAAGTACATACTGTTTCTTGGTGAACCACAATATAGGAAAGGAGATCTGATATGCTCTGGTTACTGGTAGCTCTTGAACACTGGAATTCTCACTGAGGTCCCTTTGAAGATGCAAGCCTAACCCTTACCACAATCCAACCCTACATCAACCCTTTCTACAATTCAACTTTCAGTATTCTGGAAATGTGATTGGGTCCAGAAAATACCCACAGCTGCATGTTTAGTGCATTTTTTAAAAAAATCCTGGTTTAACTGCGTTAAAGCAGTTGCTTGTAGCCAGTTGTCTATAACAGTCGGCCACTTTCTTAGAGGTTCCATTTGTTTTAATCTTCAGAGTCTGCAAGGAATATTCCTCATGTCAGATCTCATGTTGTCCTCCAAATATCCTTCCCCACTGAATGTTCTCTTGATGTTTTGATTCAGGTAGCAAAATGTCCTTGACATAGATTTTGTGCCTCTGCTAAGAGAACCTGCCTATTAATGGCTCCACATTATATGTGTGGGCAGTTTCACAGATTATATGAAACATTCCTACTGCGAGAATGGATGGTACACAATGGTACACTGACAATAAAAGCAAAAAACCAAAGTGTTCTGCTTATATACTGCCCCATAGTGCTTCAAGCACTCTCTGGGTGATTTAGAATTTAATTATGGCAGGCTACACATTGTCCCTCCCCTGCAACCTGGGTACTCATTTTACTGACCTCAGAAGGATGGAAGGCTGAGTCAACCATGAACCAACTACCTGGGAATGAACCCCAGGCCATGAGTACAGTTTTAGCTGCAGTACAGGCATTTAACCACTGAGCCATAAGGCTCTTTGTGTATGTCCCCTTTGTATATGTGTTTCCTCCTCCAAGGATTTTTACACTGCTTTTCAAAATATACAGTTTTTCCAAAGGTAGAATAGAGTCACTATAAAAACAATTTAAAACAGATTTATTGTATAAAATAAAAAGAACAGTATAAATTTCTAACAATTCCAACAATAGATTTAAAAAATACTTTTACACATAGACAAGAAAAACATTTGTGTCAACATGAGATGTTTAGAGAAATGTATGTTCTTTCCTGGGGATCAGCTTGCTTTTCTTCCCACAACCTAATTTGCTCAGAGACAAGTAGCTTCGCAATCTAAATAGTAAATTATATTCATGTTTATCATCAAGTGGCCAATGACAAAAGAAAGCAAGGTAGAATGCAAGATACAGGGAGAGAAAAATTCTTGCTGGAACAAAGGGCCTTTTCACACGACCCCTAAGATCCGCTGGCCACTTAAATTCGGACCAGAGATCTTAGGGGTTTGTCGCCGTTCCTGCGTTCCCACCCCCTCCGCACTCCTGGCTGCTGGCTGTGTGAGGGGAGGGAGAAAAAAAGGGAGAAAAAATGCAGGCTCACCTCCGTCTGCCGGGTGACAGCCCCGGAAGCAAGCATTCCAGTCTCTTAAAGAATGCCGCTCACCTCCGTTCTGCCATCTCGCTTTGCTCCCGGCACTGCATTCAGATCTCTTAAAGGGGCGGGGGGCAAAAAAAGAACAAACAGAGCGAGGAGAGCCCAGCAGTCACTACTGTTATATCCGCATCAGGGATTTTCACCATCCGAGAGCAGGTACATGAAAAGTGTGCTGGGACGCGCTTAGGTGGGCGTGGTCGCACTTAATTATCTGTAAACTCCAGAGCTGGTGGGAAAATAATTTTAAGATCCGGAGCTGGGAGCCATTTGCTGCGGAGTTTAGGGGTCGTGTGAAAAGGCCCAAATAGATACCATCCCTCCTCCATTGCATTTGCCCTGTTTTGTTTTCAGTCAGGTTTGCAGTCTGAAATAAAATAAAATAAAATATAAAAAGTAAAGTGAAATTAATGTTTTGCAGTTAATAGAAATGGCTGGAGAACAACAAAGATGTAGCCATCAAAAAAAAGTGAGTGAATAACCAAAAAACAGCTCCCCATATTTTAATCAAATTTTACTGGAATGTTTAACACCTCAGAGAGGCATTTTTTTCTTTTCTCTTTCATTTGTTTGCTTATTGTCATTAGCTTTAATATTGCCTTCTTAATGATGTAAGATGCTTCCTTGAAATCTTTGTTCTTAGCATTTGATTTTGTCTTTAATGTTCTTGATAACAGCTGAACACTCATTGTCTTCAACTTTGTATATTGCCCTTCATTGTTGTAAGCCAACTTGGGTCATTTTCAAGGAAAAAAGTGGGGTAAATATATTAAATAAATAAAATAAATGTCACAATTTAAGGAAGCACTGCTTCTAAATACACATTTTTAAGGCTGACCCTAAAATTCAAATTGCTTTTGAGTTTTAAAAATGACTAGATTATTAAAATCCTGCCCAAAAGAAAGGAAGGAAAGAAACCAGTATTATCTGCCAGTTTTGTGCAGTATTTCTCATGACAGGGAATTACCATTGAAAAGTGCTTCATTTGTGTCTCACCACCCTGAGTGAAAAGACGGTGGGATTTTTGAGCTAGGAATATAGGAAGCCGCCTTAAACTAGACAGATTATT
Source organism: Phrynocephalus guinanensis (assembly GCA_037367245.1). Taxonomy (NCBI): domain Eukaryota; kingdom Metazoa; phylum Chordata; class Lepidosauria; order Squamata; family Agamidae; genus Phrynocephalus; species Phrynocephalus guinanensis. Next base: position 55,736,601 of record CM074740.1, read on the forward strand.
GATTCTTCTAGCTGTGCATCAACAACTGGTTCTCCAAGATTTTCTGCTCCTATCTAGAAAGGTTGTGGATTGAACCCTACATCTACAGTACATGAAAAGCATGTACTTGGCTTCTGATTTATGGTCCCTTCTCTATATAGCATCTGCTATTTCCTAGACATAATTTCACAAATTGTTTAATTTCTCCATTGCTAAACTGTGAATTACATCCTCACTAAATTGTATCCAGAGCCCTGCGTTATTCTTTCACTATAGAATTCTCTCAGTCAATATCACACATCATCATCTTGGCTTTTGTTATGCAGATGTGCCTTGGGCAATGACTGTCTTCCCTACAGGACTGATTATGCATGACTGTCAAAGAGCTTCTCTGTGGGATAATGTTATATCTAGTAACCTCCTGTCTCTCTCAGGAACAGCTTGCTTTTATACAAAAAAATGATACTGTGACTTTTTGCTGCCAGCAAATGTAAACCAGTCTTACAGAATTGTGTGGAAAACTGCTTTACATGGCAAATTAACCAGATCATGAGAGGCAGACTAGGTGGAAGTTCATCTACTCATTTAAATCTGTACCTCATGGAATCTTGACATATTGCTTTAATTAGTGCTCCTTCACTAAATGATTGAAGTTACTATGGTTGTCAAAAATTAAATGTCATCTTTTAAGTTCTCGTTTCTTTTAAGGAAGCTGTTGATAATGGCATGCTTATATATGTGATCTCATTGATTTTGGTGAAAGGCTGCTGAAATGATTCATACTGATTCCTGGCCCTTCTTTGCAAATGATGCTACCTTTTCAATTTTGTTCTGCATGCCCAGTAATCAATTCAAATCTCTTTCAAAAATCACAGTGTTTATGTGCAAGCATACACAGTACTGGCTCCGCGGGTATATTGTGTAAACCACCATGTGAATTTCAATAGATGAGATAGATTATGAATAAAGCCTTAGTAAGGGATTGCTGTTACTGTATATATGTAGATATATAGATCAAGTAGGTGACAAGGACAGGAATGAAGGAGCCTGGTTTACAGCAATGATCAGTTTCCTTTCTTCTGTGACCATGAGTGTTTTTCTTTGTTTTATGTTTTGAAGCTGTTCTGCATCACTACATAAATTATTTATTATTTATTTGTGTTAACTGATGTAATTCAAAATTTGGAACAAGATAGCAATTAATCATCCAGGATTGGAGTACTCAAACATTTTGTGTTCCATTGGGCTGTAGATATATGTAGTGCTCATGGAAAGGTCCAGATTAAAAACAATAACTGTAGCCCTGATGTGCTTAAATCCTGTGGGTCATTTGTCTGTCTGTCTATCTATCTATCTATCTATCTATCTATCTATCTATCTATCTATCTATCTATCTATCTATCTATCTATCTATCTATTTACAAACTTTCCTACATTGTGCACTTTCATGTTAAAATTCAAACTCTCAAAGTCTCAGCAGATTTTGTCCCATCGAGACAGTATGCTTTCTCAAGGAGTATAAACAAATCAAACACTGGTTCAATGTGAAGTCTTATCCTACCTTCATAGTTCAGGTGAGCATCTGTCTTCCTTAAATTTTAAAAATTTAATATTTAAAATGTTCACTCATTCTTTGCTTAATACACAGTCAGAGTGGCTTTTTTTAAAAGTTGAAAACCATTTTAAAAGCCAGATAAACTGATTGGGGGTTTAAAATAATTTATCCTTACCATGAGCCTCGGTGGAATTGTTCTGTTTTGCTTGCTATTGTATGGATTAGAGATGGGGATGAATTTTTTAAAATAGTGATTTGTCATTATTCGTGATTCATTGGGGTTGACAAATTGATCAATTAATTTCCAGTGATGAATCAATGAATTGATTTATTTTCCTGACGTCTAGAGGCCCCTGACATCTAGAGGCCCCAATTTTGCTGGGATCCTTTCTCTACCTCTCCTCTACAAGCCATAAAATTGTAGTGATCGGTGTTCAGAAATGCACTCCCAAGAAAGTGCCCCCCCCCCAGAAAGCCAGAGACACTAAACATGTAGAGAGCCTTCTCCCAACTGTCCTCTACCACTCTTCTGTTGGGTTTCAGACATCTGGGTTATGCATGCACAAAGTGCCCCCCTCGAAAAGTGCCTTTTAGCAACTGGGTTGGGGAAACCCAATCTTCACCAAACTTGGTGAAGAGAGGAGAGTCATAGGAAGCTTCTCCACAATTTTTCAGTCTCTAGGTATCTGGGGAGAACATTTCAGGAGGGTTGTTTGGGGTGCATAACTCAGACATCAAAAATTCAATCTCCACCAAACTTGGATAGATTTTACAGCAGAGTCAATGAGTGCTTCCCTTTAATCTAGGTGCCCTGGGAGCCATTATATGGACCAATAAATTATCAAATCAAAATTGCTAAAATTGATTGATTCATTTTGTCGGGGTGATAGTATTTGTCAATTTGTGATAGATGTGAATTGACAAATTTGGATGAATCAGCCAAACTCAACAGACAATGTGATTCATTTTTTTCAATTGCCCCCGTTTAGTATGGATCCTTAAAAGGTCTGAGTAATAATCTTTCCATCAGAATAAACATGGGTGCAATATGATCTAGTGGTGTGAATATGTGAAGCTAAGACTTCAGGACGATGAGTTCAAATACTCTGGCATGTATGAATTCACAGAATAGCCATGAACCGGTCATTACTTTCAGTTTAAACTTTCTGATTGTGTGATTTGTAAAAACAGCTGGGATGATAAAAAGAACATTTTTGTGGATATATTCTGCCTTCACCCGAAATCCCACCGTGCAAAATTAGCAATAGCATTAAAAACAAGCACAATTGTTAAAAAAAATTGAAAACAATAACCAGATATAGGATTTTTAAATGCTTCCAGTAAGCCTTCTTTAATTCTGTTTCTGTAATCCATTTGTCTGACAAGTGTTTGGCCTATCAGGGTGGAGACTTTTCCTCTGACCCTCTACTTTTAAGATAGCTTTATTCCAAACTGCCCATTTTAGCTTGTAGTTTGAATGTTTACTATTATATAGCTGTAATTTTAAGATGAAGTGTTGTGATATCTCCCAATAATTGCTTACAATTGAAGGAGAACTATGTACTATGAACAAACAACAAAAAAGCAAAGAAACGAATGAACACACACACACTATCACACACACATAACCCTGAATTTCAATATAACGAATTCTACAAAAAACATGTAGTTAGTTTTCACTATTTGTTGCAACAATGTCCAGTAAAAATAATGTTCTGTAAAAATACTACTTATAATTTTGATAGACATTACGAAGTTATTTTGTTGGATATTTGCAATTTCTTTTGCTGTAGTTCACATAGGGAATATCTCCTGAGCTGAATTATCTTGCTAGCACTTAAATGCCAGTTTGAAAACAAAACAAAATAAAACAAAACATGGCAGTGTACGAGTGTTTGTCCTCAACAAGGAAAGTTTTAAATTATGCTTTTCCTCCATTTGTTTTTACAAATATTATTCACTATCAATGCAAAACAACACTTTATAATGACTGGAAAAGAACAAGATAGGATCTGTGTATAAGTAACATGAAACATTATGAGAAAATATAGGAAAACATTTTTTTTGGTCCATTGTTGGCTGAAGAGAATTCAGGAAGTGGATTCTAATAGCTCAGTGCAGGTGTGCTTACTATGTAAGTAATTTTATGCAGCTGATGAGAATTTTCAGTAATATTTGGAAACATTTGTGTTTTCTTGCATTGAATGCTCATCTGAAGTCCCTAGTTAAGTTTCATAGCCATTCTGGTTGCAGGTAACAATTATTTAGTAATGATGCATAAATGGCAACAAACAAAGAAACCCGCCTGCATTCCAAAGTACACGGCAGCATGTCTTTCTCTCACATTGTCACTGTGATAGTTCCCAGAATCTGAGGTGAATTTAAAGCACCTTCTGGGAGTTCAGCTCAAAGCTGCTGTGGCACAAATGGCAGTGCATTTTTCTTCTTTGGTATGGAACAAAGAACCAAGTTCACTTGGGAAAAAGCTGGACTGTCTATAGTGTCAGGCTAGAGGAAGAGAAGAGTATGTGATAATATCAGTCCCATGTACATCATAGGATTAGTTTTCAAAGGGAGTGACAATAGGGTTGGTTTGAAATATGAAACTATCTTAGCAGGAGTGGATAGACGTAAGAATTACACAATCTAATTTATATTTTACTAAACTCCAGCAAACAAAGCAGGTACAAATCTGTGGTTCAAGCATGCAGGCATTTTCCTCAAAATTAAGTAAGCATAGTCTCTGAGCAGTGGCCTGTACCAGAACCCAAGTGTACAAAAACCCCACTACAGTACTCCCTTGGTTTACGAGTATGATCTATTCCGAAAACAAACGAAAACACTCTTATATAAAAGCAGATTTCCCCATAATAAATAATGGAAATTGATTTGATTCATTTGGGGGTCCCATCAACCACATACTGTGCACACAAAATGCCAAAACTCACAAAAGAAGTTCGCTAGAAGTCCATATCCACACCATGGTTTAGGTACTTGGCTACAGAATCTACTCTGCTTGCGAGTGGGACTAATAACTGGATTTTACTCTGTGTTTTTAATGTGATAACAATAAAACACAATTTGTAGCTATATACACACTTGACTAGCTTCCCTATGACTAGAAATGGTTTGAAAAATAAGAAAGGATGTTGAAAACAAATTAAAGAAAAATAAAACAAACACCTAACCTGTACTCACCTTTGAAAACCCCCATGGCTAGTGCAAGGGAAACCTGCCTTCCTCTCTCATCTCCCTGCTTTTGAAGCTTGCCTGATATGGAACATTCCAGAGAATCACCCACAATCCAGCAGGGAGAGAGAGACAATTGGCTCACTTGTGATTATATGACCTGCTCCAGTGCTTGTATATCAAGACATTGTTTGTTGATCAAGGCAAAATTGAGAAGAAATGTTTGCTTGTCTTGCAAAACACTCTTAACCCAAGATATTACTGTACTTTATCACCCTCCAAGCATATTCCCCTTTAACAATTTAATGGGGCAGAGAAATTTACTTAACCTGTTAGTAGACTATTGAGAGTTGAAACTCCTTGCCCATCTACTGAAAATTATTTTTGATTTTTAACCAGGTGCAGATAGGTGGTGTGGCCTCCACAGAATCAATACATGTATCTGAAATTATCATATTCAGAATAGTGTATTGATGAGAAACTGTTGAGAGCTCATGTAAGGTATGGTATGTCATCCATACTAGAACCCATATTCACCTAGTACTGTACATCATCCTGCCTGAGAAACATCTGTTTTCAGCATCTGTAAAGCTTAATGTCTGATAGAATTGTAAGGTCATAGTGACAATGTTTTGTGAATTTGACATAATTGGTTCATTGCCACAAGGCAATTTCCGTACATTAATTACTTTAGTTGGAGCATGAGATATTGCAAAATCATTTGCAACTTGCAGCTTCAGATACGTCAAAAATATGCCGATAAAGAAGCCTGCCAGTCATTAGGATTAATTTTCTGATTTTAGATAAGCAGTGTGCTTGGATCACATTTTGTCAGACATTAACCAGGCTGTGCTCTTTGTTGTTAGGTATGGAACTGAACACAAGTTTGGAACAAGGCATGAGTCTAGAACAGAAGAATAAGAATATGTTTTAGAGCTCTAGAAGCAGGAGCACAATGGTGAGCTGACATTTTATTTATTTATTTATTTATTTATTTATTTATTTATTTATTTATTTATTTATTTTTACAGCTTATATGCCACCCACTACCCAAAGGTCTCTGGGCGGCTTACAATCAACAATTAAAATCAATTTGACTCCAAGGTACACATTGAGGCAAAATGAGCCAAGGCAGTTTGCCAGTACTGTAATTATCGGGGTTATTCTCATTGCCACTTGTGTTACTAAAAGACCGATGTGCCGGCTATAAGTTCTGGGCATATGGAGCAACCATTGGGCAGTTACATTCCTTAGCTAAGACCTTCCCTAGCCTACCTTCACACTTTTCTTTGTTACTGTCTATTAAATCCAGCAGCTCCAACCATCCATCAATGTTTAGGAGCAGAGCAAGAATAGTCACCTTGCCAGAGAGTGTTGTGTTCCAAAAACTTCTGATCACTGGGGCAGCTGAATCAGCTAAAACACCTTGCCTGGAAATTTCTACCCTACAGAGATCCAGGTGTTTGTGGAACAGGTTTTGTACACGTCACTTTCTGTGTCAATGTTGTCAGTTTATGATATCCTTGTTGCTGTTATGTGCTGTCAAGTCACCTTCAACCTATGGTGACCCTATGAATGAGAAATCTCTAAAATGTTCTTCCTTCAACACCCTTCTTCAGCTCTTGGAAATTCAAGCTGTGGCCTCCTGCGGAGTCAATCTATCTTGGTTTTAGCCTGCCTCTTTTCCTGAAGCCTTCACTATTTACCACTATTTACTTCCTGAAGCCTTCACTATATAAGATTTGCCTTTTCCAGCAAATCTTACCATTTCATGCTGTGTCCAAAGTATGACAGCCTCAGTTCCATCATTTTTGCCTCCAGAGATAATTCAGGCTTTATTTGCTCCAGGAGGATTTGTTCATCTTCCTGGCAGTCCAGCTTTCTTCCAGCCCCATAGTTCAAATGAATCATTTTTTTTCCTCATCAATTTTCTTTACTGCCCAGCTTTCATGTCCACACATAGTGATCGGAAATACAAGAGTGTGGATGATCTCCATCTTACTCTCCAGTGCAAATCCTAACACTATTTTCTAAAGCCTTTGTTGCTGCCCTTCCCAGACTCAGTCTTCTTCTGATATATTGGCTGTAGTATCCATTTGGTATGAACCAAGGTGTACAAAAGGTTTCACTATTTTCGTTTCATCAGCGTTGACATTAAAGTCATGTAGTTCTTCTGTAGCCATGATCTAGTATTTTTTATTGTTCAACTGAAGTGCTTCTTTAGTACTTTTTTCTTTCACTTTCACTCATTGCTGCTGGCTGCCAATAAGATGGTGTCATCAGCGTATCTTAAATTACTGATGTTTATTTCATGCATCTTGTATCTTCCTTCATCTGAAACTAGACTAGCTTTCTGTATAATGTGTTCTTCATACAGATTGAATAAATAAAGGGATAAAATATACTCTTGTCTGTCACCTGTGCCTATAGGAAACCATTCAGTTTCTGCATAATCTGACTGAGTAGCAGCTTCATGTCTTGTCTTAATAGTGAATAAATAGAGGTTATGTAACAGGGTTGTGCTAATTGTCCTACAGGACCATATTTACTATAATATCAAAGAAAGCTTAGATCAATTTATTTCACAGCTGAAAAAAAGAACATGATGGTGGAGGGATGGTGGGGAAGTATGCCTTTTCATGCTCATGATGTCAGATGTTACAGGTCCAGGAGTTCTGGGGTTCATACAGTTCAAGTGTGTTGAGCTGTGACACCAGCACCACTGAGCAGAATCCTGCTTGTTCTAGGAATCAGCTGATTTTATATACTGAAATAGAACTCTTAGATGCATTTCCCCACTTTCCTTAACTTTTAGAAAGGCAGGCTATAACAGTAGGGGGTACCAGGCTCCTGTCAAAGGGGCCATAAAACCATAAAACACCGGACGTCCTGCCTCCCTGCCGGAAGTCCTTCCCTCAACCCGGCCTGATCGGCAACCAGGACCTTCCTTGGACTTTGTAAAACAAAAATATTTGGCTGTTTTAATAATCAAAGCAAGCTTCAAAGTAATGAGATGCCTTTCTCATTCCCACATCCTGTAAAACTGCACCATTCCTGTGGTGTTGCCTCCGTAGGTATAACATTATGTATAACATAATGCAGCCTTTGTAAACTACATCTATTTAACAAGACACAGCAATTATACATGAGATTAGATTTAAAGCATCTCCTTACCTTGTTTAAAGATTCCTCTGTATCAAGGGCACCATCCTCCTTGTTACAGCAGCTTGGAAGTTTGCTGTCAGAATCTGAGCTAACATAATGCCTTAAAGCCCTTCTCTCGGCGGCGAGGACTCCGGGGTGTTTTTTACTGAGCTGGCAGAAGCCTCCCTCTTGCTTGAAGCCTTCATCGCTCTCCTCAGAGATGGGGTGGTGTGGGACAGGGTCCAGCCATGTTCAGAAAAACTGGAAAAGTGTGGCAGAGGGCACTGCAGAACACTCCCCTCTTATAAACCCTTTCGGACACACACAGCAAGACAGACCCAGGCAACACATAGGCATGTCAGAGTGGGTGCCCCTAGAGGCAAGTGTGCCCATGCAAAACCTAGGATGACATCTCACAGGGCCATGACCACGGGGAGGGGTGAGGGACCCATAGTGGGTCAGAGGGAGGGCCCCCCTAGTGGGTCAGAGGGAGGATGACCCTTCCGGTCCAAAGGTCTGAGGAAGGTTCCAGTTCCGAGTAAGGGGTCAGGGAGAGGGCAGGACTTCCAGGGGACAGGTGGGACTTCTGGCAGGGAAGCAGGACTTTGGTGTTTGATGGTTTTATGGCCCTTGCAGCCAGGTACCCCCTACTACTTATAACCCCTTACCCCTTAAAGACTCCTCATTTTGACCTCAGTTTCTGATACCCACAGAAAATGCTGTTGGAGTGTGGAATGACACAGCTAGGCTTAATCATACTGCATGGAGTGGCCTCTTTTGAACATCTGTATCACCATCATCACACAGAGTATCCAAATTGCTTGAAGTCCATTCTTTATAGTCTGGTTGTTAAGCAGCAGACATGGGCCCTCCAAAACCATAAGATAAATGAGCAGTTCAGGGGGGGAATCAAAGGTTTTGGCTTCTACAACTTAGAGCAACAAGAGACACATTAAATGAATGTGTTACAACAAGTAATTGCAAAAAGCTGCCAAGGGCTGGGCAATGAAACGTTTTAAAACACTAATCAAACAAAGAAGCCATTTTGTGTCAGTGTTGTTTATTGCCATTGACCCTCAATAAATAAATGGTATAAAATTGAAGCCAATGAGGTGCTTTGGTAGGGACATGTATCCAGTAGTCCTAGAAGGGTATTGTTGGGTGATTCAAAGAAGCATGAAGCCCACAATTGAGCAGTTTTGCTGAAACCTGTGTTTACTGCAGCAGTCACATTTACAACAGCATATAAATGCACTTCTAGAATGATTCCCACCCAGTGAAGAAGATTCCTGCTCATGTTTCAAATTAGGACTTCCATTATCAAGAGATCAGTATAGTATCCAAGAGAGAAAACAAAATCTTTTCTGTGGTCCTAACCTGACAAGTGTGAGAGCCACTGTTACACATCTTACACATGTTAGATTAGTGTTTGAGAAACTCAGGGTCAAGTCTCCATGACCTGTGATGATTTCTGGATGAACCTGGACCAGTTGTGGTCAGCATAAGCTATTACATAAATAGTAAATGTAAAAATGGGCATAAAATGAGTGAAGAGAAAACAGGTACCCTCATGTTGGAATAATGTTAAAGCAATGTATTCTTGAAGGCTTTCACGGTCAGGATCTGATGGTTGCTTTAGGTCTTCCAATCTGTTTGGCCATGTTCTGGAGGTGTTTCTTCCTAACATTTCACTAGTCTCTGTGACTAGCATCAGAAAAGAGGAGTGCAGAAGAACAGAGAGAGCTCCTAGTTCCCTGAACTCCTTGCCCTCTGAACATGCCGGCCTCAGAGGTTGGTGAAACGTTAGAAAAAACTCCAGAACATGGCCAAACAGCCTGGAAAACCCACAACAGCCAATTGTAGTGCACTTTGAAAACGTTGTGGATATGCATGTAATCAAGAACTGGAAAAAGTACCCCCCCCCAACAATAACACCTTCCAGAATGCTACAGTTAGTATTATCACTTAAAGTTCTGGTGGGATTAGTAACACTTATGCGAGGAAATCTTAACAGGTAGCAAGACATAAAAACTGAACTTGTATGCCAGAGGTAAGGCTTTCAAATGTTATTTTAGGTAGAGCTCCCATGATTCCAGCTGTGGTCCAAAATGTAACTTTTCTATGCTCTGGACAGGCACTAACATGACTCCAAAATATTTTCCAACAGCAATTTTGTGCATGTTTGCTAAGATGTCCCACTGTGTTCAATATGTGTACTACCTAGTAAGTGTGTTTATGCAGGGTTTTTTTTTAAAGTGTGGGGCTGGACACAAAATGTGTAATTGGGTGGTGTGTAGTTCTACAGAAGGAGACCTGTGTGCTCCAGACAACCTCTCTTCTGCCACAATACTGACTTGCTGCACCAAGAGGTGGTTAGTGATTCTGCTTCCAGTCTGTCTGTGCACACGAAATGAGCTGGGGTGGGGACAGGGAGAGCACTATCCTGTCCTTTGTCTCAGAGAGCACAGCATCTTGAACTAGCTCATGGGAAGAAGAGTCAATTCAAATCTTAATGTGTAGATGGAAAATGAGAGGGACTAGACAGAGCTGAGACTGAGAATGAAGGGAGTGCCATCAAGGCCTGGTAGATTTCTAGCTTCCAAACTTACTTTGCTTTTAGGGTTGCTGCCTTTTATCTCGCCTTGTGCCTGTAATAGAAGTTGACATGAGCAAGTAAACAATCAACCCTTTTGTCATCATTTTGCTTTCCTTCTAGAAAAAGATTCATTCATTGAATTTCTCCAAGACAGACTGCTGTCAAGACAAGAATGCAATATTATGAGCAACCCTAGTTTCTTGCTCATGGTTCACATTTGTTTCATAACTGGGTTTGAACAGCTTTGACATATGTGCACATAGCACAGCCAGGAGAAGCTACTTGTCTTTAAAAAGCTGGAGGCAACCAGGAATGGAAATGCTCCAGCTTTTCCTTCCATGTGCAACAAGTGGCATGGCTGGACATATGGCATTTCTGTCTGAAATCATTCAAAGGAACAGGAACTCGGTTTAGGGAAAAAATGTGGCAACATATAATGTTCACCCATGCTACCACATCTTCCTTTGCTCTTCCTTTTATCTGGTCCCTTTCATCACTACTTACAGTTTTTTTAGATCTTGCTTTTCCTCACGGCTATATTATTTTTATTTGCTCTTTCCCACTCTGGCTCCAAATGTGTATGTCCTCCTTACCACCAATTTTGTTTCATTCCAGATAACATGTGACTTACTGTAATAAATTTAGCAATAATTCAATATGTTGTGCTCATCCAAAATAAGTCCTCATTCCTGGCAGAAATAAAGTGGCATTACACTCTTAATCTGGTTCATTAAAATAGAGAAACATGTGCTTCATGCATCTACTTGTTTTTGCTTTTGTTTTTTGCTTTGTGATGGCTGTTTTTTGCTTTTTGCTTTTATTTTAACTCTGCTTGTTATGCTTTTAGTCTGTGAGTCACCCTTAAACTAACCTCAAATCATAAGGCAGGACACTGCATATATTTAGGAAATGAACAAATGAAACTGCATATTATTTGAAGATGCACACTGTTTTATTTTATTTGTATGCACATTATTCTCTCAAACCCTGGGAGCTACAAAGCAAAAGTGCCAGTTTATCTTGTTATGCAGGGCCTTGAGATTGCTGACTGTGTGTATGCCAGGAAAACACAGTGCATAAGCCATTGGTACAGTCTTGCATACTCATTTTATGTTTGTTAAATATTATGCATATTGTATTTTCAAGAAACAGCATGTTTTGTTTATGCACATCAGAGCAATGCTAAAGGATGTTTTAATGCTTCAGAGTTAGAGCAGGAGAACAGGAGAGCTGAAGGTTTCATGCTAGTATTGGCAGATACAAGGTAAGACCAAGGGCGTTTATACACGACCCCTAAACTCCGGGGCAAATGGCTCCCAGCTCCGGAGCTTAAAAATGTTTATCCACCAGCTCCGGAGTTAACAGGAAATTAAGTGCGACCCCACCCACTTTAGCGCGTCCCAGCGCAGCTTTCAGGTACCTGCTCTTTGGAGGTGAAAATTATTTGATCCGGTGTAAGGATAGTGAGTGCGGGGCTCTCCTCCCTTCTGTTTGTTGTTTTTTGGCTCCTGCCCCTTTAAGAGCTACGTTTACAGAGACGAGAGGCAGAACGAGGTGAGCGGCATGCTTTTCTTTCTCTTTTTCTCCCTCCCCTCATGTAGCCAGCAGCCAGGAAGTCCGGAGGGGGTGGGGACACAGGAAGAGCGACGAACCCCTAAGATCTCTGGTCCGAATTTAAGTGGCCAGCGGATCTTAGGGGTCGTGTAAAAAGGCCCCAAGATTTTGTAAGTCACTATTGCAGTCCATGAACTCACAGCTGAACAAGTAGTCTTTTGTTGTCCTTTCAAGTGGGTGCTGTTGCTCCAATGAAGAAGGCTCCTATGTTGGGTTGTAATGTCAGAATCCTTTTCCCTGAGATTTCAGGGCCAAACCCTGAGAATTGGGGCAGGTGGGGGGGATGCTGAAAAGCAGCATACATTTCCTATTTCCTGGTCCCTTAGATGGTTGAAGCAGGACCCATTCCCTGATCCATGGGTTCTCCACCATGGTTGCTGGTTCTTCCCAGGGCACAAAATATGGGGTCCAGTTCCTCTGCTGCCCCTCCTCATTCCTCTCCTTCCATATCTGTTGATTTTGCAGAGTTTTGATTATATTTCTTCAGCTCCACAGCAGAGATGCATGGGCTCACAGTGCAGAATAGCTTCAGGTTCCCCGGATTGGTCCACCCCCTTTCACTTCAATTTACAGTCTCAATAACTCCTTCTGAGACATCAGTAGAAGAAAGCACAAATGGGGTATTTTTGAACAGATCCAATAGCAATCTGACAAACACAACTGCTTCCAGCAACAGACTTCAGCAGAGAGGAAAAGAGACAGTAAATGCAGCCCAGAAAGGTCCCTTCCAGTCATGCCTTCTCAAGGCAGCAAAGGTTGCAAAAACTCCAGCCATTGAGGCTGTTGAGTCCCCTTCCCCTTCCTCCTCTTCCTCTTTTAATCTGGGTTCCTGCCAACATGTCCAGGCCTCCTCTTCTCACTCAGTTGTGTCTCATCACTCTCCATCTCCATCTTCCCACCTGGGATCTTTCTTCCTCTCTGTATCCTCTTGCTGTCCTGTCACTGGGTCTCCATCATGTCTGCTGGGGCATAGGAAAAGGCCATACAGCTTGCCAGGGCAGGCTGGAGCTACCTCCTCACTTAACGAAACAATCGGCTTCATTTGTATGTTACTTATATGAGCATGGAAGTTTTGAATGAGCATGTCTCTCAAGGGATAATATGTAATATCACTTGCTAAATCCAAAGCTGGCATCTCACCTAGCTTGGCCCTAGGCAGGCAGTGGCAGTGGCATCCCATCTAATGTGACTGAGTCAAGAATCATAAGCTCCTCCCTCGTTAGTGTGATGACAAAAGTTCAAAAAAATCATGATACATGCCCTTTTTTCTCACAAGTACCCAAAGCAGAACATACATCAAGCACCAAGAATACATAATTATTGCACACATCTCATTTAAAGAGACAGGGATAGGTTCAGGAGGTCTGTCTGAGATCTCTTATACTGTACTTCTGGAAATGTCTTAATGTGGTCTCTAATATACATATAGCCCTGCTTAACATATAAATGTGTTGGCACAAGACCCATCTCTTACTATTATGTTTTTTTTTAAATTGGAACTGTTAGATGCTCTCTAATTTATATCACTTTTTAAATTTACTGTACACATAAAAGGATGCAGATAATATACATTTTTAGTTCACAGGGGATATTGACCAACAGGTTGAGGTGTGTGATTTTGAGATTATAGACTACTCACCTCCTTGTTTCTATCTTCTTATCCCATTTCCTAGTATGACGTTAAGACCAGAACAAAATTGTTTGGGGTTAATACTTAATAGATTCCAATTCTTCCCCTAACTCACCAACTGTTAACACTGCTTTGATGACTGCTTTCTCAGCATAGTGTTGTAGAAATCTATACATAGACTGCAGAGCATCAAATGTGTTTGCCAAAAGATGTTTTAGTCATGTAGGAGGTGATTAAATAATTTAGTGACATGTAATTCTCTATGTGCTATAAAATGGCAGGATAGCTCAGGAGATGGGCTGTAGAGCTGGAGCCAGTTGCTGATTCTTCATTTTGCCTTGTGGAAGAAAAGCCCCCCTGTATGGCTTTGGGTAAGATACATAGACCTATATGACCCTCAGAAGAAGGGAATGGTAAACTGTTTCTAAGTACTGGATACCTGGGGAAGGTTGCCATAGCTTGGAAGTTGGAACCTACTTGATGGCATATACAGTATAGTTATATCCAAGTCCCAGAGATTTCATTTAAAATGGTGTGTTGGTGAACAGTTGTACTCTTAATATTTTGGTGATCATCATCATCTGTCCATTAAACCTTATTTATCCATGCACATTGGGGGAAAGGTTAAATGGCTAACCAAAGGGTGACTGTGACATGTGAACATAAATGACATTTTCAGAAAGCACAAACAGTTAAAGTACTCTAGCAATTACAGGAACTGTCAGTTACTGTATATGCTATAGATGGCTAACTGTATGCTACAGATGGCTAACTGTATTATCATTTGTTTTTCTCCTGTAGACAACAAGGATGGCTGGTGGTTAACCCTAAATATATACTGTATGGCATTGAATCTCCTTTTCTTTCTCTAGTGCTAAACTTCCAGCCTAAGAATGCATCACCAGCAGCAGACTGAATTTTTGATTTTCAAAAGCCTCTTGTCACTTGGGCAATTGCTTCTTCTGATACAGAACTAACAGGTGGACTAACATGCATAAGAGACTGGAAATGACAAAAAGGGAAATATTTGAAATTCAAAATCCATTGCCAGTATTCTGAGGGGCTGCTTTATATACCCAAGATGCCAAGGGGCTTTTTTTCAAATGCTACTTTATATGCACCAAGAGTCACGATGGTGAGGTGTTTAATTCCCTCAACTAATTTATATTTACCTATTCTTGTCTCTTCCTAGAATACTGACATCACAGCTTTCTAATAATTTATGAAAAATGTGGGGAATAGGCATATGTGCATGTAGTGATACCTTTCCCAGGGCTTCCAATTAACATTTGTCTCAAAAGGGGGGGATCCCTTGATTTTTCATGTATGTTACAACAAATCAGTGCTGTTGCTTTATTCTGTCCTATATTCCATATTAATCTCCATTGCTCATTTTTGCTGAAAAGGGTCTTCTTTCAAATGCTAGCCTTATATATTAAACTGTTCTAGATTTGTGGCTATACCCTTTTTAAAGGTCTAGTCAAACCGAAGGATACTATAAAAGCTCCATAAAACTGTTTCCCCTCGGCATGAAGAGGGTGAGCAGTTACAGGACACTATATTAGTATATAATAAAAGCTCACAGAGTCTGTTGTAACTATAGCCAAGATCCTCTGTAATAGCATGCTTCATTCTCGGATTCTGGGTTTCTTGCTTCTATCTTTTAGGTGAGCTAGGAGTATTCTACAGCAGGCCTGTCCAACAGGTAGACTGGGGGCTACCAGTAGCCCGTGAAGGGTTAAAAGTAACCCACCACCCATCAATAAAAAATGTGAGGGGATAAGTTCTCCACCTCTACCTCCCCCACCCCAAGGACCACCACTGCCCCAGCAAAGCTCTGGGTCTGCCAGCCCACTGTCTCAGCCAAGCGGGGCAGTTCAAGGGCCATGGCACAGTCCCATGCTCTCCCTACTGGCCAAATGATCGGTGTGCCACTGTCTCGTGACCAATTGAGCAGAGGAAGGGGAGTGGGGGAACAGCGAGGGGCAGGGCCCACCTCCTTTGTATGGTGACGTCCCCCTCTTCTCCCCCCGAGAATTCCTTCCTCCCACCCTTCCATCTTCCTCCTCCTCCCAACCCTGCAGCTGCCTCACAGAGACTGTGACTTGCCGCTCCTCCTGCTCCCCTTCTTGTTCATTCCCTCCTCCTTCTGCTGCCGTGGCAATGTGATTGCCCCGCTGCTGCCTTGGCCCATTCCAGCTGCACAGCGAACATGGCAGAGGTGAGTGAGAGCTATGGGCGGCAGCAGCAGTGGCAGCGAGGGGGGTAGAAGGGAGAAGGGGGGAAACAGGGGGAGAAGCAGGGTCAAGTCAGTCTTCCAGCAGCCCAAGCAAGCGACAGGGGCAATCTGCGCAAGCATGCACACGCCTTATTTGCACCCATCCAAACGGGCTCGAGCGGGTGTAAGGGAAGTGTGTGCATGGTCAGCCTTACCATAGGAATGCATTGAAATATGTTCCCTCCAGAAAGAATTAATTTATTTTCAATGTGTTCCTATGGGAAACCGCTGCTCTACTTTACTTACATTTTTTTTACTTATGAGCATATGCTCGGAACAGATAAAATTCATAAGCATTGGTTTTAGTGTAGTAGCCCTCAGGCACTTTTGTCCAGAAAAAGTAGACCTCAGCCTGTTCAAAGTTGGACAGCCCTGTTCTATAGGATACTTGCCACCTGCCTCTCTTGGAAAAAACAAATAAGAGATCCTTGTCCTACAGTGGTTAAACTACAGTACTGCAGTAAAGACTCTGCTCATGACCTGAATTTGATCCCAGTCTCGATTAGCTGTTAAACTGCTGTACTGTAGCCAAACTCTGCTCACAACCTGAATTTCAATTCCAGATAACTGGCTCAAGGTTCACTCAGCCTCCCATTCTTCTGTGGTTGGTAAAGTGAGCACTAGAGGTGGGCACGAACCAGAAAACTGATGGTTCGGTTGGTTCTGTTTTGGGCCCACCCTCGGTTTGGGTTTGGGTTCGTACAAATTTTTTAAAAGTTCATATGAACCCGAACCGAGTGGGGTGGCAGTAGACTGTCCCGCCACCACCGCCCTGGCCACAGCCAGGCTGGGTGGAAGTAGACTGTCCCACTACCACCTCCGGAGCTCTGGCCACGGCCGGGCTGGGCAGGGGTAGACTGTCCCACTGCCGCTGCCAGAGTTCCAGCCGCAGCCAGGTTGGGCGGCAGTAGACTGTCTCACTGCCGCCTCTGGAGCTCTGGGGTGGTGCTTTTTTTAAAGTCCCCAATGCCGGGGGCTTTCCCCCCTACAGCTGAGAGGTGCAGCCTTGGGGGCCAGCTCCTCTCAGCTGAGAAGTGCTAGCTGCTGCACCCCTTTTATTTGCTTTCCCCCCTGGTCCTGGAGGAGGGAAGGCAGCTTCAAGGTAGGAGGGAGGGTGCAGGAGAACGAAAAACAAAGTGAAACGAAACGGAAATTACGTTCTGTTCCATTCCATTTCATTTTTCTATGATGGGTTGGATTGTTATTCGTTTAGTTAGGTAACAAAATGAATAACAAATAATGAAATGAATTAAAAATTCATTTCGTGACCATATCTAGTGAGTACTCTGCTTGCCAGAGGCTACTTTAAGCACTATGAATGGTGTTGACTTAATTATGTTTTTATTTGCATTACTTTTATTTCTGTATTATATTCTTGTATTATTTTATATTGTAACAGTTTGTTCTATGTTGTGAACCACCCAAGTGGGCTTTGGTTAGATGGGCGGTATATAAATTGAATAAATAAATAAATATGTGGTGGTACGTAAGCAGTACACTTGGCTTTATCCAGCCTCCCAGCCTTCGGAGGTTGGTAAATAGAATACAAATATAAATACATAAATAAATAAATAAATATGCAAGTTTAGCCTTTTGGGGGGGGCATTTAAGAATTTCCTGCATCCTTATGTTCCCTCCTTACACAATGTCTAATTATAGGAACTGGCCAATCTTTAAACTATCTTCTCCCTGGCAGATATTTCAGAACACTGGTGAAATTAGACTTACTCCTGGGTTTAAACCATCAGAGATGGATTTCCTCTCATGTGAATGGAACCTAATGTGTTTGTCTGTTGTAAGAAGGCAAACTGAGTTTAAATATTTGGAACAAGTTCTGAAACAGAAGAGCAATTCTTCAATGCAATATGCTACCTCAAGGGTTTATGGCCTCTTCTGTATTATATTGTTGCAAAATATTAGATGGTGTCTAGAATATCAGAGATAACTTCTATATAGAAGGTCCTGTTATGACATAGAAGCAAGATTGAGTGCACGCTTTGTTCATTTTATATGTTATGTGCATGGAACATAGGAAAATAAATAATCTGACATGGTGTAAGCATTCTATTTGCGGTTCCTTTCCTAGCGTCTTGGCACCTTTAGCACATTGTGTGACATTAGTGAACTCTCATGCTAAATAGCGTCTTTTCCTATACTACCTCCAACAGAAAAATAGGGGGAGCATCTGAGAAAAATCACAATGATGTAACCACAATCTCTTTCTAGATATCTTGTGATTTCTATCTTCAGTCTTATTCCACTGTTTACAACTTGTTTCCTGCCTAAATCTCAATTTAGTAAAAATGAAGACACTATGGCTGTTGGGATAGTGGGAATTAGTACCTGATACAACTTGGGTTGTGGATATAAACAGTATATCTATGATTTCCATGGTATCTATCACTCATTGCAGTTTTGAAGAGTAACCTGTTGTTAGTAGCTATGGGTCTCTTACTTCGAAGCTCTGTACTAATCTATGTTTCCTGTGAACATGTCTGTCCCAATCCCAAACTCACATAACCTCTCCTCCCTTGATCTAGCATGGCTGCTAATATTATATGAAAAACTCAACTTAGGAAACAGTAATTACTTTAAAGATCAGCTAATGAATAGCTAGCAGATATACCATCAATTGATTATTGTTTGTCTGAAGTAGTAATAATCCTACCATTGTCATAGGTGTGTTAAAAACACACAAGTTTCTTGTGCATGTTCTCTATAGTGTTTTTAAATAACTATTATTCTATAATTTTATTTTGCTGCAAACTGCCTTGTGACCCCTATGGGGAGAAAGGTAATATAATAGTAAGTAAGTAAATAAGTAAAATAGTACCACTCATAACATGCCATCTGTAATGTAGTGGGTCTGATGGAACCAGATGATACCCAAAGTGATAATTCAACTCTTTTGTTCCATATCTCTCACACACACAGGTTGCAAAGGGATAAAAACAACTACTATAATGGCCCAAGGGCCTGTTTATATACAATCCCAGGATTTTCCTGTGGCTGGCCATTTGATGGTTTAAACAGTCTGCTGGCCCCCAATTGGATAGGCCAAAATCCTACCCTTCTGTTAATCTCCAGCCTCAAGCTCCCACATCCTACACCTGTCACCAATTGACTGTGTTTGGGAGCTTGATCAGTTTCTGCCTGGCTGGGGCTTGGCTGGAGCTAAGGTAAGTTTGGATCCTCCCTTTCCATTATTCCTATGCTCCAAAACTCAGGCAGTTCAAAGGTTACTCTAAGAACACAACACCATCAATTCACATTTTACTCATAGCAACTCATCTCAGTGTTTTAAAGTATAAAGTGCTTTTTCTGTAGGCAATATGGGTCTGTGCATATTGCCCAAGGCTACATAGACTAGATCTCCTATGCAAATTGAACTTTCCAGCTAATTAGCCATAAGTGTAGTAGATGTAATAGGGAACAGTGCTCAGTTTAAAGCAGAAGCAAGAAGTGACAAAAAAGGAAAAGAAGGGAAGGGGTTTCTGGGATTTAATTTGTACTGGCTCACTCACATCGAACAAAACTGTTGTTTGTTTGTTTAAAATGTTTTAATTCCGCCTTTCTCCTTGAAAAGGACCTAAGGTGGCTTACAATATTGAAAGACAATGTTTAGTGTATCATTTCTCAATATGCTCTCAATCTAGCTTGGCTGTGTGTGTGTTGTGTCGTTACAGTCGTGACCGACTCTACGTGACTCCATGTCCATGGAGTTTTCTTGGCAGGAGTACTGGAGTGGCTTGCCAGTTCCTACTAGACTGGTATAAAAACTTAAACTGTGTCATAAATTAAGATGATTTTTCACATTTGACTGCTAAGTCTAGCATAATTTCTGTTCTTCAAGGCCATGCTAGACTTCTTAGACTTAATATATTTATTTTAGGGCAGCAGTCTTCAGACTCATTCCCTCTAAAAACATTGGTCTGCAACGTTCATCAACCCATTTTGGATAAATAATGGGATGGTGGGAACTGCCAAGGATGACACTAGTTGTAAGCCATGACATCTTGATGTAAGTTGGGAGAAGGATGGTATGGGATGTTTAGATGGTTACCATTGGCATGTCCTGTATTCCGTTGACTGATGAAGAGATGTTGTTGTTGAATGGAAAAGCCAGCCACTAAAAGGAAGGGGGTGAGAGATAAAAAAGCTAAGTGTCATACTAGGCCTTCTCACTTATAAAGAAAGGGATCGTTTCATTAGGGCCTGGCCCAAGTGCTGGTCTGAAGTTTATTACTTTGTTGCTGTTAGTGTACTATTTTGGCTCTTTCATGATGACAGATCTTTAGTGTTATTATTACTAAAGCCACCTGGGAAGCTGTATGTTTGCTATTTGTGATAGAAGAGGTGCTCCAAGTGTTACCCTACCTTTGGATTAATTGGAGGTATCTAGTTACTATGGTTACGGTGAAGAAAATATAGTTGCATTGGTTTATTTTCCAGAAATATTTTACTGCAAACATCCAGATACAGAGTCTTTAGAGAAGACATTTAACCAGGCCAGTTTTTAAAAAATCATGGATGACAAAATTTTAAGGAAGCTCATCAAGACTGGAAGTAGCTACTGTTGCATGTGCCCTTAGCATGCACTTAACATCCCCTCTCTGGTGATTTCCCTGGGATTTCTTCAAGCGATCATAAAGTGTATTATTATGCATGTAAATGGTTTATGTAGGATTTACATGAAGTCACTGGCTGGATAGTTGTTTCAGTATTTGCTTGGGAGTTCATTTCCCCAGTGTGCCTCCCAGAAGAGCTGTGTGGCTTTGGGCAAGCTACACAGTCCCAGGGAACCCTCAAAAGAAGGGAATGATGAGCCGCTTCTGAAAGGTTCAAGGTGTTGTTTTTTGTTTACAAAACCCTCCATGGCTTGGGTCCTGATTATCTGGCAGAGCATATCTCCCTAAGATCAGAACTGGCCCGACCCACCCAATCCTCCATGGCTCTCTCACTCTGGGTGGCCACCCCCAGGGAGGCCCGCAGGGTAGCAACACATAAACAGGCCTTCTTGGTGGCCGGGCCAGCTCTCTGGAATAAACTATCGGGCAAGATACGCCAGGCTCCTTCTTTGGCATCTTTCAAAAAAGCTGTTGAAACGTGGGTGTTTAGGGATGCCTTCGGCAATCGCTAGGGTTTTCATTACTTTTTCCTATCTTGAGGTTTATGCCTGTCATCAGTTGTCCTATGCCTCTTGCCAATTACTTGTTTGTTCTTGGGCATTTCCCCCTTTATTTCATTATTATTGTTATTTCATTTATCATTATTATTTTTTGGACTTCTTGTCTTTTTATGTGAATCACCTAGAGTTCCCTCTTGGGAAATCGGTGCGGTATATAAATAAATAAATAAATAAATAAATAAATAAATAAATAAATAAATAAAAGGATTGCCATAAGCCTGAATTGATTTGATGGCACATTGCCAGTAGTAGTAGTAGTAGTAGTAGCAGCAGCAGTTCATTTGATAGTTTCTGCTTTAGCTTACAATTAAAAATGAATTGTAATTAAAAATTATTAGGAAGAAATAAAGTAAGACGATATAGGGGAAAAAACATGATTAAAACAATGGACTAGACATGGGCACGGAGCGGTGAAATTGTTGTTTCTGTTTTCGGTTATCGTTTCCATTACATAACGGAAACGGTAATAATTACGCTGCTCCAGCTTGAACCTGACCCAAAAAAAGAAAAATTGGGTCGGGTTTTTTGTTGTCGTTAATGGCATCACGGGGATTGCGCGATGCCAAGCAGCACAGAAAAAGGGTTTTAAAAAGTTAAAAAAAAAAAAAAACGACTCCCGGCCAAAAAAGCAAGCGAAAATATGCCTGCTTGAGGACACCTACCAGAGGGGTGGTTTCTGGGGGGGGAGGTCCCCGGCCTCCCCCCCTCCTGTCCTGGGCTGCTTGCACCAGGCTGGGGGGGGGTCATCCTCGTCGTGTGTCTCGCTGCATGCCATGCGGTGGGGGGTGATCCAAAATGGCGCCACAATTTTTCTTTTGAAATTGTGCTAAAAAAACACACCAAATCACCACAGAAACATGTGAAATTTATTTATTTTAAATGCCTGAATTTTAATAGTAGCAGCAGTGGGTTTTTATAGCAATAAAACGTCACATTGATTTTATTTTATTTTATTTTATTTTTTATTTTTTTTAGACCTGCCCATTTGGGCTGGGCATGGGATGGGACCATGCAAATTTTTTGAACCATTCCACCAATGGCATCGCCAGGTTTTCGACTGACACTTCTGGATGTCTCGGTGGGCATTTAAAGCCGAGGCACCTTCCAGAAATCGCAGTCAGATGTATGGATGTGGTTGAGGGAGGAGGGCTGGCTGCTGGTGCTGGTGTGATCCGATCGAGATTGAGGAGGGAGGCTGGAGGCTTTAGGATTTAAGTTAGGCAGGCAGGGAGGGAATTGAATTTAGAATATAATTTCTTTGATTCCCTGCAGCTTCGTCTGCTGAAGGGAATAGCAGTTTATTCTTTATTTCTTCTCTGGCAGTTTGTGAGGATTTTTTTCTGATATTGGATAAAGGGGGAGGTTCGACTGGGAGTGGGAGGTGTGGATTTATTTTAAAAATATTATATACTACCATTTATTTTCTATTTTCCCAACTTCAATTTGCTTGCACACACACACATTTGAGGTGCAAGCCAAGAACAGAACCTCTATCCTAAGTGATATCCTAACTGCCCACTCACCCGTCCGCCCGCGCCGCGGCCCGCCCACTCGCCCGCTCGCGGCCGCCGCTCACCCGCTTGCCCGCCTGCGGCCTCCCCCTGCCTCTGTTGCCGCCCGCCCATGGCCCCACCACCACCACCGCCGCCCACCCCCCACCCTGCCCGCTGCCTAGGGCACAAAAACACCTAGCGCCGGCCCTGGTTGCGGGACGCCCCTATGCTCTGGGGGAAGTCAAATCGCGCTAAATCACGGTGGAAACGACAAACGACAAACGAAATGACAAATTTTTGAAAAATTTCACAACAAACGGAAACGACCCAAAACGGACCCGTTCCGACAAATGAAAACTCGAAACGTCATTTTTTCTGGTTGTGCCAATGTCTACAATGGAATATTGTATCTGCAGACATGTGTATCATGTAAACATTCAGTCAGAGACTTCAGGGCATGGATTATTGAAGGCATTATTGCTATCTCCAATGTAAATATTTATTTAGACAGTATTTAAAGAGGATATTGTTTTGCACCAAGGATGGAAACTGGTTTTGTCATACACAATCCTTTTCATTCCTTCCAAAATGTAAACATATCAAGGCAGAGGGCCTTGAGCTGAATGCTAATATTATATAAAATGACAGGGATAGCACCAAAGGTACTCCCAGATCTACAGCAAAGTAAGAAACTGGATGGAAGATCTAGGTGTATCTTAGTTCCCTCTGAATGGCTGATATTTTATCATTCTCTGTACCAGAATGAAACACTTGATTGAGTGGGAAGCAGGGCAGGAATTGAAACCCAATTTCACTGTTGAAGCCCCTTCTGTGATTTTTGACTCCAGTCCTGATTGATGAAAGTGGAGTTTCCACATCTCTTCCATAGGCCTTACATTCTTATATATGCTAATATTTGGAAATGGAATTGGTTGATGAGAATATTTGTTTGATGCAGCAGGTTTTTTTCCACATCTCCTATTTGTGAAATATTAATTCACATTTTTTGGTGACCAATAAGTTCTGGCTTTGTTTGCAAGTACAGAATAATTGTTCAGTGAGGGATATCTCCCTTCATCTAGTCTCAAATTGAACACTAATGGATTTCCAGCAGCTAATAACAGGTACAATGGGACTTATGTTTTAGTAAGCGTACATTACTTAGGATTGTTCTTTATGTCAACATATCTCATATCTTAATTTTTATTTGACTGATATATAACTTTAACTAATTAATTACTTAATAAATCATGGATTACTATTCTGGGAATTTTATACCTGTATTGGTTCTTAAACTGTTGTTGTTAGGGGTGGGCTATTTGTTTTGGTAGCTACCAGTTCCAAAATGACCCGCACGAGCCCAGCTGGTATTCGGAAGCCTCTGAAATGCAATTAGCCCATCCCTTGCCTTGCTCTGCGACCGCACAGGGCTGAGCTCCAATGAGGAAGAAGCCCCCGATATCATTGTTCCTTCTTTCTGGCGCTGGCCAATCAGACAGGGAAGCGGGATAATGCATTTCCCTGCACAACTCCCGATTGGCCAGTGCCAGGGATAAGGAACGACAACATTGGAGGCTTCTTCCTCATTGGAGCTCAGCCCTGTGCGGGCACAGAGCAAGGTAAGGGATTGGCTGATTGTGTTTCAGAGGCTTCCGAATACCAGCTGGGCTCGCACAGGTCATTTAGGAGCTGGTAGCTTCCAAAATGAATAGCCCATCCCTAGATGTCATACTTAATAAATAAAAGGCACAATGAATGGCATGCACATATCACAGAGCAGATTTTAACATAAGCTATTTAACTTAAAAACGAGCAGGCAAAACCTGTTGCAATTGTGTAATAACTCATCCCATGTCAAACCTAGATCCACGGAGTTTAAGAGAAAACAAAGGTCTCTTAACATAGCCAACTGCTCTTCTCCCTATCTATGGGAATTGTTACACTCCTTGATAACTGTCAGGTTCTCTTCATTCATTGTTTGCACTGAGTGACTGACCCACTTTGACCTCTAATAAAGAGACTACCTTCAAGTACTGAAGCATGGCTGGCCCGATCAGGAGGCAGTATCTCAGTTCAGTACTTCAGGTGAGCTCCCTATCTACAGAAAGAACTCAATGAATAAGATAAACAAACCAAACATCAATGTTCATTGTAAAAGAGGGAGTTGTGTTCCTAAAGTGTTGGTGTTGGCTGGGATGAATCAGCAGTGAAAACTAAGCAAACTGGAAAAGGTGGGATGCAGCTTGACGACACTGTTTGAGCCAATCCAGTAGTAAAAGTATGATATCAGACATTCCAGTTTAATGCTTCACTGCCATCTTAAGAAGCAGTTTCTGAGGCTTGAAGTGAGTGAGACTTCAAGGACTTGTTCAAATTAAGCACTGGTCTTTCAATAATCGTAGAAGCAGGATTGCCAAGCAGCTTGCAAATGAGGGTTTACAGCAGGGGTCGCCTGAAAGCAGTTATCCAGATATTGTTGGTCCACATACTTCCATCAACTCCAGCCTGCAGAGACAAAAGTAACAATGTATCTTGTCAGTTATGGACTAACAACATCTGGAGATCGACAAGTTACCCACCTCTGACTTAACCATGTTTATTGCATTGGCTGTGAGGGCAAATAATCCGAGACAGAGCTGTACCATTTTTTTTCTGTATAGTGGCTATAGAATCATGGATAGATGATATACAGTATGGCAAAATGCTTTCATTAGTGCTGGTATTTTATGCATTTGAAGATGTCCACTGCTCCATGTGGGGGGGGGGGAGGGACGGATTTCCTCCTTCCTTGCAAAAGGAAGAGGGTCAGGATTTCTGTGACTTTTAGACGGGGGCCAAAAGTCATAACACTTTTTGCTGGGGACCTGCATAGTTACTATGAAACAAAGTGTGTGTGTGTGTGTGTGTGTGTGTGTGTGTGTGTGTGTGTGTGTGTGTGTGTGAGTTGGTTACACTTAAAATTTTTTGTCTGTGTGTGTGTGAGTGTGTAATGTGTGTGTGTGTGTGTGTGTGTGTGCGTGCTTTGTCATGTGATCGCGCGCATAAAGCAAGCACGCACAGTGCACGTGCGTGTGATAAAGCCCGTGTGTGTTTCATTCTAAATGAAAGATGCTGCTTATCAGGGAACACTAAAACACATTAAAATGGAGGTCTCAGACACTCCTGGGGATGCTATTGTGTCATCAGGTAATAATGTTCCCCAGGACACCTTAGGCTCCAGTTTTAAAGCATGAGGAGGACTGGAGTGTGGCTGCTGGGCTGTGGATTATATAGGAAGCCCCCTTCACCACAATGTTTGCCTCCTCCTTTCTAATCTTTGGAAGGATTCCTCTGGAATGTTCAAAATTCGAAATCCCGCTCATCCTGAGCTTTAGCTCTGCTTTTCTCCTTCCAAAGTGCAGACCTACAAGTCTTTTACTGGCCTTCCAAATACTCATTGCATTTTCATGATTCTGAATTTTAAAAAAGCAACATGTGGCTTACATGCTAGATAAAGACAGATGCAGCTGTTTCGAGCTATTTATCTGAGGTGTGGAATAATATTCAGAACCACACAAAAAGCCAGTTAATTTTTTTTAGATTAAAAGATAACCCAAAAGTATGAACTTTCCCCTTTTTTTCTTAAGTATAAAGAAATTATTGACAGCTATGTTAATTTATGGCTCGGTTTTTTAAAAAGGCTACATCACTTGTATAGGGTCTTGTGACACCTCCAAGAAAAACCAGTTTTATTTGGGATTAGTTTTAGTGGACAGTACAAAATAAAACTTTTTAGTAAGGCACCACAAGACTTTTAAATTGTTTTGCTGCAACAGTTTTTGTGATGTCCTTGATTTACTGGGTGCCTTTCCATTGTTTGGATACAAGAGACAATCTATTGGCTACTGGTTTTTAGAAATGTGTGCATGGATGGGTCTGGCCTTTATGTACATCTTCAGTTCCTCGTATGCCTATTTCATGTGGTTTCCTGCAACTGACTCATATGTCTGTGATATTTAGGGAAAAAAGAATTTTAGGGCCCCACTGCACCATCACTCAAAATGTGCCCTGCTCCTAATCATATTTAACCATGTTACCACTTGCTAAGCAAAATAAAACCAATAGTTTGTGGTTATTTCACTCGTTTACGTCATTGATTGTCCTGCAGAATAGATTAGTGTGAAGGGTAGGGAGAATCTTGAATCTGTGCCAATTACTGCTTTTACTTTAGCAAAAATGCTTGGTCCCATGTGCAACAGTTCTTATGGGAGGAGAAACAAAAAGCATCATTTCAAAGTGGCACCTGCTTCTTTAGTCACTGTTTCAAGCCCCCATTTTACATGTGGGGGGATTATATTGTTGTCTGGCTTGCATTCCC
This sequence comes from Phrynocephalus guinanensis, assembly GCA_037367245.1. NCBI lineage: Eukaryota > Metazoa > Chordata > Lepidosauria > Squamata > Agamidae > Phrynocephalus > Phrynocephalus guinanensis. Next base: position 55,763,624 of record CM074740.1, read on the forward strand.
TGCTGTTTAACATCTAAAGTCATTATTAGTAGAACATATGGGGAGCTTTAAAAAGAAAAATGCGTGAAATACTGTACTTTGCTACAGCTGCTAGGATCCAAAATAACTGAGACAATAATGTAACTAGCATAAACTCAAATTCTGGTAGTTCTTGTAGGATTTTTTAAAAAATAGAAGTACATTAGATCCTTTAACAACTTTTTAATCTGTTAAAAGGATTAAGATTAAATGAGGGTTTAATAGTTGCTCGTTTCCGTTTTTTTTTGCAAAAAAAAACCGTTCGTTTTTTCGTTTTTTTTACACTCTTTGGGGAGGGGGTAGCGGGCTCCTGGAGGGTCCAGAACAAGTTCCATGTTTGATTCTATTTAATGGTAGTTTGTTTACATGAGTACTACCAAATATTATACATACTGAAAAACAGTACAGTGTAGAATACAATATTATTATATTTTGAAATGTACCCATTTAAACAACAGAACCTTCCAAAATAAAATATCTAGACCTCCCTTTACTACCACAGCCCTTCTCCTTACCAAGTCTCATAAATGTTAAATAATGGTACCTGGACAAAACAAGTGAAATCAAACTGAAGCTCAAGAAAAATCAATGCAATAAATATTGGTTCACAATGCAGTGAAGTCACTCCAGCCTGGGAAGCCTTTAGTCAGTAGTAGGACTTTGCATGGTCCACTCCCATGGGCTGCCCACACAACAGGATGTAAAAAAACTAAAGCATTCTGTCAACGGAGGGCATGAGTCCTAATTTCATAAAAACGCAAATAGCTAATTTTTTTTCCTGGGATGGAGATGTATATTTTTTATGGATATTGCGGTCGCCATTCTGGTGAGCAGTACAGTCAGCAAAAGCCAGTGATTAGCAGATGCACTAAGTCATTTCACCATAAAATAAAATAAAATACTTTTTAGCAAGAAAAACCCAAACAACAACAGGTAGATAATCTGTGTTGGGGTGCGGTCGCCATTTTGGATCCCCCGCACTGCATGGTGAGGATCATAGAGCCTTAGAATCATAGAATCATAGAGGGTTGGAAGAACCCCCCCCCCAAATCACCCTTCTGCCTGGTAGGTGCCCTCAAGGACATGCAGGATGAGGGAGAACAAATTCTTAACTGTTCTAAAAACTTTTTTTCTGTGTCCTGTGGTAACCTACGACAAAGACTTTTTTCGTGTGTCTTATGCTGTGCATCCCTACTTTTGAGATAACGGAAACAGTAATAATCTTGACTAGCTAAGATGGGCACGACTTGAAAAAAATGCTTTTTTTGCGAGTTGTCGTGGGGTCGGGCCGGATTTTCCGTTTCGGCTCAGGATTTTTGACTTTTTTTCGCGAAAATTTGCAAACTTTTTTAGTCGGTGCATAGTTACTATTTTTGTGTGTGTTTTTTTCGTTGTCGTTAGTACTGGTTTGGGGTGGGGGTAGCGGGCTCCTGGAGGGAGCTGCAGGAGTCAGCCAGAGCCACAAGTGACGGACTGGCAGACTCTTTGCACCCGCTGTGTCTCACGTACTTGCATGTAGTGCAATGCAAGTAGATCTGGTTTTTAGGGGTGGAGTGTGACTGCTGGGTTAGCGAAGGGCTAGGGTTAGGCTAGTTATGGGTGAGGTTAGGGTGAAAATTCGGGGTGCACCTCTGGGTGCAGACCTCTCTTTACCACTTATAAGGACATGTGTACTGGCGTATGGGGTTAGGCTTAGGGTTCGGGTTTGGGCTACGATAATATTCAGAACCACACAAAATGCCAGATTGGCACATCCCAGAACTTTCTCTGTGGTCAACCTGGCCAAGTGGCCATGCGTTTGGTGGAAAATTTGCATGGTCTACTCCCATGGGCGACCTCCCCATCATTGATTAAATGTGCAGTACAAAATAAAACTTTTTAGTAAAAAGACTTAAAATAAAATAAAATGTCCTTGATTTCAACGGAGACTTTTTTTGCAAGAGAAAACCCACTGCTGCTACTGTAAAAATTCAAGCATTTAAAATAGTACATCTTCAGTTTTCGCATGTTTCTGTGGTGCTGACTCATATGTCTGTGTGGGGTTTTGGGCAAAACGATTTCAAAAAAAATAAAACCAATTGTGGTCGCCATTTTGGATCCTGCCCCACCGCATGTGAAGGGTAATGGATGCGCCCTGCCAAGCCTGGTACAGTCAGCAAAACCTGGCCATGTGCGTTTGGTGGAATGGCTCAAAAACTTTGCATGGTCCACTCCCATGGGCAAGCCCCCATACATTGCGAATGCCCTGCTGTGTAAAAAAATAATTAATAAAATAAGCTTTAAAAGAAAAATCAACGGAGACTGTTTTTTGCAAGAAAAACCCACTGCTGCTACTGTAAAAATTCAAGATTTTTTTAAAAAATAGCTAATTTTCGCATTTTTAATCTGTAAAAGGATTGCTTTGGTGGGGTTTTGGGCAACGATTAAAAAAAAAAATACACTCTTTTAAAAGTGTCAGCCATTTTGGATCCCCCGTAGTTTGCATGGCAAATGAAATGCGCAGTGTAGAATACCCATTTTGGTACCCATTTAAAGCAGCGCAGCAAAGTAAAGCAATAGACCTCCCAAGGAGACAGCCCTTCTCCTTACCAAGTCTCATAAATGTTAAATAATGGTACCTGGACAAAACAAGTGAAATCAAACTGAAGCTCAAGAAAAATCAATGCAATAGAATATTGGTTCACAATGTAGTGAAGTCACCAAAGGAAGCCTTTAGTCAGTAGTAGGATTTGCTGCTGTCCACACGACAGGATTAAACTAAGCATTCTGTCAGAGGGCATGAGTCGTAATTTCATAGAAACGCAAAGGCCTTTTTTTTCCTGGGATGGAGATGTATATGTTTATGGATATTTATTCTGGTGAGCAGGGGAAAAGAGTGATTAGCAGATGCACTAAGTGTTCACCATTACTTATTAGCATGCCAAACAACAACAGGTAGATAATCTGTGTTGGGTAGTGTTGGTGAGGATCATAGAATCTTAGAATCATAGAATCATAGAGTTGGAAGGATGGTGAATCAGTTCTGCGGGAGGACATGCAGGATGAGGGAGAACAAATTCTTAACTGTTCTGACAGCCTGTGGTCCTACTTAGACTTTTTCTGTGTCTTATGCTGTGCATCCTACTTGTTGAGAAACAGTGATAATCTTGACCATGTTCATGGTATAAAAGCAGTATGACTGTGATAACGTTTACATCAGTTCTTAGTCCTTATATTATACTGAACATCAGAGAAGTATTTCTAGCACTCTTTTGAATCCTGCAATACAGAGTTTGAAACCATCCACTCATATTACAATTCAATGTCTTATGAGAAGTAGAAACCATATATATCAGTCGAAAAATTTTGGTCCCTGAAAAAAATGCACATACCATGTGATTCATCATCTCTTGTGAAAAAGAATGCGATAAGGTTTATTCTTTAACAGCTGATATAGTCTTGCAAGGAGGCTTTAAGCTTTTTTAAAAAAATATTGCAGTAGACATCATAAAATTATTTCTAAGAATAAACTAAATGTCAGGTCATGGCTTCCTTAGATCATTGTGACTCCAGATCATTTGACATAACATAATGAGAATGTACAATAGATAACTGAAAAAAGGCAATATATTTTATCAGTATATAAGAAACCCTTTAAATAGCAGTCAATATTCATGCATTTGTTTTAAAGCAATAGTCTGAAAATAAGAGTTACCTAATTTACCTCCATTTTGGCTTGCACAATTGAACAATTTTTGGGAAAGTATAAGAACCAATATTTTTTGTACTGGCTTATTACAAAAGCTTTGCTGGTTCATGTGGTCAACTGCTAATAACATGTGTATAATTTAACATGATGAACCAACCTTCAGTTTATCTGTTAAATTGATCTATACTGAATGGAATACTAGATAAGAAGTAGATAGAATTAGACTATTCACCATACTATTAGAATCTCTTTTTCTTTCATAAGAAGAAAATTTTGACATGAACCATAATCTCAAAATATTAAAAATGGCTGTGCTGCTGGCAAATTATGAATTCAAGCTATAGCATGACAAAACTCATGTCCTATACCTGATAACACATTTTGCAGGGGAAATCTTGTAGACTTTGTGAACATAACATGTTTACTATGGGCGTTTATACACGACCCCTAAACTCCGGGGCAAATGGCTCCCAGCTCCGGAGCTTAAAAATGTTTACCCACCAGCTCCGGAGTTAACAGGAAATTAAGTGCGACCCCGCCCACTTTAGCGCGTCCCAGCGCAGCTTTCAGGTACCTGCTTTTTGGAGGTGAATATTATTTGATCCAGTGTAAGGATAGTGAGTGCAGGGCTCTCCTTGCTTCTGTTTGTTGTTTTTTGGCTCCTGCCCCTTTAAGAGCTACTTTTACAGAGACGAGAGGCAGAACGAGGTGAGCGGCATGCTTTTCTTTCTCTTTTTCTCCCTCCCCTCACGCAGCCAGCAACCAGGAAGTGTGGAGGGGGGTGGGAACGCCCGAAGAGCGACGAACCCCTAAGATCTGTGGTCCGAATTTAAGTGGCCAGCAGATCTTAGGGGTCATGTAAAAAGGCCCAAATGTGTGTCAACACATTATGGATCTAAAATTTCAGAAATGTTGAAATGTATTGAAAAATAAGAGGGAAGCAGAAGAAAGTTCTACAATTCCAGCCAACATTTAGTGCAATCCAACGGAAAAATATATATGCTAGTTTTGGTGACCTGGAGTGACTTAAACTTTCTTGTGTTGGAATAACTGCCCTTGTCCTGGCATAACATCTTTGTGCTGGCTGATCTTAGATCTGCTGATACAACTGCTGTTTAGAACATTAGGAAGAACTTAATGACAGTTAGAGCTGTTCGGCAGTGGAATATGCTGCCATGAAGGGTGGTGGAGTCTCCTTCTTTGGAGGTTTTTAAGCAGAGGCTGGATGGCCATCTGTTGAAAATATTGTGATGGGGTTCCTACATGGCATGGGGTTGGACTGGATGGCCCTTGAGGTTTCTTCCAACTCTATGATTCTATGATTCTGTGAGCTAAGAGGAGATTTTGATACAGGATAACCTCACCTGGTTTAAGGTCAGCTCAGCCCGCCCGCACCAATATTGGCTAGTTAGGATTGTGCCTACTGTCTCTGACTATTGTCTGATTGTGTGTGTGCATTATTGTAGCAAGGTAGTCTATAATTTTTCAGTTGTTGAATCTCCTAACATTTAGTTAGGAATTAAATAGATGAGCTGTCTTTCAGTATGTTTGCTGAATAGGGATGAATGAACAATAGGAAGTTGCTCACTCTAAAAATGTATCATTTGAACATCCTTCTCACATAAATCCTTCTGGCTTGTTAGCATTTTTTGGCATCTGGGCTGGCAGAGGACAATAAGATAGTGCTGAGCTGGTGATTACAGAGGAGAATAGCTGTACTGAAAACTGGTATTAATTTTTTTTAAAAAAAAGCAAAAATACCCTGTTTATTTTCTTACAAAAAACAACTCAGAGATTGGCCAGGAGAGAAAAAGGCATCTAAACTTGGACACAAGAATCCCTACAGCTGACTTTGACATTTGCACGTTCTTCTAGCAGCCTTTATCTGTTTTTGTCTAGCAAGGAGTCAAAATAGAAAGTGACCAAAAGGAAAAAGTTGGAAGGAAGAGGGCTTAATATTAGCTATCTAGATACAGAATAGATAAGACAAAGAGGCTATCTGCCTATTCTACTCATCTTGGTCCAGATCACATGTACAGATCACATGCATTGAGCCTCGTGGTGCAATGCTCCTGACCTGGGGTTCAATCCCAGGTAGCCGGCTCATGGTTGGCTCAGCCCTCCATCCTTCCGAGGTCGGTAAAATAAGTACACAGCTTGTGAGGGGGGGGCATTGCGTAGCCTGCATAATTAAATTATAAAGTGCCCAGACAGTGCTTTAAGCTCTATGGGGCAGTATATAAGCAGAATATAAGTAGAACACTTTTCTTCTTTGCTTTTATTGCTCTAGTTAGACATGGCTGAGTTAGAAAGCTAATTCCTTCCTTCCACATACCTGTTTTATTCCCCCCCACCCCCAAATAGCATGCCTTTCACTTCCTCAACCATAAGCTTATCATGTGGGCCAAGCAAGCATTGATGGTAGTTCTCACAGCAAAGCAGTTTCTTAGACACAAGAGTTCCATCTGGCCTTTCCTTCCTTTCCCTATGATTTGTTCAAATACGAAAGGAAACACAGCCCATATCTCGACTCTGCAGTGCATTGTTCTGCTTGAGATAATGGGACTTGAACTATGACTTCTATTATCTTCTGGCCATTTCATTTTTCTGCTGGAGAGATGGAATTTGTAGTAAGGTGACGGTGAGAGTCTTCTATGGTAGCATAACAGTGAAAAAAGCTTTGGGGGGAAAGACAGGTTGAGATGGGAAGGGGATATATTTCAGTGAGGCGGTCCAGTCAAGACAAGCTGTGGACTCTGTGCCAACTGATCCAGTAGAAATCGGTAAGTATTACAGTGCTTACCTTTGTGAAACATCCTTAGTGTTGCATCGTTTCTATTTTATATGAAATTGGAAAAAAGTTTTCTTGTTGCACATCTGCCTTGTAGGTTATTTATGTTTGATCATTTTTCAGATGTAGCACCTGACTTTCATGTTTGCAAAACTGCGTTTATTAACAAGACACATTTGGCTTGCTGAAAGTGGAGCGCGTTACCCATTTTGCTAGAGGTTTATTATGCTGTCACAATAATTCATCAGATTTGAGATTTGCGGGCAGTGCCAGTCAAACATTTTTGTAACATACAATTGGGCCACCAGCACAGGACTTTGCCAATAAGTCTGCAAAACTACAAAACTGCAGGCACACAACGGACAACCTAACCACAGCCTGGCAGAGAATAAGTATGTTGTTTCAGACAGAGATGATAAACATAATGGCAATATCCATGCTATATCTTGTGCTGAGGTTGCGATGGCTGTAAAAGCGGTACAGACTGAATGATCAATTTGCAAGTTATGGAAAAGGTCAATGTATTATGGGATTGTACATTACACAAGGTAATGTTCATATACTTCCTCCTTTTGGACAATAACAGAAAAAAGCAGACTACTAGCTAGTATTCTAAAGATCATACCCTGTTGATAAGTATTACAAGCTGATTTCCCCACTTTGGGGTAATTTAGATTAAAATAATGAAAGTAGTTCATTTTTCTCCAACAAAAGGCTCTTAATTATTAGAACAATTTTTTGGGGGGGGGATTGTGAAATTTTGTTCATCTTTGGTTTGGATAGTATGATCAGAAAATAAGTATGATGTCATATGTAAAGTCACATGGAATGATGGCAGAATGAAAATTTATTAACTACATGAGTTCACTTCTATCAATTTTGATTTTTAATTTTTGCTTATTATGGACATGGCTTCCTGTGCTTAACTACCAGTGCAAGAAGATGAAAATGATATTTAGCAAAACACACCAACATAGAAAAATTGAAAGCAAATACTGACAGTGGCAATTAAAAGGACAGGGACATTGGACTACATTTTCCATAAACCCAAACAAAGGAGACTAAAAAACCTATAATCCTAGACATATTTACCTGAAACTAAATCTCACTGAACTCAGTGGGGCTTACTGCTTGGTGGAAATTTACAGAATTTCACTGTGAATCTCTATAAGGGGCAGAGAACACCATGGTAAAAGTAGCACGGTTCATTCAGCTTAAAAGAGTTGTGCAGGGGAAGGAAACAACTTGCATGACAGGTTATATATGGGAAATTTCCTCTTCTCCACAACCCTTATAAGTGCAAGATCGCATTGTGCTCTCTTCTGCATGCAAAAAGCCTCAGCTTCATTGCTTAGCATCTCTAGGCTTTGAAAGAATTATGTCTGAAATCCTGCCACTAGAAAATTGCTTCCTATATGTTAGTAATGTGATAGATACAAAAGGAAACAATGCTGTTTTTGTAATTTTACTGAATCCGATGCATTAAAAAAAGAGTTGGAAGGCAAGTCTACTGATTTATTAATGATTTATTAACTGCAATAGGCTAAAGTGCATCTTCCTTATTCAGAGATGATCTGACACTATTTATCAGAACAACAAGCTGGCTGGAGAGCCCAGTAGTTTAGTTTGGCTGTGAAGCCAAAGGTTGAGAGTTCAAATCCCCACTATTTGAGTAGAAATTGCCTGCTGCACAGTCCCAGGATGTCCACAGAAGGGAAAGTTAAACCCTTGCTGAGTATTCTCTACTTGGGGGGAAAAAACACTGGAAAGAGTTGCACATGGCAATCATTGTCAGACTAATGAGAATTTATCATTATCTATAATTTTTTGCTTATGAATTTTCTATGGGCCCAGAACTGATGGTCATGGTTAAATACCAAGCAACTGAATAAAACTTTAGTAGGTTTTCACCACTGAACCAATCACCAGGCTTGTGTCTTGCTATTGCAAAATGATGCATCTTTGATCTAGCCCACCAAAAGTGATTCTCATAATCAAACAAAATTATGTTGCTGCAATGTGCTGTACGTGGGGCTGCCTTTGAAGACTGTCCAGCGATTGGAACTAGAGATGGGCACGACCAGGAAAAATTACGTTTCGAGTTGTCGTGTGTCGGAGCCGGCCCGTTTCGGCTCGTTTCCATTTTTCGCGAAATTTTCCAAAAATTTGTTGTTTCGTTTGTCGGTTTTTCGTCTGTCGTTAGTACTGGTTTTGGGGGGGGGCTCCTGGAGGCACCTCTCTGGGGTGGGTGCCTCCTCTGGCCTGCCATGAAGGGAAAGCGGGCTCCTGGAGGCACCTCTCTGGGGTGGGTGCCTCCCCTGGCCCGCTACAAAATGGCATGCATAGCCAATTGGATATGCATACCATTAAGTTGCAGTTGCAGCAGGCAGAGGCACCTCTCTTTCGGGTGCCTCTGTGACTCACTGCCTGCGGTGCACTTGGGCTGGGGAACGAAGTGAGAGAGGACCCCTACGGGCGCCCACTGTGACTCACTAAGAAGGGAAGTGTACTTGCTGTAGTGCAATGCAAGTACACAGATCTGGCTTGGGGTTAGGGGTTAGTGCAAGGGCTAAGATTAGGGTTACTGGTAAGGTTAGGGTGAGTTACTGGGGTGCAGGCAATATATTATTGCCCACTATTTGGAATCCATCGTGAAAGACTTTTGAAATTCATCTTAGAAAAATATCCTGGTAGATCTGACGAAGAAAAGCTCAAAATCTTACTCTGTGATAGAGCTAAATTTGTTACGTTCCGAATGGCAAGGTTCTGTTCTTTACTTATTAAAATGAAAGTTGTTTTAACTACTTCTAATAGTCAAATTGATATCTAGGTCTCTGTACCCTCAGCCCCCTTTTTACCTATATGTATTGTTATTTTATTGATATTTTTATCGTACTGTTTTTACTTGATGCACTTTGCAATGGCTCTGTGAGCCACGCAATAAAATTTATATGATGATGATGACTGGGGTGCACCTCTGGGTGCCTCTCTGACCCACTAAGAAGGACAGTGTACTGGCGTATGGGTTAGGGTTAGGGTTCGGGTTCGGGTTCGGGCTAGGGTTAGTGGCTTTTTATGCCCGACTGGCACATCCCAGAAGTCTCGGTCAAAACCTGGCCAAGTGGCCATGCAATTAGTGGAATGGCTCCAAAAATTTGCATGGTCCACTCCCATGGCCAGCCCATCATTGCGCAGGTGTAAAAAAATAAAAATAAAAATAAAATAAAATAAAATAAAATAAATTGGAGACGTATTGTTGCAAGAAAAACCCACTGCTGCTACTGAAAAAATTCAGGCAGTTTTAAAATAGCTATTTTTCACATGTTTCTGTGGTGCTTTGGTGTGTTTTTGGACCATGCAATTTCAAAATAAATATTGCGGTCGCCCCATTTTGGATCCCCCGCCCGCACCACATGGCATGGCAAGTTGGCGAGACGACGAGGATGTGCAGCCCAGGAGAGGAGAGGGGGGAGGCCGGGGACCCCCCCCCCCAGAAACCACCCCTCTGGTAGGTGCCCTCAGGCAGGCATATTTTCGCCTGCTTTTTTGGCCGGGAATCGGGGTTTTTTTATTTTTAAAACTTTTTTTTCTCTGCCGCACCGCTTGAGTTGGCGACTCGACGAGGATGCGCACTTTGCGCAGCCCAGGAGAGGAGGGGGGAGGCCGGGGACCCCCCCAAAAAAACCACCCCTCTGGTAGGTGCCCTCAGGCAGGCATATTTTCGCCTGCTTTTTTGACCGGGAATCGGGCTTTTTTATTTTTAAAACTTTTTTCCTGTATCGCTTGGCATCGCGCGATCGCTGCGATGCCAGGAACGACGACAAATCAGACCCAATTTTTCTTTAGTCGGTTCGAGTTCAAGTTCTGGCAGAGTAATTGTCGTTCTTCGTTCCGTTACGTAACGGAAACGAGAAACGGAAACGGAAATGAGAATTTCGCCAAGTCATGCCCATGTCTAATTGCAACTGGTTCAGAATTGTGCGGCGTGGCTGATAAGTGGTGGGGCTGCCAAGGATTACATCACACCAATTCTGTATAACCTGCATTGGTTACCAGTTGCTGCCCGATCCCAATTCAAAGTGCTTGTTTTTACATATAAAGCCTTAAATGACTTAGGACCTAGATACCTGAAGGACCGCCTCCTTCCATACGAACCTACCTGGCAATTGAGATTGAGCCAGGGGGCCCTTTTGAAAGAGCCATCCCTCAAGGAGGTGAGAGGGATGGCTTGTAGACATAGGGCCTTCTCAGCAGCTGCCCCCAAACTATGGAATGGCCTCCCAATTGAGATCCGCCTGGCGGTAACATTGGTTACATTTTGGTGCCAGGTAAAAACCCTCCTGCTCCAGAAGTTTTTTAATTGATACACTATAGACTGTGGGTCTTCTGGTGATAATTTTAGTGTAATGGTTTTAGCGTAAGGTTTTTATTATTGTTTTGATTATTTATTGATATTCTATTTTTAACTATTTTAACTGTTTTAATTCTTTGATTGTAAGCTGCCCAGAGACCTTTAGGTAGTGGGCAGCATATAAGTTGTAAAAATAAAAATAAATAAATAAATTGTTGGCAAAGAAGCTTCTATATGTGACAAAATACAGCTGTTTGTTATATTGCATACACACATTCAGTCAGCTCATTCAGAAATGAAAAGTGAATTTTACCAGAAATTTGAAACTCTGCAACATGCTATGCAGACCACCACCAAGGCTTCCTATAGGAGAAATACAATTGAGATTCTTCTTCTTCTTCTGGGTAGCCATCTTGCCTCTAGCTTACAAGTCTGAAAATGGGAGAAAAGAGTATAAGAAGTAAAGCAACACCACTCAGCACAGGTATCTTTGTGTGGGAACTACAGTACACATATGGAGAGTGGAGGTATGCCATAGCAACACTATGAGACTTGAATCTTGATTCTGGATTTTGAGGGGACCTTGAAGGTGCTTAGAAGTTTGCCCTATAGGGACAGAAATTTGGGTTCAAAAGCAACATGCTCTCATGTTGCTTTTGATTATGTCTCCTACTCCCAGGATTTACAGCAGCTACTCTTCTCGTTGCACATCTCTCCTATTACTCCTCAGCTTCTGAGTTCTTGTTATGGAATTGTTGCTGCATCTGGGTCATCATACTGTAGGTCATTGTAGGATTGGGACGTAGCTATAGATAGAGCATGCACAAAACACTATTGGGTTGTCTGTCCTCAGAAGCCTTCAGATAATAATCAGTTATTATTATAATCACTGAAGGAAAGGAATCTTGTAGTGTAGCTATGCATTCATCCATCTGTCTAATCAGTGACTGACCTAATTGCCACCCACTTGCACCAATAAAGCTCTATCACTTTCTTGATGAGTCCTATGGAGTCTGGCAGAGTAGGTAACCCTGAGCCTTTTCACATGACCCCTAAGATCCACTGGCCACTTAAATTCGGACCAGAGATCTTAGGGGCTTGTCGCTCTTCCTGTGTCCCCACCCCTCCGCACTTCCTGGCTGCTGGCTGCGTGAGGGGAGGGAGAAAAAAAAGGAAGAAAAGAACGTGGCTCACCTCCGTTCTGCCTCTCGCTCTTGCTGCGGCAACATTCCAGTCTCTTAAGTAGCTCTTAAAGGGGCGGGAGCCAAAACAACAACAAACAGAAGCGAGGAGAGCCCCGCACTCACTATCGTTACACCGCATCAAGGAATTTCCACCTCCAGAGAGCAGGTACTTGAAAGGTGCGCTGGGACGCACTAAAGTGGGCGTGGTCGCACTTAATTTCCTGTAAACTCCGGAGCTGGTGGGGAAACATTTTTAAGCTCCGGAGCTGGGAGCCATTTGCCCCGGAGTTTAGGGGTCGTGTATAAACGCCCCCTGTTAATTGGGGTTGCTGCTCCAGAATTGAGGGAAATAGTGCTATGGAAACATGTCACCTGAAGCGAAGATTTGAAGCTGGTTTGAATTCAAGTATGGTTCGCTGCTAATGTGTCCCCCTGGCTAGGGATGGACCAAATACAAACACACACAAACACATTAAAAATTTAAAAGTTGTTCTTATAATGTACAGACATTTATTAAGATGATCTTGATCTACTACTTGATCTACTACCTCCTGTTTTGTTGGTGTTCTCAAGCAAGTTCTCTTTATTTTGGTTTGAAAAAGAATGATCCTTAAAAACAAGATGTCAAGATATGGCACATTATGTGATTTTCATATGTACACATACTCTAGTTATAAGGAAATACAGAATTCACTTTATTTATTTATTTATTTATTTATTTATTTATTTATTTATTTATTACCCATCCTATATTACAGGGTCTGAGGCTGGGTTGCAAAGCACTGAAACAATTTATAATCAAGCAATGTGGATGGATTTAGGTTTAGGTCTCTGGCTGCAGAGCCAGGGGTTGGGAGTTCAATTCCCAACTGTGCCTCTAGTACAGCCAGCCTTTGTGGCCTTGGACAACCTGTACAGCCCCAGGATGCCTACGGAAGAAGGGAATCAGAAACTATTTCTGAGTATACTCTACTTGGAAAATCGTGAAAAATGTCAGCCTCTGTGGGACAGGGTTAATGACTCGGAGGCGGAGGTGAAGAGGTCGAATCAGCTGGATTTTATATGCCTTTTCCATTTTATTCACTTCTATTTAATAGGTTTACTTTGAAAGTCTGATTGCTGAAGCATGTCTCTCTGAATAATTGTGTTTTTGGAGGGAAAACAAGTTAATCACAGTCAAGGTGTGTTCCCCTCAATGTCTAGTTTGACTCATGTAAGAATAGAATCCAGATCCATTTCATTTTTCAGCTGCAGTTGGGGAAACCTTGCTTGTGAAGCTCACCAAATAACTTTGGGTCAGTCAATGTGTCTCAGTCTAATCTCCCCCATGCAGCTGTGGTAAGAATAAAAATGTAGAAAAGAACCATGTGTGTGTACTGCCTTGAGGTCTCTGGAAGAAAGGTAGTACATAAATCTAACAAATCAGTTAAGAAGTACTTGAAGTAAACTCCACTGAACAGTAGGATTTATTTCGTGGTAAATATATCTGAGAGCTGGCAGAGCAGCAACCATCCCAGACATGTAGTTTTAGAAGAGGCAGTCATGTTAGTCTACGTAAGCATGTCAGGAAACAACAAAAAATTAAGAAGACAAAAACTTTGTGGCACCTTAAAGACAGCTATATTTTAGTGTGAGCTTTTGCGGACAAGTCCACTTATTCACACTGTCAAGCATTTGGCTTAGGTTTTTGTTATGTAGTCTCCGGGTTTTAATTTGATTTGTTCTGCACCACATTTGACAAATTTGTGGGGCAAGTGGCCAGTGTGGTTGTCCCCTCAGTATCTCTCTGAGTATTCAATCAGATTTTTGCTACATGCATTGGTGATCCATTCCAACTGGGAGGAAATCACATTGAACTTGATGAGGATTTATCTCCATGTAAATAAGCACAGTAAATGCAAAACAACAATTGTTGCCATACATGGAGTCAGAGGTGATTATGATGTGCAAACAAGTCCATGGCCATGGGGCCAGCATGGATGCAAGGAAACACTGTTTTACCTTCCCGCTTTTTACAGTGGTACCTATTTGTTTACTTGCATTTACATGCCTTCTTTTCAACCTGCTAGGTTGGCAGGAGCTAGGGTTAACAGCGGGAGTTCACTCCGCTGTGTGGCACCCGGGATTTGAAGCACTGAGCTGCTGACTTTGTAGCCGACAGTTTTCAGTACTCTAGCCTGCTGAGTCACCACACAAAGGGCTTGGCTTTAGAAGACTGAACCAAGCATAAAATTCAGAAGTTAAACCAAACATGTTTTGCATGGATATCCATTGTTCAGCTTGTAGGCAGCTTGAATATTTTAGAATATTGAATTATTGTAGTGTGCTTTGAGATTGATGGGTTTTCAAGTGACAAGAATACTGAATCAGCACACCTGACACTCACAGTCCATATGGGGTCTCTGCTGATTGCTGCTAGTTCAAACAAACTATCAAGGTCAGCAGAAGCCACACAGCAATGATTGCACAAAAGTGAGGATAACACCAAACCTCTGCTATAAGGTAAATCTTTCTAGACATGACCCTTAACCTTTTATCTTTAAACTACTATGTCAAGTGGTCCCATGTTTTCTGCTAAGATTACTCTGCAGAGAATGGTTTAAAGGCACCAGTTATTAAGTATTTGGGGACAGTAGCAGGAATGACATATTGCAGAGTGATACAATTATTCTTCTTTCTTCTTTCATTCGGTTTAAACGTGGCGGGCAAGCAGAAGAAATCAATGTCTTATTTATCTATAATGTGCTACTGAAAACACTTCTATAGATATGTGCTCTTTTATCATCCACAGAATTTTCCAGTAAAAGTATTTTTTGAATTAGTGACTTTTCCTACTTTGCTCTCCCACCCACCCACCCCCATATTAGTCAGCCTAATAACATGAGTGCTATTTAAAGGTGGACACATGTCTTTACATGAGGAGGACAATTCTTTGTTTTGGTGATTGTAGCTACCCAAGCCCCCAGTGAGATTCCCAAGGCAAGCAGAGGTTTTGATTGGCAAGTAGTTTGATTGGAAAATACAGTAGGACCCCAGTATCCACTGGGGATTGATTCCAAGCCTTCCTGTGGATAATGAAAACCATGGATAACGCCAAAATGTCCCCAAAACTTCTGTTTTGTGATAGTAACTTGCTTTACAGCTGCTGTTTTACAACAGTAGCTTGCTTTACAGCTGCTGTTTGTGATGGTAGCTTGCTTTGCAGCTGCTAATTATTTATTTTTTCCTCTGGCAACTGTGGATAACTGGAAATTATTCAGTGGATAATGAATCAATGGATACGGGGGTCCTACTGTAGTTTAAATAAAATGGTTTAAATATAATGGTTTGAAGGAGGGGTCATTTTGTAAAAAAAAGGCATAAACCACACACACTGGAATGGACGTCCTGAAATCACTATACAGCTGATTTCTTTGAAATAAATGAGTATTACCTTGTCAAGTATTATTATTTTAACTATAATCATTTCTGTTTATCATATTTGTATATATGGTAATGTTCAATAAGATTCTGAAAATACTGTACAAGCCACAGGGCACTTCAGGAGGTCATTAAACAGTATTATTTACTTTGTATTTATCTAATTTATATTGGATCTTTATATTAGTGCTGGGTCCCAATATGGTTACCTTATCACAGTCTTGTATGGTGAGTAGTAGTCTATTTCCACTTTCAACTGTTTCAACAGACATGTGCAAATTTAATACAAAATGTCCTCTCTTTTTGTATGAAGAATCTCTTCCCTTTTTGGTGTCCCTTTTCCTTCATATCCTCCTTTTAGGTTATGTCTGCCCTCTGTTTTGGCTGTGGATAAGTGGTCACCGAAATAACATGTATAACTTTGTTAGATTCCAAGATAATATTTCTATGCCACCAGAATATTTTTCATATAGAAAAATGACATTACTAATTAATGACATTGTGATTTTTTTTAAATATTCTATTCCTGCTTTCCCTTTTCTGTCTTCTGAGTGACCATTGTTAACAAGCCTTTTTAAAAAAAATAAAAATAAAAGAAAAACAGTATTGTGGTTACATTTTTATGACAACCCAGTAGAGAGTCTTCCCACAATGGGTATGATGGACCATAGCTTTCTCTTGACTGGTGAAGTGATATCAGCAGTTGAGGGAAGCCTTACTAATATATCTACAAAGTGATGGTAATCTATACTTTATGCTTGGTGATAGTGTCCTCTAGGATTTGTGGACAAGGTCACATGTTGAACTACCATGATGTCATTTTAAATTAGTTGATTGTGTATATTCCACTGGGATGGATTTATTATTTTGCAATTATAATCTTTTCTTTGTTTTGCCATTTTTCTTTCATGGGTCTCTGTAATATAAGATAATAGAACTCATCTAAATACACAAAGAAAAAATACTGAAATTTGAAATCAATACATCACTTGTACTTGTCCTAAATACTTTAGAAAGACATTTACATGTGAACAAGCTTCTGCTTCACATGGAACATATGCATTTTTAATCTCAAGAAGAAACAGCATTACAAATCAGCCTAACAACCTCCTATTTAGAATGTATTACAATTGATTTATAAATATCTCACGAGGACCTGGATATTATGTTCCCTTATTTCCTCACTTCTGTGAGATAATTTTCTGTGTTAAGGATTATTAGACATACGTCTGTGAAGATTCTCAGTCATCCAGGTTCGTTTAACTGGGAGTTGAGTCATGGCTACTGGACTTCTTTTTTGAGAGATAGAAACGTTTCGCTGTTCATCCAAACAGCTTCATCAGGACATGCTTGTCTTTTTCATATCATTTCTTCTCTTAAAAAGACACACACACACACACACACACACACACACACAAATATTTTCATAATACATTGTTACTCAAAAATAAGCAAGACATTCAGCTCATTTAATTCATGTATCATTCATGAGGCTGAAACCAAATAGTTAATGCCTTTTCAAATGGCAAACAGTATTTGTCAGACAGCTATTTGATAGAAGGACCTCCTGATAAATGAAGTCTTATCTATGAAAATGACTCTTCAGACCCCAATATCTAACAAAACTGGAAGAAATGAGATAGAATTGTCTATACTTGATTTCTTCTCTGAAAATCATACCTTTTCAATTAAAGATCCCCTGCGACAACCTTTTATTCAAAGTGCAATGGAAATACATAAAATTCATGTAACTACATTAGTGGAGAAATCTTTGTGGATCTGAAGAAGTCATCTACCCTTTGTGTTCATGCTCTTTAAAAGGCTGCCAAAGATCACTTACCATGGATTGGTTTACCCTTAATACTTTCTAAACCACCTTGTTGTAGTTATAGCTTGGGTAATTAAGAAACACACTTTCCTGTTTTGCATGCAGATGCATAAAACAGGCATTCTAGTCTGAAGTGGTGACTGATCATGTGTTTTCTTGTGATTATAATGGAATACAAGGTTCGTGAGTTTTGTATAAGTGACACAAAACACTCATGACTAGAGATGGGCACGAACCAAGAAACCCATGGTCATCTGGTTCGGGCCCACCCTCGGTTTGGTTCGGTTCGGGTTCATACGAATTTTAAAAAAGAATCTGTATGAATCTGAACTGTTCGGGTGGTGGTAGACCACCCCACCGCTGCGGCCGGAGCTCCAGAGGTGGTGGTAGGGCTGTCTACTGCTGCCGACGGAGCCCTGGCTGCAGCCGGGCTGGGCTGCAGTAGACAGTCCCACCAGCGTCTACAGAGCCCTGGCCGCGGCCGGAGCTCCAGAGGCGGTGGTAGGGCTGTCTACTGCTGCCAACAGAGCCCTGGATGCAGCCAGGACAGGCTGCAGTAGACAGTCTCACCAGCACCTATGGAGCCCTGGCCACAGCCGGAGCTCCAGCGGCAGTGGTGGGACTGTCTACTGGCGCCCAGCTCGGCTTCTGACAGAGCTCCAGAGGTAGCGGTGGGACTGTCTACCACCGCCTTTGGAGCCCTGGCCGCAGCCAGGCCGGGCGATGGTAGACAGTCCCACCACTGCCTCCTTTTTTTTTTAAAACTTCCAGGTTCCTGGCCCTGTGCTACAGGTGTAGCACGGGGCTTCCCCCCCCTTCAAGCGCCGACTGCGCAGATCCTGGGGACTGGTTGGTGCTGGGTTTTTGGATCCCCCCCATTATTTTAGGGTGCCGACCCAGCCACCCCTGGGACCTGGTCGGCACTCCTTTCTTTTAAACTTTATTTTTTTTTACTGCTGATCATCAGCTTTTTTTTTTTTTTTTTTGTTTTTTTTTTTTGTTCCTGGTTGCTGTCCCTGAAGCCAAGAAGATCAGACCAGGAAGACCAGCACCAGGTAGGAGACATCTCTGCCCCGCCCTTAATGAACCGAACTGAACCAATTTTTTTCCAGTTCAGTTCAGTTCATTCTAAATTTACTCTGGGGTTTCGTTATTCATTTTGTTAGGTAACAAAATGAATAACGAATAACAAAACAAACTAAAAGTTCATGTTGTGCCCATCTCTACTCATAACTTCAGGGCCAAACTAGCAGTGGGCATTAAATAACCTGCCACTAAAAGGTGAGCCAGCTGCAAGGGGTGGCATTTTAAAGTAATTTTTAAACTACAAAGCCCATAATATTCTGTTGTAGTTCTACCTATGAACCTGATAGACCTAAACTTTGAGATACCTAAATATAGGTGACCTGGAGTTTCTATACCATAGTGTTTGCTTGAAAGAGAATTTTTCACAAGATGCAGATATCTTTCCAGTCTACAGTTCAAGTCAGGTGATGTAAGTTTTTGAGGCTTGTCAAAAACTCACAACCTTATCAATGATTAGTTTTCATTTTCCCCCAAACCTTGCACCCCGACTTCAAAGGAATATCCAACACCAGGAAGGCTTGTGAATCATGTTACTCTACACTCTTGCTCCAAATAGCACAAGAGGCTTTTGTCTATCTGTTCCGTCATGTCTGACTCTCGGTTACTTTGTGGATCGATGCTTTCCATGCCTTTATGTCTCTTATAGCTTTGTTTAGTTCCACCAGGGTCATTCTGGTGGTGTCAAGCCAGTGAGTCCTTGGAGAACACCTTCTTCTTTTGCCAGCATAGCTGTCTTTTTGAGTGAGTTGGGGCTTGCATAACATGACCAAAGTATGACAGTTTTTGTTTGGTGATCTTGGCTTTCAGATACATGTTTTGTTTGACTCTGTCTTGGACTTTCTTGTTGGTCATTACTGCTGTACGTGGGATGCATAGTAGTCATCTTCAATGCTACAATTCCAATATATATATCTTTTCCCTAGCTGTCTTCTTCAAAGTTCATGTATCTCAACCATACGAAAATATGATCAAATAAACTAGTCTGCATTTGATTGGGAGTCTGATGACTTTATTTTTCCAGATGTTATTCATGCTGATCATTTCTTTTCTTCCAAAACACTATATGTCTTTTGATTTCTGAGTTTCATTCACTGTATTGATTGATTTAAGAGCTCCTTCACAATTACCTCATTGTTAAACTCCTTCACAATTACCTCATTGTTGATATTAACACTGAATTGCATGATCTCTGCCATTGTCATTATTTTTATTTTGTGATGAGGCAGAATGCACGTTTTTCACTTTCATCTTTGATTATTAGGATTAGCCATTCAAGATCTTCCTTACTTTCATCCAGTAGTGTTGTACCATCTGCATAGCAAAGGTTGTTGATGTTCCTACCACCAGTTTTTACCTCAATGGCAGATTCTTCCAGATGTGCCACTTGTATAACCACATCTGCAAGCATGTTAAATGATAAAGTATTGTGCTTATATACTGCCCCATAGCACTTCAAGCACTCTCTGGGCAGTTTACAATTTAATTATGCAGGCTACACTTTGCCCCACTCCCCAGCAAGCTGGGTACTCATTTTACCGACATCAGAGGGATGGAAGGCTGAATGAACCTTGAGCTGGCTACCTGGGATTGAACCCCAGGTAGTGAGCACAGCTTTAGTTGGAGTACAGGCATTTAATCATTGCACCACAAGTGGTTAAAGGTGACACGATACAGCCTTGATAAGTGCTTTTTCCAATGTTGAACTATTCTGTGTCTCCAAAAGCTGTCCTTGCTGTTGCTTCTTGATCAGAGTACAGAGACTGAGTCAACTGGATGAGGTATGGTGAAATGCAGTTCCAGAGTTTGTCATGAGCAACACAGTCAAAAGTGTTTGCATAGTCAATGAAGCAAATGTACAGGTCTTTTTGGTATCCCATTGCCTTTTCCATCATGCATTGAAGGGTAGCTATGTGGTCATGTGTTCCTCTTCCTTTTTGGAATCAAAATGGTCCCAAGTGCATAAATCCAGCAGCTCTCATCCTATCCCTTCTACTGACTTGATTTTGTGTCTCTGTGTGTCAATATTGCACAAAGATAATGCACATATACAGACCTGATTACTGAGCCATGGCTTCAATTGGAAGTGGTCTGAGATTGTCTCCCCCTCACCTTCTGCCTATCCTGATTTTTTCTGTCCATTTGTAGACTAGGGCATCACACTGTAGGCATTCCCTGATATTCCAGAGGGTAGCTAGAGAACTCACAATCCTACTCTTGTCAACTCATCCAAGAAACTGTTTCTCGATCTCCATGCAGAACATATATACTCAATCCTCTGTGTAAAAAGTCCTGGATCTTTGCCTATGTTGTCAGGTTGTTGTTGTTTTTTTGCTAAACTTAAAATAGACAAACATTAATTAGAATTTTTAATCTACTCCAGTGGCCCAGAAGTCAGGAATAATGTATCTTGGCAGATTCAAGTACCTTGAAAAATAAAGGAAATCTTGGGATATCAACCATTTTCTACAATCAGCAGTGCCAACATGTCTATTTACAGAGGGTTTCCTGTGCATAATCATGTTCAGGTGACATTATATATAGTACTCAATGTGCCAATGGCCTCTAAACCTCCAACACGTCAGAATAGCCCCCTGTGGCAAGCGTTTGATCACTTCCAAGAAAGGCCTCCCATCTGAAGCCTGATTTCCTCAAGTGTATAATTGTTTGGGTTATTACAGGTTTAAGAGTGCTGTTTTACAAGCCTGTGAATCAGTATATCTCATATCTAGGCATGGTCCAATTTAATTTCATTGGATTTAGCTAATGGCAAAAACACAACCCATTTAAATCTATTTGCGTGGAATTATTATGAGAAAGCTTCAGTTATCAATGGGAATTCAGTAGCTGATCATGGGCTTGCTAGAACATTAGTAGCATCCTTTTGCTTCATTCCCCCCCACACCCACCCCATTCATTAAAAATAATAACCAAGTGCTGTCAAGTCAATTCTGGGCTATGGCGATCCTTTTCAGGGTTTTCTAGTTAGAAAATACACAAAAATGGTTTACCATTCCCTTCTCCTGGGAACATCCCCAGACTGTGCTGCTTGCCGAAGGCCACAAAGGCTGGCTGAAGTCACACTATGAAACTGAACTCCCAGCCTCTGGCTGTGTAGCAAGATAAGATACCTAAACCACTTCATTCTCATCATAATATTCCTTCTTTTTCTTCATGAAAAAAGGAGAAATTGGGCTATCATGTACAAGTATGTTGTAAGGTTGCCATATTTTTGACTAAGACATCATCATCATCATCATCATTTTAGAAGTGCAGAGTTGAAAGGGACCTTATTGATCACTGAGTCCTTTAATGGCAGCTGAATCTGCAAATAGCTGGGAAACCCATTCTTCTCCAAGATGTGGGAAATATTTGTCTTTAAAATAATCCAGATCTAACATCAGCTATAGCAATGTGCACAACCTACATATATTTATATGGTCAATTAGAAATTGTTTGTTTTGTTGTAGTATAAGAGAACTTAACTTTTACGATACAATACTAATTAGACAAAAAGGGGGAAAGCCGACTGTTCTGGTAGTAAGGCAATTTAGAATATGCTTAATCCAACCCCTTCCCAGACTAGCAATGGTGAAAATTACTCAGGACAACCTGATCTTGGCTTAACTTCCTGTTGGCATAGTGCCATGTGTCCGGACTGACAGGGATTTGGATCTGGCATTATTCAGCTCCCTCTCCTCCTCAGCTTTCCCCTTCCTATTTTTAGTTCTTCTGAGGACCGATCTCAGCCAGCATCATGGCTATGCCAGTAGATATGAGATCACTGAGCACAAGTGTTTTGTGCTGATATAAGGGGAACTTGGCCATTCTAACCCATTCTTTAAGTTTGGATTGCACTGCCAGGTCAAAGTAGAAATGCATTTTTACTTTCCAAATTCACATTTTTGGAATTGTTGTTGTCATTTAAGGTTTGGAATAGGTCTCAATCATCTGCAAGGGGTTCCACATTGTGCCAGAGATTTTAATTAGGGATTTGGCTGAATTGTAAACTGAATCCTGAATCACCCTCTTTGGGCTAGTTCTTAAGTTAAAGCAGTCTTCTCTTCTTTGGAGAGAGAGAGAGAGAGAGAGAGAGAGAGAGAGAGAGATTGTTTAGGGTTCATTTATATGAAGACACAGATGGTGAGTGAAGAGGCTGAGGAGGGGTTTAGTGATGTACCAGTCCATGTTCTGATCATAGATCACAGAATTTTTGTTTTAAAATCTATTGTCAGTTCACTCTGTGTGTGTGTATGTGTGTGTGTGTGCACACACACACACACACATAAACACACACATATACACACAGCTTATACACTGTATAAGCTCTTATGTATTATATATATATATAATATTCCTGCCAAGAAAACTCCATGGAGATGGAGTCACGAAGAGTCAGTCATGACTGTAACAACACAACACACATATAATATTTTATATGTACAGCTTATAAACAGAAATTTAGGCGTCATGTTCCCATCAAAGCCTGATAAATATGAAAATACAGTCAATGGGAGGCATAAATCTTGGATGAAGAATTTCACTATGGAATTTAATGTGTGTACTGTACATAAGTGAGAGAGTGTGTGTATCTATACTGTTGAAAACCTATTGTTTGTTTTTTAAAAACTATGGAAGGGTGATTAATATAAATCATGACAGTTAATGATCGTCTTGTGCTTTTCATATTTAGAAGGAGTCTCACAATATATTGTTAGATAGCACAACATCTTACAGACTTTATATGGTATTATCTCATTCATATAAAGATGAGATGTCACTATCATTCCAAGTTTACAGATTTGTTCATTGTCAACCAGTAAGTCCCTGAAGATTTGTATTTGTTTTAAAGATCTGTATGTAATTTTTTCAGCATAGATCCCAGGATGGTTCACAGAAAAGAAAACTCAGAAGTAAAACATGATTATTTAGGACCTATAAAACAATGGACTTAAAAACCACAGGGGAAATAACACAAACGGGCATAAGATCAACCACATAGTTTTAGACTGAAGGGTAATAGGGTATAGGCATCTGTACTCATATAGTGGCCAACCAGATGGCTTCAGGAAACCCACAACTTAGTTTACCATGTTCCAAAAAGAAAACAACTTTGGCAGCAGATAAGCCTCTCTGTGCTGGCTGAATAGCTCAGTGATTTAAGCATCTGACTGCAGAGTCAGAGTTTGAGAGTTTGATTTCTCACTGTCTCACAGGAGAAGAGCCAGCATGTGTAGACTTGGGCAAGTTGCACAGACTAAGGGTTCTTCCCCCAAGAAAGTGTCTCGGGAAGTGTATTTCTTTCCCAATATGGCTCTCTAAGCTGCCTAGATGCCCAAAGCATGTCTGATCTCGCCTGATTTCGGAAGCTAAGCAGGGTCGGCCCTGGTTAGTACTTGGATGGGAGACAACCGGGGAATACCAGGTTCTGTAGGCACCTGGAGGAGGAACTGGCAAACCACTCCAGTATTCCTGCCAAGAAAACTCCATGGACATGGGTTCACAAAGAGTCGGTCACGACTATAATGACACAACACACACAAAGTCCACATACACAATATTCTTTTCTCTCCTATTTTATTTACACAACAGCCCTGTGAGGGAGGTTAGGTCGAAAGACTGGGTGGCGGTGAGATTCCTTCTCCTTAATGTGGGTCACTCTAGGTCTGGAAATCTAACAAAGAGCTGTTGTAAATACATCTTTGGATATTTTGTTGTTTTCCCTCTTCTCTCTGCCCTGAAGAGTGACAAAGGGATTTTGTTTTGAATGGTGTCAGTGCTGGGAATTTGAGAGGCTGGGCACCTGATGAGCTTTTCTTTCTCTCCTTTGTGTCAGTTTGGGAGCAGGTGTGCTCACAGCACTGAGCAACAATGGATGAACAGTCAGTCCAATTATGGTCTGAAGTTAAATGCTTCTATAAGTGGTGGGGAGATGAGAATCCTGTTCACCTGCCTTCCACCAATAATACTGGCATGGGTGAAAATTGAACATTTGTTGTATTTTCTTTCCAGAAATTTTTATTTTTATGTCTTGAACATTAAAAAAAACCAGACAGGTTCTTTTTTGTCTTTTAAATTACAGCCTTATACAAAGAAATGGAGCAACTAAAGATTTCCATACTACTTATCTTCATATTGGAAAAAACTTTCCTATATTTCTGCATGACATTTCTGCTGTTATGGATATAAGAACAAGAAGAACAACTTTGCCAGTCACCTATGCTGCTAATGAAGGCAAAGCGGGACCCATACTTTTCATTTCATTCAACACTCTACTTTCGGAGCAAATCTTACATTAGCTGGCTGAAAGTTGAATTTTATCTTTTTCTCTGTCTTGCACATTTACAACATATGCAAGCAACATGTCAAAAGCAAATTTATTTATTTATTTATTCATCTTATACACCGTCCATCTGGCCATCAGGCCTCTCTGGGCAGCTTACAACAGTACTAAACAAAACGCATATTAAACAGAGCAAACCTATAATATAATACACTAAAATAACAAACAAATAATTACATTCTTACAAGACAACATCAATCATTGTGCATTATAAAATCATACTCAGTACTTCAATTGAACTCCCCCAATCAGCCTGGCCAAAAGACAAGCTGGGATTTGTAGTCCCTCCTAAGAAACTTTTTGCAACATTTGGGGGGGGGGGAGAGTTGCACAACTCCCCCAGCCAGCCCAGCCAGAAGACATGCTGGGATTTGTAGTGCAGGAAGGAAGGAAGGAAGGAAGGAAGGAAGGAAGGAAGGAAGGAAGGGAAGGAAGGAAGGAAGGAAGGAAGGAAGGAAGAAAGAAAGAAAGAAAGAAAGAAAGAAAGAAAGAAAGAAGAAAGAAAGAAAGAAAGAAAGAAAGAAAGAAAGAAAGAAAGAAAGAAAGAAAGAAAGAAAGAAAGAAAGAAAGAAAGAAAGACAATGATAATCCCAGGCCCAGGAACATGGAATTTGTATTTTTTTTTCTGGTTGCACTGGTGATCCAAGACCAGACCAAAGTCAGTCTCCAGCTCCATGTAAAACCACCTGTCGTTCAGGGCCATCAAGTTGGAATCAACAAATGCAGTGTGTGCTACTTAAAGCACTCTGAGCAGTTTTCAATTTAATTATGCAGACTACACATTGGTTATGATGGTTAAAAAGTCAAATTTAGTTCAGGTTTAGAAGTTCTTGACAGTATGTAACAGCAACATATCCAAGAAAGCAAGCTATGAAGCTAAGGTGAATGATTAGCACCTTTTCTCTCCCAAGAAGTCTCCAGTTCTTGCTTGCTGGATAGCTCAGTAAGTTGGAGTACGAGGGGTCCTTGGAAAAGTACTATGCCTCCTAGGAGAAAAGCCAGCCTGTGTAGCTTTGGGTTATGCTACATAGTCCTAGAGTACCTCTGAAGAAGGGAATGGTAACCACCTCTTCACACTTTATATTTAGAAGAAAACCTTGGAAAAGGGTCATTGGGAGTCAAATCTGAGTTAAGGGAGCACAATCATTATTTGTCTCCTAAGCTTTCGATTTAAATGCAAGCTTCCAAATAAACACTGTCATCCTTCTCAATATGCTTTGGATGCAATCTTGGTTTTGATAGCACACCCTTTCTTTAGCCTCCATAGCTTCGAATTATACTCCCCCACCCCTTTTCTCTTTCTTGCTTTATTTCTCATCCACTCCCTCCTTCAGATTTCTAAGTATTTATGGCAGGCAAGTTGGTAACCTTTCGCTTTAGGTTTTTATAGCCAACCCTCTCGCACACCCTCGAGAGTCGCCGTGTGACAGCTCCCGGACAAGCCTTACGATGCTGAAGCGTGAGCGACCAACAATAGATGCCTAAACCTGCAAGGTTTTGCATTGTGGGCGTCGGAAACTTTCCTGCGCTCGACCCTCCCCCCTCCCCAGACCGCCGTTGTGATATTACATTTTTTTAAGATAAGAACTGGGAGGGGGTTGGGGGTTAGGGGAGAGAAACAACAAGGGAGCTGCTCCTTTAAATTCCAGCTGCGCGGCTAAGGAATCGCTCCTCGCGTTTGCCAAGCGCTGGGCTGGGGCGGCTGCTGCTGCTGCCGCCGCCGCTGCCACTTGTGTGAGATTGTCCTTCCACTTCCTGGCTCTGGCAGCAAGGAGAAGATCTGATCACCCCGCTGAGTCCTCTGGGCTAGTGGGAAGGAGGGGAGGCGTCGGCGGCAGGGAGAGGAAAGAGGGGAAGGAAAAAGCAGCGTGTCTCCTCCAGAGAGCGAGAGCGAGAGCGAGAGCGAGCGAGCCTGCCTCACTGCCAGAGCCCTGTTGGGTACCGTTTTGGCTCCGGTTCCTCGGCGGCTCCCTAGGATCCGTTATCCTTCGTGGCGGCGGGAGAGGATGGAGGGGGCTTGTCTCTAATCATCCTGAAGGCGATTTCCATAGTAACCCGCCGAAAGTGGTGCAAATGAGCTAACCGAGGATTTCTCCCAACACGCTTCCAGGATGATATTTGACGACAGGTAAGGCGGCTTGGCTAGTCCTTGGACCGCTTCTGCCTCGGAGGACGGATGAATATTCATACGGCAAGGCTGGCTGCTCTCTTTACCACCACTTGTATGCCTTCAAAGTTCTTTCTCTCCCTGGCGTGTGGGTTTTCTCTCTCTCTCTCTTCAATCTCTTTCTATCCGTTTGGTTTGCCTCTTATTATATAAAATGATGCAATTTCCTGGGGTTGCATCGGCTCTTAACCCCTGATGTATGAATTTATTAGGCAGTGGCGTACGCGGGAGGGAAGGAGGGAACGTTAACCGGGGTTTTTATTTTAGAAATAAAACGCTTCCATTATTGTCTTGCGGGAGAGAGCATCCCCGCAATTTCTGCGCCGGCTCTTGAACGGTCTCTCCCGCCGGCGGCGGCGGCGCGGACTAGCCGCCACTTCAGGGACTTGGCGTGGGGGGGGGGGGGACGGGGGACGGGGACGGGGACGGGTGGCTCCGGCGGCTTTCGTACAGGAGCGGCACCTTTGGCCCAGGGCAACCCTTGGCGGGCGTTGGGGTTGGGGCCGGGTTGCCACTTGCCAGGGGCTTTCGGCCAAGACGAGGATGACGCTTCCTTACCTCCTTTGTTTGTCCCTTCCTACAGGGTCTTTACTCCGCCCCATTTTCCCAGTTTTTCCCCCTTTCTCCCTCTCCGCCCCTTGTTTGTTTGCCGGCTTCTCTCCCCTCCCTTCTTTTTATGTTTCTCTTGTTGCGGGGGTGGCTGGGTGGGTGAGTAGGAGGAGGAGAAAAGCATGGTGTCCTTTGCCTTAGAAAATGATGATGATGATGATGATGATGATGATGATAATGATAATAAAAATAATGACGCCCTGCTTCAACCCTCGGAGAACACCCAAACCAATGCGAACACTCCTATCTTCTCCTATCCAGCTGACAAGCAGCCTTTTTTCTGCACTTTATTGATGTTTTCTCAGGGAGGGTGTTGTAGGCGCAAACGCTCTCTCTCTCTCTGTGTGTGTGTGACTGTCTTGTCTGTCTGTCTGTCCTTGCAAAAGACCCGCCCCTCTCCCCACCCCCACCTTGAAAGATGAGACACTATTGTGGCCACCAGCGTTTTCTTGGGGAGATGGATGATACCTTGATTTCGGCCAAGCAGTCATTTAGAAAGAGAGAAGGGGGGGAGAGTGCACGCTGGACCTGCCTTCTCCCAGTCAGGGTGGGTGTAGGGAGGATGGCAGCGTTTGGGGCGTTGGGCTGGAGAATTAGAAGCAGGAGGCAGCCGGCAGGAGAATCTAACGTGGTTGTATCTGAACTGGGGAGATGCAAGCCGGGGCTGACAATTTGGGTGTGTGGTGGTGGTGGGCAGTGAGGGAGGAAGGAGAGAGTTAGGAGGGGAGGGGGGAGAAAGTGGAAAAAAGCAGCCTGTTGTTAATTGCCTAGGTTACAGTTCCTGCATCCCTGCCTGGGCTCTTCCAAGTCCTAGTGCCCTCCAGTTTTTGGTGTGCATCAGGTACACGATGAGAAGCAGTCTGATTTTGTGGGTGGTGCAGTAGCACCCGGTTCTATTCATGGTTTACTCTCATCAAGGGATTTCAGATAAAGGCAGAATGTGGCCCTCCCTAATATGCTCTTAAATCCAGGTATCCTCTGGCTCTCTTGCACCACCCCCAAATACTGGAATACTGACACTGTCTCCTGTTCAGATAAATCTTAAGGATACAAGCATGACTCCTGCCAGGAGAAAATGGGTAACCTACTCTGAAACTGTAGCTGCCTAGATGCCCTAAGCACATCCGATTTCGCCTGATTTTGGAAGCTAAGCAGGGTCAGCCCTGGTTAGTACTTGGATGGGAGACCACCAGGAAAAACCAGGTGCTGTAGGTGCCTGGAGTAGGAACTGGCAAACCACTCCAGTATTCCTGCCAAGAAAACTCCATGGACATGAGGTCACGAAGAGTCGGTCACGACTGTAACGACACAACACACACAGTCTGAAACTATGGCCGGCGCTAGATATTCAGTCTGGCCTGGGGAGCCAGCTTCCCTTTGCGCACAGGCATCTTAATGGGTAATTTGGACCTTTGTTGCATTCAGAAAAGAAGCAGACACTGAGGACAAGATGAGGAAATCAATTCTTAAATGCTGTTTGCTAATAAGGTTTCTTATCTGAGCTCAAATTAATGAGATATGTACTAGGCATATTTTAGTAGGGCAGCGTGAATGTTGACCTTGTAACCCTGTGCAGTAACATTGACCTTAATCAGATAGCCTTTCAGCCTAGGTAGAAGTGTATAGCACTGTGGCCTAAGACAACGTGTTTCTCTAATACTGGGCTGATATGAAAAAGTATTGCTACTGGAACTCTGAACGCATGTGATACAGAAGGAATCTTCTTTGTAGCAATCACCTAGATTATTGTACTCTTAAGAGGAAATAAAAGGTCTTAATCATAATTAACAACTGTGTGCCATCAAGTAAATTCTGACTTCTGACTCTTCTAGCTAGATTATTCAGAAATGGTTTCACATTCCCGTCTTCTGGGGGCATCCTGGACTGCGCAGCTTGTCCAAGGCCACAGGGTCTACCCGTTCTGGAATGTGCAGTGGGGAAATGAGATCCCAGTCTCTGGTTCTTCAGCCAGATACCTAACCCACTCAGCTCTCCATCCACATAGAGCTAAAGGTATTAGGCATGTACAAGTATTTCCTGATTTAGGACATAAACATCCAGACCTGCATATTTATGAGCTTTACATTTCATAGGCAGTAATGGGGGAATATATGGTGGAAACAGCAGCCTAGTGAAACAACCAAGAATGGTCTATAACATAAATGTTTATATAAGTAGAGCAACATATTGATCCCAAATATGTTTGGAAGCATAGGATAAGGTAAACATACCTAGAACAGAGTAAATTTACTTGGTAAGCTGCTAAGCTTGTGTCAATAACTTTCAATGCTGATACATTACAGTGCACCTTTCTTTCAGCCAACCCATTCCCAAGCCACTTTTTGCAACATCAAATGACCATTAGTGTATTTATTTGACATGAACCAACTTGCCAGGGTCTCAGACATATCACTATCTCATTGCTGGACCTTTTTGAACATGAGATGTCAGGGAATGAACAGAAGGTCTTTTGCACATGAAGCATGTGCATTACCATGGGACTATGGTCTGTTTTCCACTTCTGTCTTAATATGTTCATAATCAAAGGATCGGGATCTTCTACTGTAACCAGATCTAGTCTATATGGAAACAACCATAAATGTGTATGTGTACATGTTGGGCTTATGCATGCTACAGAATTTTTGCAGAAGGGGGCCTTGAGATGCTGAAAAATGAGGCCCCTGTTCTACATAGGATGTTTGATATTTATTTATTTTAGAGTATTTTTCCTTGGAAAAAGATCCAAGGTAGATTACAGTAATGAGGGATAATATACATCACAATTAAGACATGTTCAAGTATTTGAGAACAAGGAATTGAGGGATATCTTATAGCATTAATAAACAATGTACTTGAATGGCATGGGTATCATAAGTGATGAAGTGGTTAATTTGCAAAGTCTCCTGGGGAATTGCTCCTGTCCAGCCCTGGCAAGTACAAGCTTTGCTGCTAGACCAAAAAGATTCAGCTTGTGCAAAGATCAGAGTCAAGCTGGAGAACATTTCTCTACGTGGTATGTGGTCACCAGAAAATAGATCACTTTAAACTGCTCCACAAGCAGTCCAAATCTATTTCCATATGGTGACACCTCAGTTTGCTATGTTAGTTTGTGCCCCCCAGGATACAAATTCCCTGAGTGCTGAACATTGAGAAGGAAGGGGAAGATAATACTCCCTGACTACTGAATAGGGGACCAATTTAAATAACCATCATTTAGGGTTTTGCATTTAGAATTGTATGGGTTCATTCCTGGACCAAGAGCTATACATGCTGGATTGCCCAGTGGTTTAGGTATCTGGTTCAGAGCCAGAGGTTGGGAGTTTGATTCTGCAACGTGTTCCTTGGGCAGGGGCTTTAAGACCCATGAGATCTCTCCCAGCTCTGTGGTTCTAAATCTTTGTTATTAGCAACTATCACCAATTTGGAGTAAAAGAGAGGAGGTAGTACTGAATCTGAGGAATTCCTTGGAATGGCTTAACTTAAACAGTAAGCATCAATATCTGATTGATTAGGAAAGATACTTAGTGGCTAGGACTGGTGTACTCATAACTATTGAAGCACCTTTCAGTTGTGCTTGTTTTTCTGGTATTCCTCTGAGTAGGCTTTGGCTTTCTTTTGGACAGAGTGGAGCATTTAACAGGTTTATTACACTGATCAATGCATTCTGCTTCTACATTCTGTTTGAAATTATGAACACCATTATTCCTCTACCTAAACCTTAAATTCTTCTGTCATAAATGATGACATGTTTGGTTGAGGTGCTTTGACCCTCCTGGGAGGGGAACATGTGGGAAGTCATGGTAAGCTGGCTTAGGCTGGCTGTGCACTTGAATGGGCTGATCATGGTGCAGTATTCTGAAAGCTGTCTTCCTTGTGCCATTCTCTCTCCTAGGAGAGAAAAGATTGTATGTCTTAGCCCAGGGCTAGTAATAACTTACAATGCTTCACATAAAATCACTGCTTGTGGCACTTGAAAAAGGCGTATCTATCTAGCCTTGCTCTTGGTTTCAGCCATTGCCCTGATGGTAACAGCAACTCTTCCTCCCCATCGCTCCCTAGTCTCCCAGGGTAAATTTTCTATTGAGTTAAAAATGATAGGTTCAATTAGGTTTCCAGGGCTTGTTGACTTATTTTAAGCTAATACACAATGCATGAGAAACCACACATTGTAATGGACAGGGTGTTGGACTAGGGCTTGTTGTTGTTAGTCTGTGGAACTCCCTGCCACAAGAGGTGGTGATGGCATTTACCCTGGATGCCTTCAAAAGAGGGTTGGACAGATTCCTGGAGGAGAAGTCCATCATGGGTTACAAACAATGATGGAGATGTGTAATCTCCAGGCGTACAACCAGGGTACGTCAAGGGCCAGATGCAGGGGAGTGGTTGCAGGAGACAGATATCTAGTCTCATGTGCTCCCATAGGCCTTTGGTGGGGCCACTGTGAGATACAGGAAGCTGGACTAGATGGGCCTTTGGCCTGATCCAGAATGGCTCTTCTCTTCTTATGTTCTTATGGCTGAAAAGAGGTGGCTTCAAATCTGCTTGGCTGCAGAAACTAATTGGGTATGTGTGGCTGTGATAAACCAATTACTGAATATCTCTCATGCCTCAGAAACCCTATCAAGGTTGCAGTGAGTTGGAAGTGGCCACACCAAGGATACACGGTCAAGAGTCCACTGAGAGAACCGGCCCTTCTTGAGAAGGACAAACTCCCCATTCAAAAGTTTCATTTGCCTCTGGTCCTCAAACACTCCACTGTTGAAAAGCCTCCAGTCTTGCCTGTGTGGAGACAGGACGAAAAGCATGAAAACAGAATTTACCCACTTGCTCAGTGAAAGAGACTTAAGAGTGCAAAGGGTAGCTTTTATATGCTTATAAGCTTTACAATGTTTACTGAATCATATTTTCAATGCAATAAGCAGTTATAATTCTAAACACATTGGACTATCTGTATTCAGCTCCTGGCCATTGTATTAACTTCTCTCTTACTACTATTTCATGATTACGGTAAATCAATGGATTGTCATATTGTTAGAAACTACCCACTAATCACAACCTGTACAAAATTCTTGTTAGAGGCCTGATAGTACATCCCAATGCAGTGTTTACTTACCTATTCAGGGTTGAGTCTCATGGTGAGGAAGGTGTGTCACCAGGTGTTGTTAGATGACAAATCCTATTGCTCTTCACATTTAGTTTTGCTGGCTTGAACTGGTGGAAGTTGCAATCCAGTCACATCTCTGCTGGCCCCTCCTCTTCCTCACTTTTCTCTTATTCCTAATGGCTCTTAATCCTGGGGGGGGGGATTAATGAAAGATGGAGAAAGGATTTTTTAAAAATAAAAACAATACACAGTGTTTACACAGTGTAGTGCCCTTAGTACTGAAACTGGTGGTGGTGGTGGGTGCTCCATAATAGATTTCTGAAAGCCCATCATCATGCCCAGACATTTTTTTCCATCACTCCTCCTATTTGTAGCCCTGCCATTAGATTGCCGCCATTGCCCTAATTGTAGGAGGAGCCTACGATTCTGTTTAAATGGGTAAATTCTCTAATTAGAATGATATTAAGATAATCAGTGGTTCATTACTGGATACTCTGAAGAATTTTTATACTTTCATGATGAAATTGATAATATTTAGTCTCCGTCAGGGGCCAGACAAATGCACAGTTATTTCATTAAAAATTATTTCCTGCCAGATATCCTCACGCTGAAGCTATCGTTCAAAGCATACAAAAGAATGAATAGCCATGCTGTGAATGAGAATCGTTTAGTTTAAAATAGAAGCAATGGACTTCTAGCATGTAAAATTTGCAGGCAATGAATTTTGCTTATCGGTAAATCAGTAGGCACAAGTCTTGTTAATTGTAAACAGTGGCAAATTGTTTATTGCTAGGCTCGAGGTAAAAGAATCCTCCCGATCCTCCTACATAAATCTAGAAAATTAGTATGTAGGACTTAGAAAGCCTGGCTTCAAATCCCCACTGGGTCATGCAGTGGACCCATGAAACCTGGGTCGGTCACTTTCTGTCTTTCAGACCTATCTCATGTGAGAATATAATGAAGAGGAGCTTGAGGAGGTATGCTTCCATGGGTTTTGGTGGGTTTTGTTTGTTTTTTGATGGAAAGTTAGGCTATAAACAGAATGTAAGAATTTACAATACTTAGGAAATCCCTTTATGCAGTTGATAAAGTGAACTCTGTTCCTTTAGTTCATGGCAGGATATATTTGTCAGGTTTTTTTTTGATGCAGGAGATCAACATGGGCACCCAGTTTAAATATATATTTTAATCCCATTCTTTCTTTGAAGTAGACTTTTGCACTACATCATCATTGCCATCACCATCACCACCACCATCATCCAAAAATACTCAACAAATCAATCAAAATTATAAAAACACTGACTATATTATATATAACTTATATGCATTTTAACTTAAAGCCTAAGTATCTGTTAACATGTCAACAAATTATGTATGCTATTCCCAATACAGTTTTATTGTTTTACATGGCTTGATAATGTTATTTCTGAGATGTGCAGCTGCTTATGATACTGTGTGAAATTCCTTGATATTGTTCCCAAAGCCCTAATGACAATGGGCCAAACTGAAGTGTTTCATCCACAAGAGAGATATTTCAATTGTCAGATCTCTGTATTTTGTTACTTTTTCCAGTTCTTTATCTTCAGCTCTGGCATCCTCTGGAATTGCAATATCAGTTATCCAGACATTTCGTCATTCTATTGCTACTATATCTGATGCATTACATTTAAGGTATCTATCAGTTTGGATCCCCAAATCCCACAAGATTGTGACGTTGTCATTTTCTCACACCTTTTCTACCTGATGTTCCCATGGGTTTTGGGAGGCTGGCAAGTTATATTTTTTGTATCATGAGCAGTGCAGTGATTTTGCCACTCTATCATGTCTAATTCTGTAATGTATTTGTGCAGTCCTTTGACATTGTGCATAGATGAGATGTGACACAGTTTCTTTTTTTTTTGGCAGAGTTGACATTTGCTGCTAGCACTGATTCTGTGAATCTAAGCTTTCATAACATTGGTTTGGAGTGCTTGTTCTTGTGCAGCAAAATTGTTGTTGTTGTTTTTGTTGTTGCAATCTTCCTATCAGTATCATTTTCACTTTGTAGTGTCTCTAAAGATAGCTCTTGACAAAGGTGTTTTAAATCAAACAAGAAATTTGGATGGCTTTTTCTTCAAAAAAAAAAGTAGACTTTGGGCCTTTTCACACGACCCCTAAGATTCGCTGGCCACTTAAATTCGGACCAGAGATCTTAGGGGTTCGTTGCTCTTCCTTCCTCCCCACCACTCCACACCTGTCTGCTGAGGGGAGGGAGGAAGAAAGTGTGTGTGGGGGAATGCAGACTCACCTCGGAGAAGCTGCCGGAGCTGATTCCTTCTCTTTGTTTGCTTTTTTTCCCTCCCGCCCCTTCCCTTAAAGGGGCGGGAGGCAAAAACAACAACAACAATAGAAGCCAGGAGAGCCCCGCACTGACCAGATTAAATCCGGACCTGGCGATTTTCACCCTCCTCGAGCAGGTACCAGAAAAGTGCACTGGGACACGCTTAGGTGGGCGTGGTCGCACTTAATTGTCTGCAAACTCCGGAGCTGGTGGGGAAACATTTTTAAGCTCCGGAGCTTGCAGCCATTTGCAGCGGAGCTTAGGGGTCATGTATAAACGCCTTTTCACTGTGCTGTTACCAACTGCTGCTGGGGGGAAAAGGAGAACCATTCAAAGTAACCAAAGTTCTCCATTCTACCTCCATTTTCACTTCCCTTTGTCTCTTTTACTTCTAGTGTGCCATAACATTTCTTCTGATAATATTTTTCTACAGCTCTAGAAAATTCCACTCTCTAACCACTTATACTGTGGTGGATTCTCCAGTGTGCCATTATTGCTGTTGACCACTACAATGGAACTAAGTATATAAGGCACCTGTTGTCCATTTCATGAGATCAATTGCATCTTTTAGCCGTCTTTGAAAGTATAGAATGTTGTGTTTGGAGACTGTAAGCATTTTTCCCTGAGCTGGTAGAGAACATTTACATTTAAGTTGCCACACTTGTCCTTTTAAGTCAGTCTCCAAGGCAAAGTTGTGGTTCCTGTATTACTGCAATTTAAAGTTAATGATGCCAAGCTTCCTGTGGAAATGATGAAAAATATTGTGACATAGTACAGTAGATAATTTCCAGCCCTGAAGTTTTTTCTTTCTTTCAAAAAAGCTCTGGATTGGAATTTAAGAAGGATGCCTCAGGTTTATCTTCAGAACAGAAACAACTTACCAGAAACGCATAATCAGGTAGATTTTAATGTTCCAGCTAGAGATGGGCACGACTTAGCGGTATTCCCGTTTCCGTTTCCGTTACTCGTATCCGTTACTCTACGGAAACGGTAACGGGAATTACTCCACCAGAATTCGAGCTCGAACCGACGAATGAACAATTTGGTCTGATTTGTCGTGCTCGTTACTTGCATCGCAGCGATCGCGCAATGCCAAGCGGCACAGAAAAAAAGTTTTTAAAAGTAAAAAAAAAAACCTATTCCCGGCCCTAAAAGTAGGCGAAAACTGTCTGAGGGCACCTACCAGGCCAGAAGGGTGTTTTATTTGGGGGGGGGTTTCCCCACCCCCTCTCCTTGGCTATTGCTACTGCTGCGCTGCTGGTACCAGGCTGGGAGGGCGCATCCATTTGCCATGCAGTGCGGGGGATCCAAAATGGCGACCGCAATATTTTTTTTGAAATCGTTGCCCAAAACACCACCAAAGCACCACAGAAACATGCGAAAATTAGCTATTTTACATGCTTGAATTTTTACAGTAGCAGCAGTGGGTTTTTCTTGCAAAAAAACTCTCCGTTGATTTTATTTTATTTTATTTTATTTTATTTTATTTTATTTTTTTACACCTGCGCATTCGCAATGATGGGCTCGCCCATGGGAGTGGACCATGCAAAGTTTTGGAGCCATTCCACCAATCGCATGGCCAGGTTTTGCTGACTGTACCAGGCTGGGAGGGCGCATCCATTTGCCATGCAGTGCGGGGGATCCAAAATGGCGACCGCAATATTTTTTTTGAAATCGTTGCCCAAAACCCCACCAAAGCACCACAGAAACATGCGAAAATTAGCTATTTTAAACGCTTGAATTTTTACAGTAGCAGCAGTGGGTTTTTCTTGCAAAAAAAAGAGTCTCCGTTGATTTTATTTTATTTTATTTTATTTTATTTTATTTTTTTACACCTGCACATTTGCAATGATGGGCTCGCCCATGGGAGTAGACCATGCAAATTTTCCACCAATTGCATGGCCACTTGGCCAGGTTGACCACAGAGACTTCTGGGATGTGCCAATCGGGCATAAACAGCCCACTAATCGTAGCCCAAACCCGAACCCTAAGCCTAACCCATACGCCAGTACACTGTCCTTCTAAGTGGGTCAGAGAGGCACCCAGAGGTGCACCCCAATACTCACCCTAACCTCACCCGTAACTAGCCTAACCCTAGCCCTTGCGCTAACCCGTCTTAACCCTAAGCCAGATCTACTTGCATTGCACTACATGCAAGTACGTGAGACACAGCGGGTGCAAAGAGTCTGCCAGTCCGTCACTTGTGGCTCTGGCTGACTCCTGCAGCTCCCTCCAGGAGCCCGCTACCCCCAAACCAGTACTAACGACAACAAAAAAATGAAAAAACGAACCGACTAATTTTTGCGAAATTTCGCGAAAAACGGAAACGAGCCGAAACGGACTGCCTCCGACACACGACAACTCGAAAACGTCATTTTCCCTAGTCGTGCCCATCTCTAGTTCCAGCAGTAACTGCATTATATTTATAACTTATTGAGAAAGATATCATGAATGAACATTCTATTTTTTTTATTTCATTGTTGCTAAGCTTCTGTAAAAAACTTGACATTACTCTGAGCAAAAGGCTTGTGCTCCCACTTCCTTTCATGTAACTGTGGGTGAAAAACCGCCATGTGGTGTTCGAAGGACATTTCGAAAACACAGTAAATAGGCTTATATTTATTTCCTATGATATAGCACAATGGTTCTCAACCTGTGGGTCTCCAGGTGTTCCCGAACTGCAACTCCCAGAAATCCCTTCCAGCACAGCGGGTGGTGGAGGCTTCTGGGAGTTGCAGTCTAAGAACATCTGGGGACCCACAGGTTGAGAGCCACTGGTATAACAGAATGCAACATTATTGCAACCATTGTTTTTACTTTCATGCTAATTCTTGTTAGTAAATCCTTGTGAGGTCCCGTAGCTAAAATGTGTGGACTATTTAGCCATGATAAGTCACACTACCCAGGATGCACCACAAAGGGCGCTTTTACACGACCCCTAAAATCTGAGGCAAAGGGCTCCCAGATCCGGAGCTTAAAAATGTTTCCTCACCAGCTCCGGATTTTAAATTTTTTTTAAGTATGACCACGCCCACCTAAGTGCGTCCCAGCACACTTTTCAAGTACCTGGCCTCCAGGAGGTAAAAAATCTTCCAATGCGGATTGTAAAGCTGTGAATGCAAGGCTCCCTCGCCTTCTGTTTGTTTTATTGTCCCCACCACCCCTTTAAGAGACAGGAATCACTATGGGGCGGCTCAGGGCAGCTTCGACTGGCAGACGGAGGTGAGCCTGCATTTTTTTCCTCCCTCCCCTCACGCAGACAGGAACAATAGATTGTGGAGGGGTGGGAACACAGGAAGAGCGACAAACCCCCACGATCTCTGGTCCGAATTTAAGTTGCAGGCAGATTTTAGAGGTCGTGTAAAAGCACCCAAAGATGCTATTCCATATTATATCCCCCAAAATCCCTACCTGTAGTAATGAACTCCAGTATCTTAGAGCTGCCAGATAAAACTTACCAATCCAGATGTACTGTATTTAATGTGCAGATACATATATGCTGATTTGTGGAGACTATGCATAGTGGGAACTATATGGCATAACACAGATGTCCCCAAACTTCCTAATGCCGTGACCCTTTAATATAGTTCCTCATGTTGTGGTGACCCCTTGCCCTGCTTGGAAGAGGCCACAAGCCCCCTTTGGCAGGCCAGTGCCACAGGTGCCATAGAGAACTTCCCTCTACAGGCACCCTCAGCCAATCGCAGCCTCTGGTGCCATTGACTGACATCCCCTCCAACCTATCAAGCTGTAACTCACTCTTTCCCCCCTTCCTCCCCCTCCTCCGCCAGACCCAAGCCGTTTGTACCTTTTTCTTCACTGTCTCAAGGTGACCCCTGTTGAATGGATGTTCGACCCCCAAAGGGGTCAGAACCCCCAGGTTGGGAACCAATGGCATAACAGATAAGGGAAAAACAAAACAAACCCAAACAACTATGGGCGTTTATACATTACCCCTAAACTCCGGGGCAAATGGCTCCCAGCTCCGGAGATTAAAAATGTTTACCCACCAGCTCCGGAGTTAACAGGAAATTAAGTGCGACCCCGCCCACTTTAGCGCGTCCCAGCGCAGCTTTCAGGTACCTGCTTTTTGGATGTGAAAAATATTTGATCCGGTGTAAGGATAGTGAGTGCGGGGCTCTCCTGGCTTCTGTTTGTTGTTTTTCTGCCCCCCGCCCCTTTAAGAGATCTGAATGCTGCCGGGAACAGAACGGAGGTAAGTGGGCATTCTTTTCTTTCTTTTTTCTCCCTCCCTCACGCAGCCAGCAACCAGGAAGTGCGGAGGGGGTGGGGACAGAGGAAGAGCGACGAACCCCTAAGATCTCTGGTCCGAATTTAAGTGGCCAGCGGATCTTAGGGGTCATGTAAAAAGGCCCAAAATTTTTAGTTTTCACAACAATAGCTTGCAAACCATGATTTCCTTACCCGAAAATTCAGTTCATCTTTTCTTTCATTTTTATTTGGAAATGGAAAACTTGTATCATGTGCAGCCTGCATATTTACACAGAAATATCTTCAGTAGGGACACTTACTTCTGTACCAAACACACTGCTGCGCCAACCATTCCACTCCAGTAGCAGGGAGCAAATGATAACATAATGTGAAACAATGTTGCAAAGTTGTTTTGTTTCAAATGAGCAACCAAAACAAAGTAGATAAAGCAAGAAGGATGCTGAGCAGCTGCTTTCAATTGGCAACTAGAACTGGAACCTAGTGCAATTCAATCTTAACATCTACATGGAACCGCTGGGAGAGGTCATCAGGAGGTTTGGGCTGAGGAGTCAGCAATATGCTGATGATACTCAGCTCTACCTCTCGTTCTCCACCAATCCAGGTGAGGCAGTTTCTGTTCTGAACTTGTGTCTGGACCAGATAATGGACTGGATGAGGGTTAATAAATTGAAACTCAATCCAGACAAGACGGAAGTGCTGTTAGTGGGTGCTACGTCTGACAGGCTAGAGGGCCATTTCCCTGTCCTGGATGGGGTTGCACTCCCCCTAAGGGACAGGGTCCGTAGCTTGGGGGTGCTCTTGGACCCTGGTCTAACTCTGGAAGCCCAGGTGGACTCGGTGGCCAGGGGTGCCTTTCTCCAGCTGCGGAATATATACCAGCTGCGCCCCTACCTAGATGAACGGAGCCTTATGACAGTTACGCATGCACTCGTAACATCCCGTATTGATTACTGTAATGCGCTTTACGTGGGGCTGCCTTTGAAGACGGTTCGGCGATTGCAGCTGGTTCAGAATCGTGCTGCACCGCTGGTGAGTGGTAGGGCCACCAAGGAACACATCACGCCGATTCTGTATAACCTTCACTGGTTACCAGTTGCTGCCCGAGCCCAATTCAAAGTGCTTGTTTTGACATATAAAGCCCTAAACGGCTTAGGACCTAGATACCTGAAGGACCGCCTCCTTCCATATGAACCTACCCGGCAACTAAGATCTAGTCAGAGAGCCCTCCTGAAAGAGCCATCCCTTAAGGAGGTGAAGGGGATGGCTTGCAGGAATAGGGCTTTTTCAGCAACTGCCCCCAGACTTTGGAATGCCCTCCCAAATGAGACTCGCCTGGCACCGACGTTGATATCATTTTGGCGCCAGGTAAAAACCTTCCTATTCCAAAAGTTTTTTAACTAATGATTGTGGAACCTGATGGCAATTTTTAGTGGTGTGCTTTTAATGTACTGTATTTATTGTACTTACTGGTTTTTATTGTTCTAATTTTATTGTATTTTGATGTTTTAATTGTTTTGATTGTGAGCCGCCCAGAGACCTTTGGGTAGTGGGCGGCATACAAGCTATATAAATAAATAAATAAATAAATAAATAAATCTCATGAATTTGATTGGAAGGACATATGCCAGTACTTGATGGAACATAATAACCCAATATTGTGTGTAGGACTAAATCCTATTACTTTTTGGAAAGTAATCAGAAGACTGGAGGTCATAATTTTGTACATTCAAGACTTGCTTTGCTAAAAATAGGAGAGAGATTATTCACAACAAGAGTAAAAAAGAGTGAGAGCCATAAGGAGATGTGAGATCAGAGATCATCAAATGATTTCTCCAGTAGCAAACAATACAGAAACATACTGCAAACATTATTTCCCTGAGAATCCAGTGTTTTAGCACTAATGCCTACTGATTTTGTATGCTGAGATAGTCATTGAAAATGTGCCTGTGTATTATCTGGCAACCATTTTGTACATGGTGAGATTCCTAGCAACTGAATAATTTGCATAAACTTTCAACTATCTCCCACCTTCTGTTGTTCCTTTGCCCCTCTATTTCTTTAGAAGGTGGTAGGAAATACTTTTTAAAAATTCCATTCATATGCAGGGCCAAATGCCTGGCCATTGTGTTAAAGATTAAATGGGGATTAGTCATGTAGCTGGCAGTGTACCACTGCCATTGCCCAATTCCTCTGAGCAACTCTGGCTCATCGACTGCATTAGTAACTGCAGTGCACAGTGTTGATTCATACTGACATTGAATTACCATCATTTTGGGGGTGGGGGTGAGGAAGAGAAGGAGGGAGGAATAACTCATCAATTTATCTGTCTGTCCAGTGTGGAGTATAATAATTTTCACAGTCTTCATCAGCCCAGCTGTATTCTTGTTGTTGTCCGCTGGCACCTGGCTATTCTTGACAGTTTCTTGAGGAACATGATGCCAAAATCAACACAAAATGTTGGATAAAACAATCAACACAATGGGACACCTTTACTTTAAGGCACAGTTGAACCATTTGAAGCTACTATGGAGTTGTGGAGGAGATATGTGAAAGATCGTACAACACAGAGGAGAGTGAAGAAAGAAACCCTCCTCTCTTATAATCTAAGTTTTTGGAGTAACTCATTGAAATTGCCTTTAGGATGGAGGAAACTGAAAGCAAATACTTTTTTTTTTGCACAAGTGATAACTACAAAATATGGGTGTTTTTTTAAAACTAGGCATGTCCAAACTTTGGCCCTCCATATGTTTTGGACCACAATTCCCACAGTCCTTTGTCATTGGCAATCTAAGCTTAGAATTCTGGGAGTTGTGGGCCAAAACATCAGGAGGGCCAAAGTCTGGACATGCCTGTTTTAAACCATAAAATGCAATGGCTGCTGGTCCATTACTGGAAGTCCCTATATGGTTTAGGTCCATTAGGCTTAATGGACTTGATCTTCCCATATAACCCTTCTTGAGTCTTAAAAATCATCCGGAGATGCTCTCTTCTTGCCCTTTTCAGTGGGCTAGAGAATGTGCTTCATTGTGAGGTTAGGTTTACCCTTTCTTTCTGTCTTGTCAGTGATAGTGTCTTCAGATAGGCTTTTAATATCTAATTTTAACATCGTTATATGCCCCACACTTGATGTTTTATATAATTTTAATGGCCTTTTAATGTTTTTCTTACTTTTAAAAATTGTTTTTAGATGCATGTTTTAATGTTTAATAGCTTTTCAATGGTTGCAATATTTCTTAATTCTTGTTTGCTTTAATGATATCATGAGTTGCTATGATAGGCAGAAAAGGCAACAAATACATATGATGGACAGCTGGATGACTTTGGAGTTAGACAAATAATGGATATTAGCTATGAGAGAAAGTGGTTCTTTATAAACAGCAAATGGTGACTTTTCAGAGGCAGAATAGCTCTGCATACTACATAAAAAGGGCCGTGCTCTCGAGAATATGGAATGGCTTGAATGCCCATGCTTTTAAACATCTTGGTGTTGTTTTATTGGTGGCTAATGTGGAGAGCAGTTCTGTGCTTTTTCTTTATCAGCAAACCAGAAAAAATAAAAAAATCACAAATTATGTTCAGGTCTCTCTAGTGGCCAAGGCTGATATTGCACTTTAGAATTAGAGATGGGCACGAATAGAAAAAAATGGAATTTCGTTTGTCATTTGTCGTTTGGAGGGCCCGTTTCGGTTCATTTCTGTTTTTCATGAATTTTTTGCAAAAAATTCATTTTCGTTTTCGTTTGTTTCGTTACCGTTTCATTACCATTTATTTCATTTTTTTCTGATTTTTTTTAGCATTTAAAGCAGTTCACTGTATAGCAGTAATGGAAACGAAACGGACGACAAAATTTCTGGTGTTTCTGTTTGTTTCGTTTCATTTTTGAGACAAAATTCGTTTGTCATTTCGTTACGTAACGAAACAAAAAAACGAAAACGGAAATGAAAAATTGTTCGTTTTTTGCCTATCACTATTTAGAATTATTCTAAAAAAGCAAAAGATGCAGCTAAGCTTGAGTTGATACGGTTTGATTTGTAGGCATTTATTTTTACACCTGTTCTGAGTTCAGGTGATCGCACAGATTGTTCCTGTGCCAGTGTCCACACAGGCCTTTCAATCTGATGTGATTTGATATGCACCCACAGCTTCTCTTCTTTTGATACTGCCCACTGGGTGATCCCCTGCTCTCCTTTCTTCTATATGTTCTTTGTTTGTGCAGGGGTGATCTAGTGCTAACTTAAAGTAATGACTGAATACTAAACTCAGCTGTTGATGTTTTTAAAAACATTTTTCAGGGCCACTAGAGGATGCGTTCTTCATCTTCCCAACCATCACACTTAACTTAGGTGTTAAATTAA
Source organism: Phrynocephalus guinanensis (assembly GCA_037367245.1). NCBI lineage: Eukaryota > Metazoa > Chordata > Lepidosauria > Squamata > Agamidae > Phrynocephalus > Phrynocephalus guinanensis. Next base: position 55,807,118 of record CM074740.1, read on the forward strand.
CTTAGGTCTTAAATTAACACATATTCCATTCTTGATGGAATAAAATATCTGACCACATGGGGAAAAATCAGGCATAAAATTGTTCTAGCTAGAACAGTAGAAGCACCGAGTGACAAGGGAAAACATTTTGAAAGAGCAGCAGAAAGGGCCAGATGGATTCTCACATGCCTTTGCATCATGTGGTCAGTAAAACAAACAAACAAAAGACACTTAAAATGGAACTGTTGCAATTCCAGAGCAAATCCCAAAGTATTTGTCAATATAGTTGCATCCTGAGAAAACCAATATGTCCCTTGTCACTTATGAATAGTGACACTATGGCAGAAACATAGAAAATGTCCTTCAAAAAATTTCCAAAATTTCCTTTCAATACCCTTTAAAAACAGCTTGCAAATATTACTTGTTACAACCCAAAGTTAACTTTATAACTTCTAGATTCCTTTTGAAATATGATTTAATTGCACATTCATTATCTAAAATATAACTATAGTTACTTCTAAGCTCCATCTCCTGCATTCATGCTCACCTTTTAGAGCAGTGGTTCTTGACTTTCCTAATGCCGCCACCCTTTAATACAGTTCCTCATGTTGTGATGACCCCTTCTCCTGGTTGGAAGAGGCCGCAAGAGGCCACTGCTGCAGGTGCCATAGAGAACTTCCCTCTACAGGCACCCTCAACCAATCACAGCCTCCGGTTTCATTGAGCGACATCCCCTCCAAACTATCAAGCTGTAACTGACTCTTCCCCACTCTTCCTCCCCCTCCTCCAGACCCAAGCCATTTGTGCCTTTTTCTTCACTGGCTCATGGCAACCCCTGTGAAATGGTCATTTGACCCCACAAAGGGGTCCCAACCACTGTTTTAGAGGGTCGACTCATCCAGTTGACACAGTAACAATCTGATTAATTCTTTCATTTTAACTGTGTTTTATATTGAATGTCTCCTGCCAATTCTTATTTTACTTCTCCCTGACCTTTAAAAGACATACAACAAAGACTGAGATACAGATAATCATGAGATTACTTTAGCTGTTTCACAAATAATGCCGTGCCCATGTTTTCCATGTGTATTGCTTGAAAGTTGTCAAACCCATTATTACTGTCAGCATTGTTTTGCCAGAGTTGCTCTTGTTCAGCAGAAAAGTCAAGATTAAGTCAGTTTTGATTAAGATCATATAATTTGATTTTTAAAAGGTGTACTGTATTATGTTAGGAACAAGACATCCATTGCCTTCCCATTTATATCCATTTATATAAATCAATCTCTTGTTAACTGTGTTATTTTAGGGCAGTCTTTACATAATACCACTCTTGAATGTGGTTCAGTAAAGTACAGTTGTTCATACATAGTTGCAAATAATCTTTTAATGTTCATTTTAGTGGAAAATATCAGCTTCTGAGGCAATCACCGAAAACTTAATCAGTCATACATACTGTACTATGAATAGGAAACAAAGTACATTTTAATTTTTTAAATGCCTGACAACATTATTTATTCCTTTACCTTAAAAATGCCTGCCAGTTTTATTATTTTGATACAGACAATAGCCTTCAGAGCTAGTTTCCATTTATACAAGTGTCACTGAACAATATTTTCCTGAAGCTTGATGGACACAGCCTGCCTGCTAAAAATCAATGGTTTGTCAATTTGAAGTTAATAGGAATTACATATGACCTTGCTGTTGCCTTTGGAGAAATCTTTGACCTCTAAAATCTTTGAGCGCCTGGTTCGCTGGCACGATATACCTAATCAGTTCACCAGACCCAATCTCCCTTGCAAGCTTTATCCTTGACTACTGCAGAGCCCAAAGATGATACAACTAAAAAGTTTATTTTTGTGGATCTTTTTTCATGTCACTGAGGCAGACTTTTTAAAGAGACTATTAGAGACTTTCATAACAAAAAAAGAATTTCACTAGTATTTGTGCATGATAATGCCTCACTGAAATTAATTGAAATTAATATTTGTATGATTGGTTTAGAAATTGAAGCCTGTAAGCCAAATCAAGATTTCAGTGACATCGTCTTACAGTGTCTTATAACATCATTGTTATTAAGACGGGTATTTCTGGACAAAATCCTTTTTTGGTATAATAGTGTAACCTTGAGAAATTAATCAAGGTTAACAATAGCAAACAATGGTTAATTACCTAAGCCAGTTTAAATAAAAATCTTGATTAGTATTACTATAGCTATAATTGAATTGTGGCTACAGCCTGACTCATGACTACTTGTCTGCCTATTGTGAAAGTTACACTCAAGTTAGTTTTTTTTAAAGTTACCACATTGAGCTGAAGGCAATGGTTTTGTTTTCATTTTGCCTGTTATTTTTTAAATGGGGTCTTTCCAAAAAGGGCTTTACATCTTATTCATCTAATCCAGAATGGTCATTTTTCATTACTTGCTGGAATTTATTGTTTGATTAAAAACAACAGCCCTATGTATTTTATCTGATGAACTAAAAGACTAAGGTAAAGGTAAAGGTTTGCCCCAACTCGCACATGCGTGCTAGTCGTGTCCGACTCTAGGAGTGGTGCTCATCTCCGTATTCAAGCCGAAGAGCCAGTGTTGTGCAAGTCGACGGCCACATGGCCAGCATGGCTGCACTGTTTTACCTTCTTGCTTTGTATTGCGGTACTTATTTATCTACTTGCATTTACATGCTTTTGAACTGCTTAGTGGCACCCAGGATTCGAACTGCTGAGCTGCTGACTTGGTAGCTGACAGTTTTCAGTACTCTAGCCCGCTGAGCCACCATGCTCCCCACTGGAGGTAGGACCTAAAAGGAGACTATTAAGGAGGGATCTTTTCAACATAGTAAAAGAAAGCTTAGCTGCGCTAAGAATTGCTCTCCTTGCATGATGACTGTAGTTGTTCAACACATGTTGTCTTTCCATTAGTCAACCTCAGCCTTAACCATGTTCTTTGAATGAGCCCTTTTTTCTGTGTTCCCACGTTGCTGCTCCTTTGTGACATAGAGAGTGCAGCCGGCAAAGGACAGGCAGCAATTGCTGCAGTGATCGCCTGCCTCTTGTTTTGTTATGGCATTGCTCCTTCAGCCATTTTACAATCGCAAAGAGGATCTCACCAAAAGGTCTATATGACTGGTAGTGTTTATTTTGGCTGTCAGTGAGTTTCTTAACAATAACTTAAAAATAACTATTTTGTTTGTACAGAGATGCTGATATTTATGCAAGATAACGCCTGGCTGAAATTAATATTTCTGTCATTGATAGAAGCCCTAGAATTGCTCTGTCCTTCCCAATAAGATTGTTTGGCAAAGACTTCTGTTATCGTGGGCCAGCTGAGGTCTTTCACAAGTCTGCTGTGTTTCAGTGATGTTGGCCAGCCACAATAGAGCACTTCATGTGCTACCTGGAGATAAGCATGCATAATTGTCCAAAGCAAACATACAGGGCCTCAGATGAATCCGGCATGCTCTTGTGGTTGCCGGGATCACAGCCTGTTCAATATGCATATTCTTTTGTAGACCACCAAATACATCCAGGTGACAACAGTCCCCTTCCTCAGCTATTGTCACAATTTATTTGGACTGTGGCCATTGTTTGATAGGTGCCTTTAATGAATTAATTCTTCCTCTTTATTGACAAAAAGTAACAGCAGACAAATATAGAGAATAGGATTTTATTTTCACTAACTTCATGGGTCTCCTTGACACATTTATTTTAAAAAGTTTGTTTTTCTGACATGGTAATACAGAGGAAAAACATATTTTCTTTAACCTGAACCAAGTAGTAGAAGGAAGCTGGTTATGAGTATTGTATAAAAATGTTCCTTGATTTTTCCTTCCCACCTCTTGACTGACTGAATTAATCCAGTCTGGAAGTTTGAAGTGGTAAGCCTGAAGGAGAACATTGGAATTTCTTGTGTTTCCAACAGCAAACAGCAAATCAAAATTTACTGGAAACCTAGTTATTGTTTTTTCAAAAGTGTTTTTCACTTCCATGAAATAACTGCTATTGCAACATGACCCAAACTATCAAATCTCTCTTTGCAGGAGTTGAAGCGGGTGCTTCTGTCCCTTGTGTGAAAATCTAGAGCTGGGCTACTCAAATTATCTGATGTGTCAGGTTGGCAGTTTACATTGCCCAGTGTGCCAAAAACCTGTGTAAGGTTGCCAACTGGGTTACAGGGAACAAACTGAAGTGAAAATATTAAATCAAGCTGTTATATAAAGTTAAGAGGAAGGTGCAAAAGAGTCTTACAAATATGGGCTTAATAAGCACATTAAGGCTAAAACATTGAAGTGTTTCATTGTTTTTAAAAACATCTAACCTTTATTAATGTGAAAGGCAAGATTGCTTCATATTTGGCTGCCTCTTGTTTGGTAGCTTATTAATGCATGACTTGATTGAGGTAGTTCCATGTACAGTTAATAACAGGTGTATTGTGAATTTCATAATGATTTGTGTGTGTGTGTAGAATACACAACCCAGGTCATTGGCTGAACTCGTGGAAGTATCTGCATGTGTATATGTCACAAGGAGACTACTTCTAAGACTGCACATGGACCCTGAGCTTCTAGTCATGTGTTTCCTCAAGAAGCAAGCTATGCTTATGTACATGGTTTTTCCTCCCTCTGCATGAAGTGACATCACCTTGAGTGTTAAAATGCATGAATTTCTGGCATATAAATGTTAGTCTCTCTCTCTTTCTTGATGCTCACTGACAACTGATGGCTCACAGATTGGCACTAGACAACAGAACTGATTGAAAGCACTGATCTAGAGTTCTATGTTTGAGCTCATACCTTAAGCTGATACCTGGAGCATTACAACGGAACAAATCAATTTTGAAGCATTAGCTTTTGAGGGGCAGAGCTATTGGAATTAGCATTTGCCTTGAACCTATGAAATGAAGTACATGACATATATTTCAGAAAAATCATTTATCAAATTTTCTGGTAATTTATTTTGGGAGCAACACAATATTTGCAAAGGTAATATAATAAAAAACCAGTGTAAACCAAACCCAAGGAAATTTTTACATTAGACATAAATGTCTACCTTCCAAGCAATTCATCATATTGCTCATATTTCCAGAATTCTGAACAAGGGATCCATCAACCAGCCTAAACATGTGCTTTTCAGCCCCATGTGTTATGAATGAATTCACATGCCACCAGGGGGTGCTCAGATGGCAGTGCTGTATAAATAAAAATACAGTATTCTCAAAGTACTTGGAAGACAACATGAAGAAAAGCCTTCTTACCACCCTGCCATACTTACTGAAATAAGTAGCCATTGGGGATTGACCATGGTCCTTAGAAGCAAGGAGACAGAAAGCTATTCTCGAAGTCTTTCACTGCTGGATTCTGACAGCTGTTGTGAGTTTTTTGGGCTGTTTGGTTGTGTTCTGGAAGCTTTCTTCCTGACGTTTTGCCAGACTCTGTGGCTGGCATCTTCAGAGGGCAAGGAGCTCAGGGACCTAGGAGTTCTCTCTGTGCTCTGGGGTATAGAGTAAGTGATAGGGGGGACTTGTTTTATGCAGGAGAAAGGTGTTAGTCAAAGTATTGTGATGGAGGGATTAGGAAGCTTCACTGAAATTAGGGGTGGCAGCGATCCTTCTTTCTGATTAATGGGTATTGTTATCTGCTCTATTGTGTGAACTGATCATTGGTGCTTGTAGCTGATTTTTGCAGGCTGTAGTTTTCAGTACTGGAAGCCAGGCTTTGTTGCTTTTTAGACTTTCTTCTTTTCTGTTGAAACTGTAAACCAAAACTGTGAAGCTAAATTCCTCAACACTGAACTCAGCCACCTGAATTGGGCCCTACAGGCAAATGGCTATTCCAAGAATGAAATCAAAAGAGCCATCAAACTGAAAAAACAACACCGAACTGAAGAAGAAAAACAGCCCCCAACAAACAAAGTATTTCTGCCATACATAAAAGGAGTCACGGACAGCATGGGCAAAGTGTTGAAAAAAATCCTACAAACAGCATTTAGACCCATCACAAAAATATAACAGATGGTTCGGTCAGCAAAGGATAAGGGGAACCACCTCACCACTGCAGGAGTATACTGATACCTTGTAATTGTGGCCAGGTATATACTGGAACCATAAAGCCCAGCATCCAGACCAGAATTAAAGAACATTAAAGACACTGCAAACTAAAACAACCCGAAAAATCAGCAGTACCTGACCACACCCTGAAACAAACTGGACAAAATGTGTCCTCTTCCAGGACACAGAGGTACTGGACAACACTAACAATCACTATGTCATACTACACAGGGAAGCCATTCAAATCCCCAAAGAGAAGCACATTTTCAACAGAAAAGATGAAAGTCAACAAAGCTTGGCTTCTAATACTGAAAACTACATCCTGAAAAAGATCAAAGTTCAGTTATTCTCACCCAGCCACAAGCACCAGTGATCAGTTCACACAGTAGAACAACTAACAACACCCATCAACCATAGAGAAGGATCGCCGCCACCCCTGATTTCAGTAAAACCTCTTAGTCCTTCCATCACAATACAATGACTAACACCTGTTCTCCTGCATAGGACAAGTTCCCCCTTTCCCACAACTTTAAGTCCCAACATTCTCACCCATTCTATACCCAGAGCACAGAGAGAACTCCTTGTTCCCTGAGCTTCTTGCCTTCTAAAGATGCCAGCCACAGAGTCTGGTGAAACATCAGGAAGAAAAACTTCCAGAACACAGCCAAACAGCCCAAAAAACTCACAACAGCTAGACAGAAAGCTATTTGTTAAGGTATCTCATTGTGCTGACACCGCCTATTTTAATGCGAAATAGGTGTTCTTTTCATTCCTAGCTAATGTACATACCCACAATAGAATCAGGCAACATTGCTTTTATGCATCTGAGGTATCTTAATTAACAACCTTTAGATATTCCTTTTGTGTTTTATGAAGGCGAAGCAAGATATTTACAAATATCCATATTTTTGTAGTTGTTTCTCTTTATGAAATCAAATGAAAAATGTTGTTCAGCAGGAGTAATTATACAATTGATCCATCCAACTCCATTTCTTTCAACTTGTAGTTAACAGAGAAGCATTATTGTGGAAAAAGTCACTTGTTATGTTGTCAGAGGATATACTCTTGTATATACAGAGAGGTGTGGGGATCTTCAGCTTGTTGGTATTTTTATCCATAATTGAAATGCATATATCTAAAATATGAGTTTCAACCTCCCCATAATTTCCCAGACACAATAAATGTTATCCCATTAATATAATATTAGGAGAAGATGCTGATGTCATGCTACAAGGCCATTTGCCACTGGATCACAGATGATGGTGATAAATAATGTAAACAGTTTCCGACCAGATGGCTGATTGTAACCATGATGATACACGACTTTATAAAACGTGTTGCATTTTTTTACATATATATGGCCAGGTATGCATGGAATGTGATTGACAGGTACAGCTGGCAGAAAGAATACTGGACAGTGAGTCATATAGAGTAATACTGGGAGATGCTGTTGGAATGAGGTGATATAAATGAGCTTCAGATAATCTCTGAGGAACTCTATGGTACAAAAGGTGGTTGTAAAGGTAGGGTTTTAGTTTTGTAGAAGTCAGGGTGAGAGTGAATTAGGTTGGTACGACATGAGAGAGAGAGAGAGAGAGAGAGATGGAATATGGTGCTTATGCAGTCAAATCTTAAGTCTTGTGGAATCAGAAAAGCCAATCTGATTTTGTGATCAGAGAGAGACTTCAAGACCCACACCATTCCTGTTGTCCTCATGGGAAAGAAAAGAGGAAAGCTTTTGCTATACTGTACATGGAACCTGTATATCAAGAGATCCTGGAGGGGGGCAGAGGCAAAGGAAACCAGGACTCCAATTGTGTGTAGCAGACAGTACTAAATTAATAATGAATAAAGGATTCATTATTTAAATGATTAAACATGTGTTAATGTGTTATATGGTGAGAAGAAATAATGTTTAGCACCATAAGTTGTCTTTAATAACATTATACCTATTGTTCATCACATCCATGTTTACTTCTAGTCATTATTACGAGTAGTATTAAAGAGGAAAAAGCCTGTTGAAAGGGAGAGAGAACATCTATCAGTGAATGCTGTGTTAAGAGCCCCTTTGAGCATTTTGCCGGTCTTGATACTGGGAAAGAGATGCAAAAATTGCTTTTGAAGAATGAGCGTGCTAATCATGTATTCAAGAATAGACATGGGCACGACTCGGGGAAATTGTCGTTTCCGTTTTCGGTTATCATTTCCGTTACGTAACAGAAACGGTAACGATAATTACGCCGCTCCAGCTCGAACCCAACTTTAAAAAAGAAAAACCGGGTCGGGTTTTTTGTTGTCGTTAATGGCATCGCAGCGATCGCGCAATTGCGAAGCACAGAAAAAGTTTTTAAAAGTTTTTTTTAAAAAACCCCGACTCCCGGCCAAAAAAGCAGGCGAAAATATGCCTGTCTGAGGCTTTGCCACCTACCAGAGGGGTGGTTTCTGGGGGGTCCCCAGCCTTTCCCCCCCTCTTCTCCTGTCCTGGGCTGCTTGCACTAGGCTGGGGGGGGGTCATCCTTGTCGTCTCGCCATGCCATGCGGTGGGGGGGATCCAAAATGGCGACCACAATTTTTATTTTGAAATTGTGGTCAAAACACACACCAAATCACCACAGAAACATGTGAAATTTATTTATTTTAAATGCCTGATTTTTAACAGTAGCAGCAGTGGGTTTTTTATAGCAATAAAACGTCATATTGATTTTATTTTATTTTATTTTATTTTATTTTATTTTATTTTATTTTATTTTATTTAGACCTGCCCATTTGGGCTGGGCATGGGATGGGACCATGCAATTTTTTTGAACCATTCCACCAATGGCATCGCCAGGTTTTTGACTGACACTTCTGGATGTCTCGAGGGCATAAAAAGCCGAGGCACCTTCCAGAAATCGCAGTCGGGTGTATGGATGTGGTTGAGGGAGGAGGGCTGGCTGCTGGTGCTGCTGTGATCCAATCAAGATTGAGGAGGGAGGCTGGAGGCTTTAGGATTTAAGTTAGGCAGGCAGGGAGGGAATTGAATTTAGAAAATAATTTCTTTGATTCCCTGCAGCTTTGCCTGCTGAAGGGAATAGCAATTTATTTTTTATTTCTTCTCTGGCCGTTTGTGAGGATTTTTTTCCTGATATTGGATAAAGGGGGAGGTTCGACTGGGAGTGGGAGGTGTGGATTTATTTTAAAAACATATTAAATATATACTACCATTTATTTTCTATTTTCCCAACTTCAATTTGCTTGCACACACACACATTTGGGGTGCAAGCCAAGAACAGAACCTCTATCCTAAGTGATATCCTAACTGCCCACTCGCCCGTCCGCCCGTGCCGCCGCCCGCCTGCGGCCCATGCCGCCGCCCGCGGCCGCCACCCGCCCACTCGCCCACCCGCGGCCACCACCCGCCCGCTCGCCCGCCCATGGCCCCCCACCACTGCTGCCTGCCCACCCCCCGCCCCCTGCCCCCTGCCCCACCCACTGCCTAGGGCGCAAAAACACCTAGCGCTGGCCCTGATTGCGGGACGCCCCTATGCTCTGGGGGAAGTCAAATCGCGCTAAATCGCGGTGGAAATGACAAACGACAAACGAAACGACAAATTTTTGAAAAATTTCGTGACAAATGGAAACGACTCGAAACGGACCCGTTCGGACAAACAAAAACTCGAAACATCATTTTTTTTCTGGTCATGCCCATGTCTATTCAAGAATCCAGACCAATACACTTGCACTGCTTATCGTTTTTCTCCTTGGGGTCATATTGACATTGAACTGACATTTGGAGAAGACTCCATTTGGTCCAGCAATATTGTTGGAATATGTCCCGTTTGCTTTGTTTGGTTACAAAAAAGGGGAAGATGAAAAGGCAGTGTTGGAACTGACAGTCATTTGATTTGTATTTGTAGCAGTCACTGCCTCTCTTGTTTAGAGGCTATACAATTTTCATTTACAGCGCAACACATGCTGCATTCATCAAGAGGATTAGCTGTATTCTGTGAATTAGGAGAACAACCTTGCAGAGAATAATACATTTGACTCCATTAAATGTTTTCATCCTGGTTTTGTCCTCTCTCTTTTCAGTTTTTCCAGAGCTAGCGTGTTTGTCCAGAGCCTCCTTATTTGTGTTCTTCAAAATGTGTTCCCTTAATAGGCACTGGATCTGGTTCAGGCTTGCATGCAAGCAATGAGGTCTTGTTGGCATGCTTAGGAGCAGGATAGGAGTGAGGCCAGTGAGACAATAAGACACAGTTGTGCTCTGCTAAACTATTTGGGTTGAATCTATTTTTAAATAACAGTGGTATATTTTCCACTCATCCATCCCAAGCTAGTAGATGCCTTTCTTATGTGACTGACCATGCAATTGTACTAAGGAAGCAGTTTAATTTTGTTCCATATGCTGGACACTTTGCCTTCTAGATAACACTTTGAAACACTGGTGTTAGAATAGTAATGCTGAGATTTAAAGTTGTCTAGAGGATTTGGAAGTCTGTTGTGATTAATTCTATTGGTAAGTATCTGCCCAAGGCTCCTAGGAGGGTTTCAGGAAATGCTGTTATATAAAGATATTGGAACCTCATGTCTTTGAACTGAATGTTCCGGGTTCCTTCTTCCAATGAATGTATAACAGAAAATATGAATAAATCTAGACTCCTTTTCCTGTGTCTCATCTTTCATTAGTAATACTTTCATCACACATCTAAACACACTTGGATCAATTTACTGTACACTGTGTAGGGTGGAATTTTTTATAAGTAATTTTTCTGTTCTGTACCATATTACCTATCATTTCTTGTCTTCCTTGTTTGGGAACACTAAACAATGCCTTTTCAAAAATGTGGTTTCGCAATAGATCATTTGACATTCTGCTTTGTTGTCTAAAATTCAACCACAGTTTCTTTCTAGTACTGTACATAACAAGATATTATGAGGTCATAAACCTTAGAAGTATTGAACTCTAGTGCTCAAGAGAAATAAGAAAGAAACAAAGATGGGATTGTGAAGGCACAAGGTTTTTCTCTCATTCTAATAAAATGTGTATTATTAAACTGAGATAGTTACTGGCTTTCCTTGATTGTTAACAAATGTTAACACCCATAGTGATGGACTTATTATTGTAGTTTGACAGCAAGCTCACAACACTTACATAATCTAGGTGACATCTTTCTGATTTATTTTAGCTGTTGGGATCTAGAGTCCACCAGGGTCTTGTCATTCATTAATAGCATGGAAATGAATGCTGCTACATGTTGGGGATAAACATACTAGGAAAATACTGAGTGGGCTGTGTCTTAATATGACTCTGCTTCACAGTTTTTGCCAAAAGCTGTACCTGGGTATAACTGTCAAATGCAACAACTATATATGGAAATGCACTGGCATTTGAAATGTGCGTATGTGTGTGTATGTTTGTTCTCGTTGAAAGTTACTGAACTGAAGGCCAATAGATCCTTCAGGGCAACTGAAAGTAACACGTTTGGTGAGGAAAGAATCTGTTAATGCAGTCCAATTTTATGTAACTTCTGATTTAGGTCAAAATGACAACATTGCAAGATATGAGGAAAATGAAAGCCGTTTCAGCAATGGTTTAGTCTAATATTTTAACGAAGCAATATGTCTTGTAAGCAATAACAATCCTGAGGAGCACATCACACACATAGATTATGCACACTCCAAGTTGTCTTCTTATTCAAATATACACCTCAGAGTCTTGATCTTAATATCTGAAGCCATTAATAGTCCAGCTTGATTTTTGTTTTATTAAGTCTTGCGCCAGCAAAGGTAGGTAAGGCTGGTTCCTGTGAGACTTTCCCTAGCGTCTGCTCATTTGAGTATATCTTGTGTGAAGGTAACATGTAAAAGAAAGGATGGGGTTAATGCTCATAAAGATGGGCACAACCCGTTTGTTCTCCAATTGAGCAGGTGTTCAGTAGCTCCCAGCCACACCTTCTGTGACATCTGTCCACTCAAATGCAACACCCTAGCTTTTCTCCTTCTGTTGTTGCCTCAGAGTGGGAGCCTTCTGGGGGAAGTGGAGTGGGCTGGTTCTGTAGAATGATTTCTGAGATAAATACCAGTGTAATAGCTGCAGCACACAACATCAAGATTTCCTTACAGATATCTCCTTCAATGGTTATACCTTGATATAATTAACTAAGAGACAACGGGAGGTAGGCTGAGGTGACAGGTGCTTGCAACTCATGAGAGAATGCTAAAGAGCAAAGCACTGTAATACAGAATATAGTACAATACGGCTGGGGAAAGTTACTTGATTGGACTACAACTCCCAAAATGCGATGGTCAGCATGGAACTGGCCATGACAATTATTCCTTACCAGCAATAATCAAAATAATGAACTAGATCTCAAGGATAATCAATATCAAATCAAAATTGGAGACTAGAGTTCAAAAATGGATTAAGAATGTTTGTGTTTACAGTGTACTTTGAGCAATCTACACTAGGATTTCATTGATATGGAGTTATTCAATTTGGCTCCTACTTAGTCGCAAATGCAAAGCTAGGTTAGTTCAATGCATGAACAATGGTCCCCAAAGTTCACCTTTCATTATTAAGAAGTGGCTGATATTTCACATTTCTTTTTTTTAATAATTTATTTTTATTTTTATTAAAAATAAAAAATATTTAAAAAATTAAAAATCATTTCAAATTTCATCACATCTCTTGGTTGGTTTTTAATTTATTTGTTGTTCATGATTTTGGTCAATTTTCAGATCCTTGAGGCCTTGAAACTGTACCACTTAGTGTTAATATTATATATTGTTATGACCTGTTCCCCCCTTTTAATCTAGAATGCTCACCGGTACAAAGAAACTTTTTTTAAAAATATTTCTAAAGTACAGTTTAAATTCATGCTTCTAATCCTAGGAGCCTGCTAATTTTCTGGCACTTGGTTGTCAATGTTCTGACCATTTCCTTGTCAGATGTAGTTTTCACATCTTTTGTTGGTAATTTTGCTGCCTTTTGTTTTTTCTTTCCACTCCTAGAAATCAATACAGATAGAAGAAAATATTTTTGTCATTTACTGATTAGATTATTTTGGCTTGTCCTTCAATGAATTGCCATTAATGTCGGCTATAATCGCTGTTGGCCCAATAATTGCTTGCAGCCGTCATGCTAACGGTAACTGTAGCAAAATTTAGAACATACAGATTCTCCAGCTGCAGATAGGCATACAAATTGTAGTCCTCTGGTGTTTCTTGAATGTAGTCTAGCAGCACTTTGGAGATAATGGCCAAGAGGAATGAATATGCAGATGTGTTTTTGGAAGGGATTTTTTCACTTGCACTTTAGGTATCTTTCCTTCTCTCATTCACTTGTATGGTTGTACACTTTACTATATTTATGTAAAGGACAGTACAGCAGAAGTTCCCTTTGGGAAGATGGGCGGGATACAAGATTAACAAATAAATAAATAAATAAATAAGATTTGCTGAATGCACATTGTACATTGAGCAAAATTAGCTTCCCACAATGCTTAAACTATTATTACTTATTAGATTATTAAAGTGAGAAGTTTTAGAATAAATGAATGTGTTACTGTAATAAGAATAATGGGAACAGATAATACCTTTGAACGAAGAGATGTAATAGAGAGAATATGTAATAAATATGATTAACCAGAAGACTTGGAGAAGAAATAGCGATAAAGTGGTAAAAATATAGGAAGTGCATTTGCTGATAATAAGCAATTCTGTCTTTCAAAGGCAATTGACTAGACCTTTTATCCCCTTGTCTTTACGATAGTGCAAACATTATGTGTTTGAAAGAGTGAGTGGATACTAAGGACCATCCAGGGAGAGAAGTGAATTTACTTACATCACTTCTCATCCATGTTTCAAATAAAGATTTTGCTACTTCAGTAAGAAAGGAGGCCTTTCCTGCATTCATTTCATTGTCTTTTGGGAGGGAAGGCTTAAGCTTGCTAACTGTGTGAGAAACTCTTGATATGAAATAAGTGGAGAATTGCAAACAGTATTAAAAGGAGTGGCCTTGAGAGGATTGTAAATAGTCACATGATCTGTGCATTGAAGAACAGAATGGTGAGCCATTCAGCTACTGTAACAAAACAAAACAAAACAAAACAAAAAACTGGTTTGCTACAGTTTTCTAGTTTGGTATGTCAGTTCTGAGTCTGTTGTTTTGCCATTAGAATTGTTGAAGAGCCCTGTACAGTACAGCTAAAGACATGTTCTGTGTTCCTTTCTTGTCAACAAGATAACTAAAATGATGTCCAGAAGCGGGACAGGAGTAGAATAGCGCCTTTCCACTTGAATTTCCCAATATACCTTGGATAGTATATGTTAGCATATATCTAGTTCACTTATTTAGTACCCATTGGCTTTATTCTACATTAATTTGTCCAGACCTCCTTTATACTGTCAAGATTAGTGACCACTGCTGTATCTTGTGGTAGTGCATTTTCTCCTACTGCTAAAGATGAGGATGATTTTGGATGCCAGCATTCTGAAAGGCAGAATATACTTATCCAAGTTCTCTGCGCCATGCCGTATGCTACATACTTTTGTCATTTCGCCCTTCAATAAAATTTTTTTAATCCCTCTATGCCATGTCTAATGATACAAACCCCTATAATTGCTCCAGCCCCCCATTTACCACTTTTCTAAGGTAAAAAGCCTTTGATGTAGATTTTCTTCATAATGGAATGCTGTGACCCATTGATCACATTGGTTACTCTTTTCTGCATCTTTTCCGGTTTTGCCACACAAAGGAAAAATAAAGTAGGTTTTTGAAAGAGACTAAAAACAGAACCCCTCGTGTAGGGATGGCTTCATATAAATCTGTGACCAAAATACTATTGCGTAGTTATGCGGGTGAAAAGCAAGCTGGAACGTATTAATTAGCAAAGAGAGGTCTCTGTGACGAAGGCTGTGACTGAAGAGTCAAATACTGCAGGATTTGATCCACTTATAAAATAGATGAATTGGAAGACTTTTACTAACCACATGACACAAAGACTGATTCAAATCTATCCAGCCCTTTCTGTGCCCAAATCAGCCTTTCCCCCTCTGCTGCTGGATTGAGGTTTCTGGGTGTTTTTTTTTTTTAAAAGCCAGAATAGTTTGAATGGGCTTTCCCCCAAGTGCTTATTAGTGATTCCTTCTTGTAAAGAGGTAGCTAGCATTTTGGTGCCAGGCAGTTGGGTGCATGATGTTCAGCCTGGGGCCCCACTTTGTCTCCTTCCTCCACTATCATCCTCTAAATTTTTAGTTTGTTTTTTTAAAAAAATTCTTACATATGTGAGATTAGCACTAGGTCATCCCATCATCTTATTGCTGGGTCATTGTTATTATTATTTCCCACAATTATATCCCCATCCATTCCACATCAGATTGTCAGAGTCAGGACTGAAGGAAGGAAGGAAAGAAAGGGGAGTTGTGGGCTGGGACGTGAATTTTGTCAATCCGGTAAGAGAGATGAACTCCTGAATTAATCTGTAGCCCCTGTGTGAGCACTGACTGCTATTCAAATAGTGAATCAAATCACAGTGGCTTTCCACTGCACTGGCTTTCCAATGTGACTACACTCTTAGTACTAGGATTTTGGTCTATGCCATTTTGGAGTACAAGCCTTAGTTTTATTTACCCTATAGCTGCCTTCTCCAAAATAATGCTCTCCTACTGTGTTGGACTACAGCTTACTCATTACTTTATGTGTGTTGGTGCAATATATCAGGAGGATAATCAAGTTGGGGAAGGTAAAAATGAAAACAGAAAAGAGCAAATAAAATTGTGAAGGGTTGAATCACCTTAGACAGACAGACAGACAGACAGACAGACAGACAGACATAAAATGCTTTCTTTATATAGTGACTAAGATAGGACCATCACATTTCTGTTTATTAGGCCAAAGTATATACAAGCTTGTCTGTGCATTTGTGTGTTTTCATGCAAGACTATACTAGGGGAATCCCGGTTTTCTCTTTCCTAGAACTAAGAAGCTACTCACCACATTCAGAATAGGTGAGGGTCTTAGACCTTACTGCCTACTGTTGCTAAGTGGAAGCTTGGTAAATTCATGGTGACAGAAGTGCCAGAAGTCATAGACCATGGCTCTAAATGGAGCTTCCATGATTAAAGGCAGTATATTTCAAGATGCCAGATGCTTTGGGCAGATATCATGGGTTGCTTGTTGCCTTCATATCATGCTGGAAGACATTTGGTTGATTGCTATCTGGAGACTCCTTGATGTAGAACAATTCATATCTATTTTCTTTCTAATGGATAGGGCAAGATTGGAGATGCTGTTTCACCCATTCCCGTTGCAGCCATACTGTATATGTTGTTCTTAGGTGATGATCAAGGCCTCACAAAGTGTAGACATGTGTTAATATCATTCTTTGAAACAGTTGGCACTTGAATTGGTTTACGCAGAGTGAATTTTTCATTAGCGTTCTTGAAGTTTGGGGAGGGGGGGAAGCTTTTCTGGGAAAGAAATGTACATTTTATTTTTCTTTGCCCAACGGGTATGGTTTTGTGAAAGAACAGAGATGTGTGACATTCAGTAGAAGCAGCAGTTATAGGAGTATAATACCTTTCATCCTTTGCTTGGCCCTGCTGGTAACAAAGCAATAAGTAACAAAGTGATAGGTGAAGAGAGAATGAAAGCATAATAATCTCCTTGATACGGCTCCCTGTTTGAGTTCTTACTTTTTTTGCATCAACCTTTCCTGCTGTCCACAATGGATCTCCCTGCTGATTTATTTATACTATATTAACTCAGACACTATCACTAATCAGCCATATGATACTCTAAGAATTGGGAATTATTTCTGGTTTTGCACAAGCAGGTATAAGTAGTATCAATAAGGAGCCCCTAGTTACCTGCAATATAATGCTTTTGCATTTGGAATCAATGCAATCTCTGATCTGATCTGGTTTCTGTCTCTTGAGGAATTTACCTCAGGGTCAGAATACCACACTTAATATAAACAGATCCTGGCCTCAGAGCCATAAAACCATCCTTTACAGCTTCATAGACTCTGGCCTAATGTTCCCACCATTTCTACTAATCAACTCTCCCTCCTCTTCTTCCCCCTCATCATATCTCCCCTGTCCCCTATACACCCCCCAACTCTATATACTACAGCCAATGAATATCTGATATGAAATGTATATCCCCTCCCATATTACATTGCAGACCTCATTCTGCTGCTATATGTCTGAAGAAATGGACATGTAGTCCAGGAAACATTACATTAAAATATGAAAGTTAGTCTTTAAGGTGCCACATTTTTGTCTTTTCTTTTCTTTTGTTTTTCTTTGATTTTTGCCTGAAATTCTTGAAAAGACTAACACGGCTACCCTCTCTGGAATCAGCAAGGAATGGATAACATATATCTAGCCCATATGGGTTGTGAAAACTGTGGACAAGAAGAAACATTAGAGATGGGCACGACTTAGCGGTATTCCCGTTTCCGTTTCCGTTACTCGTTTCCGTTACTCTATGGAAACGGTAACGGGAATTACTCCGCCAGACTTCGTGCTCGAACTGACGAACGAACAATTTTGGTCTGATTTGTCGTGCTCGTTACTTGCATCGCGCGATCGCGCGATCGCGCGATGCCACGCGGCACAGAAAAAAAAGTTTTTAAAAGTTAAAAAAACCCGGTTCCCGGCCGAAAAGCAGGCGGAAAAATGCCTGCCGTGCCTCAGGGCACCTACCAGAGGGGTTGTTTCTGGATGTCCCCGGCCTCCCCCCCATCCCCCGTCCTTGTGGGCTGCTCTGTGGGACTCGCCGCAGGCTCGCAGCCAGCCAGCAAAAAGCCCAGTCTCGCCGGCAGCCGGGCGCCGCAATTAAAGCGCAAGCAAGCGGCACGGACGGCACAGGAAAAAACTTTTAAACTCTCCCCTACCCATTCCCGGGCCAAAAAAGCAGGCGGAAAAATGCCTGCTTGACTAAGCGCGCAGGGCACCTACCGGAGGGGTGGTTTCTGGAGGGGGAGTCCCGCCTCCCCCCCGTCCTGGGCAGCCGGACTCGCGAGTCGCCATTGCCATGCCATGCGGTGCGGGCGGGGGATCCAAAATGGGGCGGCGAACGCAATATTGTTTTTGAAATCGTGGTCCAAAAACACAAAAGCACAACAGAAACACGCGAATATTTATAAACTGCCAGATTTTTCACAGTAGCAGTGGGTTTTTTCTTGCAACAAAATGTCTCTCCTCTCCTCCTCTGTCCTCCATTGATTTTATTTATTTTTATTTTTTTTACACCTGCGCAATGATGGGCTGGCCGAGTGGCCAGCCATGTGGGAGTGGACGACCATGCAAATTTTTGGAGCCATCCCACCAATCGCATGGCCACTTGGCCATGGAGACTTCTGGGATGTGCCAAAAAGCCCCCTAAAACCTGCCCTAGCCCCCCTAACCCTAACCCTAACCCTTGACTCTGTACCCATACGTCACAGACTGTCTTCTTAGTGGGTCAGAGAGGCACCCAGAGGTGCAACCCACTAGCCCACCGTAACCTTACCCGTCACTAGCCTAACCCTAGCCCTTGCACTAAGCCACCTTAAAGCCAGATCTACTTGCTTGCATTGCACTACATGCAGCAAGTACAATTCCCTTCTGTGTGAGACATGGTGGTGCGAGAGCCTTAGTTAGGCATCTCACTATGGCTCTGGGTTCAGTGCCATCCACTAGTCTTCACAGTCACTGTCTGCACATTATGTTATGCAATATCCATATGGCTATTGCATAGCATTTTGCAGCAGCAGCAGGTGAGGAGGGGAGACCCCCATGTTGAGGGGTCTCTTGGAGCCTGCTTCCCCTTTCCTAGTGGGTGAGGATAGGAAGCACCCACGGGTGCCTCCAGGAGCCCACTTTCCCTTATAGCGGGCCAGAGGAGGCACCCACCCCAGAGAGGTGCCTCCAGGAGCCCGCTCCCCCCCAAAAAAAACCAGTACTAACGAAAATGAAAAAACAAACCGACTAATTTTTGCGAATTTTTGCGAAAAACGGAGACGACCCAAAACAGGACCGGCCCGACTAACGACAACTCGAAAAAATTTTTTTTTCAAGTCGTGCCCATCTCTAAGAAACATAGGTTTCTATTTATATTCCCTGTACCCTAACTAGTTTAAAAAATCAGCTGATGAATGAAATTTCAGTAAGCTTGGTTTGCAGAGCTATATCCTTATATGAAGTTCAAAAGTGGAAAGGCTTCCTTACTTGTTATCTGTATGTATCCTTCCTTATACAGTATTATTTGAACAAATAAGGATATTTAAAACAATTTCTGCAAGACAACTGCAACTTTATTGACTCCAGTTCCCTTGGTAGAGGCAGTGATGCTTACCACTGTGCAAGTCTACAGCAAATAGGATTCTGCTGATTACTGTTGATCCCTGCCATGAATTGTCATCCACAGTTGATGTGGGACTGAAAAATCCACTTCAGCTTGCATGTTTTCCCTAAAGCTCGTAGGAACCTTTTGTCTTTCCGAAGAAAGGGAAGAAACATAATTCTGGGGATATTGGCAAGCTCCATTGTTTAATTTGCTGTGTATCAGTGGGTGAAAAACTGGCCAATAAATCAAGAACATTTTAAAAACACATGCTCAGTTTTCAAGCACAAACTAATTTCAGCATCTCAAAAACCATTTCAGAACACCATTATAGCCAATGAATTATGTGTCTTTTGAAACTGTGTCATTCAGACTTCATGTCAAACCTTGTTAAAATAAAAAGCATTCTTTTCAAACAAGCCTTGCCTGTATTGAAGGACAGTTAGGTTTATATATAAAAATAACCAGCTATTAAAAGAACTCCCTGGCTCCCAATGCAAGATAAAGTGTACCTCTTTTGTGGGTTGGGGCATGAGGCTAACTGGAAAGACCTTTCTCTCTGTCCTGCTACCTTTAAAGGTGCATTTGGTGGGTACACAGGGGAAGGCCTTCTCTGTTGCTGCTCTCAGACATTGCAACTCCCTCCCACAAGAGGCCAGGCTGGCCCCATCTTTCTCTTTCTCTTCAGGCAAGCTTTCCCCAAGTGACCGGCTGCCTGAACAGGGTTCTAAAATGGATTGTTGTACCTGTTTTGAATATGTTTTGCTGTTGCTTCTGGTTACTCTTTTTTAGTATGGTATACTGTATGTTTGCTCTTTTTAGTATTTGTATAAGTTTCAGATAGGATAGTCGTGTTAGTCCTTTCAAGAATTGCAGGCAAAAATCAAAGAAAAACAAAACAAAACAAAAGACACAAAACATGTGGCACCTTAAAGATTAACTTTCATATTTTAATGCAACATTTCATGGATGTGTCTATGAAACATTACATTAAAATTTGAAAGTTAGTCTTTAAGGTGCCACATATTTTGTGTTTTTTATTTTTATTTTTTATTTTTGCCTAGTATTTGTATACTCACAGTCAGCTTTAAATGCAGACTTTCAATGATGTAAGTCACCTTAGGTCGTTTTAAAGGAGCACGGCAGAGTAAAAGTATTACATACATACATACATACATACATACATACATACATACATACATACATACATACATACATACATACATACATACATACAGTGGCACTTCTACTTAAGAGTGGCTTGATGTAAGAGCAATTCAACTTAAGAGCAGAAAAATATTGGTGTTTTAACTGCTGTCTTACAAATTTTAGATGCGGTCTTCTTTACTTAAAAAAGTTCTTTTTAAATTTTTTTTTATGTTCTGATTTATTTATTTATTTTTTAGATAGGGCTCCTCTACTTAAGAGTTGTTCGACTTAAGAGCATACATTTGGAATGGATTAAATTCATAAGTAGAGGTACCACTGTACATACATACATACATACATACATACATACATACTGTACATACATACAGACATACAGACAGACAGACAGACAGACAGACCAATGTCGCCACAGCAGGTCAGTGGGAAGTCATGGAGGATTAAAATGTCATGTTACATCTACCCCATAACAGATTCCTAAAGAAGATTCTGTTTGCATCAAGGTGTGCCCTTGTTTCCTCCAGACGTGTCCCTGTAATACCGCAGTTACAGAAAGTGGGAGAAGTGTGGACAAACACCAATACACTTTGAAAAGTCATCCTCTTAATTAGGTGATTCATTGAGGCTCTTTCATTTCTCTGGCTTTTCAAAGCATCACTGCAGTTTTTAAAGATTGCTTCCATGTGTGTCTGATTTAAAACCAATAGGCTTGTTCCATTAGGGTGATCTCATGGGACCATCCGATGATCTCCCAGTGGTATTGAACAGTCAGGGCAGTTTCAATTAAATAGGCTGGAGTGTTCACTCGGGTGTAACTGTCTGCTGCTGTGAGTGTCAAACTTTTCTTTGGCCAATTTGGATAAAAGTATAATCTGTACTTGCTGAAAACAGCTTACGTTACATGATTCTTAATAGGCATTTTGTGCTTTTTGTTTCATAGAAAAAATATACTGTATGTGTATTTGGCCCTGCCCATTGACCGATGATGGAGCCATTGACATTTAAGATGCTGCCTCCTACAGCAGCTCCTTAACTTTGGATAGAGATTGCATTAAGGGCCATTTTTAATAAACATAACAAAAAAGAAAAACAAATGTTTGCTCTGTATTAATTCTGCAGTACTGCATTAATGGTGTACCAGCTGTAAAGGTTCACTTTATTGTTAAGGCATTTGGAAAAGTTGCTCCCTAATTAGCCAGCGAGTGTTATATGGAACGCATGGCTAAGAAAAAAGAATGCACCAAGAGAATTTCCTTTCTTCCTTTTTGTTCAAAAGTAAAATGTAAGATGACAAGCTTTAAAAATGTGCAGGTAGATAGCCAGTGCTATAAGCACAGTGGCGCTTGAGGAGATCATTTTATTAAACCTACACACAGTTTCCTTCCTGTCAAGCTGCAGAAGGTAGATGGCAGAATCAATAACGTGGTGCCCACTTGGGACCTGCTAATACACAAATTAGAGCGTGGAGCTCCTGTGCATGATAAGCAGAAAAGCCTGTTTTCTTTCAGCCTCTTACTGCGGTGCAGATAAATGTACGAAGGTCAGAAACAAGCCTAATAAATACAATATTCCAAGAACAAACATGTTTACAAGGAATCGCTTCCTTAAAAGCACTGCTGCATCCACCACCGTTCAGTTGAACAATGGTAGGATATGAAAGGGTAAAGAGCTGGCAGTGGTTTTTGGTTTTTGGTTTTCTTTTTCTTTTTGTCATTGTGCTGCGTTCCAGTTAAATCTAATTTGAACATTCTGCTCAGTAAAATTTAAAAGTCATGCACAAGTCAAATAGGATGGCTGATTAAAGTTGTCTGTTAGATATAATGAAACGATATAAGTTATTGGCTTCATAAGGGTCATTTAAAAACCTAAAAAAAATGTGCAGAGCCAACCCAGTGACTTTCCATCCTTGAGTGCTTGTCACAACCATGCCTGCCTTTGTAATAATGCATTACTCAACCTATCTTTAGTGGGATTTATCACCTCATTTTTATTTTATTTTAAGCTACTTAAATATTCAGTAGCCAGTCCCGCAGAAAATTACTGTCTTTGCAGTATAGAATCATGGTGTCAGAGGTCAGGGCTTATCTTTTTCATGTGTTTTTAATGCTCCGGGAAGGGGCAAAAAAGCATGCAATTTGCATTTAAAGCACCACTCTTGGATGTTGCATTCCGAGTACTGCTTTCAGATGGCTGACATTTATCACGGTACTGCTTTCGAATCTTGAAACGAGGCAGAGGGTAGCTGGAGAACCTTTACAATCATGCAGTACAAGGTAATAAATCAGAAGCTGTCACATGATTACTATGGTAACCATTCAGCCTGCTGTGTTGCAAGCTCTGCGGAAGCCTAGGTACAATTTTCAGCTCATCAAGTGTTCACAGTGATTTACTTGTTGACACTGCACATTTGATGCAATGGGTGTTAATTCCCTCTTGAATCATAAGGGGATAATCCCAACCCCCCCTCTTCCCATTCTATAAAACAATATGGCACAGTGACCTTTGGGAATCATTTAAAATTGGAAGACTGCGTCTTTGTCAGCAAAATGTGCAAAGTGGAATAAATTGTCGGGTTTGGAATGTTCTGTTATAACTTGTTAGCAGCTTCAGTGGATTTATTTTTATCTGTAATTTCAGACTTTTTTTTAAAAAAAAAGAAAGAACAGGATATAAGTGAAAAGCCTTTGTTTGTGTCTTTATGGGAGGAGCTACAGTTGTATCCCATATAGACAATTGCATCCTTCCTTTATGTATTGTATAGCAGTTCAATTGTATGTTAAAGCTTATGACAGCAGTGCTTCAATAGCATTTTTAAATCTGAAATTGACTTGGTTACATTTTCAGTAGCTGATCTTGCATCCGATTACATTAGAACCACCCTTCTGAATCACACCACTGATCCATCTAGCACAATATTGCCAGTTCTGGTGGCAAAATTAATCTGTCTGTTGAGACAGACTAATATAGCCACGTATTTGGATATTATGCATTCTGATTCTTCTGTGTTTCAATCAGGTTCTCGATATTGCATATTTGGTTGTCCTTACTGTTACCAACGAGGCCTGGTTTTGCTTAAATTTTGAAATCAGATGAAATCAGGTGCATTCAAGTGTGATACAGTGGATTCTGTACCCCATGGACCAGGACTCTTGTTGAAACAATGTAGAAGGACGCAATAACCAAGCACCAGATTCAGAATTCAGGCTGAGAACATAAAGAAATGTGTGGAAATGTAATTTGAGTTGATTTAAAAGCTACTATTGTACTTCAGGTGACATTATATTGTGTTTTGACCCCATCCCATCTGAAACCTGTAAGATGCTTCATGAATTTAGTTGACACACAGATGGCCGGATGTAACCTGTGGCATATTAAAGATCTAGGTGAATAGTGTAGAGAGGTCTATGTGTCTAATGGTTGAGTCTGTTTCTGTGCTGTAGATGGATTACTGTGGGTTAAAGTTGGACTTTAAATGGTTGTTTATCTCTTCAGTATAGTGGTTCTATTCATGTGGTCAATTTGCAGAAGCTTGTGAACCCTGTGATTCAAAAAGCCCTGATGAATTGTTTAGCTTCTCTGGGTGGAAGTTCCACCTAATCATGCTGGAATAAGAAGCGACCACTAGCAGTTGATATAATAAGATTTTGAGACATCCTTTCCTTGTGACTACCACAGCTGAGTCCTCTCTAGAGCTTAATGATCTGTTACAGGCAGTGAGGTGGCAGGAGCAATAACTTGAATGCAAGTAGAAGAATGCTTAGTGAATGTGACAATTGAATGTGGCATTGAGACCACTTAAAGGCATTTTCTCCTTCTCACTCTGGCGGCAGTGGCAATAAGAATATCCTCCTTATTGTTGCATTTGTAATCTCCCTGTCTAAAAACCTGAGGATGTGATTTTATTTTTATTTTTATTTTTACCATTGAGCTCTTATTTGGAATATTGAGAGCTCTTTGTAGCTCAGTGAGATTGTTCAGAAAGATGAATTCCATGCAAATGTATAATATATTATTTAGTATCCATTTACTCGAAACATGTATTCCTCACCCTTTAGCAAAAAAGTCTCTCAGAGCAGCGTACAAAGTAGGAGGTATCTATTCTCAGGCGTACTTCCTAAAATTTGAGACATTATATACAGTAAAAGGAATGAGGGGTGGATATGGGGAAAAGAGCCCCCTCTGGACTCTATGGCTCAGCCCAGGTTAAAGTATGTTAGAGGAAGGGGCATGATAAAGATATATATACAGTGGTACCTCGGAGAACGAATTTAATTCATTCTCCGAGGCAATTCATTATCCAAAAAAAATTCATTATCTGAAACACGGTTTCCCATAGGAATGAATGGGAAACCAATTAATCCGTTCCAGATCTTAGGAAAATGACACAGACAACTGGTGTTTTTTGCCCAAAACTCTTTATAAAGTGCACTTTAAAGGTACAGATGTGATGCAGCCCAGGATAACTCTTTTTTACCAATGCATGCTGGAAATTCGTTATCTGAGGCAGCCCATAGGGAAAATTTATTATCAGACGCATTCCATAGAGAAAATTTGTTATCTGAGGCAGCCCATAGGGAAAATTCATTATCTGAGGCAGTCCATAGAGAAAACTTGTTATCTGAGGCAGACCTATACCTAGAAATTGCAATTTGTTATCCGAGGCAGACCTATACCCAGAAATTGCGAATTGTTATCCAAGGCAGCCCATAGGGAAAATTCGTTATCCGAGGCAGCCCTATACCTGGAAATTGCAATTTGTTATCTGAAAAATTCATTATCAGGGGCATTTGTTATCCGAGATATTACTGTAGTTGATTCTTCTCCCTCTGTAGCCAGAGTAAGGACATTTGGTATCTAGATGGGGAGGCATAGTGGGTAGTTCCTTATTCCTTTCCTTTCCTTTCCTTTCCTTTCCTTTCCTTTTTCCTTTCCTTTCCTTTCTGTTTCTTTTCTTAACCAGATTGATTGAGTGAGCCAAGATATAGGTACTGCTGGATGATCCAAACAGGCCCAATCTACCTTCAAGGTATAGGATTTGGGAGGGAGGGAGTTGGATGAAGGCAGCAGAAGGAGAGGGAAGGAGTCTGTCAGTTCTTATTTTTCTTTCTCCACTATATGATGTAGAGAGTTGCCAGGAGGACCCGTAGTGAGGTCAGAGGAAAATAAAGATGAGAAAATACAGACTGGGAAATCTGTGGTCCTCTAGATCAGTGCTCCCCAACCTTTTTGTCCCCACGGACCGGTAAATGTTTGATGATTTTCCGTGGCCCGGGGCTGGGGGTGGGGAGGGGGGGAGATGGGAAGTGCAGTGCAGGGGGGGTCGGGAGGGGGGGGGAAGGGGAGGGAGTGTGGGGGGGGGGCGGGGCGGGGATGGGGGGAGGGAGGAGGGGAGGCGGGGGTGCGGGGGGGCTTGGAGCGTGTGCCTTGCGGGGGGGGCCACGGGAGAGCGGCGGCGGCGGTGGCGCTCGCCGGCTGGGGGCATCGGGCGTGCCGCTCGCCCCCGCGCGCAGGGGCGGGGTGGGGGGGAGCCTGGGGCTCCTGGGCGGGCGGGCCCCCGCCTCCTCTCCTCCTCCTGTCGGCGGCCGCAGCGGCCACGGCAGCCGCCCGGGTTCGGCCGCCGCCGCCGCCCGCCTCCGGCTGCGGCCTTCGGGCGGGCGAGCGGGAGGGGGGAGGGGAGGGAGGCCGGTGGGGGGTGGCGTCCCCGTGCGCGCCCCCCGGAGAGGCCAGTGTCCTTTCTTCAGCCCTCCCCCGACACACACACACACACACACACACACACACACACACACACACCTGGCCACCTCTCAGGGAGGCGGGCAAAGCTCACCCCGCGCTGCGCGCACCCTCCCCCACCACCAAGACTTGCCCCCCCTCCCGCCGGGTCTCCGGGCCGAGAAGGGGGAGCCCGAGCACCTCCCGCCGCCGCGGCCGCCTCTCTCACCTGCTGCTGGAACTTGTCCGCTCTCCCGGGGAGGCGGCGAGGCGGCCGCTGGGGACTGGCGGAACCCGGCCCGCCCCGAAGGGGCTGCAATGAGGGCGGTAGCGCCTCCTCCTCCTCCTCCTCCTCCTCCCGCCGCCGCCGCCGGAGGAGCAGCAGCAGCAGCTGGGGCGATTGCGGCGGGGGGTCGCAGGGGCGGCGGTGACCGAGGGGGGGGGTTGCAGCGGCAGCGAAAACACCCAGGCCGGCCCGTGACGCCCCCCGCCCGCCCCCAACACAGGCGCGGTCCGGCGGCGGTGGCAGCGGGGGGGGCTCCGCCCTGGAGCGCGGCCACAGGGAGGGGCCAAAGGGTGTGCGCCCCGGGGAGGAGGAGGAGGAGGAGGAGGGGCACCCACCTCCTCTTCCGACCGAGGGGGCCCCCACGCTGTGGCGGCGGTGCGCGCGCATGGGGGGGCTCGCCAGCGCCTCCCGCGCGCGCCCCCTCCTCCCCGCTGGCCCCCGCGCGCCCGGCCCCCAGCTTCCTGCTGCTGCTGGTGGTGGTGGTGGAGGGTGAGGAGGAGGAGGGCGGAGGAAAAGGGGAGGAGCCTCCCTGGCCTCCCCAGGCGGCCCGGTGCCGACCGGTCCGCGGCCCGGCACCGGTCCGCGGCCCGGGGGTTGGGGACCACTGCTCTAGATGGTGGCAAGTGACTGGAATTCTCATCATCCATCGCCAATGGCTAGAGCAGCTGGGACTGATGAGAATTAGAATGTAGCAACTTTTAAAGGGCTACATGTTACCCAGCAGTCATTCACTGACAGTAGTTGGTGGTCACATGGGTTTTCTGGCTTTAGCTCAATGTGCCCTCTATAATATTTGTCCCTGCTATGTGGGGCTCTTTTCTGTGCACACACGTGTGCTAAGCATGCTCATGCAAATCACACACACACAGGCATGGGTTATGTTGTAACCATAACAAAAAAAAGTTATGACAGATGGTCACTGGTCAGGACTTTCCTATCCCCATATGGAGGGGGATGGAGGCAGGCACCTTGGGTATTTATTTATTATTTTGTATGGCATAACAAAATATACGACTATTGCATAGGACTACACAATGACAATATAAAATGCATAAATTGCAAAACATTAAAAGAATAAATTCTATGACATTTTAAAAATGTGCAATATGAATAATGAGTGATTGGTGAATAAGATCATGTATGAGCAGCTACCAGAGTGACTAAACCTAGGGGCTGATATCTAAATTATTTAATCATTGAACAGCAATGCCCCTAAGATGATGTAATTCTTGCAGGGAGCCAGGAACCTTCTAAAGGGGCATTCCATTGCAATGTGATGCAGGACCTTCTAAAGGGGCATTCCATTGCAGGACATGCCCTCAGTCACAATTAGAATTTTTTGTCCAGACGCCACTTTTGTTTCCTATATTGGCATCTGTTGTAGTTAGTATGAATGTAGTTAAGGGCTGCCCAGTTTTTCCTTGGGAGATCAAAGCTATAAAGGCATTGTACTGGATTGGACACTAAATTAAACAGATCTGGATAAGAAATTGTCCATTTCTGACACCATGCTGTCTCAATGTCTACTCTGATAAGTTGCTGTCCAAGTTTCTATGGCAGATTCCAAAATTTGAGTCTAAATATTTGATTATGTCAATCCTCGTGTATCGGTAATAGTCACTTTGCCTTCCATACGGTCACTCCCCTTTTAAAGCTGATTATCTTCTAAGGTGTGGGGCTGGTATGTTAAATAGCACTGGTAGCCACTCAGAACTTGTCTATTTAATAGTTCCTGATGTTATCCTCATAGTGGTATTAAACTGGGTGTCCTTCACTTTTGTATGCACACTGTTTAGCCATACAGAGCTGCAGTACTCAGCCACCGAATAGACCAAGGCCAAGGCCTGTGCTGTTTCTTAAATGTTCCCTATAGATTAAGGACCGGTCAAGGGTCACTCCTAAATACTTTGGGTTGCAGTTCGACTTCAGCAGTTGAGAATTAACACAGAAGCAAGCCTTTATTTGTGATTCAAGCCACAAGTGACAGAACTGAAACATTTAAACTCAAACAGTTTTATATTCATTTTGTTGTTGCTCGGGCTGTTATGTTTGGCTTTGTTCTGAGATATTATCGTGTTTTGTCTGGTGTCTAAGGCTTCAAACCTCAATGCACATAGCTGGGAAGAAGTATCTTTGAACTCACTGGGAATCTCTTCTTAGACTCCCACAGAGCTTAACTGTTCTTATTGTTTCAATATATGCCACTATGGAAATATTAGCTTCAAACTGAAAAAATCATTAAAATGGATTATCATAATAATAATTGAAATACTGTATATTATCAGAACAATCCTGTGCATGTCTGTTAGGATGTGAGTCCCATATTTTCAATGAAAACTTACAGAGAGTAAAAGTTATTGCAACATGTGAGTAAGCGTGGCTCCAGCATGGTGCCATCCAGATTTGGTGGTGGTTTTTTCCCCCCCTTCAAATTTCATCACCCTTAATCAGCATGGCCATAGTTCATATATGAAGTGCCTCAGCTGAGAGAATCCTGGTTTATAAAATTATAAGTGCCACAGAGAATAATCTGTTTGATTTCTCTTCCAGATGGTTATGAAATGACCATGTTTAAACTCTAAAAAGCCTGAATATGAAAAGGACCAAGGCTTAAATAGCTCATTCTTTAAAATAAGATGGATTTCTAACAATACCTTCTTTAAAATGAGATCAGTTCCCCCCCCCCACCCACTCCAGATATTAATTGCGTACACATATTTCAAAAACACCACAGATAGCAGTGTTTTGGTAGGGTTTTTTTTATTTTATTCTCCATTTATCAGGGAGACTTGACTGCTTCAGTAGAAAATCCTTCTTCATTGATGAGAGGAACAAACTGGGGGTGTGAGTTTCCTGCAACTATAGACCCCCTATTACCTTAAGTTGTTAATGATCAGAAAGATCTACTACACCAAATGATAAGAGCTTATGGAGACATTCACAGCTGGCAACTCTCAGGGGAATCAAGTAGAACTTAGTGAGGGAGGACTCTTGGGAATGAAAGCTGTTTGTGGTAATGATATTATGTAGGAGGTTAACTGTTCTGGGAACAGGCAGATGGTTGGTGGGTGCATGTATGCTAGCAGTGATATTGGTAATGAGTGAGCCAGTATGAGGAAATGTGAATATGTACACATACTTATGAAAATCTATCAAGCTGGGTTACCAATATATTGACTGAAATCTCTCTACTTTGGGCACCACTCAGTACGATAGCTTGAGTTCTATATTGTAGGTTTCTAGTTGCTTCTCCTAGCCATGGTTTCCATGGCATTGGACAGCAGTGACACATGTTTAAAAAGAGGAGCCCCAGCTATACTTGACAGATTCCTGCCCAGATACTGCTATTAGGCAGAGTATTTGCAGATACTATTGGAGTGGGGGAGAATACTTGGGGCAGTTTATATTGATAATGAAAATCATGCTTAGCCACCATTACCAATATTCATGGAATGTTGGAAGTCATTGTTAAAACACGTAGATGGGATGAAGTTGATTATCTCATAAATGACACATTATTAACCCAAAATGTTCTACAAACTAGACTTCAGCAAGAGGTGGAAACATAAGAATGTGCACTAGGGTATCTGCCGTTTTAGGGAAAGTCATGAAACCTGATGCTTGGATTCAGAAGGTGTTCCATACTTCAAAAATATCCCATTGCTTTATCATGTAGAAATATTATTTCCTATATTTGCAGTCTATCATAATGCATGGAACCTAATTCACCTGGAATTAGAGCATTCCTAGATCAAATAGTATGACTTGAGAAGCTGTGTAGCTCTCTGTTCCTCCCTTTTGTCCCCTTTTCAAATTAAGCCTGATCACAAGTGAGATAAGAACTCTGTACCCAAGGGGTGTAATGCTGTGTAAGGGCTAAAGGCATTATAGTTCTGCTACATTCAATAGAACCCTAGATATAATTCACCATCTTCCCTAGGTTGGTAAATATTACATTAAAATAATGAATTTGATTGAGCAGACCTGTGTGGTAGAGCCTGTTTCGTATATCTTATGTTTGTAGTAACATATTTCAACTGCAGATCAAGTAAATTGAAGTTTCATTTCATACATGCAAACTCTAAGCCTCTGAGTGAGGAAATTATTAATTTAAAATCCAGATAGACAGCAAGCGACATAATTCATATAGGGACAGGTCACTTTTCATGCGGCTAGGCATAAAAAGGGGGAAAGCCCAGTAATGAGACAGCCTAGAAAGAAATAGAGAAGCATGGTTTCACATTACAAGAAGGGTGGTGAGGTGATAAGCCTGCCTTCTGAAAGGCAAATGGAAAGATCTTTCAAAAACAGAACCCTACAGAGCAGAAGGAGATATGTCAAATAAAAATGGTAAGTAGGATTTGGGTGGGTGAGAAATAGTGGTATCACGGAAAATATCCTGCTATGTTACCAGTTCCTTTGCCGTGGCTCATTCAAAGTAGCTATTATCATGGTACTTTATTAGATGGAAGATGTGTGTGCAGATCTAGGATGGTGGTGGGTGGCATTTGGCCCTCCCTATGTTCCTGCACTGCAGCTCCCATCATTCTTCACCACTGACTATGCTGCCTATTGCTGCTGGGAGTTTCTGTTGAGCAAAATTTGGAGAATTTTATTAGATTAGAAACCAGAGACGATTGAGTATAGAGATGGGCACGACCAGGAAAAATGACATTTCGAGTTGTCGTGTGTCGGAACCAGCCCGTTTCGGCTCGTTTCTGTTTGTCGTGAAATTTTTCAAAAATTTGTCATTTTGTTTGTCGTCTGTCGTTAGTACTAGTTTAGGGGGGGGTAGGGTAGCGGGCTCCTGGAGGCACCTCTCTGGGGTGGGTGCCTCCTCTGGCCCGCTACGAAGGGAAGGCATTTAGCAGGCTCCTGGAGGCACCTTTCTGGGGTGGATGCCTCCTCTGGCCCGCTACAAAGGGAAAAGGAAGGGTACATGACCGTGTAGCCATTGCGTACCAAGTGGCACTGGCAGAGCACTTCCTGCTCCTGTCGGCGTGTGAGGGGGGAGGGGAAAAAAGGAAAAAAAAAAGAAAAAAAGGCCTTTACTAACCTGCCGGTGCGGTCGAACTTGCCACGAGCCCCGTTACTTCCTGGTTCCGTCTCAAGGAGCTCTTAAAGGGGCGGGAGGCAAAAAAACAACAGACACGCCAGGAGAGCCCGGCACTCTTATCCGCATCAATTTTTTTTCACCTCCAAAGAGAAGGTACAAGGAAAGTGTGCTGGGTCATGCTAAAGTGGGCGGGGTCGCACTTAATTGTCTCCAAACTCCGGAGCTGGTGGGAAAACATTTCTAAGCTCCGGAGCTGGGAGCCATTTGCAGTGCAGCTTAGGGGTCGTGTATAAACACCCTGACTCACTAAGAAGGACAGTGTACTTGCGTGCAGTGCAATGCGAGTACAGATCTGGCTTAGGGTTGGGGTTAGGGCAAGGGCTAGGCTTAGGGTTATTACGGGTAAGGTTAGGGTGAGTTAGTGGGCTGCACCTCTGGGTGCCTCTGACACAGTAAGAAGGACAGTGTACTGGCGTATGGGTTAGGGTTAGGGTTAGGATTAGGGTTAGGGCTAGGGTTATAGTGGGCTTTTTATGCCCGACTGGCACATCCCAGAAGTCTCAGTCAAAACCTGGCCAAGTGGCCATGCGATTGGTGGAATGGCTCCAAAAATTTGCATGGTCCCATCCCATGGCCAGCCCATCATTGCGCAGGTGTAAAAAAATAAAAATAAAATAAAATAAAATAAAATCAATGGGATTGGAGACAGATGTTTATTGCAAGAAAAACCCACTGCTGCTACTGTAAAAATTCAGGCAGTTAAAATACCTAATTTTCGCATGTTTCTGTGTGGTGCTTTGGTGGGTTTTTGGACCACGATCAAAAAAAAAAATGTTGCGGTCGCCATTTTGGATCCCCCCGCACCGCATGGCATGGCGAGACGACGAGGATGCCCCCCACCAGAGCAGCCCAGGACAGGAGAGGGGGGGAGCCCCCCCCCAGAAACCACCCCTCTGGTAGGTGCCCTCACTCAGGCAGGCATATTTTCACCTGCTTTTTTGGCCGGGAATCAGGGTTTTTTTTTAAAAAAAAATTCTGTGCCGCTTGGCATTGCGCGATAGCCGCGATGCCATGAACGACAACGACAAATCAGACCCAATTTTTCTTTTATCAGTTCGAGTTCGAGTTCTGACGGCTTAATTGTCATTACCGTTTCCGTTGCATAACAGAAACGAGGAACGGAAACGGAAACGAGAATTTCGCCAAATTGTGCCCATGTCTAATTGAGTATTTTGCAGTTTCTTGAGGTCTACTTTCGCTGTACATAGGAGGGATGGCGAATGAGCACCCTTCAGGTTCTAAACTTGAATTTCTATCATTCCTCATGATTGAATATACTGTTGATGGGAGGGGAAGTCCAACCACATCTGGAAGGGAACATTTACATAGAGATTGTAAACATGCTGGTGACTGTGCACATAGTGTGTTACAGTAGGAACCACATTCATATGTTGTCCAAATTGATTAGATCCTTCCTAGTTCACCTTTTGAGTTACTTATGTGGGAGAATCTACAAAACTGGTCTATTAGTACTGCCCATGAAGAGCTCAGTATTGTTTGTTCTCAGTCCTTGGGACTTGGGGTCCAAGTAAGAAGAGAGTAACCTTTGTAGGCTGTAACCAATGGAATCCTTTTTTCAAGCCTGATTTATGTAGGTGGATAGTAGTCAAGGTGCTATGGGGGGAAAACTCCAGATAGATCCTTGTCATGAGGACTAACATTTATTTAATATGGATGAACAACAGGGAGCTTTTGCTCAAGAGTATTCCTAAACATTGTAGATTATAGAGTGATTGATACTGTATCTCAAGCTGGTTTCCTACTAGGTTTAAGGTTTCTTTGCAGAAGTTTCAGCTTTTCCTAAATATCTTTCCTCTTCTATTTTACTGAGTTCCTCAATTGCCAAATTTCCACTCCAAGCTAAAGAAGCATCTCAAACTACCTGGGTTTATACCTGAATGTCTTCCTCAGCAGGAGGTCATACTTTAGTTGGGAAAGATCTGTAGTTTGCTCATTTGTGGTTTAGAGAGTTGCTTCAATGCAGCCACAAAAGTGGACTGCTATAGCTGTATGCTATATGGGACAATCTAAGTCCACTCTCATTGATTATTTTATTTCTTGTCATATATAACGTTAAAAGCTTGAAAATTCCTAGGATGGTTTGTTTGTTTTGAGTAATTCTATACTTCCTGAATAAAATTGATATTTTCCATTTTATATGTCAGCATGTATCAATTCATTCCAGAATGATAGTACTTCAAAATAGTTCTGATTCCTGGGTCTGCAATGCTGCTTGAGCTTACATGTACAGTTCTCAAGAAATGTCTTCCAGGTGACCTTCCAACTTACTTTCAAAAGCTTTCTGTCACATTCCCTGAAGACTTACATTCTCCAGTCTTAATAGTATCTGTTTCATGCTCAGGTCTCTTCCTTCCTGTATACCAACCCCCGCTCTGCCTGCCACTGTCATTGCTTGTATCGTTTTCTTCTTTTCCTTCCTCATGTTAGAAAGCTGTTGTATTTTCTTTCCTTTATTTATGAGAAGAAGCAATTGTTTGGGATAAGATAAACTGATGAGTTCTATATAAAAAGCAAAACAAAATCTGCTGCCAGTATGTTAGCTTGAATGGTCAAATATCTAAAATTATTTTTGCTGCTTAATATCAGAAATATCTATCTGAGATATACATGATAACCTGGGAATTTCAGTGGGCTAGGAAATCATAAGAATATAAGTAGCCTTGCTTTCAAGTAGTTACTGAAACTGTTGCATTGAGAATGAAGACATAGTCCATCTGTACTAAGTGAAGGTATGTTCTGTCCCTTTGCAGGACTTACTTTCAACTAGGAGTGATTAGAATGATAATAAAAATGAACTGTGGTATGGAGAAAGTACTAGTAACTTTTAAAGCTATGTAACTCTCAGAACTCAGCTGCTTGGAGCAAAAATGGGCAACACGCAGCCTATGGACAACATTCAGCTTTGAGAATCCTGGTGTAATCCACAACAACCCTTCAAGCACCAGCACCCCAAAAACATTGTAAACATATTTTTAAATGCCCCCAAAATGTCTCTTTTGCTCTTTAGGAAACATGAGAGCAGTTTTTTCCAGTTGGAAAGGTCCAAGTATACTTGGGTCTCTCACATCGAAACAAATGTGTGTGTTTTCTGGTTTGGTTTCAATTAGAAAGCCCCATTTATTTGCATGAGAATTGTTTGGGGTTTGGGGTATCATGGGAGTTCAGGGATGGCTGTGTGCGGACATCACAGATGCTGACCTAAAGGAACACCTTAGTATTTATTTTAAAATGGTGTCATATGATGAATGTTCACAAAAATGTTCATTATGTTCCAGATTATCTTGTTCATACCTGCATATTACATTTTCGGTAGAGGCAAAATTTGTACATGCTAATTTTGGCATGTTGTGATGCTTGCTGTTGTGTGGAGCCAGTATTGTAGTCCAAAACTGCCAATGGGCCAGGGAACAACTTCTCTTTCATCCACACTCCCGCTTATCGTTGTTAGTATTCCAGCAAGTTATCTTTTTCATCTGCTTACTGACATCATGTCTCAGAGACATTTTTGGACACTGGATTCCAATGTGTAGAATGAATGATTCAACTCTTTATGGGTATCTGAGATCACTGTTTTATGAGATTTTGGTCCATATAAAGAGCAGTTACATATATGATAAAATTTGACCAGATATACCAATCAGATATTTATTTAGAGACGTATTTTAAATGAGAGCTCCAACCAGGCGATGACAGTGATTGGATTAGGTTAATCTCAAGATAAAAGCTCAATTATGAGCTTGTACACAGGTTGCAAAATGTGGATTCATTGTAGGATACTAATACTGTATTTTGTTCAGAATAATGGTTTCATAACTATTTCTGCAGTCAGCAGTTCTGTCAGTAGACAACCCAGGAAAAAGTATACATATGTGAGAGTTTTTTAATATGTGGTCCTCCTCCCCGATAGTGAAGACTGAAATGTTTTGTATAGCAGCTATGTTCTGTGTATGTTTCATGTTGAAAGCTATAGAAAGAAAGTAGATGGTGGTGGGAGGGATGGTCCAATCGTGAGCAGGAAGCATCTTAATCTATCTTGACTTTCAGTAAAAGTGTCATATGTTTGGTTCCTAAGACCCTTGTGTTGCAGTGGTTAAACTACTGTACTGAAGCTATAACAGTGCTCACAGCCCAGGGTTCAATCCCAGGTAGACAGTTCATGGTTGACTTGGCCTTCTAGCCTTCCAATGTCTGTAAAATGAGTACCCAGCTCATTGGGGATAGGGGTGAGAGGAAGAAATGTGTAGCCTGCATAAATAAATTGTGAACCACCCGGAGCGTGCTTTAAGCATTTTGCTCTGGGAAAGCATTCTGAAACAGCATTGTTTAAATGTAACTCTTTAACAACCACCACCACCACCACCACCTTAGAAATGCAGAGCTGGAAGAGATCCTTATGGATTGTAGAGTTCAGCCCTTGCCAAGGAAGCACAGTGGGGAATAAAACTCCCAACCTCTGGCTCCACCTAAATCGCCAAATTATTTTGCATGTGTATGTACGTGTGTATGCCCTCAGCCACTTCAGAGTCTTTTTGTTCCCTGGTTGGCTGATACTTTAGCAGGAAGCCACACACAGATGAAGGGGATTCATTCCCAGATAAATATGTACACATTTGTAATTTTAATGTCAGATGGATTTCAGGATCTGCCTGTAACCGGCCTCTCTTCAAAGCACACCCTCCAACTTTCATATCAGAAATGCAGAAGGATTGAAGTAGGTTATTAATTCTCTGCTGGCACCTGCCATTCTGATGAAGAGCTGTGATAAAACTGAAGCAGCTTAAAATTACACCAAGTTCAAGGTAGATGCAGTACCTTATTCATAGTGTCTTTGGGCAAATTGCTAAGAAGAGATTGGTGAACCTTGATTGATTGTTTCTTAATCGCACCAGTGATCTAGACTGACACAAGAGCCTTACCTTGCAGGACACAGTGCAGTCATTTGTTACCATACTGTCAGGCTTGGTCTTTTATGCAGCAAAACAGTTTTCTTTCTTATTTTAAAAAAAATAAGCTGATATTAGATGCCAGTAATACAGGAGCTAAATCTAATGAACTATGACCTACTGGGAAAAAATGCAAAATGTGTGCTGCTTATATACTGCCCCATAGTGTTTAGAGCGCTCTCTGGGCAGTTTATAATCTTTTTATGCAGGTTACAAATTAGCCCCCAATTGAGCCAGGCGCTCAATTTGCCAACCTTAGGAGGTGTAGCAATGAATACACATGACACATTGGTGGGTCCAAGCATACCAAGTCCCATGCAGCTCTCCTTCTAACTAGCCTGGGCTCAAGGCTTTTTATTAGTTACAATAACCCAGCATCACAAGGGATGGAGACAGGCCTATGTGCCAGGGGTCAGGTAAGCTGGTGAATTCCTGGGAAGCCTTATCTAGAGTGGGAAGAGAGGCAGGGGCTTCGGCTGGTCATGTAGTTGGGGTATGGAAACCTTTTCTAAGGATCACAGGCAGCTGTTTGTCCTGAAACCCATTCTCACAGGCTTCCTGGCTGATCTGGGGGGAGGGGAGAAACAGACCAAACTGGCTTCCTGAGTATATGGGCTTTAGCTATGGAATTCATTTCCTTCCATCTGGGGCCTCCCCGCTCAGATAGAGAGGTTTAGTGATTCCCAAAGGCTTTACCCATGCAGGCAGCTGGGGTACTGTCCTCTGCCCCAAGGGGACATCTCTACAAGAAGGATGGAAGGCTGAGTGAACTTCGAGTTGGTTACCTGGGATGGAGCCCCAGGTCATAAGCAGAGTTTTACAGCAGTACAGCAGTTTAAGCACTGTGCCACAAGGTTCCTGTTAAGGAAAATAAGTAATAAAAGCAGTTATTATCTTACCAATGCTATTCTTGCTTGAAGGAAAGAAATAAGAATGAGAAAGAGTAAGAAATGTTCCGGTTCTCGAGTAGTGTTACTGACTCAAGCTCCTGATAGACAGGAAATTGATTTTAGTGATTCTTCTAGCAAATTGTTGTTGCTGTTATGCACTATGAAGTTATTTCAGATTTGTAGCAACCCTATGAATTAGTGACCTCTAAAAGGTACTGTCATTAACAGCCTTGCTCAGGTCTTGCAAACAAAAGCCTCTAGGTTTCTTTATTGAGTCAATGCATATTGCTTCCAGCTTAGACCTTTCTCCCATGTCTCTACATGCCTGTCTGTCAGGTGGAACTGCCAAAATTAAGAATTAGGGGATTTGTAGTACAAAAGACATGAACGGCATATCCCTAACTATGATGGTTGTGAAATGCCCTCCCTTGGAGGTTCTAAAGTTGGTTTCATTTGAATATCATGTTAAAGCCTTCTAAGGCCTAGCATTCATGGAATGGTTTAGTGATTTAACATAAGAACATCACAGTCCAGCCTCTCCACAGCCCATCCAGTCCAGCCTCTCCTGATGATCTTAACACCTGTGTCGGTTCATACTGTGAGATTCGATCTTTGAGGTAGCTAGGACCCAGGTCATATAGTGCTTTGTAGGTCAAGGTCAGTACCTTGAATTGTTCCTGATAGCTGATTGGCAGCCAGTGGAGCTGTTTTAATAGGGGTGTAATGTGATCTCTGTACCCCGCCCCAGTCAGCAGTCTGGCTGCTGCATTTTGGATCCGTTGAAGTTTCCTGAGACTTTTCATTGGTAGCCCCACATAGAGCACATTACAGTAGTCCAGCCGGGACCTCACTAGGGCATGTGTTATTGTGGCCAGAGCTGGCTTCTCAAGAAAGGAGCGTAACTTGTGTAATAGCCTTAATTGTACAAATGCGCTTCTGGCCACAGCTGTGATGAAAATTGTGCTGCTATAGTATTTATTTATTTAAACCTCACCTTTCTGCTTGGAAAAAGACTCAATGTGGCTTACAACATCAAAAGACAGTATAGTATTTAGGAACAAACCAATTAGCATACCAAGGTGATATACATCATTAAAAGGCAATAATTAAAGCTAAAAACCCTTAAAACATTAAAGAAATGCTACTCTGAGAAATGGGAAACACAAGCAATACCAAAAACACAGTTAGACCAGTCAGTCACTGAGGGAAAACTTACCTGAAGAAAAGTTTTCACCTGCTTGGGGGTGGGGGAACAACCAAGATGGGAGTTCTAATGTCTGGGAACAGTGACAATGAAAACCCCTCTCTTGTGTCATCATCAAGCACATCAAGCGTAAGTGCTCTGGCTGATTAAAGCTGGGTATTTGCAAATTTCTCCCTAACAAGATAAACTATATACTCAAATCCTGTAGAATATTCACAGTTATATCTTATGTCATTCGCTGGTACCGTTATCAGGAAAGGGGGAGGTGAAGACTAGAACTGGTGTTGGAATGATACAGCAAGACTGCTATAGTGTCAGTCCTGTGCATGAGGGTATGTTGCAATTCAGGCTCTATCAGAGATGGTATTACATTATGGGCTAGTGTTGGAAATTAAAAATTCAGATCTCCATATAAACTCTCAAATGATGCACTAGGAGATGGGTAAAATTAAAGGGGAAAAGGCAAGACAAAAACAGGTAAAAATTGTGGCATTTAAACAGATTTGTTAATCAGTAGCTGAAGTCAGACCCAGGTACAAATAGGCCAATCGGAGAAACTGCGACTCTCAGCAGGTGACAGAATCACCTCTCCAAATACATACATATAAGGCAGGTTGTATCTGGATTTAAACGCTTAGACCAATATTCTGTTGAGGCTTACCTTGCTATAAAGGCATTCATGCAGATGGATTTTATCTCCTGCCAGGTGTCTGTTGTCTAAATGTGCCACGAATACATGAAAGAATGAACTATAGATGGCCAGCAAAATAGTGCTTATCATTTGTGTGATTGCCCTAATGATATCCCAGCAGGATTTTCATCTTAATAGTTTTGGTTGGAATGGCTGAAATGTGATTTTATTATTTTTAACCTGAGAATCTCAGGAGGAACCTGTTAATTCGCCAACTAGATGTAGCTGAATGTTATGCTGTTTGCTTTCTGCATGTATAACACAACAATTGGATTTCAGACAGTGTTTACTTTTACAGTTATGGGAAAGCGGAGTACAAATTTATCAATGAACCTTATTGATGCTTAGTATTGTAAAATCTTACTTTCTAAAATAAACAGTGTAATGGTATTACTTTTATGGCCTAGAGCAGGCATGTCCAGACTTCGGCCCTCCAGATGTTTTGGACCACAACTTCCACAGTCCTTTGTCATTGGCAATCTAAGCTTAGAATTTTGGGAGTTGTGGTCCAAAACATCAGGAGGGCCAAAGTATGGACATGCCTGACCTAGAGAGAAACAATCTAGAAATACTGTAAACCATTCCTGGATGTAGTGTGAGCAGGAAACAGTTTAATTTATGTGAAGATCATGCATAACTGGTTTCCAATGCGGAGACATGCATCACATTAGAGAAAAAAGGAGAGTGAGTAATCTCAAATGATTTCAAGAGACAATCTACTAATATTAATGTTCTGAGAAATACTGTTGTGTCCTTTGTTATGTTTAGTTTTCCACTTTGTCTGCTGTACTAGTCCATTGCATCAGTGCCGAAATGAAAACCAGTGGTACTAACGAGGCTGCAGAATATTCGATTATTGAACCTTGTCAGTACCACCCATTAAGTCTGTGGCAGAATATGTGCTGGCTCATTAGTCCAAGCTATTCCAGTTTCCTTTTCTTCCTTCATCTTAACTCTTTTGAAATGTATTGTAGAATCCTCTTTTCCCGATTCTAAAATGTGACTCGGTTACTTTCTCTCCGGAGATAGAGGGATGATTTGTTACTTGCTTTTATCAGGTTGGTTGGCAAAATACTTGCTCACAGAAAGGCATGTGTTGTGTTCATCTTTAACAGAGAGAAAGGGCTTATTTTCATGCAGGCAAAAACTAGCTAACCAAGTTATTCAGAAACATAATGAATAATTTGTGAGAGAGACTTAGTTGATCTTTGTTTGTAATTTCCATTCTACTGTTTAAAAATCTTGCTTATTCCTTGTCACTTCCACGTGATTTCCTTAAGCAATTTCTATCCTCTTTATGTTTGTTTACATCCAGGCTGATGATACTGAGAGGTCTGAATATTTTGAACTCTCTTGAGATGGACAGACTTTTCTTAGAAAAAGTTTTGGACTTTCTGTAAATGAGAGAGTGCAGGGTGGGGGGGGGAGGTTTCCTTCAATGAAAAATGTTCATCAATGTTTTAATCAGAATTTGAGTTAATTGAAAGCACAAATGTCATGTTTTGTTTGTAGTCTACCTTACCCTATCGGGAGGGGAAGGAGTTCAGCCCTCCAGGAAAGACTGGAACTACTGCAAAATAGTACTTCAATTGTATACCAGAAAGGCACCCAAGGGTACCATGGTCAATGGTATCTAATGCTGCTGAGAAATCCAGCAGAGCAAATAAGGGTACAATCTGATCGAGTTCCTGGCATAGGTTTTCACCAAGGCAACCTGTTCTGTAGCCAGGCCTGAAAATAGACGGAAGTGGATCTGGAAAATCCTAAACAATTTTGAATTGAGTGTAATGACTCTGATCATCAAGGGTGCAGGAGATGAAGATGTAACAAATTATTCAGACTGAATTTTATTTGGAACAAACTAGTCACATGTTACAACCTTACTGCTATCATGTGGCTATTTAACTTATATGCAGAGTACATCATGTGAAAGGCAGGTCTGGATGAATCACAAGCCAGAATTAAGATTGCCGGAAGAAATATCAACAACCACAGATACGCAGATGATACTACACTGATAGCAGAAAGTGAGGTGGAATTAAAGAACTTAATGGGGGGGTGAAAGAGGAGTGCAAAAAATTGGGCTGAAGCTCAACATAAAACAAAAAATTAAGATCATGGCCATCAGTCTCATCACCTCCTGGCAAACAGAAGGCGAAGAAATGGAGGCAGTGACAGAGTTTATTTTCTTGGGCTCTGCAGATGGCGACTGCAGCAATGAAATTAAAAGATATCTGATTCTTGGGAGGAAAGCAATGGCAAACCTAGGCAGCATCTTAAAGAGCAGAGACATAACTTTACTGACAAAAGTCCGGATAGTCAAAGCTATGGTTTTTCCAGTAATGATGTATGGAAGTGAGAGCTGGACTATAAAGAAGGCTGATCACCACAGAATTGATGCTTTTGGGTTGTGGTACTGGAGAAGACTCTTGAGAGTCCCCTAGACTGTAAGGAGATCAGACCAATCCATCCAGAAAGACATCAATCCTGAATGTTCACTGGAAGGATAGATTTTGAAGCTGAGGCTCCAATACTTTGGCCACCTCATGAGGAGAGAGGAGTCCTTGGAAAAGTCACTGGTGTTGGGAAAGATTGAAGGCAAAATGAAATGGGGATGGCAGAGAATGAGATGGTTGGATGGTGTTATCGATGCAAACAATATGGATTTGACCAAAGTCCGTGAGGCAGTGGAGGACAGGAAGGCCTGGCGTGCTCTGGTCCATGGGGTCACGAAAAGTCAGACATGACTGAACAACTAGCAACAACAATCATGTAGCTGTAAGCCATAAAGCATGGAGGACAGAGAGTACATCAGCCAATCTGTCTGCTAGCTGTTGATAATCCAGGTAACAGAACTGGAGTCAACCATGTGGTGTGCCACTGTGTGTACTTGTCTGTTTCCTGGGTGAAATGTGCAACATGCTGTAATGTGGCTCTGCACCTGTACCTGTACTACACCCTACTACATTTCTAAAATGGGCTTCAGCTGAAGATGGCACCCACTCCTGGGACCTCCTTATCCCCCGTGGCTCTGTCTTCATGTCCAAACTGCCCCAGTAAGACTGCAACAAAATTATAAGACCCCTTTCCATTTTACTACAGTAACCCCCCACCTATTGCGGGGGTTAGGGACCCACCCGACCCCGCGATACATGAAAATCTGTGATATGTGTAAACGGGGTGGGTGGGGGCGGGGGTGATCAAAGGGGTGGGTGGGGGTAGCAGGGAGGGATTTGATCGCTCCCCGCTGCCCCCCTGCATGGCTCTGAGGCCTCACTCCCCGCCGCCCCCTGGCGTGGCTCCAAAGCCTCCGGAGGGGGTGGGAGGGTGGCGGGGAGTGATTTGATTGCTCCCCGCTGCCCCCCACGTGGCTCCGAGGCCTCCCGGAGGGGGTGGGAGGCCGGTGGGGAGCAATTTGATTGCACCCCGCCGCCCCCTGCAGGTACTGCGATCCCGCGATATAGTGGGACCGCAGTACCTGAACCGTGAAATGGCGGGTGTGTGTGACTGTATATGCACATGTACCCTGGACAAATACAGCTGTAAAGAAGGATGGTGGGTAGGAGAAACAGCAGTGATGAAAGAAGCCAACTAGCAAGACATACCTACTGGCTGATCCTGCTATTTAGCTTTGGAAACATGGAAGCTCCTTCTTCCACTGAGAGTGTGCTCAGAAGAAAACATGGATCAATATAGTGGCCAACATGCTAACTCAGCCATCTGGAGCCGCACTAAAGGACATGTGTGAACAATATTTAACTTAATGATCATCTTTTAAAATGTCTGCAAAAGTAAATAATATCTGTCTTCATCTTATGTTTGTGCTGATATTGCAAACCAGATAATATTCTCCTGGTTGTAAGGTGATATATACATAGCTCATTGACCTCAACCCTCTCTAATGTCTTAATGTTTGCAGCATTTAGGGGTAGACTTTGGATTTCCTTGGAGAGTTCAGCTGTTCCTCACCTTCTACTCCAGTGCCAGCAGCTCAGTCTCCTCTATAACTTATGATTTACCCTCTCCTTAGTTCAAATTGTCAACCATATTTTAAACTGTACCATGAGTCCTTCATATCCCTTTTAGCACTGTACCAATGCTAAATGGAATATGAAGGACTCATGGTATGTTACCTTGCGGTGGGTGTGTATAGTATCTCCTTGCTCCAGCCTGCAGCACAAATATATCTGGTTCATTCTGTTTTTTCACATTTGTCAGAAGAAACTATATATGCTGAGGTTTTAAAAAAGATACATATTCTCCAGTCCTGGATTCTCCTGCCCACTCATAGAATCATAGAGTTGGAAGAGACCTCAAGGGCCA
This sequence comes from Phrynocephalus guinanensis, assembly GCA_037367245.1. NCBI lineage: Eukaryota > Metazoa > Chordata > Lepidosauria > Squamata > Agamidae > Phrynocephalus > Phrynocephalus guinanensis. The sequence continues at coordinate 55,850,805 of CM074740.1, forward strand.
TCCAGTCCAACCCCCTGCCATGCAGGAACCCCCATCACAGTATTTCTGAACACTTCATTTGCGGCCTCCAGTTCCTAGCTTTAGGGCCCTTTGAAATAAACAATTTGAGAACAATTGAAAGGCAATGACAGTATGAAATGTTCCAGATGTGATGAAGCAAAACAGGTCAGATTGGCTCAAAATTTCCCATTTCTGGTGGAACAATAGAGCAACACCCGGTTCTGTCCTTACCTTGCACATACACAGATGTGCATGAACACACACACACACACACACACACACACACATTTGACTCAGTGTAAGAATAAAGTTTGTGTAGTACACGGACAGCAATGAGTGCCCTCTTATACTGTTGCCCTGCAACTGTGATCATTCTTCCCCACTGGCCATGTTGGCTATGTCTTTTGGAAATTGCAGTGAAACATTCAGAGGATGCCAAATTGCCCACTTCTGCTGCAGTTACCATATATAGCAACAGCCAGTTCTGCCCTTACCTTGCACATGTTTCTTAAAACTTTGTAGACCGTTTCCCCCGGCATCCCTGAACAACATCAGATTGCCCATCTCTTTAAATGCAAACCCTAAGAGTAAAGCCTCCCCCCCCCATCATTCCACTTCCAAGGCTGACATGCATTCCTTTTACCACTAATGAACATCTGCAAGCAACTTCTCCCCCTACAGAGACAGATGTGGAATAATGTTGAAAGACATGCATTGTAAATGTATACTGTTGATTGTCATTATGCACTTCTCATTTGAATGGAACTCATCCTTCAATATATGTGGGCCTATTTGGCTCGTGTCTGACAACAGGCTTGGAATTTATTTATTTTTATGTCTGCCTTTTAAGTTATTTTTACTTTTATTCCCTGGGCATTTTCTTTCTTTCCAAAGGTATAAAGTAAACATGTTATTTCTCAGTGTCTGCACTGTGCAGGGTGTTGTGTATCTGCATAATGTACAGTAAACCATTAAAATGTAAATTTGAATAACTGGGTGAAGCACGGGAAAGTTCATTGAAGAAGCTGACTAAACAGCACCTGTGCATTGGCTGCTCAAAACATTGTGATGCTTTTCAGTAAACGTGCTCCCATTTCCCGTCAAAAACAATGGCATCTGAACCCTTCCCTCTTTAAAGCATCTCTCAGACTACTTATCTAAGTTAATATTTTTCTTAACTATACCTTTAAATTAATGCTATGCAATCATGTGGAATATTTTCCTCCTCATGACCAGATAATGGGGAGATCCATATGAATTTCAGGACAAGGAAATGATATTTACTTCCTTACAGTTTACTGTTCTGCTTTTCCCCCCATCCTCAAACCAGAGATGAGGGTGAAAGCTACAGAGCAGCACCCCGAGGGTGCAGCAGCAACTCTCTGAAATTGGCAGGATGAGTCTTTGAATTGCCTTCTGATGAATAAATTTAATCCTTCGGAGACTCCGTTTTGTAGGTGAGAAAGTAATATTCTGTTTCAAAAATTAAGGCGGCATATTTATGTGATACAGTTTGCATGCCCCTGTGCTCATATGTGTGTGAAGTTTTACACCTGTAGACATAGTAATGGACTTCTCTAAAGATGAAGTGAGACCCAAAAAATGACACAAACAATTATGGTACCCTAAGTGAAATGTTTTTCCCAAAAAAAAATGCATATGGCTGTACTAGTTAGTTTATAAAGGAGGAAAAACATTACTTTAGATTAATAGAAACTAAAAAACTAAAAATGAGGGTTGAGTAACATTTTAAAATAGCCTTGGTTGGTGTTGAGTGTGGTACACTCAAAAAATCAATTTAAAAAAACTGTTTATATATCATATAGCTAAGCACACTTTTTTAAAGGCAGGAAAGCGAGTTATTTTAAACAGCCTTGAGAGCGCTGTTCACTTTTTCTCAGTTATGAACAAGATGTCTCCTAAAACATTTTGGCCTATTAGTAAATTGTGTCTGTAGAATTGGTCAAGTATCGTATTCAGGAATGTGGGTTTTGGAACTCAGTTGATGCTACAGTCCAAACTCTTTTAAAAAATTTCTTTATCTGTTCTTTTATCAATGAATCACTTGAGTGCTGGAAAACGCTGGCAGCTGCCTCACTGATGGTTTATTGTACCTTTCTATTCCCTTAGGATCTGGTGCTATCCCACTTTGAAATGCATAAATGTATAATTAAGTAAATTATTAAAAATAATTGAAAATATGGCTGCAGAAGGAAACATGAGCAGTAGCAGCAGAACCTATAGTAAGATCCTGTCCTCTTCACGCTCTTCAGCATGATGCCACTTGAAGGGATGCTAAGTATGGTCTCTCTCACCCCCATGTTTGTGTCTCTCTCTCTCTCTCTCTCTCTCTCACACACACACACACACACATAGAGAGAGAGAGAGAGAGAGAGAGAGAGAGAGAGAGAGAGAGAGAGAGAGAGAGAGAGAGAGAGAGACTGCTGAGGAGATGGGGAAGAGAGGGTCTAGGACTGCCAAATATGACTTTAAATCGATTTAAAACATCACATTTCAGCTATCAATTCATTTTTGCAGTATAACTGTCCTCTGAGCTACATTTTGACATTAACTTGATTTGTGTTTCTTTGCTCTATGCTTCAGTAGCCACTCTCCACCTTCTCATTTTCTTTGGATCTAGTGAGAAGATATCGTCTTTCTGTAGTCAAAGGGAATGTCTCAGAATCTCAGTCAACAACAACAGCAACCTTAGAACTGCATAATATTTTGCTACATTTATACAATTGTATCTGATATTGCAATTCTGAGTAGAGATGGGCACGAAACAAGCAATTTTTTGTTTTCATTTTCGTTTTTTGAAAAATGAATTTTGTCTCCAAAATGAAACAAAACGAACCAAAACAACAGAAATTTTGTCGTGCGTTTTGTTTTCGTTGCGGCAAATACATTGAACTGTAATGAATGCTAACGAAACAGCAATTTTTCGTTTTTGTTTTTGTTTTTTCATTTCATTACGTAACGAAACGAAAACGACATTTTTTGCAAAAAATTCATGAAAAACAAAAACGAACCGAAATGGACCCCCTAAACGACAAATGACAAACGAAACAACATTTTTTTGAGTCGTGCCCATCTCTAATTCTGAGAGACAGTGTTACACTCTGAAATACCAAACTCACTATATTTATGGAACACTAGTTGCTGGATCAGCCATGGAAGATCTAATCTCTCTCTCTCTCTCTCTCTCTCTCTCTCTCTCTCTCTCTCTCTCTCTCTCTCTCTCTCTCTGTGTGTGTGTGTGTGTGTGTGTGTGTGTGTGTGTAGTGTACATGTGTACTCCGAGGTCCATTACAGACCTAGCTTTCAGTTCTATTTTCTATCTTAAAGCTTTGAGGGAACTCAAAGTGATTCATACATCAGTATAACATCAGACTATTTTAATTCACATCAGTAGGTCAAACCTCACTTTTTTTCCATTTATCTGACTCAAGCCTACACCCAAAAGGCAGCCAGGATGTATATGCAGTTGGGATAATGCTAGCTTGAGTGTAATAAAAAGATGGCGCCCTAATTGGAGCAGCAAAAAGACCACTGTAACCATCTGGTGACAAAGTTGGACAGTACCCAATTGTGTGCCGCAGGGAAAGATGTTGTTTGGCACAGCGGGCTAAATTAGGAATGCACAATTAGCAGGAAGGCTGTGGCAAATTTTCATGTTTTATTTACACATAATTAGCACAATTTGCATAACATTTGTAGGGACATTGAAAATTCAGGCCACAGCTGGTGGACATGTTGCATTGTAGTTACATTTAAGCCATGCTAGATTGTGAGATGAACAGCAACATATTTTAAGATTTCTCCCCTCCATGCAATCTTTATAGCCTATAGAAACTTACATACATTTCCCCTACTAAACAAAAGTTTTGGAAATCAGTAGTTTATACTCAAAAGGAGATTAGGTGATACCTTTATTGGTCATGACTAAAACAAAAAATGTAAGCTAAGGTTTCGATAGCTACTTGCTATCTTTATCAAACCATTGTACCGAAAATGCAGTCTTGATTGAAGGTGTTGTCTATCAGGCCCTTAGAATCTTTCACTTATGATTATACTTGGAAGAGTTTTATCTTAAAATGTTATCACATATATGCAATTATTGTTATTAACTAGATGGTTTTCCTTTAAAATATCTTGCTTGTTAAAAAAGATTCTAGTTCTCTAACAGAGAAATCTCCCCCCTCCAACATTGCAATAATTATAAAATGATAACTAGTAAAAAGGAAATATTATGCGGAAAGAACTTTGATAGCCAGTTCTCTAGGCATTAAGTCTCATTACTATTGACAGTAAGGGTATAACAGAGATCAGTTATCTAAATGAAATTGCAAATTAAGCTCATTATGAAATGGTTCATAGTAATATGACAGTGCGTTTTCTTCTCTTATCACAATGTCAGTGGTAGGTTGCAAACGAAAACCAGCCCTGTTTTCTAGTACAGCTGTTAAATGCCAAAACAATGCTTTGTAGCTAACATGTCCAAAACCTAAATAACCTTTTGAAAAACAAGACCTTACTGAACTAGACAAAGCTTTGGAATTATTTATACCACAGGCTGTCTTTAATTAACATTTATCAGTATTCCAGTTGTTGCTGAGGAAGTGTAAAGCTCCAAGACATATTGTTGAACAATGCAGGGAGAAGATGCTTCTGTGACGCCTTCAGGCATTCAAAAAGGGGGAAATTATATGTACATGAACAAGCTCTGTTGACAACATGTGGCCATTCAGATTCTTGTCATAATCAGTTGTGCAGTTATTTGTACACCTCCTAGTGCAATGGTGTTAAAATGCATTCAGTTCTTCAATAACATTTTACTCACAAGTAACAGTGGAATGAGAGTTCATTACTATCAACTAGTTGATCTGACAACAGCAGTTCTCTTTTTGGAGTTCAGTTGCTGCGTTACTGCTTAGTTGTGATGTCCCTGAAAACTCTTTGGATGTTTCTGTTGCGTCAAAGTAGCTTAATCCAGATGGAAATAATATTCCCTGGAGTTTGGGTATATTTTGAGAGAGAAGTAAATAAGCAGTATTTATGTTTATTTAAAAACAAACATGGTGAACTCTATGGATGTTCAAGGCTTACCTAAAAGTAGCTGCATACTGTAGTTAAAAATTTTGAAACCTCAAGCAGTGTTTCTGTTTTTGTGTTGGTTTTCTATAACCTGTCAAGGCAAATGTGTATTTAGTTTTGGTTTATACTAGTTTGGATTCACCATTCTTTGACTGTTGTCTCTGTCTACTTACACAATAAATCTTCTATGTACTAGAAGAGTACAGCATAGCTAATATTTTAGGATTTCCTTCCTATTTATTATTTTTACCGAATGTAGGAAACTATTATATATATTTTTCCATACCAAAAGGTAAGGAAAGCATATAAACTTATCAAGCATCCAATATCAAAGATGATTTCATTCATCTTTTTCAAACAGAAGGAAGGAGAATGATGTATGTTAATAAGGTTCAAGGAAAGAACATTTAACAATTGCTGAGCCCAGTGTGAGCACACAAACTGAACATTATCTGTGGCACCAGTGCTAATCAGCTGATACATAATGACAGCTGACCCCCTACAGATCAATGCACTATCATCCAATGTTCTGTGTCTGGAAAGCTAGGCTGTTGTCTCTGTTTTTCTGAGCATTTTCAAACTTGCATTTCTCTTAATATGGCAAACAGGATGCTGCTTTTAGATACCCTTATCTTCCCCATACGGAGTTGTGTTCCAGGTTCCTCAAATGTGGGATACATTTCCCCCAGGGTTTTTAATTCAATACCTTTTCCTCATTCAGTGAATGTATGTATCTGGTGGAGGGATGAAAGTGTGGCCACAGTCTGAACATCTCTTGTCAGCCATATGTTTGCCTTCTGCGGATAGCTGTACTGCTTAGAAATGTATCTACCTCCAATCAGGAATCTGTTTGGCTGGTATTCCTGATTGGGTGAATCAGTCCTATGGAGATTGGTATAGGTGTACACAGACAGGACCTCCTTTATACTTGGAGATTGCTGTCAGAGGTGATCTTTTCACTTTGACTTAATGTATTGAGCTGGCTGTGACTGTGACCCCTTAGGTTAACTATATGGTTTGCTGCACAGGCACTCCTTTTCTTAAAGAGAGAGCGATTCCAGAGCACAACACATTCCCATGGCTCTAACTGGAATTGAGTATGCATGACAATTTTCAGTCTGATTCTTTTTTTAAAAAAAAAACATACTGTTTAAAGAAGAAAGATGTGTACAAGCCCTTTAGGATTTTATTTATTTATTTATTTATTTAGAAAATGTAGTGGTGACTCTGGTGGGCTGTAAAATGAAGCTTGCTATCTTTAAATGTTTCTCTCTGTCAACCTGTAGCTCACCAGATGTTGTATGACTGTAGCTCCCGTTGTCCCAGTGATGCGTAGAAGTGATGGGAGTTGTAGTGCAACTTCTGGTGGGGCAAATGTTGCCTGCCTACCCTGCTTTAAAGACAGCTGCCTATCGAATACTATACAATAACTTGACCTGGCAGTCATTAGAATATGGGTCACTGAAGTGAAAACAGGGACAGTTAATATACCAGCATAGCATGGTCTGGAGAACTCCTCCATTGTGCATTTGGTCTTTCCTGAGGATTGTAACTTTATCTGAGATTAATTGTAAAACTTCAGCCAAATTTGTTGGTTTCCCTACCATAGGGCCTTCACGCTGTCTGGATTGATTCTCAGCTTGTCCCCTTATGTATCTCCAGGCTGTCTCTGGATATTGATTGAACAGCCTCCCTGGGACAAAAAGTCATAGAGCTGAATATAATTGGTATACTGATTATAGTCCAGTTTAAACTTTCAGTTGACTTCCTCCATTAATTCCATGCAGACTTTAAAGCCATAGCAACCGAACAAACTTGTTATGGGATAGAATCAACTTGGTCACTTCAGTAGATGATGACTCATGCCAGGATCTTTTCCCTGGGAGAAAGATGGCATATAAATGAAACAGAAAGACAAATAAAAAAATTCCAGGGTATTGATGTGTTATTACAATTTTGTTTGATCTTTTGGACCACAGATCATTGATAACTATATTCATCTGGCCACTTATCTGGGGAGGAACAGTGTTATGATATCTCAGTGTTTCCTGCAGGAATATGTCACAAAATGCTTTCTGGGAATTTCTGTTCTTCTTCATGCTGATTGACCTATGGTATGATAAAGAGACAAAGTACTTCTGTTTCAGTGTTTATTTCTTTTACTTATTTTATCTATATATGGACTTCACTTTTGTTTCAAGTTAAGTATGGCATGTTGAAAGAAAAACAGCAGCTTATCAAATGCAAAACATTTTTGCTGTCCTAATAGTTTTCTTATTCTGTTTGCAATAAATTATAAACTGTTTGCCTCAATTTTAAATTTCTAAAAAAATTAGAGTTCTTATTGGCACATGTCGGCAGCTTAGTGCTACTTGGGTTTCTAGTGCTAAAAGTTGATATACTGACTGACTTGCAAGTACACTGTACCATGTTGAAGTGTTCGAGGTCCTGGAGTTAATAATTGAAATCATTTGTTATGTAGAGTAGTAGTTGGCAGCTGGCCAACTCTGTCTTGAAGCTCCAGGATAGAGAAAAGGAGCATAATCTTACTGCTACTTGCAAAGATACAGAATTCTTGAACCAGTGCTCTTTCCTTTAAACATTTCTTTTCATGTTTGTGGATGGTTTACTTTTTAAAACATGCATGAGCAGGTCAAATGAAGGATCTCTCCATCTGCATGCATGCAGATTCTGTCTATCTGATATAATGTACCGTAAACCTTGCCTTTCTCCCAAGACTCTCTGAAGGTGGGTTGGTGAAGGACTAACTAGAAAACTTACTGATAAAAATAAAAGATGTTAAAATCTTAAACAGTGGTTATTGCATTGCTCTCAGTATTGACAAATGCTGGCACATGATTCTGTGTACTGTGTGACTTTATGCTATTCCATGACATGACTGTAGAAATGCAGTGGTTTTTTTCCTGTTGGTACTGTTGTTATTCTACCTTTTGCCTGCCCCTACTCTTGTCTAAGATCCTGCCAAGCAATAATTTTGGGGGTTTAGGGAGGGAAACATGACTGAACTCATTCTCCTTTGGTGCAAAGTAATTTTTTTTAAATTAAGCAATGCTCTGATGGGCTGGCTTTAATTATTACTGTGTCACACAGTAAGTAAAGTTATAGGCACAATGGCAGGCAGCTTTTATTACCTTCCAAACTCCTCTGCAGTGCATGGTTGTTAATGGCTCTATTGTGAACAATATCCCAGAAAAAGAAGCTGGCAGTGACTGTTATGAGTCATCAAGAACTTGCACAACAGCATTATTAAACAATTAGTCTTGATAGATCACATTTTCCTGGGCAATTAATATATGCCTCAAGTGTGCTGTGAGACAGACACCTTTAGTCACACTGAAATATACAACTTGCATGCAAATGCATCTGTACTAAGAGAAGAGGTTATGGTCTGATTCTGATTTACATTTATGTCTTGTGTAGTTTGAAAGGTCAAGGGGCCTATATTTTTCAAAACTAGAATCTAGCACTAACAGAAGAATAGTTAGGTGTAGTGTGGAAATTGATCTGAATAGGGACTAAAGCAATGATGAAGGAGTTCAATCATATCACTATGCTGTACTTCATTTAAGACCTTTCTACCTTTATCTAACAGGGTATCCACACAAGGATGAGATTTCTTCTAATGCAGTGATAAAAAAATAACATAATTCAAAATTTTCTATCAATTGTATACAACTCCCCACTGAATTTAAGTTGAATGTATCCAGAAAATTTTTATATGTCTTAGAAGAGTGGATAGTAAAGACCTGGTTTTATTAATGTTTGGTTGATATACTGAAATATAAATATTTTCTGGAAGAAAATTATCTATGAATTTTAGCCATAATTTATTAGTAATTTTATTAGAACCATTACCAATTTTACTATGAAATGTTAATGATGAAATAGACTCAAAAAACATAAAGCTTATATGAAATTTGCTATCAGTTGCTATGGAATGAGAATATCTATAGCACCCACCCTTGCCTTTACAGCAGGGTGATAGATTTTGGGGCTTTCTAATGTTTTAAACCCAGTACTACTGGTCCCTTACCATTGACCATGCTAAGTAGGGCTTCTGGAAGTTGAAATCCAAAGTATCTGGACATAATGTAAGTTGTTCCCACCCTGCTTTACAGAGTTGTAAATTTGTTAACAGGATGTAAGATGTAAATCTGTAAGACAGTAAACAAAAACTAGACATCTTCCCCCAGTGGACAGTCATTAAATACTCATTTAATAAGCATATATTAGACATTATCCCATAGATTAGATGCCCTAACCAGTGGTGTCCAAACTTCGGCCCTCTAGATGTTTTGGACCACAAGCTCCACATTCCTTTTTCATTGGCAATACAGGCTTGGAATTCTGAGAGTTGTGGTCCAAAACATCTGGAGGACCAAAATTTGGACATCCCTGCAAGGATATCCAATCTCGCCTGATTTTGGAAGCTAAGCAGGGTCAGCCCTGCTTAGTACTTTGATGGGTGACCACCAGGGAATATCAGGTGCTGTAGGCACCTGGAGTAGGAACTGGCAGGCCACCCCAGTATTTCTGCCAAGAAAACTCCATGGACATGAAGAGTCAGTCATAACTGTAACAACACAACACACACACATTAGACATTATAACTGCAGGTCTTTTTAAAATGTGCATTATATTTTTATGATTTCCAAATACTGTTATTTTCCATCTATATATGCCACCATGTACAAGACCCCCCCCCACTTTTATTACCTTCCAATTAACAAATAAACAAATCCCGCCCGAAAGAAAGAGAAACAGCAGAGTGAGGAGGAGAACCCAAACTGATGCTAGTGAATGAGCTGAGCAGAGTCCCTGCTCCACTGAGGTTTCCCTTCCACTTTGGGTTCTCTCCCCCCAACACACACATATACTGCTGTTTTCCTTCATTTCCGGCAGCTCAATTCACTGTCCTCCACCTTTCCAAAATGCCCATCTGCTTTGTTTTGTTTGTTTTCTGTTTGTTTTTGCAGGTATTGGAGCTGTCTTTTCAGTCTTTTCTGCCTTGCTGTCTGCCTTTCAGCTGTGTTTGACAGATCAAAACGATTGGGAAGCTGCTGGTACCCAGGTGGATTTTTTTGACAGGTGGCGCTGTCCCCACTGGGAACAGGCTGACTTGTGAAAAAATCCTCACCTGGGTGGGGGCAGCTTCTGAATTGTTTTGTTACTCATTTCATTTTGTTACTAAAAGTCAATAAACAGTCATTTAATCATGAAACACAACACAATGAGTAATGAAAGAAATGAAATATTAATTTTCCATTTCATGCCCATCTCTAGTTAGGCCTAACCATAATTGCCAATTTATTTCTGAGCACTGGTCACTAGGCTTCACCCAAAACATTTTGTCATCTGAGACACAGTGATAAACAGCTTCTCTCTCTCCGCACTTGCTCACATCAAAGTGCATGGTGTTTAAATACAGTCAAAATTTTATAATACATGAGACAGAAAATCCTGTAACCCTCTTTCTCCCTTTCTGATAGTAAAACACCAGCAAGAATAAGCTAGGAACAACAAATAATCTTCTACGTTTCTAGGACATCCCAAGGTGGGTCCTGTGAGTCACTACCCTATCTTTTCTGGGCAAGTGGAAAGGGAAAAAAGCCTTACAGATCTCTGAGTCAGTTCATGTCTCACATAATACTTGTGCCTAGAAATGGCCACAAATTGAGCTATAAACCAGAAAGACCTATGAATTCGGCTGGTTCATGGTTTGTTTCGTATCCCAGTTCAGGGATCCTCTTTTGCTGGTAGTGTGGTGGCAGAGTAAGAACAAGTAGGCAGCGGAGGTAGCAGTGGTTGTTGAGCTGAGCTATTAAAAATAATATACTGTAAATTGTAACTATCAGACTTTGTACACAGCAGTTCAAAATGTATTGATAAAGAATCACTAGCAGGGTAAAAGTTGATATTCTCCATTATGTGTGTTTGTGCCAGCAGTTCATAGTAAATAATCACTTGGTCTTTGTTAAAACATTGAATAACATTTACTGTTTTGATCATTTGTAAAATATAATAAAACTATTGTCTTAGTTACTGTATATATTCAATGCATGGACAGATTGTACTGTAAGAAATAACTGTCACATCCTTACATTACTATGCATTTAACCCTACCTGACCCTTCCACATATTTGTTCCTATCTGAACACTATTACATATTGGACTTTATCAACTGCATTTTAGAGACCGGCTTAATGACACGTATTATATATCTGTCCATTATGATTGGTCAGAATGTGTTACTATACAAATATGACATTCTTGTCCTTTCCATGCAAACACATTTACACATACAAATAAATACATGCTGTGCTGTAGAGTAACACACACCAAGTTAGCAGTTGCAGCAACAGTGCAGCAACGTGACAGGAGCAAGTAGCCAATCCCCAGAGCATGAACCGAAAAGTGAACCAAGAAAATGGATGAGTTTCCAGTTAGTTCAGTTTGTTTGTGATTAGTCAGTTTGTGACTAATCACATATCATCACAAACCACCATTTTTCAGTGCTGTTCTCATCTCTACTTGTGTGTCATTAGTTGCATTAGTAAAACAAAGGCTAGCAGAATTTGGTCTTTTAGCCATCAGCCGTGACTGACCACAGTGTCAGTGCTGTAGGTTTCAGGATGATGCAAAAGCAGATACCCCTGTAACTGTTGGTGGAAAATAGAAGAGTTTGCTGTGGTCATCATCTGCTAGTCTGTTACCCTGCTCCTTATAGAAAGACAAACTGCTTGCAGAATTTTATCACTTCCACTGTTGCTCTTATGATGTACCTTTGCTGAACATTGGATATGAGCTTGCTTGAAGATAATTCTGCACATAGAAATTCAGTCAATAGTTTAATGATATTTCTTGTGAATCAATCAATTGCTTTTGGGTTTTTGCACCAGCAACATTTTGCTAACTTGAACAGATTTAGCTGACATTATTTTATTATAATTATAACAGGAAGACAGTTCTAAATGGATATTTAAATTAAAAAGCCGTTATTATAAAGCACTCTAAGTTCAGACATTAGTCACTCCAGCTATTATTCAAACTTTTTTGGGGAAATAGCTACATAATTTATTATTGAAACTAATATTATTTTAAATTATTCACAGATATTTTATTGGTTGGATTTGTCTGTGTCTTCAAGATTGAATTTCACTAAAATATACAGAAATTCCTTTAAAAGTGTCTCTTTTTGGAATATGTACTGTATTTGCCTACTGCCATCATATAGTATTTCTTATAATCTGTAAATTACAAATACAATTCCAAAATAAAAAAACATATATGTTAAGAAGAAAGTGGATTTTTATGTTGTAACACTGAAATTTTTAAAAATATATATATTTGATGGATTATTAGCTTACATTAAACTACCTTTCACATTTGTTGGTTGAAGGAAATAGAGACAACATAGTAGCATGGCCTAGCAATCATGGCAGATTTACTGTATTTTTCACTCTATAAGATGCACCTGACCATAAGATGCACCTAGTTTTTAGAGGAGAAAAACAAGGATATTTTTTTAGCCTAAAATTTCATGGTGGGGAATTTTGGCTGCAAAAGGGGAGGGCAGAGGCTCCATGGAGGAGACATTCTTGAAAAGTAGATGATTTCTGACTGGGGAATCCTGGCTGCAGAAGGGAAAGTGTGGGGAGAGGCTCCGTGGAGGAAGTCTCTTTGCAAATGAAGTGATTGGGAATAGGGAATCTATGCTGCAAAAGGAAAGGGTTGTAAATGAGGTGTTTGGAACTGTGGAATCCATGCTGGAAAAGGGGAGGGTTGCCAATGAGGTGATTGGGACTGGGGAATCCAAGCTGCAAAAAGGGGAGGGTTGCAAAGAGGTGATTAGAACTGTGGAATTCAGGCAGCAGAAAGGGAGGGAAGAGACCTCTTTGAAACAAGTAATTTGACTGGGGAATCTTTGCTGCAGAAGGGGAGGGGTGGGGAGAGGCTCCCTGGAAGAAGCCTCTTTGCAAACGAGGTGATTGGAACTGTGGAATCCTAGCTGAATCAGGGGATGGGAGAGGCTCTGTGCAGGTAACTTCTCTCTAAATGAAAATCTGTGATATATATGTAGCAGGAACTACTGTATTTGCTCTATAAGATGCACAGATATTTCCCCTTACTTTTGAGGGGGAAAGTGCATCTTATAGAGCAAAAAATATGATACTTGGTGAAAAGGCTTGATTTTGTATAGTGGACAATTATGTTTCATCCAGTTCCATTACGTAATGGTGGGTCTATGAGGGCTAGCTACAGTATTATTACTAGCCCACCAAGCTCAGTATTCTTCCCCATCAATTATTTTTATTTCTTCTACATTTGCAAAAATATGTCAGTGAACTAAGGATCACAGTTCCATTGTTATAATAACTGTGTGCCATCAAGTCAATTTTGGCTTATGTGTGATTTCAACATGCAGAGCATTTAGAAGTAATTTACTATTTCCTTTTCCTGAGGGGCATCCTGGGACTTTGCAGCTTTCTCATGGCCACACGGGTGGCTCTTCTGAGAAGCAGAGAGTTGAATTGCCAATTTATCTCACTGAGCTATCTATCTATCTAGCTCCATTGTTAGCAAGAAGCTATCAGAAAATTTGTGTTAGGGAAGCAAAATGTTTCAAACACATTGCAATGGTGGGTCATACACTTGACCTGGTGTTGTTTACTATTAGCCAAGGAGATGATGATCTGAAGATGATGAATTTAACACTCTCCTGCTCTGTCATGGCCAGATCATTATCTGCTAAAGTATGGAATGGCAATGATGTCTCCCCTTTCCTGGGAAGTTGGACCTGTTAGGATGGTCCACCCCCCAAAGGCTATTGGATTCAATTGGTTTCCAGAATACCTTGGGAGAGTTCATGACTGATCTTGTTGGTGCTGTTGTTGAAACTCAGGTCACCACCAGTGACTCAGTTGACATGATCGTCCTATATATCTACTCCATTTCAGATTTTGTCCCTCACCCTGGTTTACAGATAAGTGATGAACAATGTAGCATCCAGGGAGCAGGCTAGAGAGCAACTGGAAGAAAGTTCCCTCAGTTTCTAACTTAGCTGCAGTTAGAAAGTTGTCAGGAGAATACTGTAATGCTCTGAGAACTGCAAAAACTTACAAAGAGGCTTCAGATCAGCAGCCTTATTGAGTGATCAGTGAGCTCACCAGTGCTGGAGAGTATAATGTACTTCAATCAGATACAATTATGTGTAATTATTTTTCAGCTCATTTTCAGTCTAGGATTGCAGCCATCTGACGGGATCTTAATTCCGTTAGTGATAGAGAAGATTGTATTGGGATGTTCAATTCACCATGTGCCTTGTCTAGTTTGACTGGACCAATTTCAACCTGTAACTTCTATGTGGTTGTAAGGAAGCTATAGCAGCTTCAAAATGCAGCAGCCAGGTTGGTTTCAGGAGCTCTGATATATGCTCACATCTCCCCAATCCTGACCTCCCTGCATTGGCTCCTTGTGTGGTTCCATGCTAAAATCAAGGGATGCTGTCAAGTCTTTGGGTCCTAATCCCATGTCCAAGTTTTTGGTCTTAAGGCCCTTACTGAAAATATTTTTTTAACCCAGAGAAAAAGGAGGGTGGGTAGGTTATAGGTTCAAGCTGAGTCTGAGTCATTGAGAAAAAAAACAAATCCCAAATCGAATCAAAGTTGAGTCATTGATGTCCCTTAAGTCCAACTTGACAGTGGTATCATAACTCGAGTCTCCATCGACTTAGGACCTAGATACTTGAAGGACCACCTCCTTCCATATGAACCTACCCGACAATTAAGATTGAGCCAGGGGACCCTTTTGAAAGAGCCATCCCTCAAGGAGGTGAGAGGGATGCTTGTAGACATAGGGCCTTCTCGGCAGCTGCTCCCAAGCTCTGGAATGCCCTCCCGATCGAGATCCGCCTGGCGTCAACACTGATTACATTCCGGCACCAGGTAAAAACCTTCCTGTTCCAGGGGGTCCACTGATGAAAATTTTAGGATAATGATTTTAGTGTAAGGCTTTTATTATTGCTTGATGATTTATTGATATTTTACTTCTAACTATTTTAAATTGTTTTATTCTTTGGATTGTAAGCCACCCAGAGACCTTTGGGTAGTGGGTGGCATATAAGTTAAATAAATAAATAAATAAATAATAAAATAAATATCCTTGCTTTTGGCTTGGTAGGCAGCAGATTATGGAATCCTGGTTTTTGTATTCTACTGAGCTACATAACATCCACACCTCCCTCTATGGCCCTTCATTAAGATAATAAGGAGAGGCATTTCTCTTGTTCTACCACCATCACAGGCATGTTTAATGGGAACATGGGAGAGGGCCTCCTTGTTGCTGCTTCCAGACTCTGAAATTCCATCGCATTGGAGGTTAGGCTGGCCCCATCTTTCCTGTCCTTCCCCAAGCAGGCAAGCATTTTTATCTCCAGACAGGGCCGGCGCATCCATTAAGGCAAACTAGGTCGTTGCCTAGGGTGCCAAAATGGAAAGAGGGTACTGGCTATCCTGCTGTCCCCCGCCGCCCCCCGCCCCTGGCCACCACCGTCCGCCCCCCCCACCGCTCGCCAGCCGCCTGTCGCCATCCGCCCATCGCTGCCACCCCATGCCCGTCACTTCCCCTGCCCCCCGCCCCCTGCCCCCCGCTGCTGCCCCTGCCCCCCTGCCCCCTGCCCCACCCACCCCACCCCTCACCTAGGGCGCTAAAAAAACTAGCGCCGGCCCTGTCTCCAGATCACCTTTTCCTTTGTGACTGGCTGTCTTAGAGTTATTTTAAATGGATTGCTATTGTTTTTAAATGTATTTTCTTAGTATTTATTTTATGTACCATTTTTATATAATACTTAATTCTTTTAAAATATTTGTATATGTACATTTATAGCCCTTAAATGTTGTCTTTTAAACAATGTAAGCTGCCTTGAGTCCTTTTAAAGAGAAGGGGGGGGTAAAAGATTCTTAAAACAAACAAACCTTGGAGACAGCATTGTTGCACTGTTCAGCCTTTAGGAAGTTGGGGACCAAATTGTGTACTGACCCCCTGACACAGTGGTGGCCAAACTTTGGCCCTCCAGATGTTTTGGACCACAACTCCCATAATTCCAAGTCTGCATTGCCAATGACAAAGGACTGTGGGAGTTGTGGTCCAAAACATCTGGAGGGCCGAAGTTTGGCCACCACTGCCCTAACACATTATAATTATTTTGTTCCAGAATGATGCATTGGTTGCTTTCTGAGTGCCAGTGTCAAACATTTTATGATGGAAATAATATAAAAATGTTAAACCTCAACTTTTGATTCTTCAAACTTAGTCCCACAGAATACCATTAGAATCTTAAAGTATATATTGTTCTTTTCCAATGCTATCCAGTTGTTTGCCACTACGGTTCATGGTGTATTTGCATATTATTATAAACAGTTGTGAAAATGCTGCCTTTGCTACATGTCTCTCTTTGTCAAATAAAATATACTCATATTCTGTGACCTAGATGATGTAACTCTTCATTTGAAATTCTCTTACATCTTGCACACTTCTTTGATGGTAGGAGCCTTAAAATCAATATGTTCTTTCATTGATCACCAGCAGCTGCACAACTTTGAATCAGTGTATGGAAGACTTGTAAAGTCACTACGAGGCTGGTTTAGATCACAACTTTGCAACATTAAGCAAAGATTTGCTCACTCCTTAGGAAGGAAGAACTTTCTGGAGATTTAGAAGCTCATTTCCAAAGCATTTGCAGCTTGGGAGCTAATTGATCACTTGGAACTGAATTGGATGCAGGTGAATGAATCTTGTTCCAAACACTGAAAGAGCCAGAAGGTAGGCAAATGGATTAAAGTTCAGCTAAAATAATTTAGGCTAAAGGATTTATGTCTAAAATGTTTCACATGAATGGTCTTTCAGAGAGAGGCTGAGAACTCACATACTCGCCTGTCTTTTTTTAATTGGAAAAAAAATTAGCTACAGGTATTTGAAATGTTATGTAAATAGAAATGTTATGTAAATAGATAGAAAAGGCTGTTGAATTACAGAAAGAAAAGGCTTGGTATTGAATTACAGAAATAATGTGGCTAGGAGAAGAAAAATCAACCTTTCCATAATTATTCAGCAGAATAAATAAGCTGTCTGCTGAAAAGTATGTTTTTAAGAAAAAAAATCAAGTGCAGTCAGTTACTAAGTAATAATTAATACACCTTGGAATGCTAGGTTTAAAAATTCATTCAAGATTATAGGAAAATATTTTTTTTAGTATTGGGAGGAGGAAAATTTAATTCACAATGTAATTAATCAATGTCAATTCAATCCTCATTTTTTGTTTTTGCTTTTTAAACTTAGCTATCTGTTCTAGCTAGTCCCAACTAAATGTAGATGCACTCACTGACTATTAACTGATAAAATAACAATGTTATGGCAACTCTATGAATGTGTGACCTCCAAAATGTTCTAGTGTCCTCAGACTTGCACAGGTGTTGAAAATTCAAAGTCATGGTTCCTTTTATTGTATCAAGTTATCTCTTTTTTGTTTTTTGTTTTCCTTCTGCCTTCTCTTTTCCAGGCATTTTTGTCTTTCCCAGTGATCTTTGTCATCTCATGATCAGCTGAAAGCACAATAATGCCAGTTTAGTCATTTTATGCCTCATTTTTATCTTTTTAATATTCAGTCTTATAGCAGTTCTGATTTCACACTCTCACTTCCCTTCGTACCTTTTATAGGATGTGTTCTGAATATAGATTGAATAGATAGGAAATAAAATACACCCTTGCCTGACATCTTTGGCTATGGAAAACCATTCTGTTTCTCCATATTCCGTTCCTCCTCACAATAGCCAGTTACAGGGAGCCTAGGATATGCATCAAGACAATCAAATCTTGCATTAATCCCATTTATTTTAGGCTTATTTGTGGCTTTTCATGATCAAAGGCTTTGCTGTTATCTATGAAGAAGAGAGTGATTTTGTTCTGAGGTTCTTTTTTCTTTTGGGAAAAAAACTCAGCTGAAGTCAGTTAATAAGCAGTAATTAATACTTATACAAATTAGAATGTCAGGTTTAAAAATTAATTCATTCATGATGATAGTTACAAATGAGGAAAATGATTTGTTAATGTTGGGAGGAGTAGAATTTAATTCGCCTTAATCATAGGGCTACCAGAAGTTGGAGATAACTTGATGGTACATAACAACAGCAACTCCCATAATAGTTAATGATCTTCTTTAGGTAGATGGATGTTCATAGGACTTCAGCTTTCTAACACTTATCTGGCTGCTGTTTCCATGTGGTAAATTTGATTTTAGAGATTCATGGTTTATTCATAAATGACCTTGAAATGACATTTGATATAGGTAGAAGAATGCCTAATCCAGGAATGAAATCAATCAATGTGCTAAAGATATGTCAAAATTCAGTTCCTCTAGATTAGGTTTTTCTTTTTACCCTCACTCCTTTTATCCCCAAATACCTGTGCCATATTTTAATGATTAATGTAACCTTTAGAGTGAATAGGAAAGAGAACATAAATGCTTGCTTTATGCCCAATATATTAATTAACATGAAGCTTAGGAGAGGTTTTACAATTTATATGTACATGCCCATCCTAGTTATATCAGTTCAGTACCCATCTTGGTGGCATTGTTGGCACTCCTGTCCCAAAGCAAGGCAGGACCCCACACATCTGCCTCTTTTCATCTAATAGGCTGAAGTTGCAATGTATACAGGCGTTATCAAAGGTTTATTTAATCTGGAGAAGTGAACACCCAAATTGATTCTTCCTGCTTGCAATATAATATCTCCTCTCTTAAACACCATGAATTGGTTCAGAGACCACATTAAAAACTGTGATGAATAATAGACATGTCAGATTCTTTGTAGGGGGCTCTGGGGAACTTTCTGTCAGCCCTTGCCAATCCCCTTTAGAACGAACGCCCCCCCCCAAGGTGGAGAATATGGATCCCAGGAGGGCATGGTGGAAGGAGAGCTGATGGGCCCCAGCAACAAGACTGAGTTGGAAGAACATGTGGGGAGGGGGGGTTGAGGGGGGGATTAAAAAGGAAGAAAGATAGGAGCTAGGACCTGGCAAGAGAAGGCAGAAAGGGGCAGCTTCCTCAGGAATGGTGGAAGACAGTGAGGCTACCCTGGATAAGTGAAGAAGAAAGTGAACTGATCAAGCCCAAATTGTTTTTTTCCTCCCTCAGCTGCTATGGAGCTTCTATGTCAGTGATGGCGAACCTTTTAGGGACCGAGTGCCCAAACTGCAGTTCAAAGACCACTAATGTTTTTGCGAAGTGCCAATACAGTAATTTAACCTGAATACAGGTGGCTGTGAAGCGGCAATGTCGGGTGCCCACAGAAAGGGCTCCGAGTGCCACCTTTGGCACCCGTGCCATAGGTTCGCCATTACTGTTCTTTGTTTTCCAGCTAGAACAATTCAAACAGGTATTTGCCCATGTGGTTAGTAGTGATTCATTCTTGTCAAGATGGGGGTGTGTATGTGTAGGTAGTGTTTCAGTGAGGTAGGCAGTTGGGATGTGATCTTCAGTACTGGGGGGAACCCCATTATCCTCTGAATTTTTATTTTTATTTATTTTTTATTCTTACACATATGAGATAAACACAAGTTCACTCTATCACTGTATAGCAGGGTTCCTCCTCCTCCTCCTCCTCCTCTCCTTCTTCGTCTTCTTCTTCTTCTTCTTCTTCTTCTTCTTCTTCTTCTTCTTCTTCTTCTTCTTCTTCTTCTTCTTCTTCTTGATGCTGTGCTTTTCAGACTTTTTTCAAAACTGTCTAAAAGCAACCAATGCTTTACTTTCAAATTATACAGTGCCCCCCCCACAAGTAAGGAAGTTTATTACATCTGTATGCACTTCCAGGAGCCTTGTTCAATTAGCAAAGAGTGTGTTTATTGCTATGGAAGAGACAAGTCTGTGGTCTCATTACAGAAGCTGGATCTTCCTTTTATTAACAGCATGTGTATATATAATCATGATTTGTAAGCTTGGTTGTAAAGTTAATGGCACTGACAGTAAACACTGGTATTCAGATTGACTTTAAAGGTTATTGGAATCCAGTATCTCAAACACTGTCACAGCCTACCACTTGCTTTTGATATATGGAGCCCATATTGAAAGGATGTTAAAACAGTTTTCAAATAATTACTGTTCTTTATAATTTCACCTGATTTGTCTGGACACAAGCTCAGCATTCTATTCAACTAAAGCCTAGTGATACTTGAAGAAAATTAACTTCAGTCTTTGGATGTGTTTGATGTTCTCAATGTCAAGGCATAATAGTTTAGAAATGACATCTTAATTAAATTGAGCACATCTGATCTCACTTGATTTTGGAAGCTAAGTTGGGTTGGTCTTGGTTAGTACTTGGATGGGCGACCACCAGGGAATACCAGGTGCTGCAGACGCCTGGAGTAGGAACTGGCAAGCCACTCCAGTATTCCTGCCAAGAAAACTCCATGGACACAGAGTCATGAAGAGTCCGTCAAGACTGTAACGACACCACACACACACACACACACACACACACACACACACACACACACACACACACACACACACACACAGAGAGAGAGAGAGAGAGAGAGAGAGAGAGAGAGAGAGAGAGAGAGAGAGAGAGAGAATCAACCTCGCTTGATGAAGTAAAAGTGTGCACTGGCATTACAGTGGTAAGCATTCTAAAACTTTAAATAAAACACCAGATCCAAATTCTTCATGAGAACTTTACCTATTATTGCTACCTTTATTTTCTTGGGACCACATGTTTCCCTTTTCTAGTGACTCTTTCTGTTAATAGTATCATTTGCATCAAATCCTTGTTAATTAACTAGGAATGAAAACATGAAAGATTTTAAAGCTTAAAGGAATTATGGAGAGTATATATTATTTATTAATTAATTCCTTCAATTTGCATTCCACCTTTCTCCCTTGCAGGACCCAAGGCAGCTTTTGAGAAAAGCATACAGTACTAGGTTAAACTAGTCCCATTATTTACTGCAATGAGTGGTGGTGGACTTGGATGTTACAATACAAGTAACTTGTCTGTTTGGTTATTAAGACATAGCACAGACCCTCCAAAAAGCCATTAGTGCCAGAGTATTTTTTAAAATATTGAAAGCTACATATGTTATTAATATACACACACTGGCTATTTGATATCTATCCTGTTTGCTACCTTGGGCATGTCAGTGGTGACATAATCAAAACTGCATAGGTGATTGGCACAAATCACTCACTCTCATAAGAATCCTGTGATGATGATATAAGTGTATGTGAAATACAGATAGCTAGTTTGCCCCTTTATCCTTTTGCAATTGATCTCCATAGATAACAGTAAAATAAAGTGCTAGCTTTCTTAGTCTGTCCCTAAAGTAATAGGTATGATATGCTGAAAATATGGATAGCAGTATCTCAATAATATATAGTATACACTATATTCTCTCTCTCATTCTCTCTCTCTCTCTCTTTCTCCCCATCCCCCCTTTACTATGTGAATATGTAAAAAGAAAAGTCCTGGGAACACAATGATGGAAAATCTTTATTTTAAATAAATACTACAGTATGGAAAAATGTTTTCTCTTCATGCATGGCTGAAGTCCACCATTTTTCCACAACAAAGAAGACAGATTGACTAATTTATGGAGAGGAATTGCTTCGTATATAGGGAACATTTTATTTTTCTCCTTCAAAACTGCAGGGGGAAAGGCAGGCAAAAAATAGATCAGGAACTTTGGGTGGATTCCTGGGTAATCTGTAGGAGATAACCCCCCTTTCCAGGGAGTTCTGCCTCTCAACTGTTTTCACATTAGCAACATCAAAGAGGGTTTTCTAAATTAACCTGTGGAAGAACCTTGGGGCAAAATACCACAGGATTTAATTAACAAACTTCTGTGTGACTGGATCTGAGCTCCATTCAGGAAGGAATGCATTTATGGCTCACACCTGTCCTTGGAGGCACACTTGTCCCTTAAATCTACACCATGGATAGATGCATGTGGCTCTTGTGGGTAAATCTCAAGAACTTTATTCTAAAGCAAAAAAAGAAAAGTCAAATCCTCTATTAAGAAAGTGGCCCAGGATGGTTATGGATTAGAAGAACAGAAACAGACACTTTTATGCAAAATGAGATTAGTAGGACCTGGGACCTAAATCCTGAAGGTTCAATCCCCCAGTACTTATCTAGATTTATCTAGATTTATCTTGCTTATCTAGATGTCAGTAAGGCCTTTGATAAGGTTTCCCATGGTATACTAGCAAAGAAGTTAGTAGAATGTGAGATAGATAGTGCTACTGTTAGGTGGATTTGTAATTGGTTGACTGATCACACCCAATGAGTGATCATAAATGGCTTCTCTACATCTTGGAGAGATGTGACCAGTGGGGTGCCGCAGGGTTCTGTTCTGGGTCTGGTGCTATTCAATATCTTTATTAATGACTTGGAGGAAGGAAAAGAGAGTAGACTGATCAAATTTGCAGATGATACCAAATTGGGAGGGGTTGCTAATTTCCTAGAGGATAGGATGAAAATCCAAAATGACCTCGACAGATTAGAGTGCTGGGGCAAAGCTAATGGAATGGGTTTCAACAGAGAGAAATGTAGGGTGCTGCATCTAGGTAAAAAGAATGCATTGCATAGATATAGGATGGGAGACATCTGGCTGGAAAATAGTACCAATGAAAGGGATCTGGGAATCTTGGTGGACCACAAATTGAACATGAGTCAGCGGCCAGGAAACAAATGCAATTCTTGGTTCCATCAACCGAGCCATAGTGTCTAGTTGATGTGATAGTACCACTCTATTCTGCTCTGTTCAGGCCCCACCTTTTTGTGCACCTCAATTTTAAAAGGACATTGACAACCTTGAGCAGGTCCAGAGGAGGGTGACCAAGATGGTTGAAGGTCTGGAAGAAATGTCTTATGAGGAGTGGCTTAGATTGCTGGGAATGTTTAACCTTACAAAAAGAAGGCTGAGAGGGGATGCAATAGCTATGTTTAAATATTTGAAATGATGTCATATTGAAGAGGGGACCAGTGTGTTTTCCATGGTTTCAGAGTCTAGTACACAGGGCAATGGTTTCAAGCGACAGGAAAAGAGATTCAATTTAAACATTAGGAAGAACACCCTGACAGTTAGAGCTGTTCGGCAGTGGAATATGCTGCCACAGAGGGTGGTGGAGTCTCCTTTGGAGGTTTTTAAGCAGAGGCTGGATGGGTATATGTTGTGAGTACTGTGGTGGGGGTTTCTGCATGGCAGAGGGTTGGACTAGATGGCCCTTGAGGTCTCTTCCAACTCTATGATTCTACTGTCAACCAGATTGTGGGGCATGTAGGCAAAGGGTTGCCTGAAAGGTTTGGCCCATCAAACATTAATGAGTAGAATTTGGAGGAACAGCCAGATATCCCCTCATCTTGGCTTTATGGTAGGTGGGCAAAGAAAGGCACAGGTCAGCAAAGGCTTTTAATCTGATATGTAAATATTAATACACAGAGTAGAAGGAAGGAGGCATTAATTTAAAGAGTATTTCAATCCTACCTCATCACTCATTCCACAATACAGCCAAAGAACAGAAAAGCACTGTACCAAATTCACCCAAACTAGAAATGGCCCCACGAATTCTGGTGAAGGGTAGCCTGAACTTGCTAGGGGGCAGTATTCTATTTGCCATCATGAACCAGCTTCCAGGTTGGTTCAGCTGTTATTAATTAATACCAGGTGGTTATGTTTGCAGCAGATCCTTGTTAGGGAGTTACTGAAATGCAGATTATTCTTGCAAGTAACTATCTTGTATCTTCTCCTTTCAGCATAAGGCAATGCTTGGGATGATAACCAAAGAGAATCTGCTGCTCTTCTAAAAATATATGATTATGACAGAGATACATATTTCCTGTATAGCATCTTGCACGTGTGTGTTTCAGACCTCATTGAGGTACAGCAGAATCATTTTTAAAAGTCTGATCAAATAATTTCCAACATTTGTGCTGGAGGATAATTACGTAGCCTTGCCTTGCATCAAGTGCCTCTGGTCTTAACCGCTACCCCCAATTTAATTCAGGAGGCACAAGCAGCAGTAACCCATGCTCCCTGGAGAATGACCATCCTGGGGCATTGATTTAATTCATTGTTTAATTCTGATTTCTTTAAGCCATTCTTTATTAACTACAATTAATTTCAGGGCAATGCACAAAACAGTACGAAAAAAGTGGCTGTGATACTTTCAAAAGAAGAGGCAAAACAAGGGAACATTCAAAGCAGTTCTTTTAAAATACTAGAATGAAAGGAACATATTGATATGTAGAAGAAAGCAAGGCTAGTGAATGTTCAAGAACATTTATTATTATTATTATTATTATTATTATTATTAAGAAAGAAACTTCTTCTGTCTTCAGAAGTTCCTTGTTGATGCCAGTTACTTTCTCAAGGAGAAGTTTTTTATTTGTTTGTTGCCTGGCAATGGGAAGCGGGATCTCATTCAGAAGTTCGCCTCGCATTCCTGATTTCTATTTTCTGTACTTGCCAGGGCTATACATCATCTTCTTACCCAGGAAATGCAGGAAGTGGGAATGAATGAATCTTAAGGTTAACAAAAGAGAAAGCACCAACTATTATAGGTGCTCAATAAGTAGAGTAATAGTAGTATAGCTCTTTGCCAGTGAACAGATTCATGCCAGCATTTCACCTTTGTGACTCTGCTATTCTGATATTTCTAGGCCTTCTTGGTTCTATAGTTTACATAGAATTTTTCTTGTTCTGTGGCTGTGAAAGTGTCCTGCACCTGTTTGTCTTGTACAGAGGATAATGCTTTCTAGCTGGCTGGATAACTCAGTGAGTTAGAAATCTCGCTGTGGACCTAGAGGTTGAGAGTTCAACATTTCACTGTCCTCTCTCAGAAGAAAAGCAAACCTGTGTGGACATAGGTAAGCTGCTCAATTCCAGATTACAAGGGTGTATCTGGGGGTGGGGGTGGGGGTGGCGGAAGGGTGCATTTTCCCCGGGTGCACAGTAATCTGGGGGCACCTGGAGGGAGAGCAGGAGGAAGAAGCTGTGCACCCTCCTGCCAGCAGTACTCCTCCCCCCAAAGGCTTGGCGCTTCCTCCTTCCGCCACTGCTTGGCACGTCCAGCTGGTGCCTCTAGTTGTTCAGGGCCTCCAGGGCCTTGACAAAGCTGGTGGCAAACTCCTGCTTGTCAGGCCCCCCTTCGCTGCTCTGGGGGGCCTTGGCGAAGGGGAAGTGGGTGCCCCTGCCCCTGCCCCTCCTCCAGTGAGGCCACCACTCACCCCTCCGGAGTGACAGCATTTCCCCTCTGCAGGGGGCAGCAACCTTAGGAAGGGCCAGGGACGCACAGATGGCAGGGCAGGGACCAAGCAGCAGGAAGGGTGGTCCCCAAGTTCCCAGTGGTGGGCAAGCGGCTGAAGAACTCAGCATGCCCCCTCAAGGTCTGAGACACAGGGCACCGGAATAGGGCCCACTTCTCCTGCACCATGGCCAGTCATGGCCCCACCCACTCTGCGGCACCCGCACCTGCCTCTCTTCTGCTGGCACCGGCTGCTCCGTAAATCCTGCCCGCACACCCGCTGCCCAATACCGTCAGCCCCGGAAGTCCCCAGCCTCTATGGCAGGCAAGGGTCCCCTTGAAGGGTGACCGACCCAGCTGTGGACATTGTTGGAGGAGGAGGAGGAAGAAAGGAACAGGAAGGCGAGCTGAGTGTGGAGCATGTAAGTCAGGGTGAGCCGCTGGGCTGCTTCCCCCAGGTGGCGGGGCTCAGAGTCCCCACTCCCCCCATGTTTCCACACATTTGGGCCCCCCTTGCTGGGTGGGTGCAATGTGGTGGGGGGCAGGAGGGGCGCACAAAACATGACTTTTTGTCCCTGGGCTCTCAAAACCTTTGCTACGCCTCTGCCAGACCGTCTTCAGAAAAAGATTCCTGATGACTATTCTATACATAGAAACCCCGGAAAGTGGTGGATGCACCTGAGAAAATTCATAATGTAAGTTACTACCATAATAAATCTCTTAGGTTCAGGACAGACACATATTAATGGGTATTCACCGATAGAAGCTTAGTTTCCCATGAGCCAAGGCTCACTATATTCAGGCAGGCTGCTGATATTGGAGAGGGGCTGTTCAAGGCTAATGAGGTGCTAAGTTCAGTAGCAGGCAAAAAAACATCAGCTGCTCATTTGTTTCTTCCAGTATTTGTCTGTGTTTCAGGGTTTTGAATTTCTGGAAGAAATCTTATTTGCTTTGGAGGAGAAGTACAGAAAATAGCTACAAGTTCCTCAGATAGTTCGCCCCTTTCTCATTAACAGAGTAATTCACACTGAGACATTTGTAGTAGAAAGAATAAAAAAGTACTTACAGTTGTTGAAATTACAGGAATATATGCTGCTTTCTTCACTGCACATATACAGTCATACCTCGGATAACAACTGCCTCGGATAACAAATGTTTCGGATAACAAATGAAAATTTCCAGGTATAGGGCTGCCTCAGATAATAAATGTTCCCTATGGACTGCCTCGGATAACAAATGTTTCAAAATGCCTTGCAAAAAAGTGTGCCCAGGATGCATCATACCCCCCACAGTTTGTGCAGGGGTGGGAGGAATTAGAGTGTTTCTTAATGGTGTTTTGGAGCCATTCTGGACATTTTTTGCTGATGAATTTGGGCCTTTCAAACTTGGAAAGGTAGAGAGCTAATTCTGGGGGTTTGTGTTCCAGCACTGCATGCCGTTAAAGTGCACTTTATAAAGAGGTCTGGGGAAAAACAGCTTTTTAGCCATTTTTTCGGACCTCTGGAACAGATTAATCAGTTTCCCATTCATTTCAATGGGAAACTACGTTTCGGATAACAATTTTTTTCAGATTAAAAACTTGACTCTGGGAACGAATTAAATTTATCAGAGGTACCTCTGTACTTAGCAACAAACTGGACAATCGATAGCAAACAAACAGCTGGCACCTACAGTTAAGAGAGGGAGAAAAGGACAGTTAAATAGAGCATCACAGCTCTTTTTGAATTCAAAGACTGAAATAAATGATGAGCGGGATAGAAAGTCACTCTAGCCCAGAAAAGTCCCTCCCAGCCACAAAAACAAAAGATAGCATGCAAGGCTGGAAATAAAACTCCAACAGTCTGAATATAATCTATTACTTTTAACCTGTTTATCCAGACTATTATGGTCAGTTCTGAATTAAAAAGAGTTGTGAAACCTTACAATGCTTGAAGTATTTTGGCATTTAATTTGTCACATCTTTACAGAAGCAACTGATTGCAGGATAGGGGGTGACATGCACAGAGGCAAATTGCTTATTTGTATATACAGTATGCACCACTGCAAGAATGTTCATGCTAACTGAAAACATCACTATGGCAACAAGGAATCTCTGAATACAACAGGATTTTAATGCCTATTTTAAAAAGAGATTTCTTTTAATAACCTGTGATCTTGTGAACTTTAACTTCCAAGTTAATTTATCTTATGTCATGTGTAGATATGTTAATTGGTACAGAATCTGTATAAGAGATGTTACTGTAATATTTGGAAGTTTCAGAGAGGGTAGCCATATTAGTCTTTTCAAGAATTTCAGGCAAAAATCAAAAAAAAAAACAAAACAAAAGACACAAAAACATGTGGCACCTTAAAGACTAACTTTCATATTTTAATGTAACTTTTCGTGGACTACACGTCCACTTCTTCAGACATACAGCATTTGGGGAGAGGTCTATTGTTAGTAAGAACCTAATAGTATGAAAGAATTAACACTCTAAAATCCATTTTTATGTATGATTTTAAAAAATTCTGGCCAGTTCTAGATATGTTGTGTAGGTTATTGCTAGAACAACTGTACCAGTCTTCTCAGTTAAAAAGATGAGTCTTGGGAGGTCAAGCTAGGCAGATGTGCATTTTGTCAAAATTTACCTGGGACACATATGAGACTCCATCAATCTATAATGTGCTTTCAGAAATGACAAAAGTTAAAATTTGAACACATATATAGAGTATAATAACAGAAAATGCTTAAGTATTATCTATATTTTTTCATGACTTTTATTGCCTGGGTTTATTCCTTGATCAGTAGTGTATTAGTGCTCATTCCCATAGCTACTTCTGTGTGATTAACCTGAAAAAGTGACTTTCATGTCCTTCTTGATTTGCTTGAATTGTATATCATGGATCAGGATTACATCAGTAAATTGCCTATCATTTCAATAAATTAAAAATGTATATCTGAGAGTTAAGGATCCCAATTCTGCTAATTATTCACCAAGGACTGGTGAAATTCTGTGTTAATGAGAGAAAACATAAAAGGATCAAATGTCTGAATGATAAAAAGCTGATGTAAGCAAATGTGAATGAGATTTTAAATGGGACAAGCCCCTGGCCAATGTGCACAACTGAAATAATGAGTGAATATAGATAGCTGAAAGCATTACTTTGAAGGGAATGGAAATGCTCGGCAACAGGCTTAAAAGGCTCAGGGATCCAAAGTAAATGTTAGATAGAATTAGTGGAAGTGCTTAACTGCACAGTTTCATTTCATGATTGACTGATACAGAAGATAGCGTCTATGTGGGCTGAACCAGCATTGTATTTGTACCGTCAACACCATTCTATCCACTACAGTACACTTGGTGTAATATCTTTATTAGACCATTAAGATCATTCCAAAGCCTTAAAGGACTTCTCTTGAGAATGAATGTTGCAGAGCTGGGGTGGAAGAACTGAAAAATTCAAAAATTATCTTGGCTAGATATTTTGGCTTCAGAATCTGTAGTTAAAGTCCCAAGATGCAGATGCACTATGAGGTTTCACCTAATGGAATAGAGAATCTCTGTAGGCAAAGAATTGAGTTAGTCAGTGCTTTACATAAGCTCGTTCTGCAGGGCACTCTTTGGCAATTTCCATATTAGAAAAGCTGCAAACACAATCATTCAGGACACTAGGAAATACCAACACCTGACAGCAATACATTGAAGGCAAATTGAGAGTATCACCTAACAGAGAAAGATCCTCAATGAGGTGTGGTTCTTCTTGAATAAAGGTAGATACGTCAAACTTGAGGCTTCACCAAGAGATTCTACATCCTCAGTTTCTGGCTAGGAGAATTTTGGGGCTTTTCGGTTCCCTCCCCAAAGCTGTGCAATACCTCAGCTAAGAACAGTTGTTTAGGACTCGAAGGCTCACCCATTCCCTTTGGGATAAGGAAGAAGTCTGTGGATTGTGAAAATACTGTTTCGTGCCAAAATCTGTGGTGCTTAAGTATTGATAGAGTAAGGCAGAAAAAAATTATGCGTGTGACCTTTTTCTCCTTCTTTACACACCTCTCATTCTAGTCTTTGTCTTCGGTAATCAATCCCATCTTTAACTGTCTGCTTCCTTTTTCTTTCAGTCTCCTTAGTTACCATTTCTTGTCACTTGTGTGGCCCAACTTGGCCATTTTAAAAGCATTTTATTTCTAGTTCTTTGTTCATAATGAGCTCTGCTGACTTTGTTCTTACTCTTGTCTGCTGCCTTAGTGCCCACGTGCTATCTACGACCTTTCAGCCTTTGTTATTCTCCCGCACATTCTTAAGGTCCTGTGAACCTTTTAGTGCACTAATGCCACTGCCCCTCATATGCTTTCTTTTCTTCTGAATTTCTCCATTGCTAGTTATATTGACTTCTCAGGATTGACACATGTACACTGTGGTGGAGGTAGAGGTTGTCTTTGTGACTACACATGTACCGAGTAGTTAAAGGGCAGTATGTATTCAGGTGAGCTGCCTAGATTTCGGAAGCTAAGTAGGGTCGGCCCTGGTTAGTACTTTGATGGGAGACCTCCAGGGAATACCAGGTGCTGTAGGCACCTGGAGTAGGAACTGGCAAACCACTCCAGTATTCCTGCCAAGAAAACTCCATGGGCATGGAGTCACAAAGAGTCAGTCACGACTGTAATGACACAAAACACACACACAGCTCACTGGTGTGTGTGTGTGTGTGTGTGTGTGTGTGTGTGTGTGTGTTGTGTTGTTACAGTCGTGACCGACTCTTCATTTAGTGTTTAATAATCTCTAAGGAAATTACAAGAGCTCTTGATATCATTTGTGTCATATTTACTTTTATCTGGCAACTGGAATCTTAATTTAGATATATGTCATTTTTGTTATTTGTGTAATGTGTGTAACCTTCTCCAGACATTCACAGGTTACTTCTTTAAATTTGTATTTTTATTTATTTATTTATTTTAAATATTTTTACCCCACCTTTCTCCTTGGAAAAAGACCCAAGGTGGCTTGGCTTACAATAATGAGGGATAATATACAGTCCAGAACATTTAAGATATTCAAGTTAAGAACAGGGAATATGAAGAGGCATCTTAGAACATTAAAAAAGGTAACATTCCAGCTACAAAGAGTATGCAAGAAGGAAAAAAAAATTATGAGGGGTGCAAAGCAACATGGAGAACACTAGTGTTCTTATGAAATCAGTCAATTCAATCATGTATGGTAATCCATATTGTCACCACACATTTGAATGTGGCTGATCCTCAATGAGAATCACTATAAAATGGACGACAGACAAACTGGACTCCTGGGAATGTAGTTTTATTTCCAGAGGATCCTTTCCGAATACCTTGTGCACAAGTGGTGCCTGAACGCAGGGACAACTTCCTGTATGGAATGTCTAGTCTTAAATACTCTTCAGCATACCGAAACAGACAAAGAACAAACTCAGGATTGGTTACATTTTGCCGCAGTGGAAAGCATGTGACTTCTACATATATGTTCATTTTTCGTAACACAACCAAACTTAAAGATCAGTGATACTTTCCCATCTGCATTAGCAAGATTAAAGGTCATTCTCTCTATCTTAACGGTAAGTTTCAAAAGCTGGATACAAAGGTGCAAACAAGATATTTTAAGATCTGAGATGTCTTAGCATGCGGTTTGACATTTGCTATACACTTTTTGTGGTTTGGACACATCCTGTTGCCATTCACTTTAGAAGCCCATGTCTGCAGAGGTGGGGGTGCTTTGCAGAAACACAGAGATGATGCTTTCAGGACATAGTTTACAGAGATGATGGTTTTAGGATATCTATAAGGCAGAGGTCAGAATGAAGAATTGAAGATAAACTCAAAACTTGAACCTTACTCTCACAATATAAAGTCACATAGTAGGTAGTCCCACATTCAGGGAAAGCTTGCCTGAAGAGGAAGGTCTTTGCCTGCTTCTGGAAAGACAGCAGAGATGGGGCAGTCCTGGCCTCCAGCGGGAGGGGGTTCCAAAGTCTGGCAGCAGCAACAGAGAAGGCCCTTTCACGTGTTCTTCTGAGATGCACCTGTGAAGGTTGTGGGATGGAGACAAAGGCCTCTCCTAAGGACCCCAGCACCCAAGCCAGTTCATACTGTGAGATTTGATCTTTGAGGTAGCTTGGACCCAGGCCATTTTGTGCTTTGTAGGGCCGTCACTTCACGAAGAACTTCTCTTCGCAGCGTGATTGCCTTTTGAATTCGAAGGTGTCACTGTAGTCACGTGGTCTCCATTCGCCCCACCCCTCTTTCCGTGTCCTCACCGGGCGAGGTTTTAGGGTCGAATCCAGTAGTACTTCACGTGCTCCCTTCGCATTCGGAAGCTTACTTGCAACGTCCGGTTTCTGCTTTCTTTTATTTTTTTAAGAAAATTACCACGGCGTATCGATGCATCAATACCTGGCTGTCATTTGCGGTCAGAGGACTTGTGGGCGGCCATCGTGTTTCCCTGAAGCAGAGCTGCTGGGTTGGTTTTTTGGGGGGGGCGGGGCGGGGAGAGGCTTCTCTCAGCTTCATCGCCCTGTGTGCCCCGCCGCCGCTCTCTGGGTGGGCGCGCGCGGGGGTGTCTTGCGGCGGCGGCACCAACACCCCATCCCCCCTCCCTCTGCGCAGCCCTTCGCCATCCCTTGCCAGCGGAGGGGCTCTGCTCACGTCACCCGGGGACGCTTGCCCCCCCTCTGTTGCCCTTGCCCCGTTTACAGAAGGCAAGATCAAAAGAACGGGTTAACCGAAATATCTATGCATCGGCATTTCGGAGAAAAAGTAAGTTAAAAAATAAATAAATATACTTTTTAACTGGCCACACGTGAATTTGGATACGAAGCGGGATGCGAAGCGAGGGAGATTCCCGGCCTCCGGCAGGGGAATCTCTCGCCCCGCTTGGAGCACGGTTTAGGGGCGTGGTCGGGGCGTGGTCGGGGTGGCGCCGCATCCAAAATGGAGGATCGTGCGGACAAAACCGACCGATTCGCGCAGAAATCACGGCTCGCCGCGCAGCGAGAGGTTCGTGAAGTAACGGCCTAGGTTAAGATCAGCACTTTGAATTGTGCCTGATAGCTGATTGGCAGCCAGTGGAGCTGCATTAATAGGGGTGTAATGTGATCTCTGTAACCTGCTCCAGTCGGCAATTTGGCCACTGCATTCTGGACCTGTTGAAGTTTCCTGAGACTTTCCATCGGTAGCCCCGTATAGAGCACATTACAGTAGTCCAACCAGGAGGTCAATAGGGCATGTGTCACAGTAGTCAGAGCAGGTTTCTCAAAAAATGTGTGTAACTGGTGTACTAGTTTTAATTTTGCAAATGCACTCCAGAGATAGTACTTGGCATCATTCCTTCAGAAAGCTTTGTTTTATGTGCCCCAGTTTCACGACTTCGTGGAAAAAGGATTCATGTATCATTCTAGGAACAAACATGTTTATCTCTGCAAATTATACAATGCTTTATATTTCTTTCTATGAAAATAATTAAAATAATGATGTACTCTAATATTTTGAGTCTCTTGCCTATTAATCTAGGGAATACTAATAGCCTGTTCTTGCTTACTGGCACTTTGTCTACATACAGATATTATGCTGATGCATATGTTATCGTTACAATGATAAGACTCAAAGAACCTTTTGCTTACAAGTTTCCTCTCTTCTTGTCTAGCATGGCTATGAGGAGGAAAACAGATGTTTTACAATACATTTATTACAAACAGGTTAAAATTAAGTTACATCAACATTCAAAATGACTTGCTACGCCACATATGGTTTTGATTGTTCACTTCAGAAACATCAGCTCACTGATTCTTAAAAGCAATATGAGTAGCTCTACATTTTTGTTATCTTGCTGTTGCCTGGGGAGGGGGTTACAGAAAAAAATGAGCAAATCTTAAAGTGGCCATTGCTTAAGAATAGAATACAGAATAGTTTTTATTGTCATTATGCATATGCAAGATATGCACAACAAAATTAGCGTGCTGTTCCACTACACACTCTAAACAAGGAACCATACAAAACAAATAAAACACATAATTCTCAAAATCGCTTACAAAATTTAAAACACTACTTAAAAACTGATTAGGATGGTGCTCTAAAACTGTCACATTTAACTTGGATACCGCTCTGGGATAATAACTGTTCTTTAGTCTGTTTGTCCTTGACCTAAGAGTCCTATATCTCCTGCCAGACGGCAACAGTTCAAATTAATTGGTGGCCAGGATGCGAAGGGTATCTCAGAATTCTAGATGTCTTCCTTAAGCATCTGGAGTTGTATAATTCTTCCCAAGGAGGAAGAGGACAGCCCACTATCGTCTCAGCAGTGTTTATAACCCTCTGGGGCGCCCTTCTATCTGCCACTGTGCAACTGGTGAACCAGACACAGAGGCAGTAAGTGATAGTGCTTTCTATAAAGCCAGATAGAAGGTTACAGTTTCTTAGATAGTTGTTCCCTCCTGAGACGTCTCAGAACATATAATCTCTGTTGGGTCTTCTTAACCAGTGCTTCAGTGTTGGCACTGGTTAAGAATGACTCCTAAGAACCTACTGTCTGTCAGTTCATACTACACAAACTCTATCAATAATGTAGGATCTAACTCAGTGATAGCATACCACACAGCCCATATCATCAATCACGGTACTTCTCCAGGTTTAGTAGGGGTGGGGGGATCCCCCTACCACTTCATGCCTTCTCTTATTTGAATCCAGCAAGGCATAAGCAAAAGTAATGGAAAGAAATAGAACTCCTCCATCAAATGGTGTGGTGGAGGGGGGAGAGGTTTAAAAAGGAGAAACATTCAAGATAAGAGTCATAGTCTGCAAGCAGGCTGGTAGGCATATAGGCAGCAATCTAAGATGGAGGGCACCATGAGCTCAATATGCGGTAAAGCCCACAAGAAATGACTAAAGAAAAGAGCTATTTTCACAGGGTTCCAGTCTGTCTTACAGATTCAAAATTCCTGCTCCCCACTAAAGCATTCAGTTTAGCTGCTGAGACCTGAATTGTGATGGCATTGGATGAAAAACAATTATTGGATGATTTGATGGACAAAGCATGAAAGTGCACCAAAATTTACATGAAAAAGAAATATGAATACACTTTTGTGTATTCCTCTTTCAGAAACACAAATCATTCCTGTTCAGAGGGTTCCTTTTAGCAGCCAAAGAAAGGGCAAGAATTATACAAAATAACATTTTGTATTATTTTGCATTTATTTGTGTTGTGGGTATTTTTTGTGCATGAAAATCCCATTCCTATGTGCCACTAATTAGTTGTTCATGTGTACATATGTAAGGTTTTTAGTTATGAAAGTCTCAATTCTGTGAAGCTTTTAAATTGTCTCTGTAAAATCATTATCTCAGAGGAAACACAGAAAATTTCTGTTCAAGACTTTGTCCCAAACAGTGCTCTCATATGTGCCAGACAGGAAAAATTCTATGTACAGTTCCCACCACTGAAAAATGAACATAGTATAATTATTTTAGAATTTGCTTGCCATATTTCATGGCAAAAGCCAGCTCAGAGTATTTCAAAACTAGTAGAGAAGGGATCACACATAGCTCTCCAGGTGACACAGATGTAGGCCATAAATAAATAAATAAATAAATAAATAAATAAATAAATAAATAAATAAATATTCTAAAGACTCCATAACAAATTCCAGTGGCTGTGTGATGCTATTTCCATCAAAATTCTGTACATACTTACTTGGAAGTACAGTGGTACCCCGACTTAAGAGCAGCTCGACTTAAGAGCAGTTTAGAGCAGAAAACTGTTGGTGTTCTAACTGCCGCCTTACAAGTTTTAGATATGGTCTGCTCGACTTTTTTTTTTTTCATTTTTTCAGTTTTTAGCTTATGTTTTTCAATTTTTAGATGGGTACCCTGACTTAAGAGTACTTTGACTTAAGAGCATGCATTTGGAATGGATTAAATTCATAAGTTGAGGTACCACTGTATTTCCGTTGAGGTCAATGGGGCTTCCACATACATAAATGGGGTTGTTTGTTTGTTTCATTTTGTTTATATTTTGCCTGTCCCACTTGTGGGACATAGTTTATATCTTATGTTTGAAACAGACTCAAATCATAGGCTTGCAGGTTTTCTCTGGATGACAGCTAGGGAGAATTTTATTATGAGAGAGAGTGTGCATGTGTGTCTGTGATTGTATTTTATTTGTTTACAAGTAGAGCAAAAATAAAGCCAAACAGGCATATCTGAAAGCAAGCACGTTGGGGCTCCCAGTTCCAGCAGAATCCTGATAGAAACAGCCAAGAGTTCTGTCTCTGATCATTCCAGTGGCAACCTCCTGATTCTCCCACACTCCTCCTCTCATTTCTCATTAGAATTCTCATATCCTCCAGTGTTTTGTTTCTTGAGATCAGAGATCAGACGTCTGGGAGCAAGAGTGTGTGCAAAGTGTTCTGCTTTTATCCCGCCCCATACCACTACAAGTAGTCTCTGGGCAGTTTACAATTTTAATTACAGTGTGCAGGCTACACAGTGCAAGAGTTTCTCTTGGTATAGTTTTTAAGCATTGATTGTGCACATAGAAAACATTGCTATAAAATAGGTTATCTGTCTTTCTACATTAAAATACTTCTGGATTTGGGGAAGGCAGGAATCTCCCACAATGGAGACACCCATGGTTGACAACGAACAAAATTGATTTGAGTCCAGATGGTTGTGTTTATGGGCAAGAGGGGAGGAATTTGACTAAATGGACCCAGAATCCGTGTAGAACCCAGATAACCAGTTAATATGACACTTTTTGCTGTGTTGTAATGCATATACAAACAACTTTATTCCAAACCAGTAAGCCCTAATGTGCAATGTGTGGGTCCCCAGACATTTAAGCCAGCTCCTACATGAGAATGTGACTTTACCTGCTTCTAGTGCCACTCAACCTCAGATTTGTTGCCCTGATTGGAGACCCACATGGGCATAGCATTACTAATAAATTATAGTACCTAGGACTTCCACCAGTTCCAAGATACCTGGGGAAAACTTGCTTCTGTTCTTTGTTCCATTTTAGCTACTCAACTGCCCATTCTGGAAATTTCTAGAGCTATAAAAGATACATCCAAAAATCTTTTGCCAAGGCTCTGACTATTCATAATGTAAGGGTAATTAAATTAATAACAATAATGACCCTGTATGATAGGTGTAAGCAAGGCAAATGTCATTCTCTTTCCAACCTCCTCTAGTTCAGCTCACCTAGCTGCAGCAAGTAGTGTGCAGATTTCCTTGGGGAAGAATAATGCCTTTCTTTCCAAGTGTGTTGGGTGAAGGATCTTTTTAGAATGTTGTTTGTGGAATGTTGTACAGTAATGGAAGGCGGCTTCATTTTGGCTGTAAACACAGCAGTTATTGGCTGATGACCTGAACGATGGTGGAGGGATGCCTTCATAGCATTCACCATTTTCAGCTCTGTGGTATTAAATAATTTTGCATAAAACAAAGGCCTGCTGTATTCAGTTGAACTGACTCAATAACAGTAGAGCCTGAAGTAATATCTGATTGTGGGAATCCAAATTATGAAAAGTGTATTAAAAGAAAACATTTTAGCATTATAATACAGTTATAATGTTAGACTATGGGGAATTTAAACAAGATAATTTGTAAGGGGAAAAGAAGACATATGATGGGATTGTCATACTCATTAAATAAATGCTACTGGGAGAAGAGTCAACCCACGTAAGGATTGTAACTCTCATTAAGAGGCTAAATAGAGAAAAGTCACACGATGCCACCCTCTTAGCTTAAAAATCATAATTCTCAGGTTATCAAGCTTTGAAATAAGAGGGAGATTCTTCTGGTGTTTGCAATTAAAGTGCTTATTGACTCAGAATGGACATGCTTCTGCTATGTATTTTTGTTGCAGAAGCCTTATTGGAATGAATGCATACAAAAGTGGTAAAGTACTTGTGCAATTCCTATTCATTTCAGTATGGCTTGTGGATTGAGTATCTCATGAGGTGTAAGGTTATATGGAACAGGAAGCAAACATAATTTGAGGGGCAATTACAACTATACCCATTTCCCACAAATGAACAATCCCTTCTAATACATATTTAACTTTTCTGGACAAAGCAACTAAACAGTGTAGGTCTTGCCCCATGTCAGAAGGCATTATGAGTGCCATGTTATGGTGTTTTCTGCATATTAAGTACTCATATACAGTATATATTCAAAGTTCTGAAATTTTAAGGAAACTGTAACATTGATAGAACCTGTTTCATTCCCATGAAATGAAATTGGTTTTAGTAGTCCATTAATTTTTTCAGTAAAGGCTTGCCCACCTAGCCCAGAATAAAGAGGCAAGGCGAGGTTGTGGTATTCAAATTGGGCCACAATTTATTGATATAAAATTCACTCATT
This sequence comes from Phrynocephalus guinanensis, assembly GCA_037367245.1. NCBI lineage: Eukaryota > Metazoa > Chordata > Lepidosauria > Squamata > Agamidae > Phrynocephalus > Phrynocephalus guinanensis. The sequence goes on from CM074740.1 coordinate 55,888,580, forward strand.
TTAAACTGTTCATTCTCCCTTTAAACAAGGGGGCCTGAATATAGTGCAAGTAGATATGGTCCATTAACCCTTATTATATTAGGAGGGTGCTGCCACCTGTTCAGCACCCTCCCAGCCTTTTACGGTCTGATCACACACAGGCAGTCCTCACTTTCTCAATCTTTTAAACTTTAATGTCTAATACCTTATTATTCCTAATTTTCCTAATCTCTTTTCTAGCTTTCGGCTTGATGGCTGCCAACCCTTTTGGGTGTCTTATTCTATTTAAGTCTGAATTTTCTTTACCTCTTGCACTACCCACCAGTTGTGACCGGAAATAGTGAAATATCCACTTAAAACCCAAAGAGAATGGGATGGGCGAAAACACGCTGCCAGTCTGGCCCATCTGAGTAGCAGCCAAAAGTTCCCATTCAGCCCATACGCGATCAGCTGATCTCATTCTCTTGATTGGGTTGGAGGGAGGGAATACCAAACAGATTGGAAAAAGGCCTGGGGCCACAAGGCAAGCCCTTTTATCTTACCAGGCCCTGCCACCAGCCCAGTAGGTGACACACATTCATCACGCCAGTCTGGGTAGGCGGGCAGAGAAGCTCTGCCTGTCACTACAGCCCATTGGAGTGGCCTTTTTTTTTTGTTTTGTTCCAGAACCTGAAAGGGTTATGTATTAAGTGTGTGTATTGAGCTCATGGAGTGGTGGTGGGATAAAGGCTGTTGTTTGCCATGATCGTGCCCTCTACATTTTGAACCAATGAAAAGGGCTCAGGATATAGTGGTACCTTCTATAAAGGAATTAATTCATTCCAAAGGAAATTCTGTTAAGCAAAATTTCCTTTGTACAAATTCCCCATAGGAATGCATTGAAAAAGGATTAATCGCGAATCGCAACCGTTTTTCTGTTGTACAGATTCCGGAAATGTTTGCCTTTAAGCGGATTTTCTGTTAAACAAACCACTTGTTATACAAAAGTCCACTTTATTCTTGTATGAATTTAAGCACAATACGTTGTTAGTAGCCACAGTGATGATCTTCTGAAAGACACAGCTGCTGTCGGAGGGGATAAGCTTAGTGGCAATGATTTCCCCCCCCTCTCTGTTAAAGAAAAACATATTTCCACTTACCAAGGTACATTTACCCTTGTTTTTATCATAGACATGTTAAGGTTATGTTATTGGAACCTTGGTTTCTGAAAAAACAATTACCTTTTAACCCAGTTGTGGAGGGGAAAAACTAAGACCTTAATTACAGAGCTAAGACAAAAGAATAGAGGAGAAAGTGGGGCTGGTTATAAAAAAAGTTTACAAAAAGAACAACTATAACATTCTAGAAAGAACATAAGTTGTAATTAGGGTTATACTCAGTCTGTGTTACAATGGCTCCTTTTTGTTTCATTTCAACTCTTTTTTAGTTTAGCAGATATAATCACCCAATTTATTTTACTGATGTAACTTATGTATATTTAATGAATACAGTATCTCCTTTACTAAATTTATTCCTCCATTATTCCTCTTGTGTATGGGTGTAAGAACTCCCTGCATCTGTAAACTTTATGAAAAAGTTAATCTGTATTATCAATGCATGAGTATTTTTTACTACATGCATTGAAGACCTTTTACTATGTGTGTTGACAAAAAGGACATGAAAGATTTAATTGAAGATCTTATATTTCTTTGCTGTACCAAAATAAAATAAAATAAAGAAAAATGTGCGCCCAAGCATATAACCATTAACTTGCCATGGCTTATGTAGTTTCTCTTATGCATACAGCATTGACCTGTAGGATTCAAGCCAATACCTGGATCATGGAAGTAAGACAGCATGTATATAATAACCAATTAATTAATCAATTTGTCATCTCAAGTTGATTTTGTATGGTCTTGATACAAAATATTCAGAAGTGGTTACTATTTAGTTGCTCTTTGAATGAGAAACCATAGAGGGTGACACTTCTCCTGCAAGGCACAGTGGTGCATTGAACTCCTCACCTCTAGCTGTACAGTCAGGCACTTTGTCTTAGTGAGCAATCCAATCAGCTAACCAAATTATATTACAGCTGAAGTTAGATAGTTAAATGGAGACAGAACTAGCCACAAAAATATACAGGCATTTGAAATTCTGATTCTTCCAGGTAATGCAAGAATAAATTCAAGGCTGTCATGCATTAAGGAAGGCAGAATCATATTTTATGAAATAGTTTGCCCTTCTAGCACATTATCCCAGGCTATGTATATATTGTTGCATCAAAAATGACTTTGTTGTAAAGGATTATTGAGTTATGAAGGTTCTTCTATTTTGTGCAGACAAAATGGTAACAAGAAATGTTTTTAGCACCCACCTCCTTAATGAAATGTTCTAGTCCAGACTGATTTCCCATATCCTTTGTAAATACTGAAAATATAAGCTACAAATTCCTCTATACCTATTTTTATTCCTGGATGTTGAATTTGATTGCCTACCAAGGGATAGATCTCTTCTGCCCTTGGATTAATTCTTTCCATACATCCCCATGTATTACAACAGACCCTCCCGCCTTTTTGTCAGAAAGATGATTTAACTGTAGCTGAAATCCTGTCATACAGTTATTCACAGACATTATCTTTTTTCTTTACATTGTGTCACAGAATTTAGTATGCAGCAATTAAAAGCAAAGCAAAGTATGCTATTTTATACTGTCCCATATCACTTAAAGCGCACTTTAAAATTTAATTATGTGGGTTATGTATCCCCACCCACCCACCAAGCTGGGTTCTCAGTTTACCAGCCTCAGAACTCAGGAAGGCTGAGCGAATCTTGAGCCAGCTACATGAGCCCATGGGCCCATTTAGTCAAATTCAAACTTAGTTCGCAAGCAGAGTTTTGACTGTGGTACTGCAGTTTAACTATGATGCCGTGAAGCTCTGCTTATGGAGGCAATGTTTGTTGAAATTTCTTAACAGAGTATTGAGCTTTCATAAATTTCACCAGAGCAACAGGATTTCAGCCAATATGGAAGGAAAAAGGCATACATAAAGAAATAGAAATAAATAAATAAATGAGAACACAAGCAACTGTAGCCAACATATCTTATTGTATCAACATGCATGACTAAAATTTAAAAAGTACACACATGATTATCAAAATTCTGTTACAGTATTTTATCGCTATTAAATTTGCCCCACATGTTTTTCTTTGTCCCTTTTGCCTGCTGCTGCTTAAATAAAACATTGGTAATCAAGTCAGTTCTTCAGGAAAATGTTAATTGACAGAAAATTCAAAAACACAAATTCTAGTCATAATGTACTGTAATCAAATTATTCTCCTGTTCTTCTTATTTATGATACTGTTAGCACCGAATAGCATTACTGGACTTGAACAGTCCTTTCTTATTATCATAAGCAATGCATTTAATTACACTATTATTCATGACTGAGAGATGCGAGATGTAGATTAAAGGTAAAATCTCTGGAGTTGAAATGCCAATAATAATCACACTGTAGGTTTCAATTATATCAGAATTAATTCAATTATTCTGATTAACTCTTGAAAGGAAAGGTCATAAAGGTTACTTTTTAAAATAAGCACTGGGGATTTTTTCCAGAAGCGGCAGAATACTGTGCATTTTTCTACTTGAATAATGAAACAGGGTTGAGCTGAGTTTTGTTGCAAGGTTATGTCTTGACTGGTAGGGAAAAGTTTACCATTCATATGTGGCTTCCATGGGAATAAAAGAACAGAGTGAAGCAGCCACTTCAGGAAGCATACGGTAGGTGCGATGAAGGCAACTGCAAATGGTTAGTTGGTTAATTTATTGGAGTATAATTAAACAGCAGGTCAGGAATGGAGATAAATGCTTGAGGGAATTTATTCTTCAAGTGCCCCTTAACTGGCTTTGGGACTATATATCTTGATGTCTGTGAAGATTCTCAGTCATCCAAGTGAGTTTATCTAGAAGTTGAGTCATGGCAACTGGACTTCGTTTCTTGTCACCCTGGTCTGAAATAGGCTTATAAGAAGAACAATCAGCACCTAAAGGCCTACTGAGCCATCTTAGTATCCTGTTCAGACCATTGTTCTTCTTATTTAGACCAGGGTGTCCTGGATATCCATAAAAACCCAGCAATAATTATTTATTCTGCCTGATAATACCTACCAGTGCATTTATATCTTTTCTCAGATAGCTGTATTTTTTTTTCCTTTAAGGGGAGTTAGGGGACATCAACCCAAAATGACTCCCAGATGCCTAATATTGATTTTTTGGGTATTAAAATGCCCTGGACATCCGTAAAAACACAGTGATAATTATTTGAAATTATTACCTACCAGGGGTTTGCGGTCCTTAAAATGTTTGTTTCTGTCTTTCTCCATCACGATGTATTTTTTCTTTTCCCTTTAAGGATGACACAAAATGGATTCCAGCCACAAGATGGATGCAAGCCCTGTGATGGGATCATGTAAATTCTTGGACAATTTCAACCAATAGCATGCCCAGGTTGCAGACTGGGCAGGTGTGGCAGCCACAGAGGGCATAAAAAGCTTTGGCAGCCTCCATCCTCCTTGTAGTCTGCAGTGGGAGTTAGGGTGGGATTGCTGTCTCTGCGACTCGTTGCTTTAGGCCAGCCAGCCAGGTGTGTGTCTCTGTGTTCCTGCTGGCTGCAGCCTGGCTCTTAGGGGAGAGAAAGAAGAGATTTCTCTTGCAGCCTCCCTGTGTGCGTGCGTACCTCTCGGTGAGTACCCTCCCCTGCCCCGCAATGCAGTCACTTTGCGGCTGCCTTACGCCCTGGGCAACGCCCGCCGCTGCCTTTGCAGCCTCCCTGCGTACCTAGTCTATACTGTGTCTCTGCCAGCATCATTTGTTTTAGTGTCTTCCCTCTGGTCTGGGGCATTGGGGGACGTCCACGCGCGGAAATGCTTGAAGTCGTGCAAAAAGCGGGTAAAACCGAAAAATGAAAAATGAAAAAAACAAAAAATTTTTTTCCCAAAAAATTCACGAAAAACGAAAACAAACCAAAACGGACCAGCAACGAAAAATGAAAAACCGAAACGTCATTTTTTTCAATTCGTGCCCATCTCTAGTAGTGACAACAGAGGTCCTAGGCTGCAACAGGGGTCACAGAATGACATGGGGCTTTCATGTTCCTCTTCCCTGCTTTGAGATATCAGGTTTATTTATTTATTTAAATTATTATTCTGTTCCTAGATCTTAGAGATTTGTGGAATGATTATGATCAGTCTGGATACAGACAGCAGGCATGTTATGAAACTTGTACGATGGAGAAAGCTGCTTACCTGTTATCCGTGAGAGGGACATTGAGGCCAGCCAGTATTGGAAGGAAGACTACATATCCAAAAGAAAGGAGTTTCTTCAATCTGGAACATACACATACGATTACTACTTGCTTCTCTCTAGATAATATATCTGCTGAGACCCAAAGGAAGAACCTGGTTGGAATTCTATAGTCCTTAGTTTCAATGTGTTAGAAGATTTCAGATGTTCGTGTTGAACAGCTGATGTGCACTTCATTGAGTCTTAAACGTAACTTAGCTAGGATATGTGTGTATGCTTTTAAAAAGCATGGCTACGTAGCTGACTATTACATTATGTTTAAAGTGGTGTATTCGGGTTTTTCAGTGTAAAGTTTGTGAAACAGAGTCAGCCCAGCTCACCCAGAAGCAGAAAGGAGGTGACAGTCTGCAATTTGGTGTTTGATTGCCTGATTTGGTTGTTGGCCTAAGTTTGAAATTAATGCTACTAAGCAATTATCAAAGCTAAAGGAAAGAGAAGGCATACCCAAAGTGTTTACTGGGTTGTTGTTGTTGTTGTTGTTGTTGTTGTTGTTGTTGTTGTTGTTGGGAACATTGCTTTCTGATTTTTGGGAATGTTCCTTTCTAAGCACATAGTCAGATGGACTAAATCCATTTGCTAGTTCAAATTAGAGTGGACCCATAGAATGAATGGGCTTATATAGATGTTGACTAAATTTCCAATTGTACATTGACCATACTTGGGGCTAACACTTGGTTTGGATTTTGGTCTGTATGTTAGGTACTTCCATGTACTGCATAGATTTATGTAGGCACATCTGTTTAGGAAGCCTATGCAAAGAAGATTTGAACATAAGGAAAGACTTAAGTACCTACTGGTGGAAAATATTAGTTTGCAGAAATGTAGGTAATGGTATTGTACTCAAAGTTATCCAGGTTATTTAGGCATGTGAACAAGGAAATTTCATAAACATCTCTCTCCATTCCTGGAAATATGAAAACAACAAAAATAATTTAGATGACAAATGATTTATTGCTATCATTGTAATCCTAAACACTGCTGCCTGAGGTTCATTCCATGAAGTCGTAGGGTTGATGCCAAGCCAGCAGAAGCAAATGCTACAAAAACAAGTGGTTAGACAGTTAGTAGTACTGTAGTAGAGATGGGTTGAATGTTCTTAGCGGCAAATGAGACACTACTCCATGTTAGCCTGTTTCCAGATAATGCTCCTTCCGTTACTCGGTTCCGTTATCTCTACGGAAACGGTAACGGTAAATTACTCCCCCAGACTTCAAGCTCGAACCGACGACGAACGAACAATTTTGGTCTGATTTGTCGTGCTCGTTCCTTGCATCGCGCGATTGCGCGATGCCACGCAGCACAGAAAAAAAGTTTTTAAAAGTTTAAAAAAACCCGATTCCCCCAGGCCAAAAAGCAGGCGGAAAAATGCCTGCCGTGCCTCAGGGCACCTACCAGAGGGGTTGTTTCTGGAGGTCCCCGGCCTCCCCCCTCATCCCCCGTCCTGGGCTGCTCTGGTGGGACTCGCCGCAGGCTCGCAGCCAGCAAAAAGCCCAGTCTCGCCGCCGCCCGCCCGCAATTAAAGCGCAAGCAAGCGGCACGGACGGCACAGGGAAAAAACTTTTAAACTCTCCCCCCACCCCCAACCCCCGGGCCAAAAAAGCAGGCGGAAAAATGCCTGCTTGATTAAGGGTTTTGTTGTTGATTTTCCCTGGGCACCTACCGGAGGGGTGGTTTCTGGAGGGGGGGTCCCGCCTCCCCCCCCCGTCCTGGGCAGCCGGACTCGAGTTGCCATTTCGCCATGCCATGCGGTGCGGGCGGGGGATCCAAAATGGGGCGGCAAACGCAATATAAAGATTTTTTGAAATCGTGGTCCAAAAACACACAAGCACAACAAAAACACGCGAAAATTTAAAAAACTGCCAGATTTTTCACAGTAGCAGTGGGTTTTTTCTTGCAACAAAATGTCTCTCCTCTCCTCCTCTGTCCTCCAATTATTTTTATTTTATTTTATTTTATTTACAGGTACTGTGCAGTGCGCAATGATGGGCTGGCCGAGTGGCCAGCCATGTGGGAGTGGACAACCATGCAAATTTTTGGAGCCATCCCCACCAGTCGCATGGCCACTTGGCCATGGAGACTTCTGGGATGTGCCAAAAGCCCCCTAAAAACCTGCCCTAGCCCTAACCCTAACCCTTGACTCCGTACCCATACGTCACAGACTGTCTTCTTAGTGGGTCAGAGAGGCACCCAGAGGTGCAACCCACTAGCCCACCGTAACCTTACCCGTCACTAGCCTAACCCTAGCCATTGCACTAAGCCACCTTAAAGCCAGATCTATTTGCTTGCATTGCACTACACGCAGCAAGTACAATTAAAAGTGTTCCTTCTCTGTGTGAGACATGGTGGTGCGAGAGCCTTGTGAAGGGCGGGCATGACGCTATCACTCTCACTGGTCTCACTGTCTGCACATTCTGTTATGCAATATCCATATGGCTATTGCATAGCATTTTGCAGCAGCAGCAGGTGAGGAGGGGAGACCGCCATGTAGAGGGGTCTCTCTTGGAGCCTGCTTCCCCTTCCTAGTGGCAGGAGGCACCCACGGGTGCCTCCAGGAGCCCACTTTCCCTTTATAGCGGGCCAGAGGAGGCACCCACCCCACAGAGGTGCCTCCAGGAGCCCGCTCCCCCCCCAAAACCAGTACTAACGACAACGAAAAAACGAAAAAATGAACCGACTAATTTTTGTGAATTTTCACGAAAACCGGAAACGAGCCGAAATGGGACCGGCCCGACTAACGACAACTCGAAAAAATTTTTTTTAAAGTCGTGCCCATCTCTATACTGTAGCATTGTATGCACAGTATAAAGGTGTTGAATGTTCTCCATATGTGCAAATGAGACACTACTCCATGTTAGCCTGCAACACAATCACAGATAATGCTCCTTAATGAGCCGTTGGCTGTGGAATAAAATTGATTGACAATGCTTCAATCATGCCATCTTGCTGGAGCCACTTTTAAGCAAATTGTAATTGCTCTGCTATACCTGTAGATGGCTCCTAGACATAGCACTCAAGACTTCCAGAAATTTGACTTGGCAGCCACTTGGGATACTGTTCTTGTAGCATTCCCAGTGAAATGACAGAAAATATCCCACCTACCCAACCACCCAGTGACATTTGCCCTTCTGTAACAGTCCGGATAACAATAATGAAAGTGAGCTGAGCAATAATCTTGTCACTGTTAGAGCGTTATTTTTCAAATGTTCAATACATGCACATAGATGGGAGTTGGCAATATGGGACTGGGCAATTTCGTCTTGTCTCTTCTGTTTGCCTCCTCCGAGCACTGTAACTGAAGAGATGAGTAAAAATAAGGCATGATGCGATATGAGGGTTTTGTTGTTGTTTCCCTGTTGCTATACCTTGCATTGTCTATTTGTCATGTGGAAGGGCCAATTTTCATTCTAATAATAATAATAATTTGTCATTGTGTGTATATACACAGTATATACATACAATGAAATTCAGACACCCAGAGACCAGATTCAACAAACACACACACACACACACACACACACACACACACACACACACACACACACACACACACACACACACACAAATCCCCAAACACTCTCACACACATTAAAAAACCCTTCAACACACACACATAAAAAAATCCCCGAACACTCCCCAACCCCCCAACCCCCCAAAAACCCAAGCATCTACACAATAGACTAGGTAATACTGTCCAAGTACTCACTGCTGGGTGGAGCCCCAGGATATGCAGATTTCTGCTGTAAATTTCTGCTGGGGCTTGAGTTGTAAAGATCAATAATCCTTGCTTCCTACTTCAGCCTTTCTGTATCTGATGGGTATTCCCTGGAGAAAAAGAACCTAGCTGTGGAGGACAGACGGGTTTTTGTGTGTTTTCTTTTTTTGTTTCCAATGGGCTTGGGTAGATGTGAGCAGGCAGGAGCAGGAAAGTGCATTTTAAAAATAAAATTTTATTATTGTGCTAGTCTTGCCATTTACTCCCAAGAACATCTACAGTATAGTGGTTCCCAAGGGGGAAAAACTGGGTTATCTTGCTCTTTGCTCCCCAGTAAAAGTGTTACACCGGAATTTGCAGGAACATATGTTTGCCTGTTGTTTCCTTTCTGTGGTTCTTTGGCAGGGGACAGAACAATTCTCTTGGAAGTTCCGCACTGGGGTCATACTCTTTTAATGAATTTGGGGCAGGGAAGCAGGATGTAGAGAAAGGGGGATGACAAGAGTCAGGAACGGGGGGTAGGAAGCAGGAAGGAATACTGTACTGACAACAGATTTCTTTATGATCGAATAAGTGTGTGTTGGGTGGGTAGGGATGGGAGAATGAATGTGAGTGAATAATCCTTCAGCTTTGAAGCCAGATACAATGAGAATCACTATGAAAGTGGATTTTTTGGATGAGTAAAAGCGGAGACTGAACAACTAATCCATACAATGATAGGTAGATACAATATATATATAGTGGTGGTCATCCTCGGCAACTGAGGTGACAGAGAGAGAGAGAGAGAGAGAGAAAAAGAGAGAGAGAGAGAGAGAGAGAGAGGCAGCCACAAATTCATTTACGGTAACTGTCTTCTTATTTGCATCTTATGTATTCACTCTACAACACTATGACCAAATCAGAAATATTTCTGCTTGCTGATCTCTCTCTCTCTCTCTCTCTCTCTCTCTCTCTCTCTCTCTCTCTCTCTCTCTCTCTCTCTCTCTCTCTCTCTCTTGGTGGTTGTGGGTGTACCCACACATATCTGTATGCATATTTGAATACCCCACCCTTTGCCCCCCAAATCTACCTGTTGTCTTGATTCGTTCACCCGACCATTTACAATGACAATAGTCTCCATTGTAGGCTGTGGGTCTGGGTGTGTTTCAGTTTGATCCCCTAAACAGGATTATGAGTAATCCATCTTTTCTGCAGATTTCATCAAGGCCAACTTGGCTATTAGTCAAAACTGAGAGATTGCTTCGGGGGTTGGAGCGCTGTGGTTGGTGTTGGAGTTACCACAGTCACCTATTCTTCACTACTAGAGCTGCACGTTGCCACAGGCACCAGACTAGAATTAAAACTGCAGGTTAGCAAGATGAATATAGGATTTTTTTCCTGTAGGGTCATGTTCTCAATTTATGAGCAAAATATTCCATCACGAATTGCTGAGCAAGTCTAGAATGCAAGCTCCTTGGAGAATGTTTTGCCGAAAAAGCAATTTTGCTGACGCTGAAGACATAAATTCTGTTAAATCAATGCATTCCTTAGCATAAAGATGAATTTGCTCTTGCTTTGGATCTTTCTTATTCATTGATATGCTCCAAGAGTATCCTTCACATATAATATATGGAGATGGGCACGAATAAAAAAAATGGCATTTCATTTGTCGTTTAGGGGGTCCGTTTCGGTTCATTTCCCTTTTTTGTGAATTTTTTGCAAAAAAATTGTTTTCATTTTCGTTTGTTTCGTTACCATTTATTTCATTTTTTGTGTTTTTTTTTAGCATTTAAAGCAGTTCAATGTATTGCCGTAACGAAAATGAAACGGACGACAAAATTTCTGGTGTTTCTGTTCGTTTTGTTTCATTTTAGAGACAAAATTCGTTTGTCGTTTTGTTGCATAACAAAATGAAAAAATGAAAATGAAAACGAAAAATTATTCGTTTCGTGCCCATCTCTAATAATATATAATACTTAAAGATATCATAGAAAACCTAAGGGAACACTTCTGAATGGTTTCAAAATCTGGATTGTTTCTGTCTTTTCCAGCATCCAAGGAGAAGTGCTGCATAGCTTTCTATCAACAATTTAACAATAAATTATCACTAATAATTAAGTAATAATAAGAATAATAGCTCCAGAAGCAAAGTAGCTGAGTATTTACCACCAGTCCAGATGTAGTAGCACCATTGGAATTGAATGATGTCAGTTGTCCCTGCATCAACACTTTTCTCACCCCACCTCCTCTAGGCCAAAAAGGAGTGGGGGCGGTGTATGACCCATGTTCCTTTGTTTGAAGAATGAGGGTGTGAAACCCAGTACTTAAGAAGCAGCTTTTACAACTACCCTTCCTGTCTCTTACAAGACTTCTGCCCTGGCTTCAACACCATCTACAGTAGCCATGGATTTTAAGAACATCTAAAAGTTACACCCTAGTAAAGCACATCTTTTACCATGTATGAACTTCTGGGACCTGCTTTGAAGAAGAGTTATTTAAACTCGAAAGCTTGGAATGTTCCTTGTTTTTTATTTTTAATAGTGGCCTATAAAGGTATCGCCTGTAACCTATTTTTCAATTGTGTTTTGTGATGGCCATGCAGCTCAACCCCCTTCTTTTTTTTAACACTCGGTAATGAAGAAAAGTTCTGTTCTCACTTCTCTACAATAGGGAAAACGTATTCTGACATCTTGAGATGTTTTGGTTATGTTTGCATCCAGACAGTGGAAAGTTATAGCACAATTTTCTTAAGCCTATAGTTATATAGTAATGGTATAACACTGGAGGTATTGGTAGAAATAAAAGATTTATTATAGTAACATATTAAGCTCTTATTACAGCTGTCACTGTTAGACTGATTTGGATACCTTTTGTCAACACCTTTGAAATACTTTCTGTTATGTTGATGATATAAACTCTGAAAATTCTTATAGTGACAGGTGAATGAAGCACACGGAAGATTTTAATAGCAGTTAAATGGGAATACATTGAGGTCTGAAAAAAAAAAACCCAAGTCTGTCACTATAGTGAATTTAATTCAGATCATAAGGCAAAACATAGAAAGTAGAAACTAAACTGAGGCGTGGGTGGCATCTTACTTTGTAACTTGCCAATAAACAGTGGACTTAAAAACAGTAACAGTAGTACCTTATTTATTGTTTTGATTAGGAAGTATGTAATGTTAAGGCAAAGTTATTTGCCAAAAGCCCCCTTCTTTATCCCAAGAGTCTTAATGCTTCTGGAATAGCAAATCATGCTATTTATACTGAACATAATGCTTAAACATCTGTCTGGGCAGTGTACAATTTACTTATGCAGCCTACACATTCCCTCCTGCCAAAGTGAGCTGAGTATTCAGTTTACTGACCTCAGATGGATGGAAGGCAGAGTCTGCCTTAAGCCAGCTACTTGAGCCTGTTGGTATCAAGCTCAGTTTCTGAAAAGAGTCTTTAAAGTAGTACTGCAATTTAACAACTCTACCACAAAGCTCCTGAAGCAGCTGCTAAAGGTTGGGGTGTCATTCTGAATGAATTAAGCTTTGCTATAGAGGACTGAAGGGAAGAAGACTTACAGTATGTGTTGTAAATCATATACAATGGTACCCTGGTTTACAAAGTTAATCTGTCCCCCCCCCCCACATTTCGTATTATGAAAATTTCATATGGATTCCCATAAGAATGCACTGAAAAACAATTAATCCACTCTGGAGGTCAGAAAAAAGTCAGCCCCCCCACACACTATAATACACAGTAAGAGGCATGCACAGCAGATGAGCTGGCATGGAAACCCGGCCTCCATAATGCATAACACACAGTAAAAGACATGCAAATGACAAATCTCAGCTCCCTACGTTTCCACCACTTGAGAAAAGCACCAAAAACTACTGCAAATCCCCCATGCATAACACACAATAAAGGCCTTCACAGCAGAAGCCCAGCCACCATCACAATGCATACATAATACACAATAAAAGCCATGCAGATCGGACCCTGCCCCCCTCCCCAATGCATAACACAGAGACACAGGTCAGCTCCCTACTGGAGATGGGCATTTCATTTCAGAAGGGGACTGGTTTCAAAACAAAACATGCCAGCATAGCTGGTGATTGGAACCCAGTCCCACCCTCCGAAACAAAATCAACCACTGTCTTACCTTGCTGTAGCTCATGCTGGGCAAAATTCCAACCAGGAAGCAGCCTTCAATGCATCATCTTTCCATCTCCTTGATGCTGGCCAATCAGGAGCTGTGCAAGGACATGCATCATCCTGCATTCCTGTCTGATTGGTTGGAATTTCACCCAGCACGAGCTACAGCAAGGTAAGACAGTGGTTGTTTTTGTTCTAGAGGGTGGGACTGGGTTCTGACCACCAGTTGCGCTAGTATGTTTCATTTCGGAACCAGTCCCCTTCCAAAATGAAATGCCTGTCTCTACTCCCTACCTTTCCACTTCTTGAAAAATGCACCAACAAATTTGAAAAGTCGAAAAACTGCTGCAAAAATGTCCAGAATGGCTCCAAAACTCATTGAAAAAGCTGCCCCATCACCTCCACCCCACAGACTCCAGCATGTATGGTGACACAGTGCATCCTGGGTATAGTAAGTTTTTCACAATGTATCTTGGGTACAGTAGTTTTTTCTTTTTTTTGCAATGCCTACCCTTATGGGGGGAAAGTAAACTGGAGTTTCCCATACAAACTTTTTGTAAACTGAGGCATTGTATTTTCTATGAATTCCCTTTTGTAAACCATTTTTTTTTGCAAACCAGGGTACCACTGTAGATGATGCACTTCAAAATAAAAGCTATCATATTATTGTATACAAGTGGAACCAACTCTGTGTTTTTAAAGTGATTAAGTTATGTGCTTCAACCGAAATAGGGACGGTGTCCCAGATAGTTTAATGTTTTCTCATTTTCATTGTGAATTAATTCATGCTCAGTTTGTAGGCATTGGTTATTCTACCCAAAGCTTTCTAGTTAGACTCCCTCATGGATGAAATATATTTGTGGAATAGTGTTTTATTTCTTCCCAGCTCCCTCCATCAAATACTTGATGCCCACTCAAAATGAATTCTGCATTTTTGTAATCATCGATGTTTTTCTTTTACATATTCCATTTCAATTTCTTATTTTATAAATATAGCATTATTTTCTGGGGATTTCAGCATGCATTTGAAGACAGTTAATTTTCCTGTAGTTGAATTGAACTGAATGAGAAGTAACTGATTATTCAGATTGGCCTGTGGGATGATTCAGGAGAGGAGTAAGGGAAGCCATTTATGTGTGTATTGTACATTGAGCGAGCCTATTCAGTCCATTGTACATTTAGCAAGCCTATTCAGGCCATTGTCCATCTAATGAGCCTGTTCAAACAACTATCCACCTAATGAGCCTATTCTGACCAGGGTGGTGTGAAATCAAGGTGAACTCTACATTTCAAGCCTTGCACCAACTTTCCTCAGACTAACAAAGCTACCTGGATGAGTAATGAAATGTTCCAATCTCACAAAAGAAGTCCAGTTGTCATGACCTCACCTGGATAACAGAATCTTTAGAGACATACAACATCATCTATTCTTCTTGGTCCTTCAAAGAAGTAACCACAGGGGGTCTGTCCATGCCCCAGTGTTTGGACGGAAAGCAAATACTGCAGAAGATAAAATCAGGATTAAAGATGGTCTTCATAGATTGGGAAATTGGGCATAAACAAACAAAAATAAATTTCAACAGGGGGAAAAAACTACAGCTCTGTGCTTAGCAAAAAAAATCAGTTTTTATATATATATATATATATATATATATATATATATATATATATATATATATATATATATATATATATATATATATATATATATATATATATATATATATATATACACACACACACACACACACACACACACACACACACACACAAAATGGGTGACAGTAGTCTCAAAAGTAGTATATGTAAAAAGTATCTGGAATCTTAATATACTTCATCCTAAACCTGAGATGTGGCAGCCAAACAACAACAAACAAACAAATATAATACTTGGCTGCATCAGCGGAAGTACAATCTCTAGACCAAGGGAAGTAATTCTGTTTTGATCAGACCTCATCTGAAATACTATGTCCAGTTCTGGGCATCTGAGTTTTAAGAGAATATTGATGAGCTGGAGTATGTCCAGTGATGAATAGAGATGGGGACTAATTTAAAAATTAATTGCAAAATTTCTTTAAAAATTGCTAATTCATTTATTTGTATTCATGTGAATTGATACACTAATGAATAATAATTAACTTTTTGTGATTTTGATGATTTTGGGGTGATAAAATAACCCTCAGAGCAACCAGAGACACATACATTGCAGCAAAGCTTCTGGTGATTCTCCAGGTTTGGTGGAGACTGGATTTCTGATGTACCAAGATATGCATCCCCAAAGAGCACCCCCATGAAAGTCCCCCCAGGCACCTAGAAACAATAAAACTGTAGAGAGGCTTTCTCAGACATTCCTCTACAATCCCTCCAAAGTTGGTGAAGACTGGGTTTCCTCAAGCTGGTTGCTAAAGGGTAATATCCTTTGGGGAAAAGTTTGATGTCTATAGGTGCGTGGGAGGAAGTTGGGGGGACATTTGTGGGTATATAACCTGAACATCCAGAAGCCAAACATCAACAAACATGTGAAGCTTATTGAGGGGAGTCTGAGAAAACTGCCCAGAAAGTTTGGTGTCTCTAGGTGTTCCTGGGGCTATTTAATAAAGTTTTAAATGCAAAAACGAATTGATGAATTGATTCATCAGTTCGTAAAAAAAATCATAGATTTGTTATTCATGATTCATCAACCTTGACAGCTCATGAATTGAAACAGATAACCATTTTTGATTCATGCCCATCTCTTGTTTTGAGTAGGAATGTGCACAGTGAAAAGAAAAACCAGTGAGGCAGCAAAAGTCTGTGATGGAGAAGACAAGCTGTGAATCAATGCCAAAATAAAATAAAATAAAGCAAACAGAAATAATCCATATTAGGTTCCAACCCCTTCTACAGATTCAACAATCCCTTTCCTTCTACGATGTTCTGATTGAATACCCTCATTGGTTTAACTACCATCTTATTTACAATAGCCCTCTCTATTTTATTGGTTCAACGATTTATCTGGTGATAATTGAGGTAGAAATAGTGAAAACTAGGTTAAAGGGTGAAAATGGATTTGTCATACAGAGAAATAAGTTTATGTGAAAGAGGGAAACATGAAAGAACATAAAAATATCCACAACCCACCTTTTTGTTAACATGAATCATTCGTTTATTAGAGACTCTCTTTCAGGAATGAATGAAAGATTCCAAATAAGAAAATAGGAGCCGTGTGTGTGTGTGTGTGTGTGTGTGTGTGTGTGTGTGTGTGTGTGTGTGTGTTTCATTTGTGTTAAAATGTTTGAAAATGAACAGATGAGCTGAATATGTTCATTCTGGAGAAGAGATTACTGTGGGATGATATTAGAGTCATCAAGTGTGTGGACTGTGACATGGAAGCTTATTTTCTTTAGCTCCAGGGGGTAGGATTTGAAGCAATGGAATTTAAATTAGCGATTTCACTTGAACATTAGGAAGAATATCTTCATAGTAAGAGCTGTTGAACAATAGAATTGACTGCTTGGGAGGATGGTGAACTCTTTTATTGGATATTTTTAATCAGAGCTCTCCTGACCAATTCTCAGGATGGTTTACCTGTGGATTTCCCACTTGAAGAGGGACTTAATTTGATGACTGTTGCAACTCCTTCCAGCTTTAAGTTCTATGATTCCAGTTGTCTATGATGTCATTGGTTCTAATTGTTTCATGATTCTAAATGTCTCATGTAACTTACTATAGTAGATGAAATTGTTGATTTGGTTATCCTTTTTCTCTTTCACCCTTGAACCCTTAAGGTGCTGACAAAATAAAATAATATTAAATAATGATTTGTCACTTGGCAGGTTAATCAACTGGCTCAGTCTTACATCTTTGTAAGAACTGGAGTAGAATGAAGAATTATCTACTTGATTCAAAAGGCAATACTTGTTCATTTTGTCTACTAATTTATTAATGATTCAGACATTAGACTCCCAAGCATATATATTAAAACATATTAAAATATAATATCTTTATTATTTCAGAGAATTCCGTGCCAATTTTTATAGCCAAGTAGTTCCTTGACTAGATTGCTTTCTTCCTCCCTATTTCCCAATTTTATTTTCTGGATATCAGATAGATTTCCTCTGAAACCCTAGTTGCCTTTTAATCATTTAATGCAGGCATGTCCAAACTTCGGCCCTCCAGATGTTTTGGACTACAACTCGCACAGTCCTTTGCCACTGGCAATCTGAGCTTAGAATTATGGGAGCTGTGGTCCAAAACATAAGGAGGGCCAAAGTTTGGACATTCCTGATTTAATGTGTTCCCCTCCCTCTGTATACTATAGGTCAGTGGTGGCAAACCTTGGGCACTACAGATATTATGCATAACAACTCCCAGAATTTCAAGCCTGTATTGCCAATGACAAAGGACTGTGGGAGTTGTGATCCAAAGCAACTGGAGGGCTGAAGGCTCACCACTAGAGATGGGCACGAAATGAACAATTTTTCATTTCCGTTTTTGTTTTTTTGTTTCATTACGCAACGAAATGACAAATGAATTTTGTCTCCAAAATGAAACAAAATGAACAGAAACACCGGAAATTTTGTCATGCGTTTCATTTCCATTACTGCAATACAGCGAACTGCTTTAAATGCTAAAAAAAATCACAAAAAATTGAAATTAATGGTAACGAAATGGTAATGAAATGAACGAAAACAAAAATAAATTGTTTGCAAATATTTGTGAAAAATGGAAACGAAACGAAACGGACTCCCGAAAGGACAAACGACAAACGAAACATCATTTTTTTTATTCATGCCCATCTCTACTCGCCACCACTACTATAGGTCTTTAGCTGAACACCACATTTTCACACAACTTTATAGAGTCAACCATCAAAAAATTCAACACAGCTATCCCTGTATCACCTTCAATAACATTCTTGTGTTCAGAGATGTATTAATTTCATGTACCTACTATGCAGTTTTTAAAATTCAAATAAATACACTTGTAAGATGTCGTTTCTAAAATACAGCTGCCGAAACATTTTAGTTGAGTTCTCTTTGATGTGATACTTATGATTCTCAGAGTAAGGATTTTAAATGGAGGCTTGGAGCATCTCTTTGGAGAAAAATTGTACCCTCTGGTAACAATTTCTTCTACAGCATAAGCATTTCAGATCTGGACACTCACTTGTTAGCTTTTAACTCCTTGAAATATGACCTTTGTTTTAGTGGCTCAGGAAGAAAATTGTGCTGTTTCAAATTATAAACTAGTCAAGGAAAGGGTCTCACATTAAATACAAGCATAAAATTAATCCGGGTAATGCAGTTTGGGGTGGACTTGGGGGCTATATAACTTGAGGGTGAATTCTTAGCCAGGAATTGGCAGGAATTTACAACCCAAGCATCAGCGCTTGAGCTAAGGTGGGTCTGTCAGAGACCAGTAGGGTTGATATTTCTCATGTAGCATCCTTTCACAGCCATCTTTTCCTTCTCCTTCTGCTTTTCAAATGGGGTGCTGGTGCTGGCAAGGTAGCCATATGCCAAGTTACAAATGTTTATTTAATTGGATGAAATCTAAGTTAGTCACGAGTAGACCCATTAAATCAATGGGATAGGATAATAAAGATATGTAGCCCTGGGTTAACAAAAGTGGGCCTATGCTGGTTTTTATAATCATAATGTGCTGGCAAGTTAATTCCAGCTTATGGCTACCCCTTTCAGGATTTTCTAGGTAGGAAATTTACCATCCATTTATTCTAGAGGCAGCTCTGGGACATAAATGATGGCTCTACCCCTATGAGGCCTATGAGGAATCAAACTCCCAACCTCTGATTTCTCAGGCAGATACCTAAACCACAAAGTGATCCAGCCCAGCCAACTATTTCTCCAGCCAGCTTTATAAACAGGCTAAACAAATCTAGTTTAGCCTTCTATAGTTCCTTCAAAATTATACTATTCTGTTCTGCAGGAAAAGAATTCCTGTAGCCATGTTGGCACTGCAAGTTAACTAAATGTCAGATCCGCTTCGATTTGGGTTCCTGTCTTAAGCAGGAGGTTGGACTTGATGGCCTTTTAGCCCCCCTCCCAATTTAGGTATTCTAGGTTTCTTTGACTCCATGAACAAGCAAACTTCAGGGCCTTTAGAGCCCAGGAAGGTGAGCCTTAAGCCAGGAAGTTGAAAGTGGTTGGTGGGGAAAACTGACACTTCTCCAAGCTCAGCTAATTCTGTCTAAAAGTAGGGCCAAGAAGTGTTCTACAGTGTAATATATATCTACCACAAATCTGAGAATCAGAGACAGTTTTTGTCTCTGTTAGTTTTCTTAATTATTATTTCATACAATAAACCCTACCATGCAAATACTTGGATTTGCTACTGTGGGTCCTTCTGGGGAGAAAGATGGGACAGAAATCTTTTACTTAGTTATTTACTTACTCTCTCTCCCTCCCCCCTCCCCCAGTATATTAAATGTAAGAGAAACAGAAATTTGCTGGAATGGAAAAAGGAGAATGACTTTATATGTAGCATTTCTCTTAGCCAAGGAAGATAAAGAATGAACTTTCTAACAGAAAGCAGAAATTATTCACTCTGGCAGAACTGAGGAGAAATGTATAAAGGCTAAGAATATGGAAAACCAACAGTTTATGTGGTTAAAAGTTCAGGGCATATGCAGAAATAGCAAAGGAGAATTATAGGGTAAAAAGAAGGAATTGTTGCATCAAATTATAAAGAATATTATGTTAGTAAAAAAGGATAAAAATTAAGTCATTTGAGTGAGGATTAGCACTGAGAAGTAATAATTGACATTGGAGAGAAGAAGAAAAGGACTTTCAACTGAAAAGGGATAAAAATGTTAAAAGGAAGCAAAAACATTTTAATACAATAGAAAGTATGTGCAAAATTCTTCTCATAATCCATGTACAGAAAAACTGCACAAGTGAATATGTGGACTAGTTGTGTGGAGTTCCCAAAGAAAGATGTTCTGCCATCTTTTAATGACTTCTGAATGTTCACACCTAGTACAGCTAGAGGCAGACTGGCAATTACAGGAACGTTTTGGGTTGATGAGTGATATTGGAAGAAATGTCCGTTTTGCAGATATGAAATTCTCCTTTACAAATAATAGCATCAGCGTTTTTCTTAAGATCTCTTTAGCACAGGAAATATTTTGTTGCAAGTGAGAAAAACCTAGGGGTGTTATTTATGTGGAAGCTTCTTTTCTGAAAGTATGTTTTAGCCTGTAAGGCCTTCTAGCATGTTGGGCATTTTATACCCTTTGCTGAACAATTTGGATTGAAACTGAGAGAAGTGAAAACAAGTATGCATAATCACTCTTTCAAAGACTGTAAGGATTGTGATTCCTGCAAAGGAACAGTTTGTGACTTTATCTACAAAGGTGTCCACAGAAGTGGGAGGGTCTCATAAGATTGTTTAAGAATTAATTCATTGCAATTACTTGATGTATTTAAAACATTATTCTGCTAATTATTGCATTTCTTGTTTTGGGCTGGTATTAAGAAGAGAATGCTATAAAACTAAATTAATTCCTAACAAAATTTGCCTTAAGTTACCTATAAATTTCTTTAGAATGCAGTCAACACTTCTCATTGCACTGTTAAATTGCCTCTATTCCTATTCATCACATTGCTTATGAACTGTAACTACATTATATATTCATTGTCAAAAAGTATTACTTGTATGTTAGGGGGTGAAGGGTCAGAACACTATCATGAGTCTCTTGTCTATGTTCATTTGGATAAATACACACCATGAAAAAAAATTAAAGTTGTTTACACTTCTAATTTTATTATTGAAATCATCTACTACTATGTTTGTTGGAATTACATTTATGGAGGGCCAGGGAAACCCTGGAAAACGTTGTACCTCTGTTGGGTGCCCAGTAGCCTGGACAGTTTTTCAGGAGAGAAAAAAATATGTGACAAAAATAACTTCAGATAAATCTAAGGTGTAGTGTTATATCCTGGCTGTTAATCAGTTCAGTTATCTAAAGATTTATTCTGGTGGCAAAAGTGGTTGATTTTAATGTGGAAAAAAAGAGAAAGGAAATAAAGGTGTGGATGTGCTTGTTTTTTCCTTTGTGTGTGAAATGGAAGAAGCCAAGTATGAAACCTGTTTGTAGAATCAGGCATTGCTCTGAAACTGCCAAATGGCATTTGCATTTTTGTATCACAATGTGTTTTTCAAAGTCTTGTGTAAAAAAATAAATCCATTTTCAGTAAACACATTGGTCCAAGGTTCAGTTTGAACACAATTTTATAAAACATCTTATTGTAGTATTCCATAATTTATTAACCCATGTACCATAGGTCAGATACTGACTTGACACATGTGCATTTAAAAGACAAAGGAATGCTGACTAGGTATTCAAACTTGTCTGTTTTGACTTCTGGGCTATTTTCAGTCACAATTCAGAGTGTTGGTGATTCTTTATAAAGCCCCATGTGGCTTAGATCTTGGATATCTGAGGAATACCTTCTTCCTTCTAATTTAGAGTGATTTTCAGAGGTTCTTTTCATTTCCTTATCCTGTGAGGTATGTTAAGTGCTGACTATAAAGAGGTATGTCTAAGTTGTTATACGTTTAAACTGTTCTTCTCAAGAGAAAATATTTTTGTGTTGCACTTTGTGATACCCCTGAAGGAAGGCTTCTCCAAATAATCATTAAATATAATAGTCATATATTCAAATACTTGTGCAACTTTTAAATTTTAATTTGGTACATGTTTTTGTATTTGCACTTAGAGACTGCTAATTTCAATGTTTGAACTATCAAGTTATGGTGTTAATGATACCACAATCTTATAGTCCCCAGACATACTCATTTAATCAAAGGCTGACATTTCATTACTGTTATCATCCCCTCATGCCATGGGAACCTAGGAACTTTCTATGATCTCACTCACAGAGGGGGGGGGGATAAGAATAGAGATGGTATTCTAAATTAATTCCTGTTCAGTTCCACTGGGTAAGAATGTGTGGTATTTCTTTTGAGATGTTGAAAAGGTAGAATATATTTCCAGCCAAAAAGTGCTTGCAGCCTGTGGAGAATATACTACTGATGCTGAAATGAAGGAAGGGCTGAAGAATGGAAAAAGTGAATATAAAGAGAATGCTGTCTATTGGAATAGACTTAAAGTGAAATGCTACCACTGAAGTGGCATAGTATCCACTTGTCAGAAGAAAACAGAGAACATGGGATATGCATTTCATAAGCTGCAGCAAGAAATGATAAGATTAGATAAAATAGATAAGATTAGATTTCTGTGACCTCAGAGATAGGGAAGGTCTGTAAAAAAAGGGTTAACAGGTTAGTTCAAATGTTAAGTTCCAAGTGTCTTATAAATGTTAATTTGTAGTTTTAAGCTTAAATAATGCTTAAAACATGGCTCTCCAAATACTAACTCAACAGGCTAAATCAGTTTACTTTTAACTATTACTGTTGGTTTCTGTGTGGTCTATACTGTGTAGTGGAGTATAAAATATGAATAAGCAATTTATTCGTAGCTTAGGATAAATTAACATATGTATAGCAAAATATCCAGTATTAAAATGTTAATATTACTACACTTCAGTTGAATTGACACACATATAAAGTATTAATACATGGCTTATTTGTTTTTAGTGGGAGCATCTGTCTTAAATTGACCCCAAAGGCTGGGAAATTTGGGGTTGTGCTTAATGTACAAGATATTTCATGTACTTTTAATTAGTCCTCTTAGGTTCAGATAATACATTGCAGATAAGCTGTCACTCAAGCTGTACATTTTCAACTCTTCAGATTTCATAATGAGAAAATTACCAGTAACTGCTTTCTCTTTGGAGTTTTTCACTATATCATTTTAGTGCTCTTGAGTAGTAGTAGAAGGACCGCAGAACTGGACATGTAAAAATTGGAAGTATACTTTGTAGCATGTGTAATATAGAGGGACCTTACTTTTACCTTGCATCAGACTTTTCCCTACTGCTGTTTTACACGATAATCCCAGTGGCTTGTAACAAGATATTAACGTTTTGGGTATCCACACTGAAACATGCTTTTCTTTTGACCATGGGAAACTGTCATCACCTGTAGCCTTTGAAAAATGGCTTCAATGAAGAAAACAAAATTATTGAAGTTTTCATCCTTCAATACATCCTTTATCCCTTCCAATAATGATTGATTTGTTTACCTTTTGTTTTGTTTTATTCTTTCCAGGAATGGATTGAACTGCCTGTATAATTTGTTAGGTTTTTTTTAAAAAAAAGTTTAGTATTTTATAACTGTTAAAGCATGAATAAGTGGAAAGTCATGGATCTGCGATCCTTAGCAGGGATGCTCTTTTAATCTTTTCAGACAAATCAAACTGATGAATTTTAACATAGCAGTAAAATTGTGGTCTTAAAAACCCACAGACAGCAGATGAGAGTAAACTAAGCAGAACTACTATTGCTAGAAATCAAAGGGCAAATTAATGTATAGAGTAACCCCCCGCTGATCGCAGGGGTTAGGGACCCACCCCACCTGCGATCCATGAAAATCTGCAACATGTGGAAGCGGGTGGAGGAGGGCCTGGGGGCGGGTGGGGCGATTGCACGCCTGTCCCAAAAGCCTTGGAGGAGTATGGGGGGTGCACGGAGTGACCTGATCACCCCCGCTGCCCCCCCCCGTGCAGCTCCAAGGCCTTTTGGAGGCACCCGGGGGCGATGGAGAGCGATGTGTTTGCTCCACGCAGCCCTCCCGATCGGCTTCGAAGCCTTTCGGAGGCGCCCGGGGGGGCAAGGGAGAGCGATACGTTCGCTTCCCTCAGCCCTCCTGAGCGGCTTCGAGGCCTTTCGGAGGTGCCTGGGGGGTGGCGGAGAGCGACACATTCGCTCCGCGCAGCCCTCCCAAGTGGCTCTGAGGCCTTTCGGCAGTGCCCCAGTGCAAATTAAAATGGAGTAGCATTCAAGAGACAATTGACATATTAAGAGACCACATCCTTCCTGGATCTTCTACTTGATAAGAAGGGAAGTAACACGACCTGCAGTTCATTAAATGGTTTTCAGATATTTCATTTTTTATCTTCAGATAAAGCAATATTTGAAAGAAGGAACAAGCACAGCCTTAAATTATTTGGGGAGTGCATACTTCATTCTGTTTATATGAAAGTGCAGAAGTGACTTAACCACAAGGGATGGAAATTGTTTTAATGATGATTCCTAGATAGGGAGTTACTATAGATCACAGATTTCCAATAAAAATATTGGAGTTGGTATGAAAAGGGCTTTGATTTTTCTTCACTGACAAATATGTTCTTTCCATATCAGACTTTTATTGAATTTTTATTAAAGTATATATACTAGCATTCCTGCAAATGTTTCTAATGAAATATTTTTAGCACATGGTGTTTGTTGGATAATTTAACAAACCATTGGCTGGAATCATTGACTGTCACCAGTTCTTGATGTGTGTGTGTGTGTGTGTGTGTGTGTGTGTGTGTGTGTGTGTGTGTGTGTGTGTGTGTGTGTGTGTGTGTGTGTGTGTGTGTGTGTGTCTACTTGCCTGGTATGCACTTGAAAACCCAAAGGAGGCCCCTTCAATGACCACCTGAAAGTGGGCGTATTGTATGCCTTTTGCCTGTGCAAATGAAACAACATGGTTTCACCATCGTTAATTATCTGGCAATATTGTAATACTTAATACCCAATAGAATATCAATCTGCTGACTTAGCTCTTCATGTTTCAGTTCACTTTAATGTATTTGGTTGATTTATGTAATTATTTTTAGTCAATTTTTCTGTGTTCTCTATGTGTCCCGCTGATTAGCCTATCATGCAAATCTGTTGGTACATTCTGTAATCAGAACTCTCCTAAAAATACAACGGTAGTCAGAGACAACTAGATACACACTTGGCTGCAACTCATGTGCAGTGTGGCAGTTGTAGTGCATCTTTATGCTGAATTAATAATCTACCTATGGTAATCCCAGCAGTTTCAGAAGTCTTCCCTGTGAGAGCTGTTACACAGCTACTACAAACCACTAGGAGTTACACACAAATAAGAATTGTGAAAAATTTAATCATGTACTTTATGTCATTCTGGTGCTGAGTAAAGCGAACCACATAATGTTGACATTAGATATATGATGCCCTGGAATGTGTATGCTATTATGTGTACACAATCTCTTCACAGGAAAACTAAGAAAGTGTGTGTGTGTGTGTGTGTGTGTGTGTGTGTGTGTGTGTGTGTGTGTGTGTGTGTGTGTGTGTGCGCGCACACACACACACACACACACACACACACACACACACACACACCTACAGGCAATGTCTGGGGAGAAAAGGAAATTTGACTAATAGCATGTAAGTAAATCTCTTACCATTATAATAGTTTCCCGCCTCAGTCTATCCAGAACAAAGTCCTAGTTGCTTTGGTTCCTTTGTACATAATAGTATTCTTACACCATGTAGATTGTAATATATAGGAATTACTGTGATGCATCTGAATAGATTATAAGTGTGTGACAATTGCACAAGTGGATTTTTCAGTCGGCCTAAGTGTAGGAGAAAAGTTCAGCCATGTGCAGTTTTCCTGCATTTGTATCCAGAATTAAAATATGCCATGTGCTATCAATACACTTTATAACCTACATGTGGCTTTCGCAAAAAAAGCCTAGAGAATTTCTGTTAACTGTTAAAATGTTAAAATGTGTCAAATGGCCATTGGGTTTAAAGTAGGAAACAGAATATTTGCAATAATATAATTCCCTGCCCCACTTTGAAAAGGAAAGGACCACATGGGCACTTCATATTTGAATTCCTAGGGATATGAATATGAAGTGTGGTACTGCAGATTCATTCCCTCTCTCAAGAAATGGCCCGTCCACTCACTAGTCACCACAGGGTATGCACACCCATCATCCTTGGGATTGCACGGGTTGTGGAGATCACCTGGTTGGTGTTTCTCTGCCTTAACAGCTGAGCTGGGAGATTTGTCATCCTGCTTCCTCACCAGATTGGTCAGCTGTGCAGGGAAGCAAGGCAGTGCTGGCTTCAGCATTTGGTGTGCTCTAAAGGATGATGGGTGTGTCCCAGCAACTAGTGAGTGGACTGCCCAGTTCTGAGGGGACGGAATGGACCTCTGTGGCATCTGTGGTGCTGTGCTTCATATCAATGAATTTTATATCACTGTGTGGAGGTTCTTTCAATGAGGTGAACCCCAATGTCCACAACGTTTCAGCAAATAAACCTCTATCCATTGTCTATATTTTATCTGCTACCTCTTTTTCATTGTATTGTCTGTACCCTAAGATCAGGCCAGGAGGCCCTGCTGAATGCGCTAGCCCTCAAAGAGGTAAGGGCAGTGGCATGTCAAAACAGGGCCTTCTCAGCAGTTGCCCCACAACTTTGGAATACCTTCCCAATGTAGATCTACTTGGTGCTGATACTTTTGGCTTTTTAGCACCATGCAAAGACCTTCCTGTTCAGCCAGCATTTTCATTAGATAGTGTCTTTTTAGCTGGACTCATAAGCAGCAGGATTTTATTGTTTATATATTGTTGTTTTAAATTGTTTCATCCTTTTGATGGTTTTTAATGGTTATGATGTTTTATAGTTTCAATATATTTTTGGATGCTCCCAGAGACCACTTGGTAGTGTGGCGGCTAAATTGTTTACTTGGTAAATTAATTAATTAATTAATTGCTGTTTTGTGGAATTTGTTTATATTTTATAATTGGTATGGTACATTCTGTAACTTGCTGAGTTATATACAATATATGTATAATATAATAATAATAATAATAATAATAATAATAATAATAATAATAATAATAATAATAATAATAATAATAATAATCTTGGAACTGCAGAACTGGAAGGGATCCTATGGATTATCAAGACCAGACCCT
Source organism: Phrynocephalus guinanensis (assembly GCA_037367245.1). Taxonomy (NCBI): domain Eukaryota; kingdom Metazoa; phylum Chordata; class Lepidosauria; order Squamata; family Agamidae; genus Phrynocephalus; species Phrynocephalus guinanensis. The sequence goes on from CM074740.1 coordinate 55,915,582, forward strand.
GTCAAGAAGCTTAGGAGGAAAGTAAAATTCCCAACCTCTGGCTCCACCACAGGAGAAGAAACCACTGAGCTATCCTGCAGTTGTATGCATTAATGAATGCATGCATTAATTTATTTGCATATACATTAATTATATTAATTGATATATACACAAAGCATATTTATGTCAGAGAGCAGAATAAATTGGACTAGAGATAACAGAGGTGGAGGGAAATTTGAGATTGACTCTGGTTCTGGCATCAACCCAGGGTTGCTTCTACATGGCCTGCCCTGTGATCTCTGGTGGAATATTTTAATGTGAGATCCTTCATCATTTTAAAAAAATTGCCCACCTATGACTTCTCTGAGCCCTGTTATACTCTGTTTGTGGGAAATCAGTGGCACCTAACAGGGGGAGCTACCTCTTGTAGCTGAGTCTCTAAAGATGAGAAAATTGGTATCATTTACGGATGTATAATATGTCATACTGATATACACCCTACTGACATATATGTTCTTGATGGTAGTACTGTAATGAACAAATCCACTCAACTGTCATTGCATTAAATGCTTCTCAGTAAGGTGACATAACCTAAATTTTCTGCTATAAATAGAAATGCTGTGTTTGAAAAGAGCAGACTAAGAATTTCCCCTCCTAATGTTTTTGTGTTGCACTCCCTTACATATTTTATGGTGATAACTGATCATTTTCTTTGTAAATCTAGCAACACTTTGTTCATCCCTCATGAAATACAATTTCTTTCAGTCTTGTTTATATATCAAGCTCCCTTTGTTTGGCTACAATTGTTACAATTCTTAGATAATTACAAGATAATTACAAGTTGCTTTTGAGAGGGGTAGTATTTTATATTTGAAAAGCAAAATGCACTTTTATATTGCAGTTGGAACTACCTATCCATAGGCATTGGGTTTTTTTTATTCAATAGACTAGATTCCATCAGATAATATACAGTGGACCCTCATATAACAAGTGGTTTGTTTAACAGAAAATCCGCTTAAAGGAAAAAAATTCTGGAGATAAGGGAAAATCACTTAATAGAATCGACTATGGAGCGAATCCATACAACAGAAAAACAGTCGCGATTAGGGGTTAATCCGTTTTCAATGCATTCCTATGTGAAATTTGTACAAAGGAAAATTTGCTTAACATAATTTTATTTGGAATGGATTAATTCCTTTATACAATGTATATTGAATGCTTTTCTTTTTCTGGCTGGCCCAGTGGTAATTTGGACAAATGTGCTTAGAATGCTTTCACTTACACCTTTGGTCAAATGATTAAGGTTTTGATTTTTTTTCTTCTGCCATTCAGAGCCATTTGCCTCCATGATGATATGAGAAATGAAATGAAGATAAACAGGATGGGCTCATTCATTTTTAATTTTTTAATTTTTAATGATATGGTCTGCAACGTATACACCAGTGGTGGTGAACCTTTGGCACTCCAGATGTTTTGGACCACAACTCCCAGAATTCCAAGCCTGTGTTGCCAATGACAAAGGACTGTGGGAGTTGTGGTCCAAAACATCTGGAGTGCCAAAGGTTCACCACCAAAGAAGTAAGCTACCTATCTGATGCTTCTGATTCTTAAATATCAAGAAGACATAATTTTAGCCAAATTGCACAAGATATACAATTTATGCAAGGTGTACAGTTTTTTTTTATAAAAAGTTTGATGTGATATCACCAGATGGTCTCTCCCCTGTGGCAGGGTGTGGAAGAATTTTTTGCAGTTCTTCCTCACAGAAGCAAGAAATACATTCCTAAGTACAGTGGTTCTTCAAATTAAGAAGTTAATTTGCTCCTTGCAACGCTTCGTATCTAGATTTTTTTGTAATTCAGAATAAAAATCGAATGGGGCACAATGCACCCTGGGATTTGAAGCCTTCTGCAAAATGTTTGTATATTGAGGCATCCTATAGGAAAATTTTCATTTCTCCAGATTTTCGCAGAAGACTTCAATTTCCAGGGTATATTGCACCCCAGACGGATTTCCCTTCATATTTTGAATTTTTCACAATTAGGGGCATTCGTAATTCAAAGTACCACTGTATTTGTATCCCCAATAACTAGTTTGTGCTGTTACTGAGGAAATCTAGTAGTTGATGCAGCAACTCATAGGTATCTTACAAGTTAACACATCTGAATTGGGGAAGAAGGAGACATCATCATTTGCTTTTGCATTCCAGGAGGGAAATCTCACAAAAATGAATATATTTTATTGAGAATGAATATTTTTATTGAGTTTTTTTTTCAATTTTGGCTCTGTGAGAAGGTGAGATTTTTATGGGAACAAGAATTTTAGTCAGTATTATTTGCATCCCTAGCATGCACAATGAACCTGCAGGTACAAAAAAAGTGAAGATTCTCCTACAGATGGCAGTCAAGGGTTGCCCCATGGGGGGGAACACTTGTGGAAGTGTCCTATGGGAAGATTACACCACAGGGCATGGACAACTGATGCTGGAAAGAAAAACAGGTCAGATCAAGTGCATAGGCTTTTTGGAAACCTGAGCAATGCCATCCCAAGGCTTTCTAAAATTTAGTTGCAGGAAACAAAAAGAAAAGGCACACAAACACATCCAGAGGCTGCATTGTATCTACTGATGAACTGCTTCTGACAGATTGTGATGATTTTTGCGGAAGCAGCCAAGCTCCATAGTTTCTGCAGCACTTACAAATGCGAATTTATGAAGCAGAAAAAAAATCATGTGCAACGTTACAGTGAAAAATGAAAAACACTTTATTGTGCCCACTGAGATCCTTTTTCCTGTGGAAGTATGGCTGGGAGTATGATGTCTGGTTACCGTGAATGGACCTGTCACCATGCTTTTGCCTAAAATGACCGTGCATGGAGACAGACGACTTGACACAAAATAAACTTTAATGCTCTTTAAATGACTAGGGATATTTCCTGAATGGACAATTCACCTGCGGGGTGAGTTCTGCATGGAGTGCTTGACAGATGATCTGAGAAGCAGCAGCTGGTAGTTTTGAAGAGATAAAGGCAGAAAGAGAGACAGATGTTACTTGGCTGGAGCAGGTTAGGGAGCAAAGCATCTGGAAGATCTCCTGCCGGCTTACAGAACTCCTGCCTTATAAAAGCACATGCCTGCCTCCATATATGCTACCCTATTAGTAGACAGCAACACCTTTGAAAAATCTATTGCAAAAACATGCTCCAATGCTGTCTTATTGACAAAGGACCAAAGCTGGTGGGTGCTGCTTCTCACAGTATGTGGGGTTGCATGAGTGTCATAAATACTGCTTACAAAGCTGGAATTAGTATCCATACTCAACTAGTCTTCTCATGCCTCCAGCATTCCTTTATTCCTATTCCTAACGTTATAACACTTCTTGGATTTGTGTATTTTTATTGTCGACAAATAGTCCAGGTCCCCTTTTGCAATTTCCACAATACTGATGGTAAATTAAGTTGACACATGCCACCACAGAGCCTGGTCATTCCCTCCTCTAGGCTTTGATTCTCAGCTGCTTGAAAGGGTTGGTGTTATGTATCAAGGAAGGTTTAATCTTTATTTTTAAGTCAAAATATGTTAAACCCTTCCTCGTCAGTTATCTCTCAAGAGGATTCACGTTCATTCCTTCGTTTCATGTACAGGCTGACTCAGACGTGTCATGACTGTATGTGAATGTAAACAAGACATCAGAAACTAGCATGTATAAATAAGTGGTTCATGGCTGAAAGTTATTTGATTTTTTTATTATGCTTTTTACAGCACCCATTGGAATGTTGTTTATCTTCTGTTTCATACATGGTTAATATCTTGGATGAGATTTACAGATACGAAGGTGGAAAAATAAGGAAAGCTTGAATTTGCTAGAGGAGAGGTATTGATTTTAGGGAAGGCCTTCTAATTTTTGAATATAAACTATGCCCCCTTTCTGAAGTTGCCAAAATAGCTCTTAGCCTGAGAAGCCTAAACCTTCAAGCAAAAATACATAGCCGTGGGATACCCTGTGCCCACTTTAAGTGAAGCCATGTCATATTTCCATAGCTACTATCTATGGCTAAGGAGTAATGTAGAATTTAAAGCGATCTGCCTTTACAGCTTAAGCACAGCTTCTCAGGTCATACTTTGAAAGAGCAAGAAAGCTTCCAGCAATGTAAATCCAAGACTTGTCACACACCCCATACTGATCATACCACATCAAATAGCCTCTGTAATCCCATAACTGCAGTACCTGAGAGGTATGGACAGGACTTTTAATTCTGTACTTGGCATTAGGGCGGTTTGAAGAACTCTACAGTGTGTAGAAGGTTAGTCATGTTAGCCTCTTGCTGCAAAACCAGTCACAGTTCCGCATTACTAAACAAAATAGTTTTTAACATTACTCTGTCAGAGGAAGGTGTTCATCAGCAAATGATTTGATAGTTGTTTTACCAAATGTTTGAAAGACTGTATTTGTTAGCCTTGCTGTCCCAAGTTCGATTTTTATATGCTTTTGGACATCAATCTTCTTGGTTCTGAAATCCACCCTGAACACATATGTTCTCATCTGCTTTTGCAAGCTGAGCGTGTTCAGGCTTGGATAGTACTAGCATGGGAAACCCTAAAAAATCCGCAAGTATATATCACTAGTTGTTGCTAAAGCCTGCTAGGGCAGCATCCTAGCAATACTGTGCTAAATAAGTCTGTAGTCTAAGGCTCCAAAAACTGTTGGCTGCAACGTCGGCAGCTCAGCAGTTTGAATCCTGCATGCCACAGAGCAGAGCGAGCTCCTGCTGATAACCCCAGCTCCTGTCAACTTAGCAGTTCGAAAGCATGTAAATGCCGTAAAAAGTGGCAAGGTAAAACAGTGTTTCCTTGTAGCCATGCCAGCCACGTGGCCAGCCAAGAAGGCCCTTTCACGTGTTCCCACAAGATGTACCTGTGAGGCTGGGAGGATGGAGAGAAAGGCCTCTCCTAGTGACCTTAACACCTGAGACAGTTCATACTGTGAAATTCAATCTTTGAGGTAGCTAGGACCCAGGTCGAACATCTGACAGATGGTTGTCTATCTGTCTCTTTATTTATTCATTTATTTACGGCCAATGGCCAAACTGGACAGATATAGCAACAAAATACATAGCATCAATGTGTATTCCATGATAGTATTTCAATGAGTACATAAAATTGGTACATAAAATTGGTAGATAAAATTGGTAAATAAAAAGTACGGGTTAAAATTTTAATTAATACATAAAATTGTTAGATAAAATTGTTAGATAAAATTGGTAGATAAAAAGTACCAGTTAAAATTTAGCAACCATTAAGACAAGAGTATTAATATTCTTTATCTCCATTTATAATCTGATTTCGAACCCTTAGTGCTACTGCACAGAATTTGGCAACCTGCTTGGTTATTTGATAACATTTATCAGAAAGGAGCAGATGCAAGTAAAAATCTATTGACCTCCCAGGGAATTTGCCTATATTAGGGGAAATAAGTTCTCTACGTAGGTCTTGATAATAAGTACAGAATAAGAGAACATGTTCCACAGTTTCCAGGTGATCATTAGTACATGGACAATTACGCTCTGTTAATGGTAAACCTTGATATCTTCCCTCCAAAAACTTGGAGGGAAGGACATTAAACCACGCCAAGGTAAAAGCTCTCCTGGAGGAGGAGGATACAATCCTGTCCAGGTAAGGAGACACAGTGAATGCAGATTTCTTTAGGAAATCAACTTTCTGAACCAGAGCAATATGAATCTGTAAAGCTATGTCTCTAATTCGTATCTTCACCTCATTAATGGCTTTACAATAACCCATTGCTTGGAGGGCACAGGGGGAATATCCTATATTATTTATCACTTTTATTATTAGTATTTTCCATTGTGATTGGAATTTATCTAGTAAGATCAGAGGGGTTATGCCATCCGAAAAGAAGGTAAGTTTGAGCCAGTGTTTGACCATCAAAAAGTTGGTTAATGCTACAATAGGAATGAGTCCAGCCTCTAGGCGGAGCAAAAAATTGGGCACACATAAGGGAACCCCCAAGATAGCTCTTACAAAACTGGTTTGAATGATCTCCAGGGGTTTCAGGTTAGCATAACCGAACACCTGTGAACCGTAGAGCATTTGGGTGATGATTTTTGCCCTAAAAACTTGTAAAGTTGAAGAAACATGTTTTCCTCCAGTCGTGTTGTGAAACTTACTTATGACTTTAGCATTCCCTTGTGCTCTTGTTGCTACATACTTGATGTGTGCAGACCAAGCACCAGACGACTGGAATGTTATGCCTAGGTACTTGTACTGCTGAACTTGTTCAATCTGATGACCATTAAGAGACCATTTGTGCTTAATTCTTCTTCTACTGAAAACCATTATTTTGGTTTTGGTATAATTGATTTCTAATCATTCTTGTGTACAGTAGGAGGAGAAAGATCTCAAAAGCCTTCTAAATCCGACACACGTAGTTGACAAAAGCACTGCGTCGTCTGCATACAAAAGTATAGAGACTGGGCGGGATGCCAGTTTCGGTGGATGAAAATCTATGTTAGATAGGCTCTCGACAATTCCATTAATATATAGGTTAAACAAGGTGGGAGCCAAAATGCATCCTTGCCGTACGCCCCTACGAACATGAACCCGATTTGATAAAATCCCATTAGAATTGCAAAGGACCTGTAAACAGGAATGTTCATGTAAGAGACGCATTAACAAAAGTAATCGTTTGTCAATATTCATAGTCTCTAGCTTTAGCCACAGTCTATCTCGAGAAATAAAATCAAAAGCAGATTTAAAGTTTATGAAGGCAGCATAAACAGCCCCACTTCTTTTTGATGTGTACTTACTAACTAAATGATGTAAAACATGGCACTGATCAACTGTAGATTTCCCCTGTCTGAATCCTGCTTGCTCATCTGCAAGAATATTTTCCACCTGTAACCAGTCCTGCAATTTTTCCAGCAGATGCCTGGCGTATAATTTACTGATGGTGCTTAACAGACTAATTGGACGGTAATTGGCAGGGTCTTTCCTATTTCCTTTTTTATAAATTGGGACCACTATAGCTAGTCCCCAGTCTTTTGGAATATAGCCTGATCTATCAATCCATGTAAACAGAGTAGCTAGAATGGGAGCCCACCATTCAGCATTCGTTTTGATAAAATCATAGGGAATATAATCTGGTCCAGGGGCTTTGTCTGGTTTTAGTCTATCAATCAGCATAAATATTTCTTGTTGAGTAACTGGAGGCCACTTAGGGAGGCTTTCTAAATCAGTTAGGCAGATCCGCGTATGGGAATGAGGAGCTGCATAGTGCCTGTCATAGAATTCTTCCCAGACAGTGGGCATTATATAGTAATCTATTTTGGGAATAAAAGTTAAGGTTCCCCTGGAGACTATCCTCCAAAAGGTGGCTGAGTCTCCAATGTTAGCAGCAGTTAGCAAGGACTCCCAGGCCTTTCTCTGGGCCTCAAGTTTCTTGGTTTTGATCAAGGATTTGTATCTTTTCTTACACTGAAACCAGTTTTCCGGAATAGTTCCTGGATTTTGCCTTTTGTAGACACCATAGGTATCCAATTACTCATTCTTTAGTGCTCTACACTCTGCATCAAACCAATGTTTAGAGTGGGAGGTACAAAATGAAGCACGTTCAGTTTTGTAAGTTAAATGAGGTTGCAAGGACTCTACCAGGTTATCATATATCTTTAGGGCTTGCTCCGCAGAGCTGGCCATGGTGATGTTATTGCTGTAATGCAGATATAGATCAGTGGCTATTAGATTCTGTAAACTGGCTGACTGCTTATCGGACCACCTTATTCGTATTTTCCTCATATTGGCTGCTATAGGAGGAATTGGGATGCCCTCCACTAGCACATTTTGGTCACAGTACAACTTTATTGTTATAGGTAGATGATCACTTTCACTCCGGTATTTTATTTCGAAAGTTATAATAAAGTCAGCCAATTCTCTAGAGATCAGTGCATAGTCAATTGTAGAAGCTCCTCGTGTAGAGATAAAGGTGTACTCTCCAGGGCAATCCCTTTTGGTACTTCCATTTAAAACTAATTCTAACTCTATTACCATCTTTAAGAACCCCCAACCAGAGTAATTAAAACCACAGTCTTTAGATTGTCTTGAATAAAATTTAGGAGGGGGGGGTAAAAGTTTCAGGGATTATTGATTTATAGTGTTTTAGAAGAGCAGCATTATTATTACCAATTCTTGCATTAAAATCCCCAGCCATTAGGACATAAGCTCCAGGGTGTAGCTTTAAAAGTAGCTTAATGAATTGTTCCAACTGTATCCATAAGGCATCTACTTGCTCATGGGTTCGTTGGTATGGAGCATAGACATTTACAAGCAGCAGTAAGTCCCCAGCAATTCTTAGGAGCAGTGCAGTGGCTATGTTATTTAAGGATTCCCAAGATAGCACAGTGGCCTGTCTCTTAAATGCCTCCAGTACTGCTCACCATCTTCCTCAGCTTAGTTTATTGGAAGGCAAGGATACAGTGTGAGGTAACACCCTATTTTGAAAAATAAACTAAAATAACACTGCATAAAAATAAACTAAAATATCACTGAAGCTCGCTTACTTAACTGAATATTCTAGAGATTAAATTCATATTTAATTGTGCTAACAAACCAAAATTGTACTGAGTTTATAACAGTACTCACTTAAAGTACTGTTCAAGTACTTCAGAGAAGATTGTGAAGAGCTCCAGAAGGATTTCTCCAAACTGGGGGAATGGGCTGCGAAATGGCGCAAATGTGTTTCAATGTAGGAAAATGTAAAGTAATGCATAAAGGTAAAGGTTCCCCCCGCATATGCATGCTAGTCGTGTCCGATTCTAGGAGCGGTGCTCATCTCCATATTCAAGCCGGAAGAGCCAGTGCCATGCAAGTCCATGGCCATGTGGCCGGCATGGCTGCAAGGAAACACTGTTTTACCTTCACGCTTTTTACGACAGTACCTATTTATCTACTTGCATTTACATGCTTTCGAACTGCTAGGTTGGCAGGAGCTGGGGTTATCAGCATATTGGGGCAAAAAAAATATCAAATCTTTATCTATCAAAATCATGGGCTCTGAGTTATCCGTTGGAAGCCCAGGTGATGGCAGTCTCCAGGGCCGCTTTTATCCACCTCTGCAGGATCGGCCAGATCCGACAGTACCTTGATGAGTCCTCCCTGAGGACAGTCGTGCAGGCCCTCGTGATTTCAAAGATCAACTATTGCAATGCCCTCTATGTGGGGTTGCCCTTGACCCTTGTCTGGAGGCTCCAACGGGTGCAGAATGCAGCGGCCAGACTGGTGGTGGAGGCTCGTAGGTTTGAGCACATCACCCCAGTTCTGGCTCATCTGCATTGGCTACCCGTTGTCCTCCGGATAAGGTTCAAGGTCTTGGTTTTGATTTTCAAAGCCCTCCATGGCTTGGGACCAGAGTACCTGTTGGAGCGTATCTCTCAGAGGTCAACTGGAACCAGGCCCACAAGGATGGTGCAGGCACACTCATTTAGGGTGGCCACACCCAGAGAGGCGCAGAAATCGCTCACACGTAACTGCACCTTCTTTGTGGTGGGCCCTACGCTGTGGAATCAGCTCCCTAGTGAGTTGCGCCTAGCAGCGTCCCTGCCCGCCTTTAAAAAAGCCTTGAAAACACATCTCTTCAAGGAGGCATTTGGCGATCTTGTTACTTAATTTCTATTTTTTTTGTTTCCACCCGCGTCATCTTTTGTGGAGGGTATTGTACCCCCCTATTTTTTGCAGCTTGTCTTTGTTTTTCTTGTACATTTTTGTTGTTGTTTTTAATTGTAAAATGCCCAGAGTTCCATGTGTGTGGCAGTGATGAAGAATGCCAAATCCATGCTAGCGATTATCAAAAAGGGGATTGAAAATAAAATAGCCAAAATTATAATGCCATTGTACAAGATGATAGTAAGGCCACACCTGGAGTATTGTGTACAGTGGAACTGGAAAAGGTGCAGAAGAGAGCAACTAAAGAGCAACTAAAATGATTACTGGGCTGGGGGACCTCCCTTATGAGGAAAGGCTAAAACATTTGAGGCTCTTTAGTCTGGAAAAAAAGGTGCCTGAAGGGGGATATGATTGAGACGTACAAAATAATGCAGGAAATGAGTAATGTGGATAGAGGGATGCTCTTCATTCTCTCACGTATTAACAGAACCAAGGGACATCCACTTTTTTTTTTGCCCCGGTCTGCAAATGTGTCTGCTTGGACGCCATTGTTATTCAGACTGTGATTATTTTTTTTAGCTTTTTAGGTTTTGTGTGAACCGCCCTGAGTTCTCGCTCGGGAAGTAAGTGCGGTATATAAATCTGAAAATAAATAAATAAATAAATAAATAAATAAATAAATAAATAAACTGAGGGTTGGGAGAGTGAGAACAGACCAAAGACTTTGTTTTGCCCAGTGTGTTGTTCTGTGGAACTCCCTGCCACAGGACGTGGTAATGGCATCTGGCCTGGATGCCTTCAAAAGAGGATTGGACAGATTCCTGGAGGAAAAATCCATCACAGGTTACAAACCATGATGGAGATGTGTAATTTCCAGGCTTAAAACCAGGGTACTTCAAGGGCCAGATGCAGGGAGTGGTATCAGGACACAGATATCTAGTCTTGTGCACTCCCAGACACATTTGGTGAGGCCACTGTGAGATACAGGAAGCTGGACTAGATGGGCCTTTGGCCTGATGCAGCATGGCTCTTCTTATGTTATTGTGTTCTTATGTTCTTATGGTTCTTTTTAGTATTATTGTACATTTTATTAGATACATTCATTCATGATGCCCGGCTGTACTAAAGAACAAATCTTTGTTCTTCTCTTCTATATCTCTTAAGTACTTTTATTTGGACCCAAAGTCAAAGACAGTCCACTGAAGGGAACTAAATAATTAAGATCACACCACATGATTTTTACTCTAAAATCAACCCTTCCCATTTTATATATATATATAATTGGGGCAGGTTTGGGTTTAAACTGATCAATTTCTATTGTGTCTTATTTGATCCTTATCTGTCCAGCTTGCTCGGTTATAGCATGAGGTCAGATTCACAAGGCATATATCATATTGTCTCATCTGTAATCGGTTGGTTTCTTGTAGATATTGCAACCTTTGGAGTTAAGCTTTTAAATTTCATTAGAAGTAGTACAAAATATGCATTTGCTGGCTTGGTAGATTGTTCATGATATCACTAATGGCATGATCCATAATTGCAGGCAAGGAAAAGCATAAATAATATGGCATGAATAATATTATAGAGTGTTGTGTAGCTTTAATTTTTACTGATTACTCATGTCTTAAACCAGAGAACCACCTTCCCCTACCCAGAAGAAGAAGAAAAAAAATAAAGACAGAAAATGCTAAATGCCAACAATCAGTTATAATTTGTGTTTCTTTCTCAACAGATTCACAGACAGGATGTAACCTTTAAAAATGGAAACTTGTTTGGAAAGGAACAGATAGCAACTGGAGCAAAAGAAGTGGATCCTCATTTCTCTTTGGATATATTGGATTTTTCCAAACGATATGTTGATTCGGAATGTTCCGAGAAAGAATTGGGAAGTTAGTTTCGTCTATTCAGCCCACGGATATTTAAATTGTTCTTCGGCACCAGTGAGCTCCTACACAGGTGTGTGATGGGAATTGCAGCATATTTCTGTGTCTGTCGACAGTACTTTGTGGATTAGTTGGCTACTGCAAGGTGCTAATTCCATTTTGAGGGACAAGGAGCAGATGTGATGGATTTACCTTCAGAAATGAGCAGACATGGAAGAAATCCACTCAGTCACAAACTGGAAGATCAGAAAAAGGTAAAAACAAAGCAAAATAAAAATAGTTATTATAACTGGAATCTTTAAAAAAATGAGAACTTTTTTTTTATTTCAATGTGTTTTATATGTGCTGCATTTTACAAAATGCAGCATAGATGTGTCATTTAGTGTGGGATTTTTTTCCACAGCAATGTGTTTCCTTACAACTGATTTTTGCTGCTACCTGATAATCCAGGCCTTGAAATTTATCTAGCAAATTGGATGACAAAGCATTTACTTTCCTGCTGTTTCTGACTCTGTGCCAAATTCACTTGCAGTAAAGCATACCGTTAACTTTGTGCTGACCTTGTTTGGGCATTTCATCCTTCAGTATGAGAATGGCAATTTGAACTTCCCACACATTCTGATAGTAGTTAAAAGTGCATTGCTAGACCACTTAACTTTGCTAATTTATGTTTAAAATGACCAAATATGGTTGAATTAGCTTTCCCCCTATTTTTTTCTTTTTAATTGGACCTTATTTAATTTATTTGCACAAAACCACTATTTTTATCTCTTGGACATACTTTGTAATTTAATATATGTATCCTTTTTTATATTTTTCAGAAAATGCATAAAATGAGTAAAAAATATGACTTCCTATTTCTTTTTCACAGTATTCCCCAGGTTGTACGGTTGTTTCATGGTAGAAACATTGACTGTAATCCTGCACACAGAATATTTTTTGTCTGTCTGATGGAAGGTTGAACCAAGTATACTTGCTATACTGCAGGTCCTATTAGCCAGCTGTGATGGCTAAAGCTCATGGGAGTTGCAGCCCATCTGGAGTGCCATAGTAGTCCATATACACTGTTGTCTACTTAGACTGGTAAGAGTTCTGTAAGGTCCTAGACCAGTGTTGGTGAACCTATGGCATGGGTGCCAAAGGTGGCACTTGGAGCCCTTTCTGTGGGCACCCGACATTGCCCATTCATAGCCACCTGTATACAGGTTAAATTACCGTATTGGCAGTTTGCAAAATATTTAGTGGGTTTTGAATAGCAGTTTGGGCACTCAGCCTCTAAAAGGTTCGCCATCACTGTCCTAGACCATAATGTTTCATCAGAAATGAGATGGGAAGTTGTAGATGCCAGAAATGCTTTAGGACTTTGTACACTGGAGCTTAGACCAATAGTGGCTTCAGGATATTACACACCTGTTTATAAGATTAACACATTGAAGTTAATGCTTCTTTTGTTTCTTCTTGGTGATGATGATGCAACTTTCTCTAAAAAGAAGATATATTATGAGTCAGTAGAAAGAACGAGTAGTTAAATTTTATATTTCAGTTACAGGATGGTGGATAATAACTTTGTATCAAGTAGGAACTTGGTCTTCAATGTTTTCTTCCATCTTCATTTCTGTTTATAACATCTTTATGAAATTGTGCAGAAATTCAGTTGAAAGTAAAAGCTGGTGACCTTTTGAACAATAACTTGCCAGCCTGACATCCCTTGGTGTTATTAATGCTTTTGCCCATTTCAAATTGCATAATTATACCTGTGTAACCTTTTTAAAGACCTGCTTCTTTCCTACATATTCAGTTAGATGTTGCAGATAATTGAGATTTTGTGATATAACGCATTTCAAAAATACTTAACACATTACTTGGTTTGGAAGAAAGTTAACAGATTTTGTATGATATTCTGTGTAAAAATGTTCAATTGTAAGGCTCCTCTTTATTGCAAAACTGCTGGACCCTACTCAGTTTATGAACATAATATAGTTTTTAGAGGTTCTATAGCAGTGGTGGTGAACCTTCGGAATTCTGGGAGTTGTGGAATGCCAAAAGTTTGCCACCACTGTTCTATAGCATGTTGTCTTGGACAGTCACTTCATATGTTATTGTGTGCACTGTCAGGTGAAGGGAACCAAGCTCAAGGAGACCTCAACTAAGTCACAATATATGTCCTGCCAGCTCATTTGAGTGATGGTAGGGGTACTGGTGGGTTAATAAGATTGATTGACTATTGTGTGTACAGACATCCAATTTTAGCTGCTCAGGAAATTTAAAGCATCACTGCCCCCAAGATTTGGGACTTCTTGAGCTCATCCATGTGGCATAGCTGAAGGACTTCACAATAGTTTAGTAACCATTAGAGCCTTGCTACCAGACTTGGTGTGGGTTTGAGTTGTGCCCAATTTGTTCTAGCATTGGTAAAAACTCAGGTAGAAAATACCTGCAGTTTCAAGGTGGTTTAAAAAGAACAGCAAAATTTAGAAGTGTTAGGAGGATTTTTTATTTTTTGTTTTTTTGGCACAATTCTGAAATTTAAACTAAATGGCTTATTTCAATTGATGTTTGTTTAGATCAGGAGTCCTCAAAGTTTTCACACAGCGGGCCGGTCCGCTACCCCCCAGACACCACTGGGGGCCGGAACACAGCCCCCCCCAAAAGGCCATCATCTTAAATTGCCCCGCTTGGCTGCATCTGGTGCCTCGACCATCTGGGCGGGGTGGGGGGGGGGGAGCGGGAGACCTTGCCGTGGCCCTCCCACTTTGAACTGTCCCGCTAGCTAGCATGCTGATCATTTGGGCGGTGGGTGGAGGGAGTGGGGGAAGCGACATAGCCCACCTCAGCAATAGAAGCAGCTGAGGAGGCTGGCTTGCTTGCAAAGCCTGGGGTAGGTGGGGGGCGTCTGCTATTGGCCCTGGGGGCCGGATTCAGGACCCTGGGGGGCCGCATCCAGCCTCCGGGCCTTAGGTTGAGGACCCCTGGTTTAGATGAACTCACAAGATGAAACCTGAAAAATGTTAGCTTTCTCATACTGCAGATGCCTTAAGGCTTTGAAATAGCATTCAGAGCTTGCTATTGACAAATCCAAATGCCATTTGTCTGTCAAATGAAATAGCACATGGATCAATGTCATTAATTAAGGAGGTTGCCTTCTATTGGTTTCTTATCTTTTGAAAATTGAGTTAAAAATGCAGATCAATTTGTTGAATACATGACTTACACTTGTTCTATTTCCCGTCTCCTTTTCCAAAATGTGTCAAATGCTGAGGTGTCAAACTGCTTGCAAGGCATGTGTGAAGGGGTTGAGATGGAGATTCAAAATCAGGCTGTGCATGAAATAATGATATTGATAGCTTTGGGTACCAAATGCATTTCTAAGCTTTTGATGCTGCAGACAAATGTGATTAGAGTTAAGAGTATAGAACATTGTGTGCGTGGAACCACTGCTGATGCTCAGTTCTCTGCCAGCAATGATAAGCGGGTGCAATAAGAGGACAAGAGAGTATTCCTTGGTATTGATTTCCAAATAATTGAATTGCTGTGATATAAGTTATGGAGGACAACCTTAAATCTGAAGGTGAATATGATGTTGGTATTTTCCAATTAACATGTGATGGTTGTTTTTGTCATAGTTCCGTCAAAGTTATTTGCTTCAAACTGTTTTGCTATTGTCAAAATACCTCTTGCAGTGTTGGATAAGTTGGATCGGTGTATAAGTATGTGTTTGTTGTTACTGTGGTGCTGTCAGGTCCCGAAAGGATTGTGTTCTTATTGATTTTTGTACACATACACAAAGAGAATGAGAGAGAGAGAGAGAGAGAGAGCATTACTTCTGAACAACTTGTGAACATTTGATTCCACAAAATGCACCCAGTTTTCACTTAAAATGCAGAGAGACTGTCAGTGGCATAGCTTGATAGATTGTTCTATATATCAGTGATTGTGTGTGTATCTAGGAAGGTGACAGATAATGCTTAGGAGTGTGCTGGAGGTTGCTGTATCTTCAGAAACCATTCATGACTACAAGCAAGATAGTAAAAATGTTCTGTGCTCTCATACTACTGAGAATGGCTGTTCAATACTATTTCAAAACAACCTGCAAATATTTGGCCCATGTTAAAACATGGACCATTTTAGTAGGAAAGAGAGTAAAAGAAGCATTACATTTATTTCATTCTAAAGCAGTACTTAACAGATCAGTTTTATCCTAAAAAATAACTGTGTACTGAAAATACATTTGTCTTGAAATGTAATCTTCAAAGCAAGA
This sequence comes from Phrynocephalus guinanensis, assembly GCA_037367245.1. NCBI lineage: Eukaryota > Metazoa > Chordata > Lepidosauria > Squamata > Agamidae > Phrynocephalus > Phrynocephalus guinanensis. Next base: position 55,931,372 of record CM074740.1, read on the forward strand.
TTAACATCTGATTTCAAATAGTTTTTATATGTCTAATATAGCCCTTCTCTTTCTCTTTCTCTTTAGAATTGTATTAGTTACAAACTTTGGTGTAATGTAATTGATGTGAATCTCAACTGTGAATTATCACAAATTAAGATGTCAGCATAGGCATTTGTTTTGTACACCAGTTACATGAGTTGGTGTTCAACAGTAAACACCCACAATAACTTCTTAATTGGCATCAATTCATAGCTGAGATTTATGTCAATGGAGTTAGTCCAGTATAATCTTTCAGATGGATTCTAAATATTGTGTGGGTGTGGGTGCAGGTGGGTGCGTCTCTCTCTCTCTCTCTCTCTCTCTCTCTCTCTCTCTCTCTCTCTGTGTGTGTGTGTGTGTGTGTGTGTGTGTGTGCCCACTTGTGCAAATAGTTGTTTCTATGTGTTTCAGCACTGTGTAACAGACTTATTTATTTCATACCTGGGAAAATAGCAACAATCTAGCTGAACAAATTATACTTAGTATATTATAGAGGCTGAATCTTTTTTGCATCTGCATCTCCGTTGTATTCCTGAAAGATCTGCCCCAGCAGCATAAGGATCAGCTGTTCCTATTGCCTGGAATTGCAACTTCACAAATAATGGATACTTTTTATCACTGTCATGTTTCTGTTTACTTAATATCAATGCTGAGAATTGTGAAATACTTTATAGTTTTTTATTGAGAAGCTTAAATTAAAGAAATCAATTCCGAATGTTCACTGGAAGGACAGATTTTGAAGCTGAGGCTCCTGTACTTTGGCCACCTCATGAGGAGAGGACTCATTGGAAAAGTCCCTGATGCTGGGAAAAATTGAAGGCAAAAGGAAAAGAGGATGGCAGAGAATGAGATGGTTGGACGGCGTCATCGATGCAACTAATATGGATTTGACCAAACTCCGGGAGGCAGTGGAAGATAGGAAGGCCTGGCGAGCTCTGGTCCATGGGGTCATGAAGAGTCGGACATGACTGAACGACTGAACAACAACAACAACAAATTGAGAAGCTATGTTTTGAGTAAGTAAGCCTTGTCCCTAGTACAGTAGTACCTTGGTTTATGAGCATAATTCTTTCTGGAAACATGCTTGTAAACCAAAATACTCATATATCAAAGCAAATTTCACCATAGGAAATAATGCAAACTTGGATGATCCATTCTGGGGCCCCAGTTTCCATTATTTCCAATGGCGAAATTTGCTTGATTAGGAGCTGGCGGCTGCAATGCCCGTGGCAAGGGCTGGAGGCCACCGCCAGGCACAGCTGAGCCCACAGTGAGGAATGGGGGCCAGGACCATGAGAGCAGCTTAGGCTGGAGGCCACTGGGACCCTGGACATGGTGAAGGGCTGCCTACAATGCAGGCCAGGGGCATCTGCTCAGGGCCTCGGCTGTGGTGGCAGCAGGGCAGCAGGGGTCCCTCTCTTCCTTCCCTCCCTCATGGCCTAGCTCACCTCTTTGTCTTCTGCTACTGCCATCTTGGGAGCCTCCCAAGCAACATCTGGGTATCCCAAGATGGCAGTGGTGACAGGGAGGAAGAAGACTAAGAGGTAAGATAGGCCATGAGGGAGGGATGCCCTGGCCTATGAAGCTGTCACCCCCTCATTGCCATCTTCGCTGTCACCCCTTTGCCAGGGTAATGGCAGCAAGGGGCTGACTGACGGCTGCAGCAGAGGAGGGTGCGTCAGCAGAGCAAACACCCTGAGTGCTCTGGTGCTTGTTTTGCAAGATTTTGCTCATCTTGTGAAACCAAGTGACTCATAAACCAAGTGACTTATAAACCAAGTCGCAAACCAGGTTATTACTGTATCTACAAGCCTTGTAAGGCATATCAATAGACAAGCCAGAAAGGGATGAATATACTAAGTAATATTTTATAATAGAAGTTCCAACAGCAGACAGCAAGTTCCATATAATAAAACTGAAGGATAAAATATTGGGGTGGATGGGGGACTGGAATGCCATTCTTCTTCCACTCACTTTGAATGAATGCTGCTACTATATTACTAATAATCTTGCACTGTCCCATCAATTTTGACTTATGACAACCCTTTTCAGAGTTTTCCGGGTAGGGAGTACCCAGAGGTGGTTTATCACTCCCTTCTTCTGTGAGCATTTCTAGGACTGTCAAACTTGCCCAAGGCTAAGCAGGCTGCCTATATTTGCAGGAGGCACAGTGGGGAACCTAACCCAACCAGATACTGAAACAACCTAACCAGCTAGTGGCCTTGTGTTAGCTTGTCACTTCTACTGGGAAGAAGTGCAGACTTATAAATTAGTGCATGTTTTAGAATGCCCATTTGTACTATTAAACAGCTACATTAAGCAGCTTGCATTATGAAAATTATCTTGATTTACTAAGAAATAAACTGTAGAGCTCACACTAATTAAGGGGACTATTAATGGGCACATCCCGCTTTGGGTCAGTAACTGAAGGTGAGACTCAACAGAGTCAGCAATCTACTTCCCTTTTGTTACATTATTCCTTGACTTGCATGATGTCTGTGGAACTGACTTCCTTGTTTTGATTCTAATATGTCCTATTCTACAGTGCTTTTCTTAGCTTAGAGCTGCTAATTTAGACACATGTGCTGAGTCAGAAAAGTTGCAAAGGATGGAAATAGAATTTTGGTCTGATTTCTTTCTTGGTGGATGTAACTATGCATTTGGAAGTACCTAGACACTCTGTAAAAACACCGATGTGGCATTGTCACACCCAGGACTGCCATCTCTTATGAGTTCATCCCTAGTCTAGTGCTTTTAAGCATTTTTTCCTCAAAGTCCTAGTGTCTGAAATTATGTAGAAGTCAGCTGTCAGTGCTTAAAATGCCTTTTAGCTCTTAAAGCCCTGGAGAAAGTGTTGACAAGATGACAGGAATGTATAAAGTCTTATAAACCAAATGACAAATTGTGTGAATACTTTTATTTCTTTATTTATTTTTAAATAAAGATTGATTCCTGTCATTTTCAAGCCCTGATTTTTTTAAATGGCAAAGTATCCAGTTGTTCACACCTCATGCAGAAATATTATGTCTTACTAGGAATTCAAAGAATGAGCAGATATGCACATAGTATACTACTATCAATTTGAAGCTGATGAAGTGTTGTTTTCTTGTCCCTCCTTCCCCCCAGTTCTGTCAGTTTTCATGTTCATGTACACTTGTGAGAAATGACCCTCTGTCTTGTCCTTGCTTTGGGCAATGGCTGTCTGTGTCCTGCCGTTATTATGCTTAGGGTCCGTGGGTTTTTTTTTTAAGCTACATAGATGTGGTATTTAGCTTATTGTTAGAAAGCATATTACTATTTTGTCCTGGCTGTTTCATATACACCTGCTTTGGGTGAATGTGTTGATAGATAATGGTGGGCTTTGAAAGGTTGACTATTATGTGGAAAAAAATGTTTAACTAGAGAAGCTTTTGGTTTGGTTCAGCATAGGGCTGTTATGTTCTTAACGGTGTTTTATGAACATTTTTAAAGACAACCAGGGCAACCCATCAGAGGACTAGAAACTAAGTCTTGTGAGGAATGACTGAATTAACTGGATATGTTTAGACTTTCTACTAAGAAGTTAGTAGAAAGTGGGATAGATAGTGCTACTGTTAGGTGGATTTGTAATTGGTTGACTGATCGCACCCAAAGGGTGACCCTAAATGGCCTCTCTTCAGCTTGGAGACGTGACCACTGGGGTGCCCCAGGGTTCTGTTCTGGGTCCAGTGCTGTTCAATATCTTTATTAATGACTTGGAGGAAGGAATAGAGAGTATGCTAATTAAATTTGCAGATGATACCAAATTGGGAGGGGCTGCAAATTCCCTAGAGGATAGGATGAAAATCCAAAAAGACCTTGACAGATTAGAATGCTAACGGAATGGATTTCAACAGAGGGAAATGTAGGGTGCTACATCTAGGTAAAAAGAATGAATTTCACAGATAGAGGATGGGGGATACTTGGCTGGAGAATAGTACCCGTGAAAGGGATCTGGGAATCTTGGTGGACCACAAATTGAACATGAGTCAGCAGTGTGATGCGGCGGCCAGGAAAGCCAATGCGATTCTTGGTTGCATCAACAGAACCATAGTGTCTAGATCAAGGGAAGTGATAGTACCTCTCTATTCTGCTCTGGTCAGACCCTACCTGGAGTACTGTGTCCAGTTCTGTGCACCTCAATTTAAAAAGGATGTTGACAACCTCGAGCGGGTGCAGAGGAGGGCGACCAGGATGGTTGAGGGTCTGGAGGAAGTGTCTTACGAAAAACGGCTTAGGGAACTGGGAATGTTTAGCCTTTCAAAAAGAAGGCTGAGGAGGGATATGATAGCTAAGTTTAAATATTTGAAAGGATGTCATATTGAAGAGGGAACAGGTTTGTTTTCCATGGCTTCAGAGAATAGGACTCGGGGCTATGGTTTCAAACTACAGGAAAAGAGATTCCATTTGAACATTAGGAAGAACTTCATGACAGTTAGAGCTGTTCGGCAGTGGAATATTCTGCCACGGAGGGTGGTGGAGTCTCCTTCTTTGGAGGTTTTTAAGCAGAGGCTGGATGGCCATCTGTCGGAAATATTGTGATGGGGTTCCTGCATGGCATGGGGTTGGACTAGATGGCCCTTGAGGTCTCTTCCAACTCTATGATTCTATGATTCTATGAAAAGAAGACTGAGGGGAAATATGATGATAGCACTTTTCAAATAATTGAAAGGCTGTCATACAGAGGAGGGGAAGGATCTGGTCTCTCTCCTGTTTCAGATTGCCAGAAACATAATAATGGGGTCAAGCTACAGGAAGCCAAATTTAGGTTGAAGAACAGAGGAAAAAACTTATTAACTGTTAGAGAGGTGTGACAATAGAACCAATTACCTCAGGAGGTGGTAAGTGCTACAAAATTGGAGGCACTCAAGATAGAACTGGACAGATCTGCTTTGATTTAGATTCCTCCATTGCACAGAGATTTCAGCTCAGTGGCCTTAGAGGACCCTTCCAGCTCAATTATTCAATGATTCTATGATAAAGTGATTAAGTGTGAAAATATGAAAAAATGTACCTCTTCCTTTATTGATGCATTTTGCTGATTGTATCAATTACGACCTGGAGGCCTGTCAGGGCTACCCCTGCTATACTCTCTACTCTGGATGTCCACCAGTGCTATTAGTGATGATTCAGAATCAGAAATTTGATTCTAATATTTATTTTTGTCCAACTGTGGAACAAGAGTCATCAAGGACGGGTGCCTCCCTTTCATTGATCAACAGCTCCATCTCTAACCAATGTTCTTCACATCACCCATGAACAACTTCAGGCTCAACAACCCAATGAGAAATTGTCAAAGTTCCCTTAATGTTATAGCCTGGGCTTAATATCATCCCAGCCATTGCTTCCGACAGAAAGGCGCTCAAACGTACAAGTCCCAACAACGTGGTCCTGGGTCCTTCAATGCAGGGTTAGGGGAAATTTTCTCCTTCTTCGGAGCCACTCCATGGGTAAAGAGACATCTTCCACACCTTTCCCTTAGTTCTCTCTGGGTCTCTCTTCTCCTTTCTTCCCTTTCAAATAATTTCAATGCCTTTCTCCTCCTCTCGTGCTCTGCAGTCTGGCCCCAATATGGCAGCTTTACCGTCTTTTTTCCCTTCCATTCTCGCTCGGCTGCTTCTTGCGGAAGTTTGATTGTAACCCACTCCCCGGTCCATGGATCCTCTTTCACTATTTCCACCAAATGCTCATAACTTCCCCCTTCTTCTCTACCTCCCAGCCTCCTGACATGTGATGCTCTTTTCCTTTGCCCATTTCTTCTTTTCTAGACCCCCAGTTTCTTCCCCTCCCCCTTCCTACTCTCCATCACGTCCTCCTTGTCCTCCCCTTGAGGGTTGTCATCTCCATTTCAGATGGCCCCTTTGAAGAGGATGGTGCACCTCCTCTCTCACAAATCCTTATTGAACTAAAAGCATAGCAGTAGCTGAAGCCAGGTGTCATATAGTCACTTCATGTAAACAATCATTTTTCCTTTGTATTTAATCTCTCAAACTTTCAAATAATCAAACATATATTTCTGTTAAACTTACATTTAGTAATCAATTCCTGTTCAAAGCCCCCTACCAGTGTCTGCAGTTGGCTCTGTCAAATCTTGTTCCACAAATGCCTACATGCTAATTAAAAACTAAATTCCTCAGAGCCAGTACTGTACTTTCAAGGAAGCCCCTCTAATAGTTGAGTATGAAATCTCTATGAAAAATTTATTATTTAAAAAAAGGATGGAAAATCTTAGGAATGGTAGTAAACTCTAAATTTAGGGTAAGAAGTATCAGATTCAGGCAAAACAAGATCCTTGATAAAATGGGTACTCAAACTATCAAGACCCTACAAAGCTTGTGAAACAGTACCTGCCATTAAGTCAGAAGTTATCGTAAATAACACTTCTAAGTTTAAAAAGAGAGCAATAAAATGAGTGTGATGTGTGTGCATAGCTGCCTGATGTTGTAATTAGCATATTTTTTCCATCTATAAGATGCCCCATGTATAAGGCAACCCCAATTTTCCACAGTTAATCTACTGTGTGGTTCTCTCTTTGGCTTACTTCCATGTATAAGATGACCCTAAATTTTTAGTCTGTTTTAATACACATATAGTCTTATACATGAAAAAATACAGTATTGGGGTCTGAATTTGGTTTTGAATTGATGCCACATCAGTGAATCTCATGCTACTACCAGCATTCTTTATTGAGCATAAGATTTGTAATGCTTAGTAATGCCAGCTCCAGTTTATGACCTTTTCACAGAAGAATTGGAGTTATTGCATGCCTGCTGCCTCAAAAAGATTAGTGATTTGACTTAGTTGAAATTGCAGTTGTGTAAGAGACAAGAACTGAATGAGAAAGGAAAAAGTGGTTGAGATTTTAATTACATGAAATAGTATGTTGCTAATTTGTTGTCATGGCAACAGATGCTGTCCTTTAAGAACTCTTCTTACTATATACTGTATATAAAAAAGATTCATACTGATATATTTGCCTTACCTGGTGTTTGGCTGACAGAAGAAGAAAAGAGAGACAAAAAGTACATGATGAACACACACAAATGAAGTTGTTAATATATTGGGTTAATTAGATAACAAGTAAAAAGTGTTGTGCTTTAACTGCTCTATCACAGTTAATTTTGATTAATCAAAATGACCTAAGATAATCTGATTTTGCCATAATAATTCCTGTTTGGTTAAATTTGGAGGACAACATAATATGTTGCATGTGGCCTTGTGGCGCAGTGGTTAAATGCCTGTCCTGCAGGTAAAACTGTGCTCATCATGACCTAGGGTTCAATCCCAGGTAGCAGGCTCAAGGTTCACTCAGACTGCCATCCTTCTGAGGTCGGTAAAATGAGTACCCAGCTTGCGGGGGGGGGGGCAATGTGTAGCCTGCACACTGTAATTAAAAATTGTAAACCACCCAGAGACTACTAAAAACTGGTATGGGGCGGTATATAAGCAGAACGCTTTGCTTTTGCTTTGCTTTGCTTATGGTTAGACTCTTCCTGTGGTGCAAAATGCACTGTCCAAATTATCCAGAATGCTGAGCATATCTATAGTTTAAGGTAAACAGGGATTATTCATTCATTTACAAATTTTTACCTGTTTTTTACCTTTAACTTCTGAACAATTTTGGCTACGGTACCTGAAAAAACTCCTTGGAGGTGGAGCACCCTTCCAGTCATATGTGTCAGTGGCTACAACTACACTAGAAAGTAAAGTGTGAGTGATTAGCATCCAAAGTGATTTGGAGAATCTGTTTTACATCTGCAGCAAACCCCACAGTATTTCACCATGTAGTCACAGTCTATGTCTATGTGATACTTATACCAAAATTGCCTCCATTAAGTCACCACTATTTTTTTCTGCTTGTGTTCTATGGGATGGATCAAGTACATTGACTGACCTGAGTACCTGTCAATCCCACTCCACCTCTGAATGAGGAGTGACATTTCCATAGAGACCACATGCAGGGCTGGTGCTAGGTTTCTGTGTGCCCTAGGCAAGGAGTGGGGTGGGTGGGACGGGGGGTGGGCAGGTGGGGCAGGGGGCAGTGGCAGTGGCAGGGGGTGGGGGCAGGGGGGCAGGGAGGGCAGATGGTGGGGGACAGCAATGGGCACGGGGCGACAGGCGGGCGGTGGCGGGCGGGGGGGACGGATGCTGGTGGCCAGCAGCGGGGGAGCGGTGGGGGGGCAGGCCATCCAGTGCCCTCTCTCCATTTTGATGCCCTAGGCAACTGCCTAGTTTGCCTTAATGGAAGCGCCAGCCCTGACCACATGGATATATACCACACCTTGACTCCCTGCCATTTAGGGACAGAGGTAGGCCCTACAGCCCCCAAGCTGGGCCAAATTGTGACCTGTCCCCAGCTACTGTTAAGGTGATCTCTTAATGTCCTGAGGGCGCAGGACCCACCTGCCCCTAGACCTGTAACACCTTCTGGATCCACCACTTTGCCTCAAGCCACCAGAGAAAGTTATGTCATGATAAAAGTGCTAGATTTGGTACCATAACTAACAGAAATTTGTACTAGACTCATTTCCCAAACCCAACACCTCAATTTTATAAACTATTAACTGTAGTATTGGGCATTGAGGGAAGGCTGACAAGGTCCACAAAGTTCACCATGGCTCCTTCTTTAAGAAAGCTAGGCAGACCAGAGTGAAACCTCTTCACTCCGATCAATTCTTCATGGGGAGGGGGAGGGCTGGCCAATAGGATGCCAGGACATCACTAGCATTCTCCTGTTTGCCCCCAAGCCCCAGCAAGATGCATAGTTAATGCCACATTGCCTCCTTTATTTATTTATTATTTTTATTATTTCCGTTTATATACCACCCAAATTTCCTAAAAATACCTCCTTTGCTGCCCAAGCCATCAATCTGGCCATGAATGGGTGTCCTGGTAAGTCAGGCTCCCTAATTTAAGTACATTCTGGCTGCTGCATCTGTTTTTCCAGCCTTTTAAAGTTTTAGTCGTTATATGTTAATGATTCTGATAAGCTACTTAAGTACACCATGTTGGCAGAAAGATAAGAAGAAAATGGTTACTTGATATTTTAGGTTGGTGTTTTTTAATTGCTTTCTGACAATAGTCTTTTGGTTGAAATTGCCTTATAGGAAGCAAACATTTGTTGTATTTACTGTCACTGTGCAATTTTCCTCAATATTTTATATGAGTATTTTCAATTTCTTATGTAGGCCATGGGGCTTGTAATTATGCGTTCGATGTAACAATTTCAGTCTCCAATGTTGCTATAATTGACTCTTGCTAGACTGGTGCATTTATTAAGAATATTTATAGGCTACCTTTTAAAGGGTAAAAACCTTTTCAAGGCAGCTTCCAGTTGTCATTACTGCTTTTAGTAGAAGAAATAAAATCATTACCATGGGATTCCCCCTTTTCTTGATTTCCTCCCATGTTATTGTGTATTATAAAATCTTTCCTTTTTGCCTACACAAAAAATATCACTTCATTACAATAATCAAAGAAAACTCTCTTTATAATTTATCTTCTATACAATTTGTAATAAAATATCTTGGTCCCACTATTTCTATATATTGTCACCATAAAGAGATAACAGGCTTTGTGGTCATGCATGCAGAAAACAGAACATTTATTTACAGTAAAGCTAGTTTTCCAAACAATAGAGATCAGCTTACCAGAGACATCAGCCAAAGAACTGCTGAAACAAAGAAGTTTTATAGCTGTGAAGAAATGGGAAGACAGGAGAAATGGGAAGAAAGAAGAAACACACAGGAAATCTTAGGAGTCCCCAATTTTAGAGAAAGGATGTAAAAAAAAGTCCAACTATAACTAGCTTCTGAGTGCTAGAGTTGGCATCAGTGGCGTAACTAGGGAGGGACGGAAGAGTGCATTTGCCCTGGAGCGCACAGCAATTGGGGGTGCTTGGAGGGGGAGCAGGAGGAGGAAGCCATGCACCATCCCACCAGCAGTCCTCCTTTTGCCCCTCTAAGGCTTGGCAATCCTTAGTTGGGGGAAAGGTGGAGAGGGAAGCAGATGATGTTTTTATTTCCAAGCAACACTTCCATTGATTGCTCCCCCTCCTCCTTCCCCCACCCCCGCTAAGGCTTGGCAATCATTAGCCCAGGGAAAGGAGGAGAGGGAAGCATGTGATGGAGGTGCTGCTTGGAAAAAAATCCTATTGCCTTCTTCCCTCTCCTCCTTTTCCCAGGCTAACAGTAGCCAAGCTTAGTTTAATTTGGGGGTATCCCTATTCACATTTTTGGAAATACTAATACTGTGATCACTCCCCAACCCTTTACTTCTCCCCACAACTTAAATAGGTAGGTGGTGCACAGGGTGACTCCCCCATATATCTTCTTTTCACAGTCATACCTCAGCCAGCCTGCCAAACAAATGTTGGGTGGGTTGACCAAAGGAAATGTATAATTATGTTGGCTAGAGCTGATAGGAATTTCCTTCCAGCAATATGCAGAGGACCACAGGAAGAGGCATGGTGATGTTAACTCTTGCAATATATCTTCTTCATGGCTGTGGGACAGTGCTTGCCAGCCTTGGGTTCCCACATGTTTTTGGACTAAAACTTCCAGAAGCTTTCACCATTAGCTGTGCTGGTCAGGATTCCTGGGACCCAAGGGCGGGAACCACTGCTGTGGCTAATGAAATGCACATGGGAGTGACAGTGCTGTGCATAGATGAACTTCCTGTGCATTTTCTCTCCCTTATAATCCTCCAGTCTGTCCAGCGATGGATTATCAAGAAAAATGCCCCTGAATAAGACCAAGGCCAAGACTTCCAAAGATCACAAGGAACCTTGCCTATCTGTTAAGTCCAGGGAGGTTATTAAAGAAAAAAAAATGCTTAATGAAAATTACAAGGAAAATTATTACTAACTGTAGTAATTGTCATATTATCACTAACTGAAGAAAAATAATAATATAGAACTAGCTGTTTATTCCATTCAAAAGTATTTCATTTCTCAGGCATAGACAGTATGCTAGTATGCTTCTGTATTATCAGCAGTAGCTTTTATGGCAGTCAATAAAAACTTAGCATCATTACTAGCAAAATAATTTCCCAAAGTTAACAGATTAATAACACCAAACTTGAAAGGGTAGCTAACAATTTAGAAGACAGAACTGGAGTTCAAGACATAACAAATGACTTTGACTTAGCTGAAAGAAGGCAAACTTGTTGTTCTTGAAAATGTGTGGAAAATATGCCTGCAAATCACATAGATTCTAACTCTCCAGCATTGTCAGCTGAAACTCTCTCTCTCTCTCTCTCTCTCTCTCTCTCTCTCTCTCTCTCTCTCTCTCTCTCTCTCTCTCTCTCTCTCTCTGTGTGTGTGTGTGTGTGTGTGTGTGTGTGAGTGTGAGAGAGAATATATATTAGCAACGGTGCCAGAGAGGCTTTAAGAAATTAGGATGGTTTTTGTTTCTGTCTCGCTGTGGTTCTAAATTGAGAAACCTCCTCTATCTGTAGGTTGACCAGCTTGCATCTTCTGCCAAAAGCTTTATGTGTGGTAGTCCTTATTAGATCTAATCTTAAGTGTCGGCTGTGACATTGCTGTGACTGTTTAAGTAATTTAATGAGACTGAGGCACCCACATGTTGAAATGTTTGTGGTTTATTTTCATTCAGATGCTGAAATGTTTGACATAGTGAACTGCTGTTGAAGGGAAAACTGGGTATTAAAAAGGTTTTTAACTGTACCATGCAATACAGAGATCTGGGCTCCAAGATACCAGTTTAGAAATGTGCAAGGCAAGCAACAATTAATCTAAAACAACCCCTTGAATACTAGGGTAGAAAGGCAGAATATAAATGCATGTTCATTAGCTTTGCTTATAGTCCCACAATAGAAGTAAAACACTTTAACCAGGGGTTCTAGAGATTTTTGCTTATCAGCATTTTTAATCAAATGGCTGAATTCATCTTTCCTGGCCTTAATACAAGAACTGGGAGTTCAGTTATTCTTTGGATTGCATGCTTTGTTAGAGAAAGCTGCATTCAAAGCATGAATATTAGGAAGTTGTATGTGAAAAAGTGCATGTTATGCAGTTTTTGAAATTAAAATTTGCAGACTCGCACAGTAAAAAGGTTTAGAACTGTGCACCCATTAAAACAAAAGCAAAACCAGAGTATGGGTGATACTTTCATAGCCTGCTAGAAGAAAAATAAAAAAAAGTTGCAAGCTCCCTTTTTCAAAGCAGGTACAGAAGTCCAAACATGGCAAGGAATGTAATTTGCTCTTTGCACGACAAGCAAACTCCATAGAGAAACAGTGCATAGTTAGAGAATGTTTTAATACAGTTTAATACAATCTCTTTTTTAACTTTTAATGTCCTCCAATGGATTTTCAATATACTGCTACTTAAACTGTTACTTTTCTCTTTTTTTCTATATTCAAGGTTACATCTTTGTTCTTAAGTAACCATTATCAAGCAGTTCATCATTGTTCAAACTTCCATATTATAATTACAGTTGACATTTCCAGAGTTATATTCCTTAAACCCTTGTTCATTTAATACTCCATTAATACAAACTTTCAAACTGTGTCAGTTTCCCTTCATCAGGTGAGTTTGCTTGTATGGTTTCTCTGTTGCTCAGTAGTAGTTTCGCAGTACAGACGTCCCCTGTGTATCATGGTGATTAGGTTTTCTAACCACCCACGATAAAGAAAAATCTGCAATATGTGGACGCCTCAGCCACCCACCTCCTTTTCATGCACCTGAAAGCTGAAGGCACCAGAGTGGTGGCGACGAGCAAAGCTGGGTGGCTGGTGACAAAGGAACCATCTGGCTGAAGTGAAACCAGCCAGCGGAAGTGAAGCCACTGGCAACTACTCACCACCATCACCCACCCGCCACTTGCCATCACCACAGGGAGCGTAGCCAGGTAGCAGGTGACAAAGAAGCTTACTGGCTGAAGTGGATTTTCCCCACTTCAGTGGTGGCTTTCTGTTGTTCCCCCCCAACCCTGACTTTCCCTGCTTCAGCAGTGGCAGCTTTTTGCCAACTCCCACAGAACAGGACACCAATGTGCTCGTATGTCCGTGTGAAAGCCACACAGGCCCTTTGTACACGACCCCTAAACTCAGTCGCAAATGGCTCCCAGCTCCGGAGTTTAAAATTTTTTCCCCACCAGCTCCAGATTTTACAGATAATTAAGTGCGACCACGCCCACCTAAGCGCGTCCCAGCGTACTTTTCAGGTACCTGCTTTTGGAGGGTGAAAAATCACAGATCCAGAGTAAAGGAGTGAGTGCCCGGCTCTCCTCGCTTCTGTTTTTTTTTTTTTTGCCTCCCGCCCCTTTAAGAGATCTGAATGCTGCCGGAACAGAGCGAGACCGGCAGAACGGAGGTAAGCCGGCATTCTTTTCTTTCTTTTTTTTCTCCCTCCCCTCACGCAGCCAGCAGCCAGGAGTGTGGAAGGGGTGGGAACGCAGGAACAGCGACAAACCCCTAAGATCTCTGGTCCGAATTTAAGTGGCCAGCGGATCTTAGGGGTTGTGTGAAAAGGCCCATAGTGTGTCTTTCACCCCCTCGGCACTTGCATTTACCCACTTCCACAAGCAGCTCACTTCTCTCCAACTAAAAACCCATGATATACCACAGTATATGAGATGTGATGTGGTGGGGGGACTACTGTATTGACCCATGTAAAGAGGAACCCTAGGGAAAGCAGGATATCAGGAAATGTGCCAACCCCTTTGAAGCAGTCCATGTTGAGCAAAAAACAATAACCAAAGACATATCTGGGTTAGTCCTGGATTTGGCTCTGGGCAAAATGAGGATAAGGCACATGTAAGGAGTCTTGTTCAGTTTTCTATTGTGACTTGATTTCTCATGTCTTGAGGTGGAGCATCTTGATCATCATGACATGTTTGCCATTTTCCCCCATAAAGTACTACGTTATAGTGTTTAGACCCCCCCCCCCGCCAAGAGAATGAGGCATTCACCAAAATGGTATCTATGCACACAGTTGCTGCTCCTTTTAAAAATGAAAGCCTTCCAAAATATGATCTTCAAAACATCAGACTAGCAGGAATTCCAATTATCATGAAATTCAAAAGGTCTTAATGTTGTTAAAAGCCAACAGAAGGCAGAAATGGGAGTGCTGTACTAGGCATACCTTTTAAAAAACATACTACCACATCATCCATCTGTCTTTTGCATACAAATAAACTTCAAGTGCAACTTTTTTTAAAAAAAAATGGAGACCCTGGTAATAGGAAAGTCATTTAGAATCAGAGTTTTAATTTCAAAATAGTTCTCCCAAATAAAGAAGTAACACAAGAAATTGATGAAGGATAGATGATGATAAATTTGTATATTTGCATAAAAGCTATCTTGGATCCCTCTGATGTGAGAAAGCCACAATAGAGGTAAAGTGAAATGAAATACATGAATAAAATCAGTTTGTATTTCAACTTATGGGCCCCTTGAGATATGACTGTGTTATGTGATTCATAAGTATCACCTTTCATTCCCCCACATGAATGAAACTAAAAGAAGAAATGTGTTGAATGTTTTTTGCTTTTCATTTTCTCTTCCTCTTTCTTCTCTTCCTCTTTGGCTTCTAGCAAGCCTTGTGATACTATTGGATGATTTCCCCCCCTATTGATATGACACACAAAGAGTGAAAGAGCCATGAGGAAGACAACCAGGAGATTACTGTGTGCTCAGCCACTGATTTTCACCTTGCTGTAGCCCTTTCACCATTTTTATGTCAAAACACTTTGTGTTTATGTTTTATGTTTTGCTTCTTTCCTTTCTTAGATCATTTTGGTTGTAACCTGGCCTTCCTTGCTAGTTCTTTGTGGGTTTTGGGAGAAGGAGTATTCTGTGTTTTTATTTTGTTATTTTCCCCACTCCATAGTATGTATGTTTTCTTTCCTAGTTTGATTTATGTTTTTAATTTTTAATTTACCACACATTTATTCTGTTAAAAGTATTGTATATTTTTGGTGGAGCTATTGGGACAGTATTGATTGTTCGTGCCAGGGGGTTGGGGGGGGAGGTGGACCAGTGTGTAAAATTTGTGACTGGATCTTTTTCTCTTAATGATGAAATACAAATAGGAAAGCTCAAGGAGGTTTTTCTATTCATGTAAAACACAAAAGGACAGGTATACAAAAAGTAAAAAATAAATAACAATGAAATAGGTATGCACCTGAAAGAATCAGAAGTCAAAGTCATCAGGAGAGGCCTTTCTCTCCATCCCGCCACCCTCACATCTCATGGGAACCCATGAAAAGGGCCTTCTCGGCTGCTGTGCCCAGACTCTGGAACCCCCTCCCACTAGAGGCCAGGACTGTCTCATCTCTTGTGTCTTTCTGGAAACAGGCAAAGACCTTTCTCTTCAGGCAAGCTTTCCCCAAATGATTGACTACCTATCATGGGTCTTTCATATGAATGTATAGAATCACATAGACTTTGTGTTTATAACCACTTATAACCTTGTGTGATTGCATTGGCACTATGTTTTCAATGTTCCATCCCTCATAACTTTTACATGGAATGTTACTCTCTTTTTAAATTATTTGCGTTCTCTTGTAGCTTTAATGTAATGTTGTCTTTTAATGCTGTAAGATCTCCCTCAATTCCCTGTTCTCAATACTTGAACATGTCTTAATTGGACTGGACTGTATATTGTCCCTCATTACTATAAGCCACCTTGGGTCCTTTTCCAAGGAGAAAGATGGGGTAAAAACACTCTAAAATAAAATATACAAAGAAAGAAATAGGAGTATTTCCAACATGCACATCCCTAATCACAATCTGCCCCTGAATCTTCTGTTTCCATGACGGTTTGACATTTAACATGCTCTTTCTATTAGCCTTATAAATAAGCAAAATATGAACAACTGCTATTGGAGAAAATTCAAACTCAAGTAACTCTTGGTTTGCCAACCTGATTTTTTTCTGTGGTTCCTACATATGAGTATGAGCTGATTTGGTCATATGTTGCATAAAAAGATTTTGTTATGTACAGTGGTACCGTATAAAGGAATTAATTCGTTCCAAATGAAATTATAAGCAAATTTTCCTTTATACAAATTCCCATAGGAATGCATTGAAAATGGTGTAATCCCATTTTTATGTTGTACAGATTTTCCCCATAGGCAATTATGTTAAGCAAATTTCCCCTATCTCCGGAATTTTTTATGTTGTACAGATTTTATGTTATACAAGCGTCCACTGTATTTCCTATTGGTGACACACACCTTTATTCTAATCCAAAGCTGTTGACTTGTCCATTAATTAGAAGAAAATTACTACTGAAATGTTCAGAGGTGGAAGGTCAACATCCAGGCAAGATTTAAGTGTAGCTCATATATTTCTTCCTAATGTGCCTGTTTTTTTAAAAATGATGGCACTAATGCAGATTGCTATAGAAAATATTGCTTCCTGTTGTTTATGAGAAGGAAGCACAGTAAATACCTCTCCCTACGCAAGTAAATGTCCATCCTTTCCTGCACTGCCATCAGTGATATCTCTTCTAAGATAAGTGTTCAGATAATTTATTTTATGGGAGCTTGGTAGCTTTGATGGATTGTAGCTTTATTGCTGCTCCCAGAAGATATAATGGAAGGCCTCTCTCGGGGAAGAAATTCATTAGGGTGGCATAGTAGGAAGGAGGCAATTGCAGAGGAAAATTGTTACTAAATTATAGATATAAAAAGGTATATGCAATAGAAAATATTTTCACTTTTTTACTAGACTTTTGGCTTTGTATGGTTAATAGTTATGTGTGAAGTACTCAGGTCCACAAAGAAAATAGTAACATTTAGTATTGATGTCGCCTGCCTCATTTTATACCCTCAACAAGAAGTTGTTTAAGAACTGAACATTTAATGACTTCAGTCCTTTGCAACCTATGTTTTCTATATGGAGAAAAATATTTTTAGTTAATTAATTGAACAAAAGTAAAACAGCTAAAAATGCGAAATATAGACTCAATTATTGAAACAACATAGGAGGGTGTGACTAGCTCTAAATGCTGTGCTTTTCTGTTTCATTTTTGTCCGTGGAATAATGCTGAGAAATATCTAGAGTCTAGATGTTGTTGAACTGTAAATCCCATCAGTCAGCATAGCCATTGGCGAGGGAGGGACCCAGTAAACACTGTTTGATTAGGTTTGGAAAAGGATTTTGATATAAAGTCCTTCAAGCAAGGAATCGTGAGAAATTATAACATTCATGCATAAGTTGACTGTGATCTACTTTTGGAGAAGCAACTGGTTAAAGGACAAGAAGCAGAGAATAGAACAAAGTGGACAGGAGGCAGGGAATACCAATCAATAAGCAAGGATAGAAAAGCATGTAAAAGCAAGGTATTTGAAAGATCTGTTTTGGCATCGGTGCTTTCAGCTTGTTTAAAAGCAGGGCTTACAACATTTGCTGACAACAGCAAATCAAGTAGAGTGTTTAAAAAATGAAAAATGAAATCTCTAGAATGATCTCTCTAAAACAAGATCTCTCACAGTGGCAAATACAGTATAAGATTACTAAATAGAAATAAGCAAAAAGCTTAATTAAAACATCAGGTGTGACAGTTGTGAAAAAGGCGGTTGTTATAAGGGGATCATTTGGGTGAGTTTTGTGGCAAACTAAGACTACCTGCCTTGATTTGATATAACCTTTTCTGATACAGTGAAGTACCTTAAATGCTTTTATCTGAACAAATAAAAGCTTTACTCCATGCATATGAAGAAAAATTTATGCTAGAAAAACATATTAGTTTTAAAGGTCTTTTTCTGCATGACTCCATACTTGGAAACTGCAAAATAATGCTCCAGTTTGCAGACCATACACCAGTCAAATGAAGTATAATATTCAAATAGAAAATGAAAAACATTAAATTGCCAATAATATAATAACTTCATATTAACCTATTGAAAACATGAATAGAACAAAGTGTACAGTTCTGATCAACACACCTGAGGTTCCTTACAAGGAAGAGTTGCAAATTTTGCAGATCTCTGTCTAGCTTTAAAATAGTGGTAAATATGGGTAGATGTGATAGATGCGTATAAAATGACATATGGTATGGATAAAAATAAATAGGGAAGAGTCATTCTTTCGAGAACTAGCACCCTAGATTATCTAAAGAATGGAAGATTTAGGACAGACATGGGTAAGTAATTACAGATATGTAGTTGAACTGTGACATTTCCTAATGAAGAATGTAGTGTTGGCTTCCAGTTTGGAATTTTTAAGGAAAGCATTAGATTTTTGTCAGTGGCAGTGGTTTTGAGGCGGGATAGAACAGCACATGTCTCCAAACTGTTGAGCTGCTCCTCCCCTTGTTTTAAATGTGCACAGTTAGTATGATGGAGCAGGAACATTTTTCTTGGAGGACAGGATGTCTTGGGATGCCATGTCTGACTGATGGGAATTTCAAACCATTGCTGGCCATACAGAGCAATCCTTGTGTCCTGGAGCTTCTCCCATTCATCCTGTGTTGTGTGGAGTTTTTATTGAAATGAAAATGTTTGTTCTGAATTGATTAGTAGATAAATTGATTAGTAGATAAAGAGGTAGAGTATATTCTCTAGATTCATGTCACAGCTTTGTTGCATGTGTTTTGGAAACATGGGGTTGAATCCAGGAGGTGATGGTAGGACATCATAGATGGTTGACCTCCTTTATGGGGTGGGGATGGAAGTTCACATGCACACCAATATCAGGAATAGTTGCACATCACAGATGTTTGTGGGGACAAGCAGGGCAACTCAGTGGATATTTCCAAGTGGCTTACCCTATGTTTGTCTCCCTGGTTTGCACCCTGATGCCAGGCAGGGTGACTGATGAGACTCCACCCCCTATGCTAGCACCAGGGGCTATAGCAGTGTTGGCAAACCTATGGCACAGGTGCCAAAGGTGGCACTCAGAGCCCTTTCTGTGGGCACCTGACATCGCCCCTTCACAGCTGCCTGTATTCAGGTTAAAATGCTGTATTGGCATTTTGTGAAAAATTAGTGGGTTTTGAATCACAGTTTGGGCACTCGGTCTCTAAAAGGTTCGCCATCACTGGGCTATAGAGAGCTGTAACCAATAAAGGCTAGGTCATAATGTTCACCTAAAGGTGTGTATAATAACAATTGCACAGGATTGTCGGGACAAGAGTCTTTCCACCCCTGACTTAGAGAAAACATAAAAAACCATGTATAGTACAATTGATGTTTATGTAGTCAAAATGTACTATCCCTAAATAGTAGATATCACATGTACTTACCTTTACATACAATAAAATGTTGGCCAGAATTTTCTTTGACACCACCATGTAGGACTTAAAGTTTACACTATCATCTATCATTTATTGTTTTGTTTCCAAAGGTTAAGAGAAACTCTTCCTGCCAACCTAAAGATAAGACGTTGAGTGGGAAATGAACATTGGTGGCACTAACACTGTATGATGATCCCAGGAACTGCAAATTAATAGTTTCTCTGTGGGGGGGGGGCATACACACATATGTATGTATGTTTTCCTGGTGGAAAACTCCATCACAGGTTACAAACCATGATGGAGATGTGTAATCTCCAGGCTTAAAACCAGGGTACTTCAAGGGCCAGATGCAGGGGAGTAGTATGAGGAGACAGATATCTAGTCTCATGCGCTCCCAAACGCATCTGGTGGGGCCGCTGTGAGATACAGGAAGCTGGACTAGATGGGCCTTTGGCCTGATCCAGCATGGCTCTTCTTATGTTCTTATATGCATGCACACACATATAGAGAAATCAGTTCTGACAAACCTCCGAAGAAATTAATGGGATGTGTTTGTTTGCATGTAGTGAATAACTGGCAAGGTTATATATTTTTTGAAGTAGTCTTTGTGAACTGTGCAAAGTTTACACATTTCCTTAGTCTTGTATAAGCACAAATCTTACTTTTTGTGTTATCCGGCATTGTAAAGTGAGCTGTTGTTACTTCTGTAAATCCCATCAGTCAGCATAGCACAGTGATTCACAATTTATCACAATATATTTTTAAATATCTTGGTATCCTTGCTGTGTCACATGAAAGTATGCCTCTGAGTGTTTCATCCTTGATATGATGCTTCAGAATTCTGTAAGTTAACAGTGTGGCTCAACATCTGTGTGTAATAGATAGTCTTGTAGTATTGTACCATGAGATGTAAGAGTCCTGCTGGATCAGACCAAAGTCCATCTAGTCTTGCATCTTATTTCCAGTGATGTTTAGCTGGTTGCCTCTGGGAATTTCACAAACAAATTATGAAAGAAGCCAGCCTGTGTGTTGTTTGTCCCCTGCATCCTGATTCCTGATATTCAAACATAAGAGGTCTCTAAACACTAAGGTTCCATTGAGCTTATATACAACTATCAATCCCTTTTCTAAAAGAGGTTATTTATTTACTGGTTTCTGTGCTACAGTTGGAAATAGACTTCCAGTGATGCTTCACATAATAAAAGCCAGCCACGCATATGCTGCTGAATCAAAAGGCTTAGTAATTTAAAATTACAAATGAGATAAACAAAGACAAAAGGTTTGCACAATGAGGAAGTACACATGAGGTGTGGGAACAGGATACTTAAGATGGAAGCCTTATTACCAGTTGGGTTTCAAGGCAAAAGAAAATGGATTGTTAGAATAATTAATCTGAAGCATGTTCAGCAGATAAGGACACAGCTCTTCTGTCAACAACAGAAAACATTGCTGGGATGGAAACACAAGGGATAGAGTTCATCATCTGCATCAGCTAGAATCTGGAAAAGAAACATTGTGGTTTTTCACCCTTAAATTTCCATGTTAAGCATATTTTATCTGAAACATTCCCTATTGATTTTGATTGAAAAAGGTTCATAAAGAAGATGGGGTTTCTATTACCTTCTTCTGACAATTAGTATCCAAAGTTTTTCTGACCACCTCATGATAATGAAAAACATGGGGACTGCATTAGCAACTATTGTATAAATGTATTAGCAATTAATGTCCTCATCAAGAGTGCTTTGGGGGCCCGAAATCAGTGGCTGCTCCCAATTAGATTAGACTTACTAAATGTATTAAGTTATTTAAAATATTTTACCTTTCTACTTCAAAGGACCCAAGGCAGCTTTCATTCTTTAAAAGACAATATACTATATAAAAAGCAGTAAGCATAGAGATATTTAAAAAGAAATAAACAAGAATTATATTAAAATGGTAAATACGTTTTTAAAATTAAAAGCAACAATTCACAGAATCATTGGGTTTTACCCTAATGTTGGTTCAGTGGGATATGCTATAGCTGGGACTAGAAATTATATTTGGGCCAACATTTTTACATAAAACTGCATCGCCTTGCTCACAACAGCTTACTGAACAAGGAGTGAAAGTTGGTGGATGAAGCATCAATAATTTAAGAAATGCAAATGACACCGTCTTATTGGCAGAAAGCAGTAATGACCCAAAATGACTTTTAGTGAAAGTCAAAGACGAAATTGTGAAAGCAGGACTGTTTTTGAATATTAAGGACCCAGAAATCATGATTACAGAACTACCCAACTTTAATGTTAACAAAGAAGAAACCAAAATAGAGATTTTGTGTACCTTGGTTTAATCATCTGTCCAAATGTTGACTGCAGCCAAGAAATCAGAAACAGACTAAGATTTAAAAGGGCAGTAATGAAGGAATTAGAAAGATTAAGGAGGTGTCACTATCAACTAAACTTAAGATCATCCATGTTCTTGTATTTCCAATCACCATGTCTGGGTTTAAAATCTGGACAGTTAAGAAAGCATATGGGGGGGATGATTTGTTTGGAATATAGTGCTGGAGGAGAGCTTTGCAGATACCCAGAACTACTAGAAAGATGAGCAAGATCAACTGAGGCCTGGCCCACTAAAATGTTGCAGGCGCTCTCCGAGTGGCCACACCTAGGGAGGCACGGAAATCAGTCACCCACAACCGTGTCTTCTCAGTGGCTTGCTCCTCGCTATGGAACCATCTTCCAAGTGAGTTGCACCTTGCACAGTCCCTGCCCGCCTTCAAAAAAGCGTTAAAAACCTTCCTTTTTAGGGAGGCATTTGGCAACCTGGATTAGCTCTTTTTGTGTGTGTCATCTTGCCAATGACTTATCGACTCCTTTGCTGAGTTGTTTTATATTATATATTATACTCCTTTATTTTCTGTTTTTTTTTTCTCCCCCCACCGCCCAATTTCAATTGATGTATTGTCCCTTTTGGGTTTGTTTTGCCCTTTTGTTCACCACCCTGGAGTTCCTTCGGGAAGACAGGCGGTATCAAAATGAATAAATGAATGAATGAATGAATGAATGAATGAATGAATGAATGAATAAGTAAGTGGGTCCTAGATCAAATCAAGCCTGTGCTATCTCGGGAGGTGAAAATGATGAAACTGGGGCTGTCCTAACTTGGGCACATCATGAGAAGGCAGGCGTCTCTGAAAAAGATAAGACTAGGAAAGGATGAAGGCTGTAGAAGAAGAAGAAGACCCAATACATGGTGGGCTGGCTCCTAAAGGAAGCCAGAGGCTCGAGTTTACAAGAGCTGAGCAGGGCAGTTGAGGACAGAACATATTGGAGATTATTCATTCATGGAGTTGCTATATGTTGGAGGCAACCTGATGACGAAATGAAAAACGAAACACCGTTTCATTGTTTCGTTAGGTAACAAATTACTTCACTACCTAACCAGTTTTATTGGAAATTTTAATTGGTCAGTAGTTTAGGCCACTGGTTGTGGAACTAGAGGTTGAAAGTTCAGTTTCCCACTATGCCTCTCCTTGTTGGGGAATAGATTTGATGATCCATAGGGTCCTTTTCCAGCTCTGCAGTTCTAAGATGATTATATTATTATTGACGTGCATCCTTCTTTATTAGGATGGCATTAGGCATTATTAGCAGTTGATAAATAATAAAAATGAGTCATCATGCAGTAGTGTTTACAAATGTTTAAATCCCACGAGTTTGCAATTAACCGATTTTAATGTTGAAATATATATTTAAAAGTTCCATATGGAATTTTCCCTTAAATTTATTCCCATTAAATCTGTTATTACTAGCTAGAAAATTACAAATGAATTTTAATATGTCATCTTTTCCTTTCTTTCCTGTTATTTTAATCTTTTTAAAGAAAAATCAAGAAATTAATTTTAAAAGGAGAATGTGATTATGATGTATTGTAACATGACTGTACTTTATGGTTGTTGTTGTTTTAAAAAAACTTGCATTGAGCATTTCAAGGCCATAGCATATGATTTGAAGACGTTTTACTGAATCTTTGGATGGTGCGCCTTGTCAGTTCAGGTCACACATGATCTATTGCATTAATTGTCTGTGGGCTGTTGAAGGAATAGATGCCTTTAATATCCCAGACAGAACTAGCTCAAAACATGATTGTAATTATTGCTGTAGTCTGCTTTCTCAACAGAAACCTGTGTCATTTGAAAGAGAAAAAGCAGACTTTTAGTGCGGACTAATAAGGAAATGTGTTTGAAGGCAATTAGCTGCACATAATGAGGAGAAACAAAACATAAACACAGTGTTGCTCTGTTGTCTCCACTGAAAAAGCAATGCAGAACCATAGAAACAATAACATATTCTGACCACACCGCCTTCAGAAAGTAGAATATGAACTCTTCATTTGGCTATGTTATCAAAGATATGACCTTTGCCACATGTCATTTTACCAAGCTTTGGTGGTTGAACAACTAGTTAATTCCAGATGGTTGTGCCATTTTTCCCCAAGACATTTATGTTATGCAGAATGTGGTGGTAGAATTTTGGAGCATCTGTCTACAGTTTGACGGGTTGTTTCATTGTATTTGGGAGATATTAATCCCTCTCTCTTACTTCCCACCCAGTGGGATTCAGAAGGATACAGTTTGTTCAGTTAAATTCAAACGATGTGGTAACACAAGGTTCCCACATTCCCTGAGTATGCAAATATCCTTTTTGCCTGGGAAACAGTAGAAGAAATTTGGATTCGGTCTGAGATGAATGGCCTTTATGTACTGCAGGATCCTGTGAGAATTCCTTCAGTACTAGGATCTAGTTTGGGAAATCCAGATATTGTAGTCATGCTGAAATGGTGCTGAGTGTGTGTGTGTGTGTGTGTGTGTGTGTGTGTGTGTGTGTGTGTGTGTGCTCTCTTCTGAACTTGCTCCAGTTTGCTGGCATATTTCTTAAAGTGTGTTGTACAGAACTGGACATGGTATTCTAAACTAGGGCTAACCAGTGCTGAATAGAGCAGAACTAGTGCCTCACAGAATTTGGACAGTATACCTGTATGTCTGTTAATGAAGCCTAAATAGCATATGCCTTTTTTGCAGACAGACTCCACTCTTGGTTCATGATGATCTACAACAACTCCAAGATACTTCTCACTTGTAATATTGCTGAGCCAGGCATCCCCCATCTTGTAACTGTGCATTTGGTTTCTTTTTCCTAGGTGCAATACTTTGTACTTATCCCTGATAAATTTCATTCTGTTGGTTTCAGCCCAGTGCTGAAGCCTATAAGATCCTTTTGAATTTTTATCCTGTCTTCTAGAGTAGTAGCGATTCCACCAGATTTTGTGTAATCTACAAATCTGACAAATATCCCCTGTGGTCCCTTGTCGGTCATTAATAAAAACGTTGAAGAGCACCAAGGCCAGGACTGAGCCCTGTTGTGCCCCACTTGCTACCTTCCCCTGGTTTGAGAAAAAGTCACTGATAAGCACTATCTGAGTATGTACAATTCTGTAATTAGTGGTGTAGTCACCTGACAGTTGTTCCATCCTGCTTACACCCAGTTAGCTTGCTAATCTGAATATCGTGGGGCACTTTGTTAATAGCTTTGCTGAAGTCAAGATATAATACTTCTACAGCTTTCCCACTGGCTAAAAGGGAGGTTACCCAATTTAAAAAAATGAGATAATATTTGTCTATCAGGATTTGCTCTTGAGAGATGCATGTTGACTTGCAATTATTACTGCATTGTTTTTAAGATCCTTGCACAGTGGCTGCTTTATAATCTGTTCTAGAGATGGGCACAAAATGAATTTTTAATTTGTTTTGTTACTTGTTATTTGTTTTGTTACCTAATGAAACAAATAACGAACTGACCCATCAAAGAAAAATGAAACGAAATGGAAATTTCTGCTTCGTTCCTTTCATTTTTCATTTTCCCATAGGAATGCATTGAAGCAATTGGTCTGGGGAAACTGCGGGCTTTTTCCCACCAGAAGCCATTGCCGCCGATCAGCTGTAGCGCTGGCTTTGGTGGGAAAAGGATTTAAAAAGCCTGCCCTTTCCTCCACCATTTTCTGAGGGCTCCTGCCTAGCTGTCATTGGCTGGGCCCCTTTAAACCTGGCCCACTCGGTACCAGGGGCTCCCCCTGGTACCAATTGGGCCAGTTAAAAGTGGTCCAGTGACTGACAGACCAGCAGGAGCCTTCAGAAAATGGGTCAGGAGAGAAGTTGCAGCAATCCCGCTGCCCTCCCAACCCGTTTTCTGAGGGCTCCTGCCAAGCTGTCAATCGCTGGATGCCTTTAAACCCTGCCCATTCGGTACCAGGGGGTCCCCTGGTACTGACTGGGCCAGGTTTAAAGCAGTCCAGCAACTGACAGCCCAGCAGGAGTCCTGTGAAAATGCTGTTCCAGTGATCAAGCTGCCCTCCCTAGCATTTTCAGAGGTCCTGCCAACCTGTCATTGGCTAGGCCCCTTTAAAAATGGCCCAGTCGCCACCAGGGGTTCTTCCCAGTGCTGACTGGGCCAGTTTTAAAGGGGTCCAGCCGATGACAGGTCAGCAGGATCCCTCTGAAAATGGTCAGGATGCCAGTTTGGAGCTCTCCCGCTGGTGTCCTGACCATTTTCAGAGAGCTCCTGCCGACCTGTCATTGGCTGGACCCCTTTAACAATGGCCCAGTCGGCACTCAGGAGATCCCCTGGTGGTGCCTGGGCCATTTTTAAAGGGGCCCAGCCGATGACAGCTCGGCAGGAGCTCTCTGAAAATGGCCCCATGGTCAGTGCGGAGCTTCTGTGTTGCCAACAGGGCCATTTTCATGTTCTGCTTATATACCGCACCATAGCACTTGAAACACTTTCTGGGCAGTTTAAAATTTAATTATACAGGCTACACATTACCAACCCTGCCCCCCCCCAGCAAGCTGGGTACTCATTTTACCGACATGGGAAGGATATAACACTGAGTCATCCATGAGCCACTACCCGGGATTGAACCCCAAGTCATGAGCACAGTTCTAGCTGCATTACAGCTGTTTAACCACTATGCTATGAGGCTCCTGCAAATGGTCAGTTTTAGTCTTATAAGAACATAAGAACAGTCTTGCAGGAACAGGCCACAGCCCATCCGGTCCAGCATTCTGTCTCACACAGTGGCTCATCATTTGCTTCAGTGTATTCCCAAGCAGATGTCTTCACCTGCTTATGATCCCCTGAAAATGGCATTGAGATGAAACATCCTTTTTTGGTTTAATTTACATTACCTTTCCAATTTTTTTGCTATTTTTTATTTTCCCTGCATTGTTGTCCTGCATTTTCTTTCTCTTTATTTATTTATTTATTTATTTATTTTTGCATTTATATACCACTCCCATTTCCCAAAGGATCTCTGGGTGGTTCACACAAAATGTTAAAAACAAACATCAATAAAACCAATATAAAATAGCACTGGGCAATAGGCAAAAACTAGACGACCATAAAAGAAAAAAAAAAAAAAGAAAAGAAAAGAAAAAGAAAAGAAAAGAAAAGAAAAGAAAAGAAAAGAAAAGAAAAAAGAAAAGAAACCTGGTACCGCATTAGCAGTCGCCAAAGGCATCCCTGAAGAGCCAGGTTTTAAGGGCTTTCCTAAAGGAAGTCAGTGAGGGAGCCTGGCGCATCTCACTATTTAAGTATTGTTGTAGTTCATATAGGCTAACTCTAGTTGTGGCTTACTTTACTGTAACAAGGTGCAACTCGACTAAGCTATTTGTATCAAGGTACAGAGAAGTTCACTCACCAAATTCCCATTGATTTGAGGTCTCTATGCTACTGCAACTTACTATGCTAAGCAACAGAATTTTAGCCAATATGTTTTACTGATTAAAGTTCCAAGTCTGGCGTGGACTTTTAATGATGTTTTCTTTTATTTTAGATATTTAATATTTCATTGTAGAAATATATTTATAAAACTTATTAACTTACTGTCAGAAAGGCATAAAATTAATTTGCATAACTATTCTATCATTGGTAAAATTAATGTGCTCACAGGATAGGTTTTTTTCAAGTTTTAGTCTGAAAGGATCACCTTTAGGATCAGGTAGTAGCTCTTACTTCTAGAGTGAAAATTTAACCATTTTAAACTACAAAGTGCTTATTCTGTCTATCATATGAGGGACTCCCCCTACTATGTGACTTATATATGGATTACCATGCATGATTTCAGTAACTGTTTGCATAAGAACGCCAGATTTCCATGTTAGTTTCCACCCCTCATAATGGATTTTTTTCTTTTTGCATGTTCTTTGTAGCTTTAATGTTACTTTTAATGTTCTAAGATGCCTCTTCTAATTCCCTCTTCTTAACTTGAATATGTCTTAATTGTTCTGGGCTGTATATTGTCCATCATTATTGTCAGCCACTTTGGGTCCTTTTCCAAGGAGAAAGATGGGGTATAACTATATGGAAGATCTATAGCAGGAACCCTTCCTTACAAGTGTATGCTTCCCACATGATTTATACTCCTGATCAGGGATGGGCATTTCATTTTCGAATCAGTAGGTTATGAAATGAACCATGCAAGCCCAGGTGTTCCTCGGAACTGGCTGATACACACAGATCCAGTTGCTTTACCTTTCTCTGACTTGCGCAGAGTTAAAATACAGCAAGGAAGCATGCTGCAACGTCATCTGTGCTAGATTTGTGATGCTGGCCAATCAGGAGCTGTGCAGGGACAGGCATCATCCCGCCTCCCTCTCTGATTGGCCAGCAGCATGAAGCAGGAAAGATGACGGCACAGCGTGCTTCCTCCTTTCTGATTGCATCGGAACTCCATAGAGAGAGGTTACTTGCCTACTGTGCATGGAGGCATTTGGTAGTGGTTGATCAGGAAATTATTATGGGAATGGAGAGCGGCTTGTATGGGAAATACAAGCCACTCTCTAACAGATTAGGAATTGAATGACTGAGGAGCTATATTGCTCCAGATATACAGTGCTGGATTTATTCATAAGCTAATTAAACTGTGCACAAATCCTCTAAATGCAACATACAAAGAAATACTACATTTTAATGGAATTATCACAATGACACCCTTTTTATAGTAATTATATGTGGCATCTTAATTTGTGTGTAATTTAGAGCTTCAACATTTCTTAATCTGGCCCTGTAAATCTTCCTGCTGAACTGGAAGTCTGAGAATGACAAGAAAAAGATTATCAAAGTTTTATTAGTAGCTGTTGCTGCTTTAAAAAAAAAAGACCTGTCAATTCCAATTCCAATTCCAATACAGTACTCATGGGGAGTTCTTCAAATTTAGCGCCAGCCCACAAGGTGTTTTCCCAGTTCTCATGATGTCAGAACTTGGGCAACAAGAAGCCTTAGGAGTCATAACATTGGTACCCGATATCATAACTCTTGTTTCAGATAGCATAATGGACCCCAGTGAAAGCCATCTACTGATCCTCTTATTCATCCTCACTTGTACGTGCACCAATATTGTGCAAGGGAAACATACATACAAACATGTTGGTGCTTAGGCAATGATTCCTAATGCCAGTAGGTCAATGGATCAAGACGGATGCTTCAACATTCAAGCCACCACACAGACAAAAAAAGGGACTTTCTTTTGCAAAGTTGTTGTTCTGAGTGTTGGTTCTCTGTCTGTAAACCCAAATATAGCAAATCCCCAATACTTCAGTTGCTACTTGCAGTTTTGGCTGCTTTGTGCAGGGTAAAGCTCTAAAGTTAGGTCAGGAGTATATTCCAAAGGCTCAAATTAATTGGCTGTTTTTGGCTTGGTGTCTAGTTTTTTGTCCTTGAACTACTCCTAAGCAAATTTAGGACACTATCTTCAATATTAATAATTGCAAAACTAAGATCTGCTCAGTGTTTCTGAGAGACAAAAATAGCAACATCAGAAAAACTATAGAGTTTTTATTATTCTGTCTCCCCCCCCCCAACCCCACCCCAATAATCTTTGCACAAGGACAAACAATTCATTCTTCCTGTGGAAAAGTTTGCACCATTATCAGTTTATGCTGAGTTTGACAATGCTAATATTCTGGTCCCGATTTAGAATGAAATGGGAGTTGAAAATGTTTGAGGATACCATGAAATTGAATTTTGAACTATTTGCAAATGAGTTAGCAATTCATTAGGAGTTAAATCAACCTGTATAAGGAATTCAAAAGTCTGTTGCAATCAAATATACCATTGAATTAAACATTGACTTGGATAGTAGTTTACAGAAATATTTACAGAAAGAAAGAAAGAAAGAAAGAAAGAAAGAAAGAAAGAGAAAGAAAGAAAGAAAGAGGAAGGAAGGAAGGAAGGAAGGAAGGAAGGAAGGAAGGAAGGAAGGAAGGAAGGAAGGAAGGAAGGAAGGAAGGAAGGAAGGAAGGATAAAGCATACTGTGTTTCCTATGATTGGTATCCTGTATAAAAGGCAAAAATGCTATTTGCATAAAGTGGATTATGTATTCACTTATTTTTTTCTTAAATGACAGAACACATCACAGTTGCCGTAGCAACCTCTGGTCTGTTCCATTAGCTGCTGTGTGTCAATTATGATTATGAATGCAAGTTTTGATGTGTGAAATATTAAAGCTTGAAATAGTAGGATTGAACATATAAAATATAACAACTAATTTATTGGCTAATTAGGTGTCCAATTTAAAATGTTTAGAATGCTTCCTACTATAAAATAGGAATGCTACATGGGTGACAAAATAATAATTTAAATGTTAGTTGTTTTTCTTGTGTCTCAGCAAACATACTGTATGTAGGACCCATACTGTGTGGGGAATGTCCCTATTGTGGCAATTATGCCTTTCATCCCTTTACACCACCTCTGAGAAAACTTGAAATATCTGTTTGTCACATGATATTTTATTTATTTATTTCTATTTATTTCTATTTATTTATTTCTTTACACCACCTCTGAGAAAACTTGAAATATCTGTTTGTCACATGACATTTTATTTATTTATTTCTATTTATTTCAAGTTATTAAATTTTATAGTGACTATATTTGCATCTATTTGGAACTGTATACTTTAATTCTCTTTTGTCTTAGAAATGTCTGATGACAATGTTCCATCTAATGTACTGTGTTGTAAATTGCATTGTATTGGTATCATTGTAGTTACATTTCCATTTGCTATTATTTATTTATTTATTTATTTATTTATTTATTTATTTATTTATTTATTTATTTATTTATATAGCAGCAAGTTTAATTCAAAGAACAACTTCAGCTGGTGTACAAGTAAAGTTAAAACAATATAATAAAAACAACATTTTACATATATTAAGTAAATATAATAAACACATAGAGCCCTCCAAATTTGGAGAGGTAGGGGGCTGAATTATTACATATAATACGTACATTACGTGACATATTCTTACATTGAAATGTATTTGCCATTTTGCTGCCCATTCTTCAAGTTTGGAGAAATCCTTCTGGAGCTCTTCGCAATTCCATCTGATTTCCCCCAGTTTCATGCCATCTGCAAACGTGGCCACCTCACTGCTCATCCAAGTCTCCAGGTCATTTATAAACAGGTTGAAAAGCACTAGTCTGAGGACAGATCCCTGGGGCACACAATTTTCCATTATTCTCCATTGTTAAGTACTTTCTGAAAATCCCGATAGACAATATCCATTGGTTTCCCTGCATCCACATGTTTGTTGATCATTTCAAAGAATTCTAAAAGGTTTGTCAGGCAGGTCTTCCCTGGAACAGCCTAACTGGACTGTAGTTTTCCAGGTTCCCGCCTCCCTCCCTTTTTAAAGATTGGCCTGACATCTGCTATCCTCCAGTCCTCTGGCACTGTGGTCATTTTTAGGGACAAGTTGCATATTTTTGTTAAGAGATCATTCATTTCTCAGTTCTCTTGGGTGGATGCCATCTCGACCCTCTGACTTATTGGTCTTCAATTTATCAGTTCGGTCTAAGACTCCTCTCTGTCAACCTCTGTTTGATTTAATTCTTTAGTCAGGAGGAGCTATTCGGGCAGCGGAATCTGCCCCAGCTCTTCTGTTCTGCTACCTTATTTTGTGATATTTTAAGTGCTGATTGGATAGCCTAGAAAGTTAAGCTTTTGTTTATGAGTTTGGGAATTTGATTCCTCTCCTTTGTGTCCCATGCAAAGGGCCTGCCCGTGAAACTGTGAGCAAACGGCATAGTCCCAGGGCAACTCCAAAAGAAGGAAATGGTATTCTAAAAATTCTAAAAATTCTGTTCCCAGCAAACCATCCTTAAATCAGAATTGACTTGACTGCATATATTTATTAATACTGGTAAAAAGATTGCTCACTCTCCCCTTCAGAGAGCTTTTATTGGAATTTTCCAAAGTCATCTTCTGGCTAGATCTGGGCTGAGTAGTAATATTACTCCATTGCTTTTCTGCTGTGAATCCTTCAGTAGCCGTTCTGAATTCTGATGTCTCTCCATAATAATAGCAAACTGATGGCTGTCAACAGTAATGACAAGTGAAGTCACTGGATAGAGAAGCTTCCTTATAATTGTGATCCCAGAACTCTTATTTTCTGTCTGCTTTGGACATGATGTGGCAAAGTGCTCTTGAAAAATCTCCTATTGGCAGTATTAGTTTTTCCCCCTCTGGATATTTGTCATTGCCATTGATGTTATTGTGCAGGGATAGAACTTATGTAGGAGCCTGGCGTAGGATGTAAGGGTTTGTGCAGCATCACTGCCAAGGGAATTACTTCCCCAATACATTTCTTCCATTAAACCAAAGACATC
This sequence comes from Phrynocephalus guinanensis, assembly GCA_037367245.1. Lineage (NCBI taxonomy): Eukaryota > Metazoa > Chordata > Lepidosauria > Squamata > Agamidae > Phrynocephalus > Phrynocephalus guinanensis. The sequence goes on from CM074740.1 coordinate 55,963,323, forward strand.
ATGAATCTATTCCCTCTGCATTCCCTCATGTTGGGAAATTAATTTATGTTTTTAAAATGTTTTCCACTGGAACAGAATTTATTTTACTGATTCCTAGACAGAATGTTCTAATTAGATGGAGATAACATTAATTTAAAAATGGGCCCAGTGAGGAATTTAGAAACTTCTATTTGACCCTTCCCTTGTCCTGAATTATCTTAATTATTCATCATATAGAGAGGGTTCATTATTTCTTAAATAGCTAAAACTGTTCCAATCCCTATAGACTGACAACTTAGAAATAGTTTATGAAAAGTTGAAGATTCAGGCCTGATATTTTTCTATATAGTACTGTTCATGAATGAGATTTGGTTTTTCAACAACAACATCAACGACAACAACAACAGTGTCATCCATTTTGACTTATGGTGAACCTTTTCAGGGTTTTCCAGGGAGAGAATATAAATTGCTTACCATTGCCTTGTTCAGGTAGCACCTCAGATTGTGTAGCTTGCCCATGGCCACATTAGGCTGGCTCTGTTTTTAGAAGGCTCAGTAGGGAATCAACCCCCAACCCCCCAAAAGTGCTATGAAAATACATAGGTGTGAATACATGGGAAAAAATTAGGGTGTTCTAGCATCAAAATTAAGATTTGTAATTCAATATTACAGCTGTTCAGATTCAGATTTTTTAAAAAATCAGAATTTCTGGAATTGTATAACTGCTAATTTGAATATGAATACTATAGTCATCTTTTCCTTTACAGAAGCAAGAAATAAACTAAACTAAACTAAAATAAAATAAAGGATTCCCCTGTGCCCTCTGCTGCCTTCCCAGGGACAGCGGCAAACAAGAAAAATGCACACTAACAGCCAGCATTGCCTGTATCTTAGGAAGTGAGCATATTGATTGAACAATGGAAATGGCAGCAGCATTGAGGAAGGAGAGGACAGGTTGTAGTCTTCAGGGTCAAGGCAGCATTACCTGGCACTGGGAGACATAAGGTGCCACTGCTACCGCTGTTATGCTTTTCTGCTCCTTCATTTTCCTATTAATATTTATATGCCTCCTTTCTCTGTGTAGGGAACCCAAGGTTGCTCACAAAAATTAAAACCATTCAACATTTAACAAACCTAAAGTGTTATTAAAAACTACATTGAATGCAAACATTTATCAAATTTAAGATGAAAAATTAAAAACTGTTTCAAAAACATTTAAAATGTATAAATTCAATAGCCACAACATTCCTGAGATTCCTCGCTTCTTGCTTAAAAGCCTGTCTGAAACGGAAGAGCAATTGAGAGCAGTTCTTGGGGCAGCACAATCCAGAGTATGTATGGCAGTGTGTAGTGACAGGGCAATGGCAACTGTTTTTTCATGTGTCTGGTACTGGCAGAGACACACAATTAGTGGTGAGAAAGGAGAAAGCAAATGCTGTACTACAACAAGAACAACAAAATTTGCTGTCTATGTGGTTCAAATATGTACCAATGAAGTTCTTTATAGTTAACAATAGTAGAGATGGGCACGACTCAAAAAAATGGTGTTTGGTTTGTCGTTTGGTCGTTTAGGGGTCCGTTTCGGTTCGTTTTTGTTTTCATGACGTTTTTTGCAAAAAATTTCGTTTTTGTTTTGTTGGGTAACGAAACAAAAAAAATGAAAATGAAAAATTGCTGTTTCGTTAGCATTCTTTTTAGTTCAATGCATCTGCTGCAACGAAAACAAAAAACATGGCAAATTGGGTCGTTTCGTTTTTGTTTTCATTTTGTTTTTTTAAATTTGTTTCGTTTTCGTTGCGTAACAAAATGAAAAAACAAAAATGAAAACGAAAAATCAATCATTTTGTGCCCATCTCTAAACAATAGTGTTACATCTTAATTTCTGTTTTGTGACCGTCTGCTCGGATGTTCTGGGTCTTTAGCATCTGAAGACTTGAACAAACCTGCATTTTTTTGAACCCCTAGATGTAGTTAATCTATGTTATAGCCGAGTCTCACTCAGGCATAATTTGGTAGTCTTTCCTGCTCCTAAATAAATATACCCAGGATTGCATACTTGGACTAATTTACATCATCTTGTAAAAGTTTTTATTGCTACAATTTACAGGCATTTTCTAATTTACAATTAAAAAAAATCATTTGGCCACAGAATGCACTCTTGCAATGAAAACTGTTTTTAATCCTATTGCCAATGCAAATTAATCTTCTTTTCATTGTAAGATTATTATTAACTTCATAACTTATACACCAGTAAATAGATGCACTGGCTGCTTTTTATGTTTCCTTCCACTTTTTCAATGCATTTACTGAATGTGTTTGGAGGATATAATATTGCCTTTGTAGGCTGTCACAATGAACACTGTAACATAAGAGATTATATCAGAATCAAAATCACAGTGTGAGAATGAACCTACGTATCTTTTGGATAGCTGTCTTTATTTTGTTTTAAAATAATGCAGCTGGTTAAAATTGTAACATAAGAGATTATATCAGAATCAAAATCACAGTGTGAGAATGAACCTACGTATCTTTTGAATAGCTGTCTTTATTTTGTTTTAAAATAATGCAGCTGGTTAAAATTGTGTTCAGGCAATAAAAGCCTTTCACAGATAAAAGTCTTCACCTTGGCATTCCGAAGGCAGTCATTGTCTTGCTACTTCTGCAACTGTTGCCAATGCTCATTTCCCCAGTGAACATGAAGTAGAGTAACATGTTCTTAACTATGTTTCTAGTGCTTTATATACCTCCAAGTATAAAGGGCATACGTATACTTTTTCAATATGTCAGGGCTGTCCAACTTTGAACAGGCTGAGGTCTACTTTTTCTGGACAAAAGTGCCTGAGGGCTAATACACTAAAACCGCTACTTATGAATTTTATCTGTTCCGAGCATATGCTCATAAGTAAAAAAAAATTTAAGTAGAGCAGCGGTTTCCCATAGGAACACATTGAAAATCAATTAATCTTTTCTGGAAGGAACACATCTCATTGCATTCCTATGGTAAGGCTGACCATGCTCATGCTTCCCTTACACTCCCTCGAGCCGGTGTGGATGGGTGCAAGGGAGGCGTGTGCATGCTTGCGCAGATCGCCCCTTCCGCTTGCCCAGGCTGCTGGAAAACTTTTTAAAAAAGGTGTACTTTCCCTCCCAACCTGCCTGGGGCCTGACTTGACTCTACTTCTCCTCCTGTTTCCCCCCTTCTCCCTTCCAGCCCCATCGCTGCCACTGCTGCTGCCGCCCATACTCTCACTCACTTCTGCCATGTTCTCTGTGCAGCTGGGATGGGCCAAGCAAGAAGTGGGGCAATCATATCACCACGGCAGCGCAAGGTGGAGGGAATGGGTCAGAAGGGGAGCAGGAGGAGCGGCAGGTCACAGTCTCTGTGAGGCAGCTGTTGGGATGGGAGGAGGATGAGGATGGAAGGATGGGAGGAAGGAATTCTCTGGGAGGAAGAGGGGGACATCACCACACAAAGGAGGTAGGCACACCCATGACCACCTCTTGCTGTCCCCTCCACTCCCCTTCCTCCGCTCTGCACCAACAACTCAATTGGTCATGAGACAGTGGCACGCCGATCATCTGGCCGGTAGGGAGAGCAGGGGACTGTGCCATGGCCCTTGAACTGCCCTGCTCAGCTGAGACAGTGGGCTGGCAGACCCAGAGCTTTGCTGGGGCAGTGGTGGTCTTTGGGATGGAGGTGGTAGAGGTGGAGAACTTATCCCCTCACATTTTTTATTGATGGCTGGTGGGCTACTTTTGAACCCTTTGCGGGCTACTGGTAGCCCCCGATCTACCTGTTGGGCAGGCTTGCAATATGCATATATGTACATAAACACACAGCTGTGGTCTGAGAGATGCAATACAAGCCCTATTGTGCAAATTCAGAACTCAGCCATCCCACAAAGGTGTGTGGTCTTTACACTGTACAAAGGCAAGAGTGGGTGGTACCACTAAAACTCTGAACAAATAGTTAGCTTTCAACCTAAGCCAGTCTTCATCTGGCTGCTCCTCAATATATTGTTGATAGTGCAGGGGTGGGGTGGGGAGCTCCAATAATTATTGACATATGTCTGTGCCAGATGAGCTTTTTAAAGAGGAATTTAAAAACACACACAATAAAGGTACCACCTGTCCTTGCCTTTGTATGGTGTAAGGACCAGACACGTTTGTTTTAAATTCATAGTATATTGGTGCACAGCCTGATGACTGTGGATTTTGATTGGAAACTAGCTATTTGTTCATGTTTTTAATGGTCCAGTAAAGTTATCACCTGCCCTTTTCACTGAATGAATCTGTGTTGTGCATGTATCCAGGGATGTCTCTTGACATTTTGTGGTCGATAAATACCTCGAGGATCAAGTCTTTATACATGTTCTAGACTCAAACACACTTGGTAAAATCATGTCGAAAGCGATTTTACATTGCTGCCTTCATTGCTGCTTGCATTTCCATGTACCTTATAGGTCTTGAGCATACTCTTGAGGATGTTGGGAACTGACATGCTGACATGACACTGCTGTGTTGCAAGAGTGTGTATGGATAATGAATTACCTCCGGGGCTTTCTGCTGGAGCCCTGACAGTGAAAGCCTAATGGTCATTCCCATGTGTTACATAGGTGTTGTTTTGAACCATGGGCCCAGGGCACATAACTACCATCTTATGGTCGTCTGATTCCTGTACACATGCACCATTATTCATCATCCTGCTGACAAAACAGAGAGGGCAGCAGACATACTATATACCATAGCTGTCATCAAATCAGTATATTAATATGTTCTTTCAGAAGATGTTTTCCCTGCAAGTTGTTTGGAAAAAATATCAAAGAAAAGCAAAGGCCAGAATCCTGTTTGTTGAGGCACAGTGTCACATTATGGTGGTAAGTGCTCCAACAAGGGAGGCATTGAAGAGAAAGTTGGACAACCGTATAATATCCCTGACAACTTCCAAGTGAGCTTCTTCAGTAATCCCTGAAAGCATAATTCAACTATAGAGGCCAAAGTGACCAGTTTCTTACTACACCCACTACCTCCACAGGACATTTGCTCAACTGAAAGCTACTGTCTTCCATGAACAAATTAGTCTGATATTTTCTTAAAAGTGAGCTTGCACTGGGGGAAAAATGAGCCTCTGACCTGAGATGGGGAATTTCTTCCTTGTTTATAAATTGGTGCTATCTTAATTTATAAAGCATTACTGATTCAGGAGTACAGGGGCCATGAGAAATGGAGGATAGAACTCTGATACTCTTGGTACTTGTGTGGAAGAAATGTCAATAGATATAATTTGTCATCTCTAAGATGTAGGAGCCCTGTTCTCTATTTCATTTGGCCATCTATTATGAAGTTATATTCTCTTTAGGAAATATTTTTAAAAGGTCTGTAAACTGTCTTATTTGAGAACTGAAAGTCTTGTAAAGAATGCTTTGTCAGGTAGCTAAATGATCCTACAGAATTTGAATTAAAAGAACATATTGAGAAAACTTGTGGTGATTCCCTTTCTGCTTCCTAAGTTGTAAAATAAATTACAGTTGGGGAAGTCATCTGTTTGATTTGGTGGCTTGTTCTGAAAATTCTGACAGATCAATAAATATCTACTTTTTGTTTAAGAGCAACATATTAATCATAAAATACTTTTCTATAATAACAAATTATGATCACTACTGCTATTACTACAACCACTACTACAGAATCCTACTTTCGGCTTACAATAAATAACAGGTAAGTTTGGGATTAGAATGTAAGAAAAACTCAGCAAAAAATGAAGTGTGAAGATGTAAAAAAAGAACATGATCATCTGTTGCTAAAGCATGCTTCCGAATTACTCATATCACACTAATTGGCTCACAATGTTCTCAAACCCTCTAAAACCATCTGGATCAGGTAAATTCATGACTAAAAACTTCCATTAATTTATTTATCTGCTCTAGCACTCTATAAGACCCATGACCTGGGAAAGAGACCTTTGTATCTTAATTATTTGCCTGGCTTTTATGAGCCTGATTTTTCCTCAGCTGCTAAGAACTCAATACATATATGATGACTTAATAATTCCTAACTCCAGGCAGCCCCCAGAAGAAGGGAATGGGAAACCACTTCTGTGTATTCTGTACCTCAGAAGCCCTGAAAAGACTCACCATGTGTCAGAATGGATACTCCGAACGGCTATAGTGCTGGGAGGGGCCACTTTGCCCCCCACCTGACCAGCATCATGTTTGTGCAGCCTAGGGGCTGCCCAGCAGGAGCCAGAATCTTCATAAGGCCTCACCACGTGCTGAGAGGCCTCTTTTGTGATAGCCATCTTCTCACCCTCCATCCCAATGGAGAGAATGAGTAGCTGATCGCATAAGGGCTGGATGGGAATTTTTGGCTGCTACTCAAATTGGACTGGAGTGGCAGTTTGCTTTCACCCATCCCATTCTCTTTAAGGCTAAGGGGGGCAGTTCTAACCAGTCACAATTGGCAGGTAGTGCAAGCAGAAAATTTAAGTCAGGTGAAATTTATTGAGTAATATTCCCTAGTGAGCCGGTAGCCCTCTATATGAGTTAGGAAATGAATGAGGAAATTAGGAACATTAAGTGTTAGGTATAGATAGATTCAAATATTAGGAATGAGGGTTGCCCAAACCTAAGGTTTTGGGAGGGCACTGAACAGGTGTGCAATGCCCTTTTAATAACATTAGGAATCGTTAACTGATCTGCTTGCAGTACAATCAGCCCCCATTGTTTAGGGGATGTTTAACAGTTGAATTGAGTGAATTTCATATCAATAAATTGTGGCCCAATTGTAATCCCATAAACATGTGTTGCCTCTTTATTTATGGGCGAGAGGGCAATTGTCCTGAGATATGCTGTTATTATGAGAGTGTCCTTCCTGTGTTTTATCTGAAAAAGCACCTGAGTTGTGCTTGGCTCCGTTGCTGAAAGTCATATTAAACATTGTGCGCCACTTCTCACCACCCCCGGGATGCGGGGGAGTAGCAATTGATGTTTAAAATGTCTTTAAGCAACAGAAACAAGCTGGCACTTTTGCTTAAAGACATTTTAAACATCACACACACACCCCAGGCCGGACCCAACCTGCATCCGCATATCACGGATTTTCAATGATTGCGGGTTGGGTTGGTCCCTAACCCCCATGATAGATGGGGAGGGGGTTACCGTATGCTGCTTTATTATCTAAATGTCGTGTAATTTTGATTAGTTTAACATGATTGACCTATTGTAATGATGTAATGTGTAAGCTACTAGAGTGGCTGTGTGTGCGTGCACGTGTGTGCGCGCGCACAATTGTAATTTATAAATTTCCAAAGAGAAATTAAAAAAAACCTGACAGCCTATTAAAGCTAAGATCAACCCTTTGTTCGCTTTGTTCACATGAGACATTGATGTGTTGTTTTTATACTTTAAATTCATCCCCAAATACAGTAAATGCAAGATGTGTGGCTTAATATAGGGTTGAAATTAAAATATACCTTTTGAAAAAAATCTGGTACTATGATCATTTATCACAATGACATTTCCTTCCACATACTGACTGGATTACAAACTGGAAATCTATTGCTTGTGCATGCTGTCAAAGATTATGTTCCATTCCTACTCTTTCACACCACTTGTACATGAGTGGGAAAGCCAACTACCTGTTCTGAACATGGGAATACCTAGTTGGCTAGTGGGGTTTTGCTGCAGTGTTCACGTAGTGTGTGGGTAAAGTGCTAAAGGGTGTATCAGTACTCTGACGCTTAACGTACTACCCTTCAATAGGACCTAAATACCGCATTGCTACACATGAACAATATGGATAACTTGCAGCTTGAAAATCTTATTGCTTTCTCATATAGTAAATTAAATGCTACCTTTACTTTAATTTGCTTAGTTTAGTGTATTTGTGAGATCATTTCAGGAAGCTCACTTGTTTTTATAATTATAGTATAGTTTAATTTATGGTCATGCTGTTGCCTTTATGAATTGTATAAACATTTCATACACTGCTGTGCTTCCTTTTCTGCTGCTTTTCTTGGCTGGCAATGTAACTGGATATTGCATAAGAATCATTGATAGATATTCTTAAAATGCAAAAAAAAAAGGAAAAGAAAGGCAAAGCACCTGCAGAGTCTTCTGTGACTGATTTACACTTATTTTACTTTTTTATAAACTATTTTTAGATGTAACATATTTAGTTACCTTTCATGGAGCATATACTGTATACATCTTATAGATATATTATCAGGCTTATATGAGAGATTATGACAGTAAATCCTTGTCTCATCCTCACAAGGGAAGAATCATCTCAAGCGAAGACTAGAAACTACACTATTGTTTTTTGTTGTTCTGTGAGAGGCCAAGGGATTTTATTGCATGCTTGCAATAGAATAGGACCTCAGCAAACATTATGTTTATTGAAGTAGTGCAACTGGTGCAAACCTAGGATGGAATCTGCTTTGTTGGACTGTCTTTTAAGCATTAGAGACATCAAGGAGATTGTTTGAATCTATTAAAATAAACAGGCCGCTGAGAGAGCACAGCTCTGTTAGAGTTCAGGCAGGCAGGTTAGTTGTGAGGGCTTTATTATTTACTGTTTATTAAATTCGGACCAGAGATCTTGAGGGTTCGTTGCTGTTCCTCCCTCCCCACCCGCTCGGCACTTCTTTGTTCTGTCTGCGTGGGGGGGGGGAGGGAAAAAAGCCTTAGACAGAGACAAAAGAATAAAAGGCTTACCTCCCGGTGTTGGGGGAAGTTGCTCCGACCTCCGTTTACTTCCTGGTTCCTCTTTAAGGGGCGGAGGCAAAAGAAAAACAACAGAAAGAAGCGAGGAGAGCTCAGGCAGTCTCCGCATCAAATATTTTTCACCATAAAAAAGCAGGTACAAGAAAAGTGCAGTTTGGTCACGCTAAGTGGGCGGGGTCGCACTTAATTATCTGCAAACTCCGGAGCTGGTGGGTAAACATTTTTATCGTCCGCAGCTTGCAGCCATTTGTGGCGGAGCTTAGGGGTCGTGTATAAACGCCCAGAGAGGCTTGAAGATTTGATTTAATCTATTTTATGTTTAAGGCAACACATACCAACTTCAGTCATTGTTGTATTTATTTATTTTCTCAATAAACATAATCATTATTTTAATATTATACATCTGAGTCTGTCCCAGTTCATAAGGTGGCGATTTAAAAGGTGGCAGCATTACCAAGTGGATCCTGTGAAGATTAATAATTTGGTTCCCTACACTTCACATTTTCATCACAATTACACGTTTGAAAAGGGAGGTGTCATCACAGTGAGTATTCTTTGTGTAAAAAGTAAAGGTTCCCCCACGCACATGTCTGCTAGTCATGCCCGACTCTAGGTGCAGCACTCATCTCCATTTCTAAGCCAAAGAGGCACTGTCGTGCAAGTCCGTGTCCAGAAATGTTTGAACACATTTCTGCACCCGGAACACTGTTCTTTGTGTACTTATTAAGAAATTTGTAAACTACAAATTTAGTTTGTAGTCTGATCTAGAACTTATGAAAGTGGCCCTCTTCAATTCTGACGTATTTGGAACTAATCTGCTTTGATTTGCATCACAGATGAGTTATGCCTCTCACTGACTGTTGATCTCAGACATTAAACCTTAAAAGTCAACCTTTACCGACCCTCAACCCAATCAGACAATATAAAATACTTGCCAATAGAGGGAAAAGTCCACAAACAGTTAGAAAACAGATTCGAATAAATCATCATCATGGTTAGAGATGGGCACGACTTGAAATTTTTTTTTTTCGAGTTGTCGTTAGTCGGGCCAGTCCCGTTTCGGGTCGTTTCCGGTTTTCGCGAAAATTTGCAAAAATTAGTCGGTTCGTTTTTTCGTTTTTTCATTGTCGTTAGTACTGGTTTTTTTGGGGGGGGGAGCGGGCTCCTGGAGGCACCTCTGTGGGGTGGGTGCCTCCTCTGGCCCGCTATAAAGGGAAAGTGGGCTCCTGGAGGCACCCGTGGGTGCCTCCTGCCACTAGGAAGGGGAAGCAGGCTCCAAGAGACCCCTCTACATGGGGGTCTCCCTTCCTCACCTGCTGCTGCTGCAAAATGCTATGCAATAGCCATATGGATATTGCATAACATAATGTGCAGACGTGAGACGAGTGTGAGAATGATAGGGTCATGCCCGCCCTTCACAAGGCTCTGGCACCACCATGTCTCACACAGAAGGGAATTGTACTTGCTGCGTGTAGTGCAATGCAAGCAAGTAGATCTGGCTTTAAGGTGGCTTAGTGCAAGAGCTAGGGTTAGGCTAGTGACGGGTAAGGTTACGGTGGGCTAGTGGGTTGCACCTCTGGGTGCCTCTCTGACCCACTAAGAAGACAGTCTGTGACGTATGGGTACGGAGTCAAGGGTTAGGGTTAGGGCTAGGGCAGGTTTTAGGGGGCTTTTTGGCACATCCCAGAAGTCTCCATGGCCAAGTGGCCATGCGACTGGTGGGATGGCTCCAAAAATTTGCATGGTTGTCCACTCCCACATGGCTGGCCACTTGGCCAGCCCATCATTGCGCAGGTGTAAATAAAATAAAATAAAATAAAATCAATGGAGGACAGAGGAGGAGAGGAGTGACATTTTGTTGCAAGAAAAAACCCACTGCTACTGTGAAAAATCTGGCAGTTTATAAATTTTCGCGTGTTTCTGTTGTGCTTGTGTGTTTTTGGACCACGATTTCAAAAACAATATTGCGTTCGCCGCCCCATTTTGGATCCCCCGCCCGCACCGCATGGCATGGCGATGGCGACTCGCGAGTCCGGCTGCCCAGGACGGGGGGGAGGCGGGACCCCCCCTCCAGAAACCACCCCTCCGGTAGGTGCCCTGCGCCCTTAGTCAAGCAGGCATTTTTCCGCCTGCTTTTTTGGCCCGGGAACGGGTGGGGGGAGAGTTTAAAAGTTTTTTCCTGTGCCGTCCGTGCCGCTTGCTTGCACTTTAATTGCGGCGGCCGGCGGCGAGACTGGGCTTTTTGCTGGCTGCGAGCCTGCGGCGAGTCCCACAGAGCAGCCCACTAGGACGGGGGATGGGGGGGGGGAGGCCGGGGACCTCCAGAAACAACCCCTCTGGTAGGTGCCCTGAGGCACGGCAGGCATTTTTCCGCCTGCTTTTTGGCCGGGAACCGGGTTTTTTTAACTTTTAAAAACTTTTTTTCTGTGCCGCGTGTGGCATCGCGCGATCTCGCGATGCAAGTAACGAGCACGACAAATCAGACCAAAATTGTTCGTTCGTCGGTTCGAGCTCGAAGTCTGGGGGAGTAATTCCCGTTACCGTTTCCGTAGAGTAACGGAACCGAGTAACGGAAACGGAAATGGAAATACCGCTAAGTCGTGCCCATCTCTAATCATGGTTGATCATATTGCCTCAGGTGTTATATAATTCCATTTAAATTCAGTAAAATAATTGGTATAAAATTAGTGTGCTTTTAGATGAATACTGATACTGTATTTTAAACATATTACATTGGCTGAAGTCCAAATTAGTCTTCCAGAATCACAGAAATCAATAGGTCAAGTTAGTTGTGATGATTTTACGTCCCATTAGTTTCATTGGGACTTGAATGTGCTTTGCTTCCTTTGGATTTAGGCCAATATGTCCTAACTTATAAATAGTAATTTGCTAGTGCAGACCAGGCCTCTTAGGTAATAACTCAGAAGAAAGTCTTGGAAATTTGTGAAGGATTATATTTCTACAGACATTTGGAGGTATATTGTGAATTGTGCCTTACACATCAGCATGTTAGGGCTCTACTTCCCAGAGTAAAAGCCATTTTTCTACCTTTGTTTGACTTTCCTTTCCTGGTGCAGATGTGTGGAGAATTCTTGCAGTATTTGGAGAACCCCTCCATTAACAGACTAGTAATCACTGTGGAGGACAGTCCCTTAAATGCCAACTTCTCCTCTCTTTTATTGGATGGGTTTGTCTTAATCTGGTGGCACTGAATGTTGCTGCCAACTGCCTGGCTCATGCAGAAGCATGAGCCTAGTAAGAAGGTCTGTTAAAGAGACACCAAATGCCTAGAAGGGGGTGCTATGTTACTATAGAGGTAGTCAAGGTCTACCACACTGCAGTCCTACTTCATGAAACAATCTGTGTAGGAAGAACATAGGAGATTCTTCAGGGCCAGGGGTGCTGGAGAAGAGATGATGTTACTAAGATGGATAGATATACTTACCTAGTGATGTTTGCTGCTGAGCTGCAAGCTGTACTTATTTGAAGGCCAAGCCTAGTACTCATAGATGTAGGCATAAATTGAGTACTTGCATCTAGAGATGGGCAATTCACGTTGGAACCTACTGTTTCCAAAATGACCCACATGAGCCCAAGTAGTGTTCAGAAGCGTCGAACACACAAGCAGCCAATCGCTTACCTTGTTCTGTGCCTGCACAGAGCTGAGCCAACAAGGAAGCAGGCTCCGATGTCATTGTTGCTCCTCTGTGGTGCTGGCCAATTAGGAGCTATGCAGGAACAGACATCATCCCACCTCCCTGCCTGATTGGTGACCAGGGCCGGTGCTAGGTTTTTTTGCGCCCTAGGTGAGGGGCGGGGGGTCGGGGCGGCAGGGGGCGGTGGATGACGGGGGACGGCGATGGGTGTGGGGGTGGACGGCGATGGGTGTGGGGGTGGACGGCGATGGGCACGGGGTGGGCGGCAATGGGCGTGGGGGGCGACGGGCGGACGGCGACGGGCAGGGGGGGTGGCCAGCAGTGGCCAGCGGCAGGGGGGCGGCAGGGAGGCAGCAGGCTGGCCAGCACCCTCTCTCCATTTTGGCACCCTAGGCAACTGCCTAGTTCGCCTTAATGGACGTGCCGGCCCTGTTGGTGACCACCATGGAGGAGCAAAGATGACATTGGAGCCTGCTTCCTTGTTGGAGTTCAGCTCCGTGCGGGTGCAGAACAAGATAAGTGATTGGCTGCTTGTATGTCGGAGGCTTCTGAACACCATCTGGGCTCACGTGGGTCATTTTGGAATTGGTAGGTTCTGAAATGAATTGCCCATCCCTACTTGCACCACATCTGAGTTTAGTATTTTGAATATATGCAGATCTAACCCCACAGCCATCATAGACAGCAGCCGTAATATTTGGGGAAGCTGTGGTCAAAAAGTTTGTCCTTGTTTCCATTTCCCAGTCAATATATAGTCTTTCTGTGGGTCTTTGCCTTCACTGGCTAAATCCTGTTGCACAATGGGAATATTGTCCTTAGTACCAGAAAATCACTGCTGACTTAAGGCTTCTTTTAGTGATTTCACAATGCCTGTAACATGAAAACGCACAAATCCCAACATTGCTAATGGGAGCCTTTATCATTGGCTGTTTCCTGCTGTGGCTGACATTCTCACTGTGCAGGAAAAGTGATGCAACAGGACTTCAGCCACTATAATCTATCTGTGCATTAAGACATATGCTGAAACCTATTTTATTATTTATTGTTTTTGTTGTTTGGTGAAGAATGAACATCACTCGCAAGCTAAATTTTGCTTGCTCCCCAAATTCTATACCATTATCCAGATTTTGCTGATTTAACAATTATCTTGCTGCTGTGTTTTATTGCGCTTCACTGCCTCTTGTAGCTAAAGTTTGCTGCATGACACATTGAACATAGTATACACTTTAACACGGCCTCTTTATGACACTAAAACCTTTGCTGATGCTTAATGAGAATAAAATTCAGTCAGTCTGAATTCTGATGTAGATGACACATATATGTGCAAAAATTACTGTCCCTGATAGGGAAGAAAGACTGGTCTAACAGTGCATGAGTGGGTTGAATCATAAAATGATTTAAAAAGTGGCATTCCACATTTTTTAAAAAAAGTCCATTCACATATGCAATGAAGTGACTGTAGAGTAGGAGACAAACCATTCCCATGTGCTTCACCTTCGTGGGTTTACATAGACTTTGTGTTTATGACTACCTATAACCATGCTGCTTTAATGTAATGTAATCTATTAATGCTGTAAAACGTGTCCCTCAATTTCTTGTTCTCAAATACTTAAACGTGTCTTAATTGTACTGGACTGTATATTATCCCTCATTACTGTAAGCCACCTTGGGTCCTTTTCCAAGGAGAAAGGTGGGGTAAAAATACTCTAAAATAAATAAATAAATAAAAATAAATAATGATTATTTATTTATTTATTTATTTATTTATTTATTTATTTATTTATTCATTCATACATATATCACCAAGATAATTCAGAGAACAACTCTATGTGGTGCACATAGTGTAGTAGATGCTGTGCTACTAAACTTGCTGCTGGCATATTCATATAGACTGGGTATGACAATAGGTTTCACTATATGATCTATTTTTGAAGAAACTTAACTAAAAATTGTGCTATCTTAGTATCTTATATAGGGTGACTAACAGAATAACAGGCTCATTCTCCACATTGAATTATAGGAAAATCCAACTCTTCCAACACAATAGTAATGCTATCATTGGGGTAAAGCAGTGAACCAAAATACGACAGCACCCACACACTTAAATCCTAGTAGGTGAGTCGAATTTTTACCCTTAAAATTAGAGGACATAATAGTGGCTTTATATCTTAGTTTAAAGTCCCCCAAGAGCCTAATCATGCTAAAAGTAACTGGTAAAATATTTATTAGGGATGTAAAGATGAGGATAACAATGTATTCTCAAAGACTTTCATGGCCAGGATCTGATAGCTGTTGTGGGGTTTGGGGGCTGTTTGGCCGTGTTCTGGAAATTTTTGTTCCTGATGTTTCACCAGACTCTGCGGCCGGCATCTTCAGAGGGCAAGGAGCTCAGGGAACTAGGAGCTCCTTGCCTTGTGAAGATGCCGGCCACAGAGTCTGGTGAAACATCAGGAACAAAAATTTCCAGAACACGGCCAAACAGCCCAAAAACTCCCAACAGCTATTAGGAAGTAAATTAGTGTGTTGTGTGTGAGAGATAAAGACATTCTCATAAAGGTACTTAGCACAGCATAGCCTGCAGAGAGTATGCCCATGTTCCCTCTTGTGCCTTGTAGATATGTCCATGGAAATAAGCATGACTATTAAAAAATGATGAAGAGAGGAGTATAATGGGAGCGTGGAACAGCCTAGTTTGTTAGCTAAATGAGCTTAAGTATGAAAGGCAGAGCTGGGACTATATTAAAGCATGGGGCGTGCATGAAATATCAACTAACATTTTCACATATAAATAAGAATATAAACAAAACCTCTCCAGACAGTTTAAACAGATTTTCAAAATACTCCTGTTGATTATTCTGTTATTTAATTAAATATTCTAAGCAGAATGATCTAGCATTCAGTATGATTACTAAACTCTGTATATATTGCCTTTATTTATTTATACCTAGAGGTGCATGAGATTCCTTTGTAAAACACAGTTGAAAAGAAGATTTGGGACAATCTTCCTATCCTGTTTTCCCCAATACCATTTTTATGGCCGAGATGGCATGTTTTGTTGCCTTCGAGATAGGATGCCATATTCCAGTTGCCCCTGTCCTGGAAGCTGTTTTGCATATAATGCAAATTTATACAATATAAATACTTCGTGTCATTTTCCTACCACAGCACTTTGGCTTTAGTACAATTTATAAAGTAAGCAGTGATGTAAAAGGTCTACTATAATGCAGTGGTTAGAGTGTGGTCAAGTTGATTCTGAGTTGTGGTGACTTGTCAGGGTTTCTGAGGTATAAAGCGGTCAGACATGGTTTACCAGTCCCTTCTTTTTGGGGTGCTCTGGCACAATAGGGAATTGGAGCCTTGGGACTGGCTCCACAGCAGAATACCAAATAGGATAATTTGAAACAGAGGCCAAAATCCTGTTGTGGAGTTATGCCAACTGGTCAAAATATGTAGCTTAGTTTATTAAGCTGCAGTACAGGAGACCTGTTGAATCAATGGAGATTTAGTGAGTCAACATTTACGGAAGTTTCATGGAATCAAATAGGCATACTCTAAGTGCAACTTGGAGTGCTAAAGTAGCATTAAGGAACCACTATTCCAAGAACAGCAGCTTTGTTGGAAGTGGGAGTTTTCTCAAAGAAAGACTTCTGTCTCTGATGTTTTAATATCTCAAGCTGAACTTTGGGCTTTACAGCCAGCAACTTAGCAATATACATCTGGAACTGTAAAGCTATTGGAAACATCTTCTCTGAGCTCCTGATCCTGCCTGATTCCTTGGCCTTTTTAAACCTCCGTTGTGGCTGATATGCTGGTTTCTGACCTTTGACTGTTTTGATTTCTCATTTTGGCATCTTCTAGCTTGTTTGCTGTTTCAGCCTGGATGGGTTGGCTGATGGGCCTTGTCTTTGGACCTTAATCACTTGGCTTCTATTGTTTCCTTGTAGAACTGTGCATGCTTCCTGCCACTGGCTGTCTTCTGTCAGTTGTCTTCTTCATTCTTCTTATCTGGCTCAGCCTTTTATGTCATTGGGCTGTGTTGCTAGGATCCTCCCTACCCTGAAATAAGAAACAACAAGTATTTAGGCACAATTATTTGATTATCTCCACCGCCACCATGGAAGCAATTTTTGTGTGGATTTTGCAAAGATAATCCTGCTTAGTACTGCTTTCTGATCCAGCATTTTTCTCATGTATCCATTTGTAGGTACAGTGGTACCTTGTATAAAGGAATTAATTCGTTCCAAATGAAATTATGTTAAGCAAATTTTCCTTTATACAAATTCCCATAGGAATGCATTGAAAACGGAGTAGTCCCATTTTTCTGTTGCACGGATTCTCCCCATAGGCGATTATGTTAAGCAAATTTCCCCTATCTCCGGAATTTTTATGTTGTACAAATTTTATGTTATACAAGCTGTTTGTTATACAGGGGTCCACTGTATTGGATAGGTTATCTTTCCCCTTTGTGAATTATTAAGCCTTTGACACATTTTGGAAGAGTCTGTTTGTTCAAGACAAACTCCAATAACTTCTAGTGATAAAATAGCTTAGTAGTTTGTTTCCATTTTTCTATTACCTGAGATAACAGACTTCATTAACTTCTCTGTTTAAATGAAGGTTTTGGTTTCAAAATCTACATGGAATCTATGTTTATGAATAGAGATGGGCACAACCAGGAAAAATGACGTTTTGAGTTTTCGATTGTTGGGACGGGTCCGTTTCGGCTCGTTTCCGTTTGTCAAGGAAAATTTCAAAAATTTGTCATTTCCGTTTGTCGTTTGTCGTTTGGGTTGGGGTTGGGGTAAGTGGGCTCTGGGAGGCACTTCTCTGGGTGCTTCTCTGAAGTCTGACCCACTAAGAAGGGAAGCAAGGGAAGCGTTTCGCGGAGCCGCCATGTACCATACATTTACATTACATTATGTTAGGGTGGGGTGGCAGAGGCACCTCTCTGGGTGCCTCTGACTCAGTAAGAAGGGAAGCATAGTAGCGTACTGCCGTACAGGTTAGGGAATGGGATAGGGCAGTGCTCCCCAACCTTTTTATCCCCGCGGACCAGTAAATGTTAGATAATTTTTCCGTGGCCCGCTTGTTTTGTTTGGGTTGCTGTCACTGCAGACAACCCCGCTTCACACAGATAGGTTGCACAACCCCAGTTCGCAACGTACTTTTGACACACACACACACACACACACACACACACACACACACACACACACAGAGGAGAGCAGAACCCGCATTCTCCCTTCCCCACCCCTTTCCACCAAGTCGCCTTTCTCCCCACCCCACCCGCTCCCCAGGCGAGCTCAGGGGAAAGAGATCACTCTTTTTCGCCTTCCCAATCTAGCCTGATCCCCATCCACCAAGACACAGACACACACACACACACACACCCTGCAACTGACACGCCCGCAGACAAGATCAGCTCTGGTTCTTCTTCATCCACCCCCACCCAGGATTAAAGAGGAAAAGGAGGCAGGGGGAGACAAGCTCTCCCGAAGACACCCTTCTTCTTCTTCTTCTTCTTCTTCTTCTTCTTCTTCTTCTTCTTCTTCTTCTTCTTCTTCTTCTTCTTCTTCTTCTTCTTCTTCTTCTTCTTCTTCTTCTTCTTCTTCTTCTTCTTCTTCTTCTTCTTAAGTCCTCCTTCCAGAAACAATGATGATGATGATGGGGATGCTGTCCAGAGAGGCTTTAGCCAGGCAGGCACACCACCACCACCACCACCACCACCACTCGGAAAGAAAGAAAGAAAAGAAGGAAGGGCCCCACCCCCACCCTACCCACCCCTTTCCTCGACGGGTCCTCACAGGTCACCCTTCATCTCAACGCGACTCACACACGCACACACACAAACACACACACAATCCCTGCTTCTGTGAGCAGGCTTGTCCATGAAGGCGCCTCTCCCTGCAGCTGCCTCCTTTTCACGGTTAGTAAAAAAAAAAGAGGGTGACTCTCAGCCTTCCCCCCCACCCTCCCTCCTTCCCTTACTCCCTTCCTTCTCTACCCGAAGTCAGTCGAGCTTCCTCTACTCGCCCCTCCCTCCTTCCCTCTTGCCTGCCCTTAATTTCTGGCTTCCTCTTCTTATTTTTTCCTTCCTTCGACTTCCTAGCTCAGGGGCAGCCACTGCCCAAAGCTTCCCTTCCCCCCCGTCCTCGGCTTCCCCCCTCCTTTTCACCTTCTTTCTCCCCCCCACACACACACCCGTCCCCTGGCTCCGGCTCCGTCGCTCTCCTCCACCTCAGCCCAGCTACACGCTGAAAGGAACTACATTTCTCCCTATCTCTCCCCCCTCCTCCTCCGGCGGGGCGGGGCGGGGGTCCCCGAGTCGAGTGGGGAGCGCTGGCGGGAGGCACGCAGGGGGCGGGAGGGGTGGGGGGCGAGAAGGGTGGATCTGACGAGGGGTAAGGTGGAGAGGGGATGGTGCCCCGACCTGCCCGCAGACCCTTTTACCTGGAGTCGCCTCCGACGGATGATCCCGGAGTCATCCATCGCTTCCCGGCGTGAAGAGGAGCTGGCCCCATCGACGTGCCTCCCGCAAGGCCCCGGCAGATGATGATGAGGAGGACGGGTGGGCCAGCCGGCCGGCCGCAGAAACAGCAGCAGCAGTAGCAGCAACAGCAGCGCAAGGGCGGGGCTGCCCAGGTGGGCTGCACCCGGGTGGGTCGCATCTTGCCTTTTGGGCTCTACCGCAGCGGAAGGGGGAGGGAGGCTGCTATTAGCCCGCTTGCCCCACCGGGGTCCCTCTCTAGGTGCTGGTGGCGGAGGACCGGGCGGCCAGGGGCTTGGGGCTCGGTGCCGGGGCCACGCGGTGCCCACCTTCGGGCTCTCCAGCAACCTGCATGGCCGAGGAGGCTGCAGGAGCTGGAAGGCGGCCCACGAGGAGGAGGAGGAGGAGGAGGAGGAAGGCAGTGGGGCCGCTGCTCCTGCCCGCCAGCTTGCTTTCCGCGCCACGGGCGGGGCTGAGACACCCTCCGGCGGCGGCCAGCCCAGCCTGACCTTGGGGGACCGGCGAGCGGGCGGGCAGGGAGGGCTGCAGTGCCGGGTCGAGCCCAGCCTGGGTAAAGCGCCTTCTCCTGCGGCCTGCTTGCATCCCCGGCAGCTTTTCCAGCTGCCGCAACAGCTGCGCCCGCCTGGGCTCGGCGTCTCCTCCAATTAGCTGGGGATGGGGGGTGCGACACGCGGGGATCCGGGAGGCCACTCCCGCACGGCCTTGGGGGCAAAATATGAAGGATGCCTCCTGACAAGGAGGATCTTTGCACCCCGCCTGGAGCGTGTGCGTAGGTGCCTGCGTGTGTGTATTGGGGAGGGGAGACAGGATCCTCCTCAGCGGCCCGGTGCCGAATGATCCACGGACTGGCACCGGTCCGCGGCCCGGGGGTTGGGGAACACCGGGATAGGGGATAGTGGGCTCTGCGAGGCACCTCTGTGGGGGGCCTCACTTTGACTCACTAAGAAGGGGAGCGTACTAGCGTACTGACGTACAGGTTAGGGAATGGGATAGGGGATAGTGGGCTGTGGGAGGCACCTCTCTGGGTGCCTGGGACCCACTAAGAAGGAAAGTGTACTTGCGTACGGATCTGGGTTCGGGTTCGGGTTAGGGTAAGGGCTAGGCTTAGGGTTACAGTTAAGGTTAGGGTGGGTTAGTGGGCTGCACCTCTGGGTGCCTCTGACCCACTAAGAAGGACAGCGTACTGGCGTATGGGTTAGGGTTGGGTTAGGGTTAGGGTTAGGGTTAGGGTTAGGGTTTGTGGGCTTTTAATGCCCTTTCTGGCACACCCAGAAGTCTCAGTCAAAACCTGGCCATGCGATTGGTGGAATGGGTCCAAAAATTTGCATGGTCTCATCCCATGGCCAGCCCATCATTGCGCATGCACAGGTGTAAAAAAATAAAAATAAAAATAAAATGAAATGAAATCAATGGAGACGTTTTATTGCAAGAAAAACCCACTGCTGCTACTATAAAAATCAGGCATTTAAAATACCTAATTTTCAAATGTTTCTGTGGTGCTTTGGTGGGTTTTTGGACCACGATTTAAAAATAAATATTGTGGTCGCCATTTTGGATCCCCCCCACCGCATGGCAAATGGAGACGATGAGGATGCCCCCCCCAGCCTGGTACCAGCAGCCCAGGAAACGAGAGGGGGGAGGCCGGGGACCCCCCCAGAAACCACCCCTCGGTAGGTGCCCTCACTGAGGCAGGCATATTTTCGCCTGCTTTTATGGCCGGGAATCGGTTTTTTTTAAAACTTTTTTTCTGTGCTGTTTGGCATCGCGCGATCGCTGCAATGCCATGAACGACAACGAAAAATCAGACCCAATTTTTCTTTTTCGGTTCGAGTTCGAGTTGGAGCGGAGTAATTCTCGTTACCGTTACCTGTTACGTAACGATAACGAGAACCAAAAATGGAAACGAGAATTTTGCCTAGTCGTGCCCATGTCTATTTATGAAAAAGCTTTGTCTTACAGTGTTAGACTGTTATAATTATGATGTTCCAGCCTAGAAGAGATTCATCTTTTTACTTCTATTCATATTAAGTGGGAAGTTTGTATCCTGTGTTTTTAATTTAAATTAAGGGAATTATATGGAAAATAAAATAAAAAAGAAATAGAAGAATGGCATTAACATGTGAATAGTTCAATTCTAGCATGACTGGTAACAATCAAACATGCACATTTTTATGGCTTCACAGTTTTCTTTGCTGAAAAATTTGAAGCTGAGACTTTCACACCCATTTTCTGTCAAATGTGAGTACCCTTATTAAGAGTGCATAGAAGTTACATATACTGCACATACAAATCACCTTAATCTAATATGACTTCAGTATTCTTAGTTCTTGGTAGGTCTGTCTTGTTACACACCTTCTTAGTTGTGATCATGTTTTTACATGTACAATATTGTACATATACGATTGTGTTATATTTTGCTATTGTGGTGGCCACTATGTCTAAAATTTGTCATATATGTGACTCAGTTCTGTATGCCTTTTTGTCCAGTTCAGCAGCTGCCAATGCCGAACTGGGTGAGAAGCGCAGGAGGAGGTTGTTTTCGACTGCAACTTCCAGAATTCTGAACGTATAATGCCAATGATAAAGGACTGTGGGAGTTGTGACCCAAAATATCTGGAAGACTGAAGATTCTCCATTCCTGATTTATAAGAAATGATGCTTAAACAATTAAACATTTTTAAACATTTCCCCATAAGAAATAATGGAAATGCAGAAGATTCATTCTGGGGCGCCATAGACCACCTACTGTATGCAGAAAATGCCAAAACAGGTATCATGGTTTAGGTACCTGGCTGCAGAATCTGCTCTGCTTCGGACTAACAACTGGATTTTACTCTGTGTTTTTAATGTGAGAGTAACGAAGTACAATTTGAAGTCCTATACACACTGGACTTGCTGCTTCATGACTAGAAATTATTTGAAAAATAAGAAAATCTTGAAAACAAATTACAGAAAAATAGAAAAATAAAGAAAAATAAAACCCAAACCTGTAATCACTTTTGAAAACATTTCCGGGAAATGTCCATTCCTCTTTCCTCCCACAGGAGGCTGCCTGAGATAGAAGGTTCCAGACAATCACCCATAATCTTGCAGGGGAAGAGAGAGAGCCACCATTGGCTCACTTGTGATCATGTGGCCTGCTCTAGTGGTTGTATTGAAAGACATTGCTTGATGATCAAGGTAGAAATGATCAGAAATATTTGCTTGTCTAGCAAAATGTTCTTAACCAAAGTACTCTTAAACCAAGGTATTACTGTAAAATCCTACTGAAATTAATGAATTTTAGCAGTTTACTTGAATTTTCAAATAAAAGTTTTAAAGTATAGCCCAATCATTATTATATGTGTTGAAATCAAGATTTTAAAATAACGGATTCAAACTGTTATTTCAAATAAGTAGTTTTAAAATGATCTTTCACTTCTTAAATTATTCATCAAAATAATTATTAAAGTATATTTTGTGTGTGGCAGTTGCCCAACTGTCTGTTAACTAAGGCTTTTAATTAAACTGTGTGGTTTATGTTCCATCTGGATAGAAGTAGATGCATGCCATAAAACGATCAAAACAACTGGAAGATACAGGAACACAATGCAATTGTATGAGGACATTGTATGAGGTATTTCATCTATTTTACAGCAACTAGGTTCAGTCTTTTATTTTATACAGTGCACTTCAGTTCCTGTAGGACCTAGCTGTAGTATAATTTTACATCCATGAACACAGAAAACATCTGGAAATTTATTTAAGTATGGTGTGAACTATGTAGAAAAGCTGCTATTTTACGAGTAGCCACTGTTGTTGCTATAATGTGCCATCAAATCACTCTCGACTTATGGTGACCTTATGAATTAATGATCTCAAAAGTGTTTTGTCACTAAAGCCCTGTTCAAGTCTTGTAAAAGGCTGTGCCTACTTTTATTGAGACATGCCATTTCAAATTTGGTTTTCTTCTTTTTCTACCACTTTTCCTTCCTCTCTTTTCCAGTAAGCTAATGCCTACTGGAGGCAATGACAGAGTTTATTTTCTTGGGCTCCCTGATCACTGCAGATGGCGACTGCAGCAACGAAATAAAAAGACGCCTGCTTCTTGGGAGGAAAGCAATGGCAAACCTAGATAGCATCCTAAAGAGCAGAGACATCACTTTGCCAACTAAGGTCAGGATGGTTAAAGCTATGGTTTTCCCAGTAGTGATGTATGGAAGTGAGAGCTGGACTATAAAGAAGGCTGATCGCCGCAGAATTGATGCTTTTGAGCTGTGGTGCTGGAGGAGAGTCTTGAGAGTCCCCTGGACTGCAAGGAGATCAAATCTATCCATTCTGAAAGAAATCAACCCCGAATGTTCACTGGAAGGACAGATTTTGAAGCTGAGGCTCCAGTACTTTGGCCACCTCATGAGAAGAGAGAACTCCCTGGAAAAGGCCCTGATGCTGGCAAAAATCGAAGGCAAAAGGAAAAGAGGACGACAGAGAATGAGATGGTTGGACGGTGTCATCGATGCAACCAAAATGAATTTGACAAAACTCCGGGAGGCAGTGGAGGATAGGAAGGCCTGGCGAGGTGTGGTCCATGGGGTCACGAAGAGTCGGACACGACTGAACGACTGAACAACAACAACACTGTCCCTCAGAAAGTCAAGGTTTTTAAATGTAAATGGGGGAAAAGTTCAGAACTGCTAAACCTACTGTATTTTTCAGTGTATAAGACACTCCCATCTATAAGACGGCTCCCACTTTTCCAACTCAAAATTACAGGTTTGCAACTATGCAGGTCTCTTCTCAGCTTATTTCAGTGTATATAAGATGACCCTAAATTTATAGTATAACAATTTTAAACAAAACTATAGTCCTATACATGGGAAATACTTTATATAGCTACATACAGAGTAAGTGTGAGGCTAAATGGTAACATATTTGACTTTAAATAGTTCATATCTTTCAGCACCAGAAAATATCTATCTACTGGACCTGAAGATGAATTTAGCAGCACTTACGTAAATTATGTCATTTAGTAATGCGGTGGTGTACACACAGAGGTTATACTGTGGTCCTGCTTGGTTAACTTGTGATTTACTCAGTTTGACTGAAAAGCAGAAGTGGCTGTAGTCTGAGGCTGGAAGCCCAGTATCATTCCATGACACTGGATAGGTTCTCCCATTGGTGCCCTTTCACATCACTGTCGCTACCATCTGCATGTGTGCATTTAGTCACACCACTACTCTATCATCACAGCAGTTTCCTTCAGGTGAAGATGGTGCATTCCTATCTGAAATAGTGATAATTTAGCATGGTCACAGGTTTTGTTTGTTGTTTGTTTAAGACTGGACTGCAGGCTGAGTGGGGGAAGCCAGGTCTGATATATTTTATTATTTTTTCTGTAGTCATGTCAAATGATCTCTGTTTCAGATAGCAAGCAATGGAACGAGGAGGGAGGAGAGGTGTCAGATTATTGAAAATTGATCAAACAGCTTCCTTTCTTCTAATCCCGAAGTCATTTTTCATGGTTTTGCACAATTTATATTATATGCAAATTAAAGCAAAATTGCTTATTATGTAGAAAGAAAAGGAGTTCCTTTCCTACTGGACAGAAAGAATTATTTTGTGATTCCTTTTCCTCCTCAAGGTCTGAGACAAATGAGTATTTATGTTCTGACACTCGAATACCATGCACCTGGTAGCAAAGGCAAGGAAGGGGCGAATGTGTTGCAGTCCGGACGGGGTTTTAGATGATCCTGCCAGCAGGTATCACCCAAGAAGGAGATGGGAACAGCTGTTGGTGCAAATCTGGGAGAGCTCTGATGAAGCCAGAGGGCTGACTTACTCTCGGCCCCCACCAGCGCTTTATTTATGCATAGTAACAATACATCCCATCACCTACACAAAACTCCTACATAACTGTTTCTCTACGCATGTATCGGGCTAAACCAATCATCTGTGGATACTTGTCAGTATCTGATTACTGCTATGAAGTGCGCATGTCTACTGTTAAGCGGAAGAATCATTGTTGCGGCTGTGCCATCCTTATCTTTTCCCTATCTTCTGACGCTACGTTGTATCCTGGCCAGGTAGGCAGGTGCAGTGTGGGTATTGAGGTTTGATGTAAAGGTCTAGCTAGACATTAACTAGCTGTAGGCTTTTACAAAACATAGCTGCATTTCAACTAGATTCCTTTGCCTACGGAGCATAATTACATATTAACTAAATGTAGACTTCCTGCAGAACACAGCTGCATATTAAGTATGTGTCTTGCTATATTTGTCCTATGATAGTAGGCTGGCTAGATATTTGCCAAGGCCTTTGAAAGCACCCCCACATGTCCCCTTTCTAAATTATTCATTTTTGATTTGATTTAGATTAGGTTCAGTAACAGCATGAGGCAAAACATAAGCAACAGGTCGATAGACAACATGAAGATTAGAGTTATTTGGATTCAAGTCCAGAGAAGCTTCCTCAGGATCCGTTCTACTGACGGGAAGATATCGTGTTGACACGGAGACCGCAAGGGCGCTGCGGTTTGACTCTACTCTTGACACGCAGGATCTCAATGTAGCAATGAGGGAGAGGATGCATTGAACAAAACAACACAAGCTAACACAAAACAGATCCTTAATGATCCACTTATTACAGATAGACCCAGTTAAGGATGTATAATCAGGACTAAACATGGGTAGTTCATGATATATGTCCTTAATGAGTAGAATTTACAAAAGCATTACTAAAAGAGTAGGTAGAACTCCTATTACCATAAAGGAAAAAATAATCATTTTCCGAAAAGGGATAGCTTCGGGCTAGTTGTGTTAATTCCCTCAAAAAGGTTAGATTGGTGTATGTTTTGTAGCTGAGCTACTACCAAATCAGGAACACTAAGAGGCATGGGCAAAAATGACATAGAGGCTACTGATATGGGAGGCTCATGGGTGAAAGAAACTTGCTTCCCATGAAATTCAAACATATATTGTGCATGTTTAAGCCATGTGTTAGGCAGTGAAAATTCCTGCATAGTCTCTATTGTGCCTGCATTTGTGATATTATGATCTGCCGATGCTATTACTGTGCCCAAGAAAAAAAAGGGGAAACCCAGCATGCTGAATTTGAATCGTCAGCAGATGCAGGTTCAGGTGGCGTTAGTGTCTTACGCCAAGGTCTGACACAACGGGTCGGAATCCAACTGCTCTTGAGATCTGAAATGAAACTCAACAAGAGTGTGTGAGGAATCCTTGAGAAAACTCAAATGATTAATAGTAAATAAAACCTTAGAAATAACAACAGGTATATCTGTTGGAGGGACCCCCTTCCCTTCCGTTTGTTTAGCAAGCAGCTGTCAACAAAGTAAGGTACCGTTCGGGTCTGAACTTCCTGCAACTGAAGGAAAAGAGACATTAGATCTTGTACATCAGGAAACTGAAACAAAAGGCGATACACATACTGTGTATCAACAATGAGATTAAAGGGAGTGTCAGAAAAAATGTTGAAAGGCCAAAATCACTGCAGCAAGTTCCACACGTCGAGCAGAGCATTGGTCGGTCGTAAAAACCGGATGCCAATCCCCATTCTGGTCCTGATACGTGAGAACTCTTTTTGTTTTAGTGCCATCTGTAAAAATAGTGGGAGCATCTGAAGGAGGGTGAAGACGTCTTGTTAAAACAATAGTCGCCGAAGGAATTGTAGCAAGAAGAGTGAGGCGTGGATCCTTTGGAGGGTTGAAAATGTATTTGCCAGAGAAGCCATCCAATGCCACTTGAAAGTCCAATGAGGTGGCATGTACATGCTCTAGTTGGTCCCGTGTAAGAGAAGTGTAGAGAGCCTGTGTTGGAAATGATCAGGAGAGTCGCAGCGGAAGCATCGAGAGGGGTTTGCCCCTGTTCGAGCCTATGCACCTTTTGGTGGTCCGGCAAAGCCGCGGGAACGGATTGAATTGATTACATTAGGCTCTAACTCCGCCGCTGCTGACATCACCTGAAGCTTATGCTCAAGGGTGCCTACGTTTTGACAGATACGAAGCATCTCAGAAAGGGGTGTCTTGTCCCTTTTATAAGTGGGTGTCATAGCCCTCTTGCAATCTGCATTAGCATTCTCAAAAGCCAACTGCCCTATTACAAGAGAGCGCGCTTCCAGATTCTCAATTTGCCGTTCAGCTGCAGTCAGAAGACAGCTAACAAAGGTTGCATGATCTTCCTTAGCCCCCTGCCTGATGGCTGAGAATGCTCCATCCTGATCTTGCCTGCTAGGCACCCGAATCAGAGCCTTAAATGCCAAGTTCCCAACTTCTCTTAAAACTGCATCACTCAGGGTCAGCTGTTTATCCAGAGTCTGATAGTCACCTGTGCCAGCATACTGCTCCGCAGAAATGGGATCTGGGGGTCTCTCTGCACCTTCAACAAGGTTGATGAGAGCAGTCGCATGAGCTTGCTTATTGCGGGCGCTCAACTGCGCAGCCAAATCCTTAAAATTTTGAGCCCATATTTGATAATCTGCTGGAGTAAGCACTGCCTGACACATCAACCGCCAATCATAAGGGAGTAAACCCGCTTCCACAATAGTATGTAAGAGAGTTCTTGTATAGGGAGCATGCAACCCATTCATCTTTACACTTTCCATCACCTGCTTGACTATTTTCATATCAACTGGCTGGTATTTTGGCCGAGCTCCCTCCACTCGTAACACAGGAAATGCCAAAACAGGATGGGTGACACACAATTCAGGGTTGAATGCTATTGCTTCTGAAACAGGGGAGCAATATTGGCGTGTTGCATCCTCAGCAGAAGGCAGACCCGTGGGGAGTGGGTTTGCAACCGCAGAAGCAGCTACTGTGCGGCAAGGCGGCACTGAAGATGGATTTTTGAGCGCCTCAGCTTCGGGCTCCTCTGCTTTGTTTAAAGGCTGCCCCTTTTCCCGCTCATATGCCGGCGGTGCCGTGGCGGGCAGCGGTGGATAAATCACCGGGGCAGACGGAGGCAGAATTTGTGGCAAGGGAAACTGAGGAGCTTGCTGGGCAAATAAAATATTAGCTGGGGTGAGTCCCATCAATGCGGCGCGAACTTTGCACCAGGAGACTTTCGTGTGGCCTTGAAAACAATTTCCAATCTTCACCCAGTCTTGCAAGGAAAAGGTACCCTGTTCTGGGACCCAGGGGCAAACGTCGTGGATTGCTAATACCAATTCAACGACATCATCCTTTGAAATGGAATGCCCCTCTTTTGTTACCAGTTCATAGAGTTCGTCAGCATAGCGCTGCTGAGGTGCCGAGAGCTTAGAGCCCATGGTTAGTTGGTTCAACCGGGCTTAAGGCAAGGGAGAACGCTCACCTGGTGAGGCTGCAGCTAGGGGACCAAACGGTCGGGTGAGGTTCTGTCGTGTCTTCACAGGAATCACGTCGGGGTCACCACATGTTGCAGTCCGGACGGGGTTTTAGATGATCCTGCCAGCAGGTATCACCCAAGAAGGAGATGGGAACAGCTGTTGGTGCAAATCTGGGAGAGCTCTGATGAAGCCAGAGGGCTGACTTACTCTCGGCCCCCACCAGCGCTTTATTTATGCATAGTAACAATACATCCCATCACCTACACAAAACTCCTACATAACTGTTTCTCTACGCATGTATCGGGCTAAACCAATCATCTGTGGATACTTGTCAGTATCTGATTACTGCTATGAAGTGCGCATGTCTACTGTTAAGCGGAAGAATCATTGTTGCGGCTGTGCCATCCTTATCTTTTCCCTATCTTCTGACGCTACGTTGTATCCTGGCCAGGTAGGCAGGTGCAGTGTGGGTATTGAGGTTTGATGTAAAGGTCTAGCTAGACATTAACTAGCTGTAGGCTTTTACAAAACATAGCTGCATTTCAACTAGATTCCTTTGCCTACGGAGCATAATTACATATTAACTAAATGTAGACTTCCTGCAGAACACAGCTGCATATTAAGTATGTGTCTTGCTATATTTGTCCTATGATAGTAGGCTGGCTAGATATTTGCCAAGGCCTTTGAAAGCACCCCCACACGAATGTCTTGCTGCCAGATGCTTCACAAGTCCTGTGGAAAGAGTAGCAATGCAGAAACTTCTAACTTTAGTTACAGTTAAAGTCAACCATTAGAAAGAGACATGCAAATGATGCTGTAGACAGCTTTACTCCTGAAGTTAAGTCAATATGATAGTGTATTTCTCTTCTGCTTTGCACTTAGAGCTGGCAGGCCTGCACCTTCCCATAGGCTGAGATTTCAGGACCAAAACCTGAGACCTAGGCGGCTTTAAAGTCTCATTCACAAAATTCAGATCTTTGTTTTTTCTTCATCTTACTCCAGTCTCTACATGGAGACTGCCAAGGAAGTATAGGAGTTCTCTGGGACTTCAGCTAGTAGCCTGAGATCTGGCAATTAATGCTGCTGTGTGCAGGTATGGCTGTTAAGCAGGTATGTCTGCTGAAGGTGGATGTTAGGGAAATTATATTCTTTGGCTTGATTGAAACAGCAAGTGTAATGGATACAGAAGAGTGATGATTTACCAAATGCAGTATGATCTAGGGCAGTGACGGCGAACCTACGGCACGGGTGCCAAAGGTGGCACTCGGAGCCCTTTCTGTGGGCACCCGACATCTCCCCTTCATAGCCACCTGTATACAGGTTACATTACCGTATTGGCACTTTGCAAAATAATTACTGGGTTTTGAATTGCAGTTTTGGCACTTGGTCTCTAAAAGGTTCGCCATCACTGATCTAGGGGTTGTAACGTGGACAGATCTAGAATATCGAGTATGTGTTTTCAGCGGCGGTGGAGAACAGTGTGAAGTCTCTAGTTCACAAAACTATATTTTAGTGTGAAATACTCTTTCACAATTACTGGTGGATTGTGGAAATTCAAGAAAACAAAGGCATGTGGTATTCCATGGATTCCCACCACCCCCCATTTCTACTTAATTGTGTTTTCAAATATGTCAGAATGACAAGATGTAACAAAGTATGGTGTGAACAGCAAACAGTTTCCATAAAATCTGTTACTAACAACTATTATTGACTGGTTAAGAAATTATTGCTCCATTTAAAGGGCAAAGTGCTAGTTTCGTAACCTAACACCATTACATTTTCATGCCAGAGTATTAGATTAATGAAGGACAAGCATGACAGAGTTACATTTTATTATGGCCTTGTAAATGAATTCTTGGACTATAGAATAATTAACTTGTCACTGTATGAAAGCTCTTTCTGCTTAAAGTATTACACTGAATTATGAAATCCAATCCTGTTATTGTAATGCAAGAATTTTGTATTTCAAGGTACTGACTGGTTGAACAGAGGCAGTATTTGATGTCTTTGAAGTATGGAATTTTAAAGTCACAGATGAATTCAACTTCTCAAGACGGGTTACTTAGATTTTAAAAAGAAGGGTCTTGTTAGGGCCAGGGATAAAGTCTGAATGACTTGCTTTAACTTATTCCTTTTCCATGTAGTAATTTTTATTTGCCAAGCCTCAGCTAATTGTATGTGTCTCGTGCATGTGAACTATTTATAGGGTTGTTAAGTTGATCTTTTGAAGGAAGCCCCTCTTGACAAACTACCCCTTTGATATATTTGCTCAGCAGAATCTTAAAATGTTGGGATGTTCATTTTAAAAAATAGATACCAAGTAACATTTCCCTTTGGCTAGAAATAAAATAAACAACTCCATTCCTGTTTCAAGAAGATGTCTTTATATTGAAATTAAGCCCCATTTCATTTCCATTCAACAGTTGTTATGGTTTAGTAAATGGCATCTAATTGATAAAACCTTTTTTTTTTTTGCCTGATTGGATTTGGTTCATTTTCTTTTCTTTTTTTTCAATCCCCCCCAATCCTCTGACTCTTCAGTTCAATTTTCCTTTTGCCAAGTATGATCTCCTGGTCCTTTCTGAGGGAGTTAAGCTTCACTGATATTGAGTAATTGCCTTTACAGCTCACATGCATTTTGAATTTAAAATTTAATCTCTTCAAATCAGCTTGCATGACAAGCGGCTTGTGCTCAGCTTAGCACGTTGCATGAATGATTCAGTAGATTGTAATAGCTACCTTAGTAATTTCTTATGAGTGATTGAAAGTGAACACACTACTAAACACTATTGATAAATAGTAAGTGTGTTTTCAAGAACTGGCATCCTTCAGTAAAGGTTCTATAAGATGGAGGATAAAGCATACACCCTGAGTATTTTGGGGTGGGAAACTTTCAGCCTTGCCAATTTGAAAGAGGATCTTTGTGTGCCACAGATTTACTAACCAGACATATTGTTTCATATACCAAACTGACAGCCACATTACAGAGCAAGATAGCTGCCAGTTTGCATATATCATTGCTTAAGGAAATATCAGCCTTTCTAGGAATTTAATGCCACCCTTTTCATTGTCACAATTGGCAAGGATTGGATAGCTTCCGACCACTTAGGTCTTTTTGATTCCTAACCATATGGCAAGTGTAAACAATACACACTGAATGAACCAATGGGAATCATATTTGCAAACAAAATTTATCTCATATCTTATGTGTTAAATGCATTTAAGCCATATAAAATCAGTACTATGGGAATAGAGCTAATTTTGCTATTTTGTTCATCTAAGACAGGCCTGCCCAAAGTCTGGCCCGGGGGCCAAATCCGGCCTGTCAGGCCATTCTGAGTGGCCTGCTGGCTGGCCCGCCCTCCCTCCCCCTGCTTCGCCCCATGTTTTTTTTTTAAATCTTCCGCCAACACTGACACCGCCGGGAAGCTTGAGGGACTGGGTGGGCCGGCCGGCCGGTGAGCAGATGCTTGTGGGGCTTGGTGGGGAGGCAAGGGGGCGGGCCACCACCACCAGCACCGCTGGGAAGCTTGTGGGGCTGGGCGCACGTGCGGGGATGGAGCGTGTGCGGGCTGCCGCCACCAGCATCACTGGGAACCTTGTGAAGCTAGGCGCGCGTGCAGCCTGCCACCACCAGCATAGCCAGGAACATTGTGAGGTTGGGTGCAAGCTCGGGGCAGTAATCTGGCGGGCCGTGCCACTGCTGGGAAGCTTGGGCGGCTGGGCAGACAGGCGGTCTGCCGCCACCGGCACTGCAGGGGAATGTGTGGGGGATGTGGAGGCCAGCGGGCCTCTGCCACTGCCAAGGAGCTTTGGGGTGGGCTGGCGGGCGAGCCGTCACCACCGCTGGGGAGCTTGGGGGGGGTCCAAGGTCGCACAGATTGCCTCTTCCAAGGGGCGACCTGTCGCCACGGCTCCCTGTGCTTCCTTTGATTCCCAACTTCCTTCTTTCCTCACTCCCTTGGTCCCCACCTTCCTTCCTTCCTCCCTCCCTCCATCCCTTGGTCCCCACCTCCCTCCCTCCCTCCCTTGGTCCCCGCCTTCCTTCCTGCAGGTGAGATTTCAAGGGGTCAGTGGGTGGGGCTTATGGGTGAGTGGGTGGGGCTTGCAATGGGGTGGCTGGGCTGGGGAGCAACCGGCCCCTGACACATTCTCAGCCACCAAATCTGGCCCTCCTTACAAAAAGTTTGGGCACCCCTGATCTAAGACCTTAAATAATGAGCTGGATTATAATTATTTTTCTAGAGCTAAATAATTCTCCTCTTATGTTATTTTTTCTCACTTTCCTTTGCATTTTTCATGTAAAGATATTGTGCAATTTGTGTGGATTTATTGTGATAATCTCATACAAGCAAAACAAGAGATAGGTGAAATTAAAGGGGATGAATTGAGCAAGATATCAAATAAAGTAATGATGAAAAATATGTCAGTAAGAATTTTAAAAAATGCTTACAGAGTAATGTGGAAATGGTACCTTATACCTGTTAAACTAAATATAATAAATAAAAATTTATCACCTCTATGCTGGAGGTGTAAGAAGAAGAAAGGGATTGATATCCATATGTGGTGGTCTTGCAAAAAAGAAGGAACTAATAGAGTTCGATTTTTAATAAAAGACATATCAGTAATTGAGATACAGTGATCCCCATTGACTGCTGTATTGAACATTATGAATGAGAAGCAGGGAAAAGGAGGGGAAAGGAACTAATTATTATAATGGTAAGTGTGGCAAGGTTACTATTTGTGGAAAACTGCTAATCAGATCAACATGGAAAAATAGTATAGGGAAATGTGGAACATGGCAATGAATGATAAACTGATTTGTGGCATGAAAGTTAGGAGAGGGTTGTTTAAAAAGTCATGAGTTCAAGGAATCAACATGCCCTGACTAAAGAGAGGAGGCATGTGCCAAAAGAAGATTCAGTTTATTTCTGGATAAACGTGGGGTGGCATGAACTGTAAAAATTAAAGTATTGGAACCTAGTCCCATTGGGGGAGTGGGTGGGACTGGATGGAAGGCAATATAGGGCCTTTTCACACGACCCCTAAACTCCACGGCAAATGGCTCCCAGCTCCGGAGCTTAAAATTATTTCCCCACCAGCTCCAGAGTTTACAGATAATTAAGTGCGACCACGCCCACCTAAGCGCGTCCCAGCACACTTTTCATGTACCTGCTCTCGGAGGGTGAAAATTCCTGATGCGGATATAACAGTAGTGACTGCCGGGTTCTCCTTGCTTCTGTTTGTTGTTGTTTTGCCCCCCACCCCTTTAAGAGATCTGAATGCAGTGCGGAGATGGCAGAATGGAGGTGAGTGGCATTCCTTTCTTCCTTTTTTTTCTCCCTCCCCTCACGCAGCCAGCAGCCAGGAGTGCGGAGGGGGTGGGAACGCAGGAACGGCAACAAAACCCTAAGATATCTGGTCTGAATTTAAGTGGCCAGCGGATCTTAGGGGTCATGTGAAAAGGCCCATAGTGTTTGTAACATTTGTATTGCTTTGTTTTGAGTTTCTGTTCTTTTTATTATCAAAAAATAAAAATAAAAATAGCTGGGAGCAGCAGCAAAACAACATAAAAATAAGCAAATAAAAAACAGCCATCCAATGAGACTATCAGTAGACATAATCCCTGTGTGTGTGGGAAAAAGGAAGATTGATTGATTGATTGATTGATTATGTACCAGCAGTGTGCATACTGGCTTCGCATCATTCCCCTGCCATCATTTTACTTCCTAAAGTACCCTGTAATGTAAGTAGGCATAGCAGTACTGATTGGCCCAGAGACACCATAAAAGTTTTTAAAAATAGTAAAGCAAAGCAAAGCAAAGTGTTCTGCTTATATACCGCCCCATACTACTACAAGTAGTCTCTGGGCGGTTTACAGTTTTAATTACAGAGTGCAGGCTACACATTGCCCCCCCAGCAAGCTGGGTACTCATTTTACCGACCTCGGAAGGATGGAAGGCTGAGTGAACCTTGAGCCTGCTACCGGGGATTGAACCCAGGTCGTGAGCACAGTTTTACTTGCAGTACAGGCATTTAACCACTGCGCCATTTAACCACTGCGAAGGATTTGACATTTTTACCATTTTCCAAGTCTGGAATGCTAGCAATTACGGTACATTATATTGACTTGCTCACTTTAGCAGTTGATGTTAAATTAGGCTGAGACTGAAACATACAGGCAAAACAAAAAAATGCAACACAGTATCCTCTCAGTGTCCAATAGAGATGGGCACGACTTAGCGGAATTCCCATTTCTGTTTCCGTTACTCGTTTCCGTTACGCAACGGAAACGGTAATGGGAATTACTCCGCCAGAACTCAAACTCGAACCAACTAAAGAATAATTGGGTCTGATTTGTCGTGGTCATTCCTGACATCGCGGCGATCCCGCGATGCCAAGCGGCACAGAAAAAAAGTTTTTAAAAGTTAAAAAAAACACCCGATTCCCGGCCCTAAAAGCAGGCGAAAACTGTCTGAGGGCACCTACCAGGCCAGAAGGGTGTTTTATTTGGGGGGGGGGTTCCCGCCCCCCTCTCCTTGGCTAGTGCTACTGCTGCGCTGCTGGTACCAGGCGGGGGGGCATCGTCTCGTCTGCCTTTGCCATGCGGTGTGCGGGCGGGGGGAATCCAAAATGGCGACCACAATAATTTTTTTTGAAATCGTGGTCCAAAAACCCACTAAAGCACCACAGAAACATGCGAAAATTAGCTATTTTAAATGCTTGAATTTTTACAGTAGCAGCAGTGGGTTTTTCTTGCCAAAATATGTCTCTGTTGATTTTATTTTATTTTATTTTATTTTATTTTATTACAACTGCACATTCGCAATGATGGGCTCGCCCATGGGAGTGGACCATGCAAATTTTCCACCAATCGCATGGCCACTTGGCCAGGTTGACCACAGAGACTTCTGGGATGTGCCAATCAGGCATAAACAGCCCACTAACCATAGCCCGAACCCGAACCCGAACCCTAAGCCTAACCCATATGCCAGTACACTGTCCTTCTAAGTGGGTCAGAGAGGCACCCAGAGGTGCACCCCAATACTCACCCTAACCTCACCCGTAACTAGCCTAACCCTAAGCCAGATCTACTTGCATTGCACAACACGCAAGTACATTTCCCTTGGAGCAGGTGCAAAGAGTCTGCCAGTCCGTCACTTGTGGCTCTGGCTGACTCCTGCAGCAGCATTTGTGTGCCATGCAAACCATGCCTGCAAGTGCTGCCTGACTGTGTCTCACCGACTGTTGCAGGGAAGGCACCCCAAAGAGGGGTGCCTCTGCCAGTCTGCTGCGTCTGCAATATGCATATCCATGGCATATGGCTATGCATGCCCTTTTGTAGCAGCGCTGGCGGGTGAGGATAGGAGGCACCCACCACAGAGAGGTGCCTCCAGGAGCCCGCTACCCCCCCAAAACCAGTACTAACGACAAACGAAAAAATGAAAAATGAAACGACAAATTTTTGCGAAATTTCACGAAAAACGGAAACGAGCCGAAATGGGCAGCCTCCGACACACGACAACTCGAAAACGTCATTTTCCCTAGTTGTGCCCATCTCTAGTGTCCAAACATCCCTCACTTGGAAGAGATCTGAAGCATGCTTAATTTTGCCTTCCTGTCCCCTTCATGCTAATTCTTTTCCTGGTCTCTTTGTGAAGTCACCCATAGTTGCCTCAAGTCAAAGTTAACTAGAGGCTACTATTGTAAAAGGAAGATTTGTTGGCTGAATGAACGGAACTTCTTTTATTATATATGCACAATGTATATAATACAGCTTCCTGTCTCTGGATACAATGCTTTCCAGTATTTCAAAGCAAGGAGCATGAAATAACAATAGCATTAAACAGAGTAGGATAAGTTAAATTTTAAATATGTATATAAACCCACATGTATTGTAAGCTTTAGGGAATTGCTTAAAGCTTCTTGGGAAACATCATGAGAACATGACACTGCCCTTCAAACAGTGGGCATACACTTCTATATCCCATAGACCTACCTCTTTCACACAGAGCAAGAAACAAAGGCAGCATTGGTCACTCCAATCAACAAGTGCAATGAAAACCTGTTCTGGCTAGATATGATAATATGGGGCTGAATTTTGATTTAGTCATAAAAGGACTTGTCAAAAACATGCATAATGTAACTCCCACTGAATTCCAAGACCTAAGATCTGGATCAAACTGTATAAATGTTGTCCTTCTGGCCTTACCTGATTAGCAATCACCTCTACGTACTTGCAGTTACAGATCTAACATAATGGTATTTATTTATTTATTTATTTATTTATTTATTTATTTATTTATTTATTTATTTATTTATTTATAAACTGCACTGATTTTGCCTGTTCTTCTTCTGGCTTTAGGAATGTTTAACACATAGTCCAAGACTTTACTGCTTATGCATAATATAATATAATATAATATAATATAATATAATATAATATAATATAATATAATATAATATTAGTGCTGATTCTTAAACTACATTTCTTGTTTTCAAACTAGTTTCATGTTTGTGCTTTCAAAAATGTAATTGTTTGCATGTCTGAAGCAGGCCACTGAGGTTCCAGGCTAAATAAACCTTTCCTCCTCACAGTTCCTCCAGCAGCATTTTGTCTTTTGAAAGACAAAACTCATTATGCACTAAGTTCTTATCATTCACCTGATTTCTATTTATTATTTTTTCTTTGAAGCTTGCATGAGACAGGATCAGTCATTCAGTAAATTTGTGATATATGAGATAGTTTATACAGCACATAGATTGCAATAATCTTTCCATATATGTAGTGGTTCTGATTGTCTATATAGACAGCTTGAAACAACTAGAAACTCAAGCTTATATTTGGTATTGTGGCTTCACTGTTTGAAATATACTGAACTAGACATTAAAGAACTACAGAGGATGAATTGGAGGAATATTATTCCCATTTCAAGGCACAGTAACCAGTTTCTTCAGTGGCTTCAGCAAAATCCTGAGAGATTTACAGGTAAATTAAACCTTACAATTAATGCATCCCTAGACTTATTGTTGGTTTTGAAGGTACCTTCAAAGTACAGGTCCATATGTTGTTTATAAGTAGAAATCAGTTTTAGCATATTTCCATTTCCTCCATGCTTCTTAGAAAATGAGCACAGGTGTTAAATCATAGAGTACTCTTTTTGATGCAAATTGAAGCAAAAGTTGTTGTTATAACAAAAGTTGTTATTTATTTATTATTTTTACCATGCATACTTTAACAGAAGTTTGAACCAGAATTGAATCAAATTGTTTCTGTTTGCAGCATTTAGGATCTCATTTTAGCCATGCTTTTAGCTATGGGGAGAAGGGAAAGGGATGTGGCCCATTCTCCTCTCCCCTTGCAGCTCCTGCGCCACATGTTAGGTGTTCGATAAAGGTCAGAGAGTTATCTGGGGCCACAATGGGGCAGGGAGAACAGGAAAGCCCTATTTCACAATAAGACCTTTAAAAAGAGGGGGTTCATTTGGATTTGGACATTTATGTTGGCTGACTCACCTTTTCTTGGTTATATTTAATGCTCCAGTTCCACCTGTAATTTATTTGGAAATCATTCAAAGACTGATTTGCAATCCTTAGTTCTCTTCAACAGATACAGAAACCCAAAGCTATCTATGGCGCATTCAAGAGTTTCATGTTTAATAGTTGTTCCAAATCTCTCGTTAACAGATACTTATGCTATAGCTCCATTTCCCATTCTGAAGGCAACATTTGAATAGATGTCAAACTCTATTTAAACATTTTGACAGAAACCTTTCTAGTTTGCAATAAATTGATGCTTGGATGCTTGAAAGACTGTGACACTTAGTCTCTTAAAGAATTAATTCATTATTTTTGTCTAATATGATTAGAACAAAGCCTTCCTCGCTCCAGATGCTGATGTAGTTGTTTTATATGTACAAAGCCTGTGCATGCATATTCTTTGTAGCCAAAGAATATGCACCTGTATCTGTAGCCAGCCTCCGCATTGACTCAGCTGTACACATCAAACTTGAATTCCATCAAACTATTCAGTGGTGCTGAAGAACTCAACTCATATTGACTAGACTGGCTCCAGGATAGATCTTCTCCTCCTCCACTAGAAATGTGCCCTCGGGTGCATGAGATTAGGGTCCCAATGCTTAACTGCTTTCTCAGCCATCCCATGCAGCCTGCTCAGGCAGCCTGCTGACATGTGAACTCTGAGGGATCAGAAGAAAGCTCGTCCTTCCTTGGCAGAGTTTTCTTTTCATAAGGGATAATGTTTGTTGTTTTCATTGACAGATCTTAGAAATTTAATATTTAAACATTAATCTTTGTATCTTTCTATAAATGGTTCAACCCTTTTCCGGGCATAAGAATAAGTTTTATATTATTCATGGCGTGATGCTTCACTATGTACTGACTGACTGACTGACTGACTGAAAATATTTCTATCCATCCTTTCTCCCCAAAAGGACCCAATGTGGCATTAGACATTTTAACTTTTTGTTCTATTGTTTCTATTCTAAGCAGAAAAGTGAATCAGCCAAGCTGATACTATTTTACATGCCTTTATCCATCTATACTGAATCTATATTTCATATACAAGTACTGTAAACTGTTACTCCAAAATGGCACAAAATGTAGTCATATTTTACTAGGTAAAGACTATATTTCTAAAAATATATCATTTATAACCTTAAGCGATATTCATATATTTTAGGAATACAGTAGGACAGCTGTATCCGGAGGGGACCAGTTTGGTTCCCCTGCAGATAGTGAAATCCGCCGATAACAGCAAACACTCTTATCTGGGTTGACAGCGGTGATAGGGGTGGTAGGGTGCCAGGGTGAAAGCTTTCACCCCCCAACACCCCCAAATAGCAAAGAAGGAAGGAAGGAAGGAAGGAAGGAAGGAAGGAAGGTCCCCCCCCTTTATCCTCACCACCAGGCTTGGCTGCGGCAAAGAGGGGGGGAAAGAAAAAATATTCCCACCTTGCCACCGCCGCAGGTCAGCCACCCCTCCAGAGGAAAAATAAAATAAAAATAAAACTGCCCCAATGCCCGCCGCCCTCCTCCTTGCTGCCACCGTCACCATGGGCAGGCTAGGAATCCTCCAGAGAGGTGGGTGGGGATTTATCCAGTTGGCCAACTGACCTTTGAACTTCCAGGTTGGGTCCCAGGTAGCAGAAGTTTTGAAATTCCTGCTCAAACTTCCAATCCACCGCCCAGGACCTGAGTGGGAAATTCAAAGTCCTGTTGGCTGGGTGGGTCTTTAAAATCTCCACCTGACCCTTCTGGAGGGAGCCTGGCCAGCGGTGGTGGCAGTAAGATTTTTCCCTACTACTTATGCTGACGCCGCCAACCAGGCACCCTCTGGAAGATTGAGGTGGGGACTTTAAAGACCCTCCTGGCCAACCAGCCTTTGAATTTCCCACTCAGGTCCTGTGTGGCGGATCAGAAGTTTGAGCAGGAAATTCAAAACTTCAGCTGCCTGGGACTTGACCGGGAAGTCCAAAGGTCGGTTGGCCAACCAGAAGAGTCCCCATCCCACCCCTCCAGAGGGTGCCTGGATGGTCTGCTGTGGCAGCGGTGGCAGCAGCAAGGAGGATGGCAGTGGCGTCAGCAGGAGTAAGTTTTATTTTTCATTTTTTCCCTTCTTGCTGCCGCTCCCACTGATCACCTCCCGTGGACAACTGAATCCATGGTTGGTGAATCAGCAGGTGTGGGGATCGTACTGTACAAAACTGAGGTTGTCTTGCCTGTGCATGATTGTCCATGATGTTAATATATTCTCTCTCTTCTCTTCCTCTTAGACTGCTCTGAATAACTGAGCTATTTTCATATCATTTTCTGTGGTCATCTCACCCATGGCTTGTCTATTTTGCAACCTCCTTCTCATGGAATATTTCCCATGTCTTTTTTTTTACTTTTGTATCCCTCTACCCTGGCTTAAAGTGCCAACAATTTCTTACAATCTTTTCGCCTCCAGAGCATATGTTTAACATTGCATTTGGAGAGCAGGGAACAATATCAATAGAGCTTCCTCAATCTCTTTGCCTACCTGGTGAAAGCAACCCAAACACAGAAGATAATTTGCTATCAAAGATGACAGTCATGAGAATTAAAGCATATCTTATAAGCTATTCCAAACATCTCTCTAAGTTGGCAATTTTAGCACCTTGAGAATCTAAATGCAACTCATGCTTTATTTGTTTGCTTAAAATATTTCAAAATGACCCAGGGTGACTTACATCATTAAAAGACGATATTTAAAGCTAATAGGAGTAACTGTGCAAATATGAAAAATCTAACAAATACCACACTTAAAACAGTAAACAAAAGCAACACCAAAGACATTCAAATCAGCACTGAACAATAGTCCATTAAAAACTTTACTCAGCCAGCCAGTCACTAATGAAAACCTTGCCTGAAGAGAAAGGTCTTCTCTTGCTTGTGGAAGGAGAGCAATGATGAGGCAAGCCTGGACTCCTGTCAGAAGGGGGTTCCGGAGCCTGGGAGCAGCACCAGAGAAGGCCCTCTCTCATGTCTTCCCAAATGCACATGTGAAGGTGGTGGGACTGAAATGAAGGCCTCTCCTAATGATCTGAACACCAGAGCAGGCTCATAAAGATCACAGTCTTTGAAATACCTTAGACCAGCGGTGTCCAAACGTTTTGCAAGGAGGGCCAGATTTGTCGAGGTGAAGATGTGTGAGGGCCGACCATTCAGCAGCATTTGGCCCCTGGTCTCTATAACATGCAAGGACACAGGGAGGATGCTGCAGCAACAGAGCTGGGGGTGGGTAGGTTGAGCAGGTAGCTGGTGGGGTGGACAGAGGCAGGGAGGGCAGGCAAACCGTAAAAATGCAAGCTGACACCTCCATCAGGTATGGAGAGAGGCCAGCTGGCAGGGATGCATGACAGGCTGTGCCGGCAGGGAAAAGAGGCCACGGGTCACTCAAAATTTGAAAACGGGCCACATTTGGCTCCCGGGCCTGACTTTGGACATGCCTGGCTTAGACCCAGTTTTGATTCTTAGGTTCTTATGTTGTCCCCCATAGTGAAGAACACTGTTGTTGCCTTGATGCTGACCTGTATGTGTCAGCATGTGGCTGTGATATCTCTTGGGAACCTGATTATTGCTTTAGTTAGCCTCAAAAGCCTTAAAATAGCATCAGGGAAGGACCTTGAGGTAGAAGGCTCCAGAGCCAGCTATTGCACATGGGGATACACGGGGTATCTAAGGTGGAATCTGGCCTGAACTTTATCAAGGCATGGGGACACTAGCAGATTTTCTAGGAGTCAGGGTGGTGATGCCAGGGGCCTATGTGATTGAAATTGTTCAAGATCACAAATGCAACATGAAACACGAAGAGTGCAGAACAGGTTTTTAATGGTTATCAGGCCACATATGATTAGGAGTGACTGAAAGATGATAGATGTATAATGTAGAGTTTAGTGTGGCTCGTGTAAGCATGAAAGGCCGATGGCATGCTCAGTCTCCTTGACTCCCTTTTGCAGGCACTTAGGCTAAGCCTTCTGAAGCAGGCCACAATTTGTTTGGACAGCTACTCAGTATAGCAGTGCCGGAAATGTCCCAATTCCTGTTCTTCCATTTCTAAC
The DNA here is from genome assembly GCA_037367245.1 of Phrynocephalus guinanensis. Classification (NCBI taxonomy): domain Eukaryota; kingdom Metazoa; phylum Chordata; class Lepidosauria; order Squamata; family Agamidae; genus Phrynocephalus; species Phrynocephalus guinanensis. The sequence continues at coordinate 56,005,090 of CM074740.1, forward strand.
ATTAACTTATGTTGTTTTCTAATAGTATGTTTGGAAATAGGCCTTTCATAAGCTATGCCAAGTAACTGAATATTCTGTAATAGCGTTCATCAGCAATTCTAACATCTACTACGCAATTGAGCCAAGACTATAGGCTTTTCAGAGGTGACTCCCCAAATTGAATTAGAGATGGATTACAACTAATGGCCAGTATAAAAAAATGCAATTTTGAAATAAAACTTATGAATTAATTTTTTTATCTACCATATGGGTGCAATATACCATAAATTTATTTGTTTTCAAAGGATCAAGCATTATTTATACCCCTTTTAATCAGGATGTTGGCTTTTCCTGCCATTTGAAACATTTTCCTGGCAGAATGGATAGAATATTTCTTATGATGGCAAATATTATATTGTTTTGAAGAGAGATGCTTTTATTTTGATGGCAGATCTACAACGTGTGTATTCCTGTACATGTATATATATATATATATTTCCCCAAGAGGCATTTCCATAGCAACATGTGCAGCTTTTATTTATCTTGTATGTGGCCTGTGCCACCTACTGGCAATTTTCAGAGTTGTCAGCTGTATAAAAGGCAACTATTTTTAAAATGCTGAGCTTGTCCATATGGGGAACTAATGATGCAAAGGGAGGAGAAAGGGCCATTCAGTCAAATGTAAACCTACCATCTAGAGCAGAACCTTTGAAATGTTCCCTGAAACTCTTCCTTGCTGCTAGTAATATAAATGCAGCATTTGTCTCTTTGTCCAAAATAAATGAAGTTCTTTGAATTACTGGTTTGATGCAAAAACTGTGTTTTGCTATGTGTTTAAAATATGCCGTTGGAAAATGGGTACCACAACCTCTTTGTAGCTGGTACAAAGGAATAATCTTTTTATTTACATGGTTGACCTTTTAAAAATGAATTTCTTTGTTTTATGTATTTATTTGATATACCAGGCATATATCAAGGGACGTAAAACAATATGGTATAGATCCTCTTAGGTGCTGTGTATGCTTCTGAATGCCATAGTTCTTGTCAATACCCTGGTGTTCAAATCTAACTCAGGTATAGTTTTGCTACATGTCTATGGCTCTGACTAGAAATGCATTTTAATATCAGAATGACATTCCCTGCTTTATGAAGTGTGAGATGCAGAACTTTGGTATGAAAATCCCCAACACCTTTTGACATCTATGTTTCCTTGTTAAATTAGATTCAAATTAACTCCTTCTGCTTTCCAGATAAATCCCAGTTTTAGATAATGCAATGACATCTTTTGTCTGGCCTTATTAAGGCCCTCTTGATGAGGATTTTGTGAAAACTGAATAGCACTGGAATTAGAGGGGAGGATATAAGCAAAATTGATGGTTATTTTAATTTGTTTTCTAATAATTTACATTATTACAAGAAGCATTTGTTTGTTTTATATTCTGTGCCATTCTTCTTAATACGATTAGAGGATTTAGTGCCATGTATCTGAAATATATGCAAAGCCTAGAATGAATTGGCAGATGTTCTACAAAGTCAGGTTGGAGTACTGTATTTCAGTGGGTAAAAGAAGCCTAGAGATTTTCTGGTGTGTGTGTGAAGGGGGAGGTACTGGCTAGTTTGCCTTTATTTTCTGTGCTCTATCCAGTGCCTAAAATGGGTTTCCAATTGCAGTTTCTCAGAAGTGTGTCTTCTATGCTCCTGCTCTGTTCATTTCCAATAGTTCAGTTGGAAACAGAATTAGGGATTAAAGGCGCCTCTGGTTCTTTGGAAAATCATGGGTGCAACACTAAGCTCTGTCAAAAACATTTACAAAAGCCTTCTACATACGAGTGCTTCCATACAAAGAGGATTTTTTGTTCCACAATTGTTACAGTGAGGCTCTGCCTCTGCTTCACGTTGTAAGAGTGTTAGAAGTGTCTTGTTTTGGATTAGGAAAATGCTTAGTCTTGATTTCACTGTGTCCATCTGAATCCCTCCTTGCATCCCCGTCTCACCTCCTGCGCACATATCATCTTGGGAATCTTTGCAATTTCTTCGTATTTGACCATTTGAACTGATTTCCTCCATGCTTTTTCTCTCATCTACACATTTATGTACATGCCTGTTGCATTTGATAGGCACATGCCTTTGCAAATATTTTCCTCAAGGTGCATTTTTGCCCTTGAAAAGTAGAGCAAGTGGTAGCAGTAGCAACAAGAAATGGCAAATATGGTTTGTCATTTTAGAGAAAAAAATCACTGAGACATCACGGTGCAGTTCTGCTTCAGCTATCAGAGAAGGAAGATTTGGCACCCAAAATATCAAATATCTGTTAAAACTACAACTTGAAAAAGTGACTTTCCATGATTACATCTCCTAGCTAGCGTGACTGGCTCAGTTTGAATGGTTTGTGCATGTGTGAAGGCTGCCCATGGACATCTGTTGAATCTTTAAATCAGATTCCATCTGTTACAGCTCTCTGCTTACTTGCTTCAGGTTTTGCATACCCTGAGAAATCAACACAAGTTTTGCCCTTTCTCTTTTGTAAAGAAGCTACATGTTTGGCTTGGAAGATTTGGGCAAAACAGCCCCCCCTCTTCCCCTTTCAGTTACCCATTATTCTACAACAGAGGTACAGATAAGATTTTGGAATGTGTGAACAATGTAGAATGAAGAAACTTGAGGTCAAAGGCCAGCCTGTCACAGTTATCAGAACCATTTCAAGATAATTCCTAATCCTTGTTCTGTCTTAATACCAAATGTGCTGCATTGTATCCAACTCTTGTTTCATTCAGCAAGCAGGACTGAAATCAAAGAGCCGCCTTAATATGTCCTTGTCTGAGACACATGCAAAGAGACTGGGCATGTTTCATTGGTGGTTCTTAACACCATGTCTCCAAACACTGCAAACTCCCATCAACCCCAGTGGTCAGGATAATGGTAGTTGTAGCCCCACAATATCTGGGAATACAGTGTTAGGAACCATGGCTCCATATTTACTCATTAGTGGTCATTATTTTAGAATACATCAGGGATGTCCAACTTTGAACAGGCCGAGGTCTACTTTTTCTGGCCCAAAGTGTCTGAAGGCTACTACATGAAAACTAAGGTTAAAAACAGTTTCAATTTAAATTAAAAGGAGGCGATTCCTTTACTGACTCAGAAACCATGGCGTGCTGCCGGTCTCGCTTCTGTACCCCAAGCAATCCGTTCGCCTTGGCACCCAGATAATCTTCCCCCTGCAACATAGCCGAATTTGACGGGTTGCCTCATGCACTCTCACTAGCCCAGTTCCTTCCTTCCTTCCCTCCTTCCTTCCCTCCCACTCTTCCTTCCTTCTTTCCTTCCTCTCTCCCTCCTTTTCTTTCTTTCTTTCTCTCCATCCCGCCACCCTCACAGATACGTCTCATGGGAACCCATGAAAGGGCCTTCTCAGCTGCTGCACCCAGACTCTGGAACTCCCTCCCACTAGCGGCCAGGACTGCCTCATCTCTGTTGTCTTTCCGGAAACAGGCAAAGACCTTTCTCTTCAGGCAAGCTTTCCCTGAATGATGGTCTACCTACAATGTGTCTTTTATATGAATCTACAGTATCACATGTACTTTCTGTTTATAACTACTTATAACTTTATGGGCTTACATTGGCACTATGTTTTCAATATTAGTTTCCATCATTCATAACTTTACATGGAACTTGCCACTAACTGTCCTCAGACTGATGTAGCTGCTTGGATGAGTAGCAAAATGTTTCAATCACACAAGAAAAGTCCAGATTAACCTCAACTGGATGACTGAGAATCCTCACAGACATATTTTAGTTTAGTTAGTTTAGTTTATCATTTATTTATTTATTTATTTTAATACTTATATACCACCCGTCTTCCAGAGGAAAGCAACTCAAGGCAGTGAACAACAATGGATTAGGATAAACAAGGAATAAAAACAGAAACCATGAACGAAGAAATCAATATATGTATAAAACTACAACACCAGAAAAATACAGACATAGACAAAAATATAACAAAAACATACTGATAAATGGACATTATGAATATAATTTAAATAGAAATATACTACAGCAAATGATATTGCATAAGACTTTGGATATGTCACCATCCTGAAACACAACACTGAGCAAAAAAATCTAAAGATAGGACATAAATCCAATAAATAGATAAGGTTTAGCATTTATATCCCACCTTGCGTCCTTTCAGGGAGAAAGGTGAGATAAAGATATTTTATATAAATTAAATAAATAATATTTAATAATTTGCTGAAATGTCTTGTGGCTTCTACTTTCTGTACCTTATTGAAAATGAATATATATAAAGAAAAAATAATCAGAAGTCATTGTCGTTTTGTTGAAATATTTGACTAGGGAACACTAAGGTATTTCTGAGGAATGGTCTAAATCAGTGGTTCCCAACCTCCCTAATGCTGCAACCCTTTAATACAGTTCCTCATTTTGTGGTGACCCCTTGCCCTGCTTGGAAGAGGCCACAAGCCCCCTTTGGCAGGCCACTGCCGCAGGTACCATAGAGAACTTCCATCTACAGGCACCCTCAGCCAATCACAGCCTCTGGTGCCATTGACTGACATCCCTCCAACCTATCAAGCACAAACTCACTCTTTCTCCACTTCCTCTCCCTCCTCCTCCTCCAGACCCAAGCCGTTTGTGCCTTTTTCTTCACTGGGTCATGGCGACCCCTGTGAAATGGTCGTTCGATCCCCAAATGGGTCCTGACCTCCAGGTTGGGAACCACTGGTCTAAGCAGTGTTTTCAGAATGTTTTGTCCTCGGATAGACCTTACATCTGGAGTTCCTACAGAACAGATATGGCATACTATATCCTTTCTGCCATTCATCAGTAATTATATCAGTGTCTGAAGAGAAAGGTCTTGATCTACTGATGGAAGCATATCAAAGGTTGGGCCAGTCTGTCCTCCTGTGGGAGGGAGTTCCAAAGTCTGGAAGCAGCAACAGAGATTAGCCTTTCCCTATGCCCTAAACACATCCGATCTCGCCTGATTTCGGAAGCTAAGCAGGGTCGGTCCTGGCTAGTTCTTGGATGGGAGACCACCAGGGAACACCAGGTGCTGTAGGAGCCTGGAGTAGGAACTGGCAACCCACTCCAGTATTCCTGCCAAGAAAACTCCATGGACATGGGGTCACAAAGGGTCGGTCACGACTGAAACAATACAACACACACACACGTCCTCACCAAATGCATCTGTGAAGTGGGTGGATCCAAGTTATACTTTGGTCCTGGGTGTTGGTTGAAATTTCTTATGTCAGTATAGCTGTTAGGTTAGCTGCACCCAAAGGCTAAATTATGTTAACTATATATAGTAGGTGCGACATGAAACTGGTATACATGTACATTTTGTTTTTGTTTTTGTTATGGAATGCATGAAAAGCATGCATTTCTAGATTCTTCCTTGCTATGGATTCCACAGGCCAGGCCCCAATGGTGTATTTCTGGTGGATTCTGCTACTTCTATCAAAAATATCTGGGACTGTCTTTCACACATCCTGTAGCTTCTGTGGTGCTAACGATCTTCTCTAAAGGCTGAAAATACATTACTGTTAGAACAGCTTTTAATGCTATCACCTTTTCCTCAATTGTAATCTGCGAACAAACCTTAACAGCTGTGTATTGTGATTAGCAAAATATGGACACCATTTTCAACTGAAGCCTCATTTGGGAAATAGTACAATAAACATAAGTGAAATGTAGCTAAGTCTTCTTCTATGATTAGCGGTACAAAAAAAAGCCTTCAAATAAAATCAGGAAAACAAATCAAGTTCCGTAAAATGTACATAAAGCAAGCATGGGAGAATTATCACCTCTTTCTCTCTAGAACAGACTGTACATCTTTTTTATATTTTGTATTTTTAATCATCCTACAGCATAAAGAAAATAAATTAGCAGGAACAAGAAAAAGTACATACTAGAGACATATATAGTTGAATATAAAATGGAGTCAATGGAATCATAGGCTTATGGGTTTTGATATAAAGATGCCAATCAAATATTTGTTGTTCAGTTATAGACCAAATATAACAATCTGTGTGTTTCAAGAGGGAAAACACCTCCAAAGTTGTAACCCTGTGTCCATTTACCAAGAGTTAAAATCCACTCAGTAGGACCTCTGAATAAAATTATAGGACTCCATTGTAAAACTAGGTACTGTCTGTTATGAAGTACATTTCAGCAAAGCTACAGTGAGACTTTTAAGGCATAGTTTTATATAAATGTAAACAACACATTTCTTCTGACATTTTCCAGGAGAAGACATTGATTTAATCAAACATTTTCCTTGTGAATATATTTGAATGATACAAATAATCTGACTCAATCTGTTAGACATCAAGGCTGTCACAGAATCACCATGTTTCAAAGAAGATGGAAAGAATCAATCTTCTGCAGTTGCTCATAAAACTTTTAATGGTAGATCTGCTTGGGTATATTCTTCCTGCTAAGAAGGCTCAATGAGGAATAATAGTATGGTAATGTGCATAGTCTTTGCAGCTCAAGTTGTTAGGAATAAAGAAGAGTTTTGAGATGACAAGTGCTATCAAAGTTTTGTTTTCAAGTTTCAATCCAAGATGGATCTTTGAGGTCCAAACATGTTTGTAATGCAAGAACCATTATGTTATATTTTCAACTCAAGTAATTATCTATTCCAGATGCTGTTGGGAGCTTTTCTTCTGTCTGAAAGTTGAAAGGTGTTCTGTAATGTTTATACTGTAATCCCCCACCGATCGCGGGGGGTTAGGGACCCACCTCACCCGCAATCCATGAAAATCCATGAAATGCGGGTGGGGTGGGTCCCTAACCCCCGCGATCGGGTGGGGGGGCTGGGGGCAGGGGGGCAATCGCGCGCCTGTCCCAAAAGCCTTGGAAGAGTGTGGGGGCAGCGCGGAGTGACGCATTCGCTCTGCACAGCCCTCCTGAGTGGCTCCAAGGCCCTTTGGAGGCACCCGGGGAGGCGACGGAGAGCAATGCCTTCGCTCCACGCAGCCCTCCCGAGCAGCTCCGAGGCCCTTCGGAGGCGTCCGGGGGGCGACGGAGAGCGACGTGTTCACTCGGCGCAGCCTTCCTGAGCAGCTCCGAGGCCTTTTGGAGGTGCCCGGGGGGGGGCAACGGAGAGCAACGCCATCCCTCCCCGCAGCCCTCCTGGGTGGCTCCAAGGCCTTTCAATCACCCCCGCCGCCCTCCCATGCACCCCCGAGGCTTCGCGGAGGTGCAGGGGGGGCAGTGGCATGGAGCGACCTGGCTGCCCCCCCTGCCCCCCCACGGTGCAGGTACTGCGATCTCACGATGTAGCGGGGCCGTGATACCTGAACCGCGAAATGGCGGGGGGTCACTGTATATCAAATCAGCTACTTTTGCTTGCATGACAAAGTGGGTTTCTGCCAGATGGGTGTTTAATAATAATAATAATAATAATAATAATAATAATAATAATAATAATAATAATAATAATAATAATAATAATAATAATAAAACAAAAAAATGGAACCCTTAACAATCTACATCTGAATCAAAAGTCTGGTTCCAGAGAATATAATTCAGAGCTACTTTGAGATATGTTTGATGCCACAGGTTAAAGATTTACTCGTCTTAAAGAAGGATGCATATATTACCCCATTGATTAGTCTAGCGGACATGTGCATTTCAAAGAAACATGTGAACACTTGTATGCACACTAGCTGACACAATGGATACACATATTTTGAACCCTTAAGAACTTCAGTGGAAAATATGGAGTCACACAATCCCTGCTATCATTTTATATATAGTAAGACCCACATATCTTTGGGATTGATATCTATGGTTTCACTTTTTCATGGACTAAAAATATTAAAAATAAAAAACAAAGCAAATATGTATATCCATGATGTAATTGCTAGAACTGGCCATTAGAGGACTGCAGAGACCATGCTATGTGAGGCGAACGTGATAACCACTACACTACAGAAACTGTATAAGGTTTCCTATTACCTGCAGGTTTCCATCATCTGTGGGAGTGAGGGAGTTGGAACTGGTCCCACACACATATGGGTATGCTCGTACCATAGAAGATTGCAACAGCAGTGCTGGGGACACAGAACTGGCTGAAGAAATACACCACTGAACACAAAACTAACATATTGGCCATTGAATATGTCTATGATCGTCTAAATCGAAAATAGCCTATAAAACATATCCCAAACCTTTAAAAAATCTTATTTCCATATCAGAACTACTGAATGCATTAGTTATAGTTCTGGAAGACATGGCAATAATTTGACTTATTTACTGTAGAAAACAGGACAATTTTTTAAATTGATACAATATAGACTGTGGGTTCTCTGATGGCAGTTTAAGTGTAATGATTTTAGTGTAAGGTTTTTATTATTGTTTTAATTATTTATTGATGTTTGATGTTTTAACTGTTTTGATTCTTTGATTGTAAGCTGCCCAGAGACCTTTGGGTAGTGGACGGCATATAAGTTGTGAAAATAAATAAAATAAAATAAAATTTCATTAAAGGAAAGATCTGTCCAGACATCTATCATGTGTTAGCTTTGATTTTTACATTTTTATTGCAGTATCTACATACAGATAAATACAGATGTAAATACAGTGATAAAGGAGGATCCCCATATGTGTGTGGGACCAGTAAATTTTAGCCATTCTCCATGCCATGTGATCAGCATCTTTTATTCTACAACAGCACTTATTTTATATGGTCCACATGCTTGATTACTTGGTTGGAGTTTTAAGAACAGTATGGGAACTGTTACATGATTCATCACAAATTAAATCGTACATTGGTAGCAGACACAGGAGCTTATCTTGTCCAAAAATACAAAATCTATGACTCATTTTGTCTTTGCATTTCTAGTTTAAAGAATGGGTGTCAGCTTCCTATGTAATTTTGATTTGTTTTTCCAGCACTTGTGTTTGTCCATGCAGTTTTCTGTGTGCCAAGTGTGGTCAATATTTGGTTTCCATAAAAGGTATGAGTTTGCTTTGAGACAATCTTTTTTACTACTGTTGCCAAATCCACAACTGATGCACTGTATAACTTTGGCTTTTGTTCTTAATTTAAACTTGGCAGAGCGTTTCCCTTTGGTGTAAAACATGAAACAGCCCCCCTTATGACACAGAGGCAAAGTTGTCGCAACTCCTCCGCTTGTGATGTGTTGCGGTTTGGGTCTCATGAAAAGGACTTCTGTGCTTTACTCAGTTTCCAGATCAGTGGTTACTTGTACTTGGCTCTACCTGCATTCCCTTTGTGACGCTCTTTTTCTGCCCAGGCTGGCGTGTAGTAGAGATGCTTCTGTCCACAGATTTGTTGCTGTTGTTTTGGAATGCAGCTGATACTTCTGGAGACATAAACTACTAAGACCATTTCTTCACTTTTTTCCTTTTCCTCACACATATCACAAGAACAAATTCCTTATTATTTATTTATTTATTTATTTATTTATTTATTTATTTATTTATTTATTTATTTATTTATTTACAATCTTTTAAATCCACCTTTCTCCTTCAAAAGGACTTAAGGTAGCTTGCAAAGATTAAAAGTCAGTATTTAAGTGAGTAACTATGAATGTGTTGTGTCATTACAATCGACCCTTCGTGACTCCAAGTCCATGGAGTTTTCTTGGCAGGAATACTGGAGTGGCTTGCCAGTTCCTACTCCAGGAGCCTACAGCACCTGCTATTCCCTGGTGGTTGCCCATCCAAGTACTAGCCAGGCCTGACCCTCCTTAGCTTCCAAAATCAGGTGAGATGAGAGCTAATAGATCGATGAATACAATTCCAAAACAATCATACGCAACGCCAAAGCATTTTGAAAGCACTAATGTACAATAATCCATCAAAAACCCCACTGAGCAGCCATTCACTCAGGGAAGGCTTGCCCAAAGAGAAGGATCATTTGCTTAAATACGAAACCCTATCCCTCACCCCCCTCAGCATTTCAGCAGAGTAAAAATGCACAGAAAAAAGTGCATATACAACTTTAAAAAAAAGCTGAAATATACTTTAGTTAATGAGGGAAAATGTGCTGAATAGATAAATGTCTAAATAAATATGCATATGTGGGAAAATGTATTAAAAAAAACAAAAGAAACTTCAATGTGGAAAAATTTCAATCTGATATGAACAAAGGACAAGATGTATTTCCAGAAAAACCCCAATAAAATGCAGAGATTTTCAAAACTGTATTCTGCACCAGCATTGATACAGTACTTCAGCAGAATACAATTCCTGAAATTAAAGTTTCATTCACTGATCCTGAGGGAGATAATCTTGTATGAAGAAAGTTCTTGTTTTAATGAAGCTGTGATAATTTTACCTCCGCTCTTTCCCAAGGCATTTGAAATCTTTTCCAAGACATATTAAACTTTTAAATGTTAGAGACTATTGCTGAATATCTATCTATGAGAATAGGCATGAGAAATAGCTATTAAAAAGGGAGGTTCTTTTTATCAAGCAGTCAAGGGTAGTAGCTGTGGTAATAGGCATTTGAAGAAATGCAATAATTCAATCTAACAAATGGCCGTGTTTAATAACATGAAAAACATGACTGACAAGCAGATGTTTTGCAATAGTATTTTAGGGGTGAGAACAGTTTAGCAGCATCACACTTAGAAAAGAGTGATCATTGACTGAGGAAGCTCTGTGAAGCCCATATGTGAAAGATTGCTTTATCTATTAAAATCTTCTGTATTATTCATACCAGTCATCAAATCCCAACAGAGTCATCTGAACCAAATATTTAGCTTCAGATTAACGTCCACGATTAAGGACAATAGTTCAGAAATATAACAGATCAAATCTCTGCAAATCAAAGAATAATCTTGGTTGTTAGGCAGTATGCCAACACTGTATGTAAACATTCTTCCCTTTTGTTATATTAAGGCTGAAACTATTCAGGATGTAAACGGCAATTTTGCTTTTGGCTAATGCATTTTTTGTTCTGGGCTAGTGTTATTTTGACATATGAATCAGTAGTAATGTGTTATCCCAAGTATTATATGATCAAGAGGTTTAGTCTATTAGTCATATCATGAAACGCAGAGGAAATTAATGAACTGTCTTCCCAGTTCTTTCAAATTGCTAACTGACCTTTGGCAAAGTGTTTGTCCCATTTGTGCTTGTCTCTCCAGAATGAGTTTAACAAGATTTACGGAAAAGAGCAGATTAATAAAACCTATGAAGTGTCTATGGTTGCTTTGCTTTCACTCAAAATGCTAATGGGTTGATGATGCTTATGCATAATCTCATGCAACAAAATTTAAACCACTCAAGTGCCTCAAAAATAAGGCACACACTGAGCAGTGAGTTTTTTCCTCAAAAGTTTTAGTTGGTGCTTTCTCCTTGCAATAGGTATTAAAACTACCCTCAGAAGTAGAGATGGGCACGACTTGGCGGAATTCCTGTTTCCGTTTCCGTTCCTCGTTTCCGTTACGGAACGGAAACGGTAACGGGAATTACTCCGCCAGAACTCGAACTCGAACCGACTAAAGAATAATTGGGTCTGATTTGTCGTGGTCGTTCCTGGCATCGCGGCGATCCCACGATGCCAAGTGGCACAGAAAAAAAAGTTTTTAAAAGTTAAAAAAACCCCCCGATTCCCGGCCAAAAAGCAGGCGGAAATATGCCTGCCTGAGTGAGGGCTCAGGGCACCCACCAGAGGGGCGGTTGACCCCCCCTCTCCTATCCTGGGCTGCTCTGGTGGTGGGGGTGGGGGAAATCCTCGTCGTAGTCGCCCACAATAAGCACCGGACTCGCCGCCGGCCGCCGCAATTCAAGCGGAAGCGGCACAGAAAAAAAGTTTTAAACTCCCCCCCCCCCATTCCCGGGCCAAAAAGCAGGCGAAAATATGCCTGCAGTGCAGAGTGCACCTACCAGAGGGGTGGTTTCTGGGGGGGGTCCCGGCCTCCCCCCCTCTCCTGTCCTGGGCAGCCGGACTCGAGTCGCCATGCCATGCGGTGCAGGCGGGGGATCCAAAATGGGGCGGCAACCGCAATTTTTTTTTGAAATCGTGGTCCAAAAACACACAAGCACCACACAGAAACATGCGAAAATTGCTATTTTAAAACTGCCAGAATTTTTACAGTAGCAGTGGGTTTTTCTTGCAACAAAATGTCTCCTCTTTCCTCTCTCCATTTATTTTATTTTATTTTATTTTATTTTATTTTTTTACACCTGCGCAATGATGGGCTGGCCATGGGAGTGACCATGCAAATTTTTGGAGCCATTCCACCAATCGCATGGCCACTTGGCCGGTTGACCACAGAGACTTCTGGGATGTGCCAACCGGGCATAAAAAGCCCACTAACCGTAGCCCGAACCCTAACCCTAACCCAGTAACCCTAACCCATACGCCAGTACACTGTCCTTCTAAGTGGGTCAGAGAGGCCCCCAGAGGTGCACCCCAATACTCACCCTAACCTCACCCGTAACTAGCCTAACCCTAGCCCTTGCGCTAACCCTGTTGCCTAAGCCAGATCTGTACTTGCATTGCACTAGCAAGTACAATTCCCTTCTTAGTGAGACACAGCGGGTGCAGAGAGATTCTGCCAGTCCGCCACTTGTGGCTCTGGGTGACTCCTGCACAGGCTTGGCTCGGCCGGCAGCATGTGTGACATCATGCAAACCATGCCCCCGAGGCCTGACTGATGCAGGGAAGGCAGTATGCACCCCAAAAAGAGGGGTGCCTCTGCCAGTCTGCTGTGTCTCTGCGTGCAACTGGGTATGCAATCATAGCCATATGGCTATGCATGCATGCCCTTTTGCAGCAGGTGAGGAGAGGAGACCCCCATGTATGAGGGGTCTCCAGGAGCCTGCTTTCCCTAGCGGGTGAGGATAGGAGGAACCCACCCCCCAAAAAAGAGGTGCCTCCAGGAGCCCGCTACCCCCCCCAAACCAGTTTAATGACAGACGAAAAACGAAAAACGAAATGACAAATTTTTGCGAAGTTTCGCGAAAAACGGAAACGAGCCGACACAAGCTGCCTCCGACACACGACAACTCGAAAACGTCATTTTCCCTAGTCGTGCCCATCTCTACTCAGAAGATGTATTGATTCAAAATCAGTTTCCCAACACAGGATGCTATGGCTTTGTGTGGACTATTTTTCTGTTTCAAAGGAAAACGAATATATTATATATATGAATGTCTGTTTAGTCAAGTTAAATTATCCTTTGGTTGACTGCCTAGGCTAGTGAGAATTATTTTGATAGCTCTTTAGAATTATTGAACAGAAGACAAATAACTAATAGCCAGAATTCCTAGAACTTTCAGGTTACTATTTCATACTATGGAAGATGGTATCTATTTGAGCCTGCAAGAGTTGTTATTGTCTAAAATTGTGATCTCATGGCTGGGGGTTCACCTCAGTCCTTTTCTGGTGCAAGAGATCAACTGGTAAATATTTCATGGTTTTCCATTTTTAAGCAAGGATTTCTGACCCCAGTTGCTTAAAAGTAACTGCATTTATTAGGATAGCAGTGTTAAAATAATGCTGGTTTTTTAGGTTTTAAATTCATCCAGCTCAATAATTTATGCTATTACCTCATTCCATCTCTCTCTCTCTCTCTCTCTCTCTCTCTCTCTCTCTCTCTCTCTCTCTCTCTCTGTCATTTCACTCTCAAACCCCAGACTCCAAAACTGCTCTCTATCTCAATGCTTCCCACCTTGTTTCTCTAGATGTTCTTAGACTAAAATTACAAGAAGCCTCCACTACTAGCTGTGCTGGCCAGGATTTCTGGGATTTGTATTTCAAGAACATCTGGAGACCCAAGTTTGGGAAGCACTGTTCTACCTGATCTCTCTCAACCAGACTCCTCTCTCCTGTATCAATAATGATCTAGCACAGGCTCTGTCATCCCTGTACACTTTATTTTCTAGCCAATCAGAACCATTCTTGCTACACACTCTCCTTTGTCACATACTATCAAATTATATACTGTATTTATCGGCGTATAACACGCACTCCCCCCCCTGAAAATAGGGGGCAAATGATGTATGCGTGTTATATGCAGATATGCAGTCTGTCCGGTTGGCCACCGCCTGGCGCCCCCACCCGCTACCCCTCCAGCCTGCCCGCCTGCCCGTCCGCTTGTCTTCCTCCACCGCCAGAGCCCGAGGAGGTAACAAAAGCGCCTCCCTCCAGCCCCAGATGGCGGAGCGCAGCATCGGGTTAATGGCGAGCTCCACATGCGCTCATCCTGCCGCAAAGCTAGCCCCGGCGGTAGGCAGCGTCGCCTCGGATCATGCCTTCTTTCTCTCCCCCTCCCCCTGATCCATCCTTACCCACCCACCCTCCTTTGCAATGGGGGGCTCCATACTGGAGTTGATTCGAGGGGAGATATTTTTTTTGAGCCCCCTTCTGTGCCTGCAACCTACCTGCCGTTCGGAAAGGCTTTGGAAACCAGCTTCCCCCCTTCCCCCCCTTCTCCTTTCCTCAGCTTGCTGGAGCTGGGAAGCGTTGGTTGAATGCACGCCAGCTCTGCAGTGCTGGCCCTGGGCGTGGACTCGCTCCAGTCCCCGCAGAGAGCTCGCACTTCCCCTGCCTCCATCTCGCTGCATTTTTCTTTCAATCAGCCGGTCTCTCTCATCGGCTCCCGGATCCTGAGGCAACCTCACAGCCCTTCTTCTTCGCCAGTCCCCCAGTTTTCCATCTGCGCCCTCCACGGGGGTTGCAAATGGGGGGGGGAAGGAAGACGAAGGCCTTGGCCGATCGCCTTCTCTCGCCTTCCTGTTTTTGATCTTACCGGGTTGTGTGGGTCTCTCAGTCTGTCTTGGGCGTGGAGAATGTGTGTGTGTGTGTGTGTGTGTGTGTGCGTATGTTTTTATTGCTCTTTGCTTTTGCAACACTGTAGTCGAACCAGAGGAGGGAGGAGGGGAAAGAGAAGAGAGGAAAGGGAAGAGAGAGAGAGAGAGAAAGGTAGAAATCGGAGAAAGTTCTTTATTTGAAATTTAATTTTTTCCCCTGAAATTTCCCTCTTAAAATGAAGGTGTGTGTTATACGCCTGTGCGTGTTATATGCCGATAAATACGGTAAGCAATACATTTAAATATTGGCCATCATGGTGAGTATCTCTCTTTTTGAACTTTCCCCTTCTATCAGCACTTCGCAGCATAGAGGTATAGTAAGTACAGTTCCACAGCATCTAGAGGGACACAGGTCTCCCTCACAGATATGGAACACTGGCTGTTCTTGATACTGTTTAAGATAACATTCTCATATTCTACTTTATAGTCACCTGAAAAATTAGACTGGAAACTAAGTTAGAAAAGGTGCAAGCAGTAGAGATGGGCACAAAATGGCAAAATTGTGTTTTGATTAATATTTTGTTTTATTTATCTTTGTTTTGTTTTGTTTGTAATGATTTTTTTAAATTTTGTTTTTATTTTGTTTCATTGAGTTTGGAAATATTACAAGAGCCAGGTCGTCCTCTCTCTCCTGAGCTCCACATGTATTTCTGTAA
This sequence comes from Phrynocephalus guinanensis, assembly GCA_037367245.1. Lineage (NCBI taxonomy): Eukaryota > Metazoa > Chordata > Lepidosauria > Squamata > Agamidae > Phrynocephalus > Phrynocephalus guinanensis. The sequence goes on from CM074740.1 coordinate 56,020,545, forward strand.
CTAAGTAGATTTATAACAGATAAAGTTAGGGTTCTTTTTTCTAATGTTGCTGATGTTGACAATCAGATTAGCTTTCTGAAATGCCTACAGGCTGAAACTACTATGGTACAATTTAAAAGAAAAGAGACTGTGAGATGTTTCAGAGGTCAGTGCTATTATATAGAGATGGGTACTCATCAAAATAAGTAACTGGAAACAAAACGGAATGGAACGAACATTTCTGTTTTGTTTTGTTTTGTTTTGTTTTTAAGGGCACTTTGTTTTTCATTTCATTCTGTAACAAAATGAAAAATGAAACAATTTTTTTTGTTTCATGCCCATCTCTACATTCTACCCCTAGAAAACAGAGAGAAAGTGAAAAGGAAAGATTGGTGAGGTGCTGGCAAGCAGGAGACTGAATGAAGGGGGGTGTACCCTCTGGTGTTTAAGCAGGGCAGGTGGGCCAGTGAAAACCCTCCCTTTTCAGTTCTGTACCACCTTCTTTCACCTGGATTACCACCAGCAACAACCAATACCAGGCTGGTAGGCAACCACACTCCCTGTTGACTAATCAGGGCTGGCAGAAGACCCTCTTCTTTCTTCTGAATAGGTTGGCTGTCCCCCGCCTGCTTTGGTGCCCTGAGCCGAGGTGAGCCCGGCTCAGTAGCAACTAGGAGTGCCCAGGTAAGTCTGGGCCCCTGTTTTCAGGAATGTTACACGAAGCAGCAGACAATAATGTTCCTTTAAACCATTCTTAAGGAATATATTTCTGTTTTAAGGACTTCATTTTATTTACTTGTTGGCTTGTTTTATTTTTGCCTATCTCCCTGTGAAGTAACATCCTTCTCCACTATAATGGTTGAAGACTAATAAGTCATCTAAACATGTATATAAGACATAGCTAATTGAATGTGTACAGATTAATATTCTGATTAACTTTATTCTCAAAGTCAGCATAAAACACAGAAAATTGTTTTATAAACTTAAACTACCAACTAGCTTTAAGAGCTTTCTTTTCTTTCTTCTTTTCTCTTTAAAAGGTTTCTCAGATGTGATTTTCCCAGCAATTTACTTCTGCTTCCAGTGGCTTTCAGATAATTTCACATTGTTCTTTGTGTAAGTTATTTTATGTAAAAATAAAAAACCTCCCACAAAAATACAAGAAACCAACAACCCTGAAACCTTTGGAATGAACATTAGTGGTAATCAAGGACATACCTCTGAGAAAACAAAATTGTTAGAAAGATGAATGGATGCTGATTTTGGGAGAGGTTTGGACAAAGGTCACCAAATGAAGTTAGATTCTTCCTGGAACTGTCCACCCAAAGCTGCAGATTATGTTTTTTTAAAATTCATGGTTGCTTTTGACTACTATTATTATGTGATTAGCAACTGATGGATATATAGTAATTTGAGAAGCTAGGTTAAAGTTAAATTCCCTGACTCAGTTCAACTAATCAGTAAACAAAGTGTACATTTTACTGGGTTTTAGGATTATTGTTGATGGATAAAATGGTCCTTAGTGACTTTAAGATTAAGCAATATTATATGATATCATTTGTCCTTTGAGATTGCTCTCTGGCTACATTGGTTACCTTTTCTGCCAGCTGTTCTTGTCATAAGAGTGTTGTCTTCAGCATGTGTCAAGCAGCTGGATCAGATTATCAGGATATTAAGTAGGGGGTGCAAAAAGGGGAAGACCTATTTTGTGGATGTTTTCACATCCTGAAAGCAGCCTTTCAAGTTTTCCCCTGCACTCCTTTCCTTTTATCAAACTGCCAAGATTGAAGGATGGACCAGGAACTGGAGCCTAGTTTAACATTTCTAGAACCCACCCATCCCTTTGGTTTATGGGTCTTATGTGGGAAGTTATGGTAGTGACTGGTCAATTAAGACCCATTTAAAACTTTTCAATTTAGGGCTTGAATCCCCAGATATGGAGTTTGATCAGGGAATTGATTTGTAAACTCCAACTGCTCAATTACTTCTGGGCAGAACATTCATTTACATGCCTCCATTTAGAAGAATATTAAGAACCCGTAGCACCTGCCCAGTTATTTCCAAGTACCAAAACAGGAATATTCCAACAAGTTTTTTTTAAAGTAGCTAATAAATACTTTCTGAAATCTAAAAAATTGTATAGCATATTTGGTGTATTTATGTTTGTATGTTGCACCTCAGTGTATAAATCATGTCTTAATTAATTGTAGAAGCCCTATGTCCCTTTTAAAAAATGATCTGCTTACAAACAGAATCTCATAATACTGGAACATAGGGTCATCATCCATTCAAGATGAGTGCTACAGTAGATTACATGAAGTGCTTCTGTAGAGAGCACATAGTTAAACAGTGGAATTCAGTGCCACAAAAGCTGATGAGAGCTACCAACACAGATGGCATGAAATGAGAGTTGGATAAATTAATGGAGATTACAAGTAGAGATGGGCACGACTAGGGAAAATGATGTTTTCGAGTTGTCGTGTGTCGGAGGCAGTCCGTTTTGGCTCGTTTCCGTTTTTCGTGAAATTTCGCAAAAATTAGTCGGTTCGTTTTTTCATTTTTTTGTTGTCGTTAGTACTGGTTTGGGGGGTAGCGGGCTCCTGGAGGGAGCTGCAGGAGTCAGCCAGAGCCACAAGTGACGGACTGGCAGACTCTTTGCACCCGCTGTGTCTCACGTACTTGCATGTACTGCAGTGCAAGTAGATCTGGCTTAGGGTTAAGTCGGGTTAGCGCAAGGGCTAGGGTTAGGCTTGTTACGGGTGAGGTTAGGGTGAGTATTGGGGTGCACCTCTGGGTGCCTCTCTGACCCACTTAGAAGGACAGTGTACTGGCATATGGGTTAGGTTTAGGCTTAGGGTTCGGGTTTGGGCTATGATTAGTGGGCTGTTTATGCCCGATTGGCACATCCCAGAAGTCTCTGTGGTCAACCTGGCCAAGTGGCCATGCGATTGGTGGAAAATTTGCATGGTCCACTCCCATGGGCGAGCCCATCATTGCGAATGTGCAGGTGTAAAAAAATAAAATAAAATAAAATAAAATAAAATCAACAGAGACTTTTTTTTGCAAGAAAAACCCACTGCTGCTAATGTAAAAATGCAAGCATTTAAAATAGCTAATTTTCGCATGTTTCTGTGGTGCTTTGGTGGGGTTTTGGGCAACGATTTCAAAAAAAATATTGCGGTCGCCATTTTGGATCCCCCGCACTGCATGGCAAATGGATGCGCCCTCCCAGCCTGGTACCAGCAGCGCAGCAGTAGCAATAGCCAAGGAGAGGGGGGCGGGGAAACCCCCACCCAAATAAAACACCCTTCTGGCCTGGTAGGTGCCCTCAGACAGTTTTTGCCTACTTTTAGGGCCGGGAACCGTTTTTTTTTAACTTTTAAAAACTTTTTTTCTGTGCCGCTTGGCATTGCGCGATGCAAGTAACGAGCACGACAAATCAGACCAAATTGTTCGTTCGTCGGTTCGAGCTCGAATTCTGGCGGAGTAATTCCCGTTACCGTTTCCATAGAGTAACGAATACGAATAACGGAAACGGAAACGGGAATACCGCTAAGTCGTGCCCATCTCTAATTACAAGCATCAAAGATTCCTAGTATGAATGGTAAGGTACTAGGCATCTGTATAAATACCTGCCCTGCTGTCTGTTGTTAAGGTTTGACATTTGGTAGGTATAGAATTCTAAAATAATTTAGTGGAGCGTAAAGATTCAGTTCTGGAAATGTACATTGTGTTTGAAAAAATGAGGTCTGAACAGGAGTGTACTAAATGTTGCTGCTGAATAATCAACCAGCTCTCCATAGAAACCCATTCTTTTTTACAGTAAATTTCTACTTAGCAAACTCAGGTCAATCTGCTAAATTTGGACATTGCAAATCTCCTAGATAGCTTACTAAGCCATTTATACACATGTGAGATTCCTGACTTATAAGTCCACACTGTTAGCACAAGGCTGTATCAGAAGATCAAAAGTGTTTTAATGTAGCCAAATGTAAAGTAATGCACATTGGGGCAAAAAAATCAAAACTTTATCTATCATCTCATGGGCTCTGAGTTATCCATGATGGATCAGGAAAGAGATCTTGGTGTGTTGGTGGACAGCTCCATGAAGGTGTCTCCCCAATGTGTGGCAGCGGTGAAGAAGGCCAATTCCATGCTAGGGAATGGGATTATCAAAAAGGGGATTGAAAATAAAACAGCCACCATTATAATGCCATTATACAAAACAATAGTAAGGCCACACCTGGAGTATTGTGTACAATTCTGGTCACTGCATCTCAAGAAAGACATAGTGGAACTGGAAAAGTTGCTGGAGAGAGCAACTAAAATGATTACTGGGCTGGGGCACCTCCCTTATGAGGAAAGGCTAAAACATTTGGGGCTCTTTAGTCTGAAAAAAAGGTGCATGAGGGGAGATATGATTGAGACGTACAAAATAATGCAGGGCATGAGTAAAGTGGATAGAGGGAAGCTCTTCTCCCTCTCACAAAATACCAGAACTAGGGGACATACAGTCAAATTGAGGGCTGGGAGAGTAAGAACAGGCAAAAGAAAATATTTTTTCACCCAGCACGTTGTTAGTCTATGGAACTCCCTGCCACAGGATGTGGTGATGGCATCTGGCCTGGATGCCTTCAAAAGGGGATTGGACAGATTCCTGGAGGAAAAGTCCATCACAGGTTACAAACCATGATGGAGATGTGTAATCTCCAGGCTTAAAACCAGGGTACTTCAAGGGCCAGATGCAGGGGAGTGGTATCAGGAGACAGATATCTAGTCTCATGCGCTCCCAAACGCATCTGGTGGGGCCACTGTGAGATACAGGAAGCTGGACTAGATGGGCCTTTGGCCTGATTCAGCATGGCTCTTCTTATGTTCTTTATATATCACTTGGCAGAGGATCACCTGTTCTTAATTTGAGAATGCTTGTGCGGTGTTGGTGCATTAAGAAACCAGACAAGAGACGAGATGAGACAGCCTATGGGCACATGCAGTTGGACCTACTGGGTCATTTGGAGCAGAGTCTGGAGTGCAATGTCAATGCTGTGACTCCTGCATCTTCTTTTTTCCAGATGCAAGCAATGTAGAGACACTGGGGGGAAATCACTGTGGCATGATGGTGAGCTTTCCAGAAGCCTTCCACTGCATGTACTCAGAAATGGTACAGGGCCTGAAAAAAAGTCCCCATATGCAATGTTTTCTGTAGATAAGATGGCATGGGAGTCGCATGAGAGCAGACATGGTGGCAACTATGCAGCTCTAGAGTGAATTTTGCTACTTGTTCTGTAGCCAAAATGTTTTGCCCTTATTCTGTATTGTCATACTGCCTTGCCACCTAGTTTCACACAGATTCTGAATCCAATTACCTGGATTCCCCCTCAAGACTGTTTCTGTGAACGACTGGTCCAGAAATGTCTCTCCCTATTTGCTGAACATGTCTTCATTGATTTCTTTATTGTCCCTTCAATCTCAGTAGAATGGTTTTTGAGGTTTTTTCCAGCAGGTATGTGTGTCTTGGTCCACTACACTCTGCTTCTCTCTTAATGGTTTGCCATCTTCTTCTCTCTTAGCAGATTCATTCTATAATTTCATGTACTCTTAATTTGTAGACAATCTCTTTCCCAACCTCTTATTTTATTTTGAGAGTATTGCTTGTTTTCTCATGAAGAAACTTGAAGAACCCCTGGAACTAGATGGTATTGTTTAATAAAGGTCTGCAGTTTAGACAGCTTTCACTTTGGCACTGCGGTGCAAAACTTTCCTGTAAAAATATCAGATTTTCCATCATCTGTAATGCTTCGAGACATTTCAAAAAGTAAGCTGCTTCTATTTCAGTTTTGCAGCGGCACTGGTCTTTCTCTCAGGCTTTCTCACTTCTAGCATATCTAAATCTATTAGTTATTTGGTTTAATCACTTCATCTCAATAGGTTCAAAACAACAAGTAGAATTTGACAATTTGAAAAACTGAGGTTTTTATTAGTCACATATCCAGAGATATAATGAGAAATTGGGATAACTATATGTACAATAATCCCCCATACAGTAAACACACCATTCAGGGCAACTGCAGGGACCTGCTCCCAAGGGATATGCTGAGCCCAGAAGAGGCAAGAAGAAGCCTCAAACTGGTGAGGGAAGGAGGGGACATGGAGGAGAAGCCACTGCCCTGCTCATGCAAGCAAGTAGATTGGCAAGGGGGAAGAGTGTTGCTGGCTGGCTGTGGCCGCTTCTCCTCCTCCATCCATCAGTCCGTCCCTCCCAGTGGAGGCCTCTTGAGGGCTTCCATCACCAAAGTGGAGGGGAAGGGGGCAGATCCATGGACTGATGGACATTTTTTCCATGGACTTTAGCGAATGAAGTTCAGGGCATGACATAAGACTACTGTAAGTAGATACTCAAATACGGGTGATGATGGTGGGCCTAGCAAAGGGATGGTTTTATCAGTGCTCATTGAAGATATATTTGATGCTCCCTCCCCCATTGCTGCATGTGTCCAATGAATGAGTGAATTAGTTTACCTGCCCCGGACCATCTCACCCTGCAACAACCTCATCATAACAATATAATTCAGGAAGGCAAGTTAGCTGAAGCTGTCAGGACAGCTCAGTGAGTAGGACCACCTGGTTGTGGTGTTGGGAGTTCAGTTCCCCAATGTGACTTGTAGAAGAATTGCTAGTCTGTGTGGTCTTGGGCAAAGCTACATGTTCCAAGAGTGCTCCTAGAAGAAGAGAATAGTAAAAAACTTTTCTGAATGGAAAGAAGGCAGCACATGGTAGTTAGAATCTGGCAACCAATTTTTCAACCAGTTACTTTGTTCACTTTTCTATATCCCACCCCCAGCTTACTTTTCCCATAAGACAGGCTTTGAACTGCCAGATATAAGTAAAGTGCAAGTGGAGGGGACAGGATTGCAGCTCGAGATTAATAAACAAATGGTCAAGGAATATCTTACCACCTTGAATGAGTTCAGATCTCCAGGACCGAATTAACTGTATCTGAGAGTACTGAAGGAATTGGTTGAAGAACTCTCAGAGCTGCTGACCATTATTTTCTTGAAATCATGGGAAATGGGTGAGGTGCCAGATTACTGGAAGTGGGCTAATGTTGTTCTTGTCCCTATCTTCAAAAAAAAAAAAGGGGGGGCTTGGGAACTCCAGGATAGTCAGCCTGTTATCAATTCCAGGAAAAATCCTGGAACAGATGATTAAGCAGTCACTATGCAAGCACCCAGAACACAATGCAATAATAACTAGAAGCCAATATTGATTCATCAAGGACAAATCCTTTCAGACTAATCTGATCTCATTTTTGATCAGGTAACCTCCATAGTAGAGAGAGGGGATGCTGTATACATGATATACCTCAACTTCAGCAAAGCTTTTGACAAAGTTTCCCATGATATCCTGATTAGCAAGCTAACTAGGTTTGGGCTGGATAAATCAAGTGTAAGGTGGGTTCACAATTGGCTACAGAATCATACTAGGAGGGTGATGATTAATGGCTCTTTCTCTAAGTAAGAGAAGGTAACAAGTGGGGTACCCCAAGGCTCAGTCCTGGCTCTGGTGCTATTCAACATTTTCATTAATGACTTGGGTGAGGGAGAGCAGGAAATTTTTGTCAAATTTTCGGATGACACAAACTTAGCTAAAACCCTGGAAGACAGGATCAAAATTCAAAATGATCTTGATAGGCTAGAGCACTGGGCTGAAACCAACAGAATGAAATTTAACAGGGATAAGTGCAATGTACTGCACCTAGGAGGAAGAAACCCAATGCACTGTTACAAGATGGAAGACACTTGGACAAGAAATACTACACGTGAGAAGGATCTTGGAATTGTTTTTACAGTAGATCATAAACTGAATATGAGCTAAAGTGTGACGTGGACACAAAAAAGGCAACTGCTATTTTAGGTTGCATTAACCCAAGTATAATTTCCAACTCCTGCCCCCCTCTGTTTAGCACTGATTAGGCCTCACCTTGAGTATTGTGACCAGTTCTGGGCACCACACTTCAAGAAACATGCTGACAAATTGGAACAAGTTCAGAGAACAGTAACATGGGAGGATCAGGGATCTGGAAACCAAACCCTATTAGGAAAGACAGAAAGAACTCGGCATGTTTAACCTAGAGAATAAAAAGACTAAGGGGAGATACTATAGCACTTTTCAGCTATACAGAGAAGGGCCAAATAATGACGGCTAAATGACTGGGTCAGAGCATCTCCAAAATGGTATGTCTTGTGGGATGTTCCCAGTATGTGATGCAAAAAAGGACAATTGGTGAACTGGCATCAGGGTTACAAGTGCCCAAAGCTCACTGATGCACATGGGGAACGAAGGCTAGCCTGTCTGGTCCTATCACACTGACTGCTAAAAAATGTAACGTTGACCATGACAGAAAGGTCACATTCACTAGGGAGCATGGTTACATGAACATAGTTACAATAACCAAACCCTCCATGTAAACAATGTTAAAATTATTCACAATATACTTTAACTTACCCAAATACAGTGCTTCTTCAAGATGCACAACATTGGTATGAAAATGTTGCTTGATACAATAATTAATTTACAATATAACACACACATATATAACATATGCTGTACACTAGTAATATGAGTAGCTTCTTGCAGCTAAATAGTCTGATAATTTTTCTTAGTTCCCTGAGCTCCTTGCCCCCTGAAGATGCCGGCCACAGAGACTGCCAAAATGTCAGGAAGAAAAACATCCAGAACATGGCCAAACAGCCTGAAAAACTCACAACAGCTATCAGTCTGATCATTTCCAATATCTTATAAAATAATTATAAAAACTGAAGAAATTGCTACATAACAGGAGTCTCAAAGGACACTGGTTCCTCATCTGGTCTGTCACTCCTCCAAAACCTAACGTACTAAGGTAGTATCATTTGTGTAATATAACTAAAGGCATTCTCTTTGTGTTTCCTGTCTTTCTGGAAGATTAGGTTTCTATAACCTCCCCCCCCACCCCAGCGGCTTTAGTGATCTCCTTCCGAAATATTGATCATAATGGACATGTGGTTTCATTTCCTTTTTCATTGCCATGTTTTATGGCTATAAATACAAATGAAATGCTGAGCACACACACGGCACTTTATTCAACCTCAGCTTTTCCACTGATGCTGTAATGACTTGGGGGGGGGGGGAATCTGAGCTTCCACTGATTACTCTGTCCCTCGAGATAGCCAAGAGCTGCATTGGCCTATGCATGCTGTGGTTTGTTCTGCTTCATAAGGAAATGTTGCCTTATCTCTCAGATGTATACCATGGCTGTGGTAATTGTGTGTGTTGAAGCATTTTTAACCTTAATTGGTTGTGGTCTTCCTGGCTGAGTAGCATACTGTTTTGACAGGCCTCAAACAATACTCCATCTGTTTGTTGCTTAAATGACTCCAAAAACACATACCATAATCTTTATCTGTGATAAACTTCTCCTTCTGGATGCTACCTAGCAAAATGACTAGCAAGGACTAGGAATATGTGAGGCTGGATTTTTTTTTTTAAAACTTAGATGATAATGTTTGTTGTTAACCACCCAGAGTGACCTCACTGGGAGATGAGCGGTATAAAAATCCAATAAATAAATAATAAATAAATAAATAAATAAAGTCATTTGCCAAATTGAGCACTATGGTCCAGAATGGTAGATTTCTAGATACTGACAGGGCTTGATTTTCCAAATTGAATTCTTTAGATTTGTTTTGAACAGTGTGACTCCTCATGTCTGTTCACCACTGTGAATTTGCACATAGTAATGACCAGTTCTACTATGCCCTCTTCTGATCATGATTCAGGTGTTGAACTGGGAGAGTTAATAGTGAAAGCCATTTTCATGTATTGAAACTTAACTACGTATTCCTGAAAATTCATACATGAGCACCAGGTATTCACTTAGGCAAACCTGTGATGAACATCTGAACAGATTCCATGTATAAATTTAATTGTTGAGTGCAAAAATAAATATTGTTTTTTAAAAAAGGAAATAAACCACTTCCAAAACCCACTGCAAATCTCTGAGATGACTGATTTTGTGTAGGAAGCCACAACTTTGTTGAGGACAGGATATTCTGTAGGTCACTAATTCATAGGCTGCCATAAGTCGGAAGTGACTTGATGACACATGAAAATAGCATAATATCTCAATACTGAATTGTTCTCCCAAATATTATGTTACAGTTTGCTCTGTGTGGCCAGCTGTTTGCATGCATGGTAGCTGTTCAGAAAAGAGGAAAGTTTCTCAAAACAAGCGGAAGCATAAATCAAGGTCTACAACAATGGAGCAGTGATGTATTTCTAGTAGGCATGATTTTGTCTTCACAGCAGCTGTCTGAATGAATCTATTTCATGATTAAACAAAAAGTATTTATTGAGTGTAGGTTTTTAATGTCAAGGGTCTTTTTAAAGCACACACCACTACTTCAGATATGAACTCAATGAAATAATGGAACAGAATATAAATATATGAGAATACACTTCTTAGGAAATGAAGATTACTGCTAGAAATCATCTTATTTATAGATAATGATTTCAGCATTACTGTCAATCTTGGGATTTAGCTGGAAAAATGGCACAGTACTTTTTTTTGATAAATACTTACATTATCTATAACCAGCCAAAATTCTGTTGCTAACCTAGTAAGTCACACTACAGCAGGCCCATAGAATCAGTTGGAATTTAGTGAGTCGACAAATCCAGAAATTCCAATGATTCAAATGAGCTTACTCGGACTTACTATGCTAATAGCAGTTAAAGCAGGCTTGTTTGAATCAATGCATTTATGGAGGAGTTGATTCACCAGATCTCAACTGATTCTATGGTCCTACTCTAACGTGATTTACTACACAAAGCAACAGAATTTTGGCCACTATGTTTTAGACCGCTTTGCTTTTGCAGCCATAGGCTCACATGAAACAGTTGGTTTAATTGCATGTAGTATAATACAAGCACTGTCATTGTAAATTCTAGATAATTTAAGAATCTGCTTCAGTTTTGATAGCATTTATGAATAGAGATGGGCACGAAACAAACTTTTAGTTTGTTTTGTTATTCGTTATTCGTTTCATTAGGTAACAAAACAAATAAACCCCATTGTGATTTTAGAGCGAAACGTACCAAACTGAAAAAAAAATGGTTCGGTGCAGTTTGTTATGTGGCCGATGACAGTAGCCACGCACTATCATCAGCCGCAGGGGAAACTGTCTAGAGAGAGCCCCATTCTCGCCTCCGCATCTGGAGGCAAGAATGGGGGTCTCTTTAAAGGGATCCCCCTGCAGGCGATGACAGCACACCGGGCACCGACGTCTGCCACGGGGGAGATCCCTTTAAAGAGACCCCCTTCTCGCCTCCGCATGCAGCCCAGCTGCCACCACCGGTAAGAACCCGAACTGAACCAAGGGTGGGCCCAAACCAGACGAACCAGAACCATGGGTTTTCTGGTTCGTGCCCACCTCTATTTATGAAGTGCACCAAATTAATATAAACTAAATGTGATTAATACTTCTTTACTACTGCTGTGTATTTATCATACTGATTTTCCCCTGATTCCTGTACTCCTTCCTTGGTAATCCGGGGGTGCTTTTCTTGTTTTTTTTAAACAATTTCCTTAAGTTCTTTAAGGAAGGTTAGTTGGGAGGATCCATAGTTCCCCTAAATCTGTGCAGGCTAGCAGCTTACTAATGAGGCATTGACATAGGTCTGTAAGAATATGTCTCCCATTCTAAGAGCCAAAATATATCCTTTGTCTGTCTTTGACAGACAGGATCTCAGGTCCTTTGAGACACACTGTACTCTTGTAGTGGCTTGAAAAAGACTGTTATCTTCAGAGAGAACCATCTACAGACTCCCACACAGGGATCAATACAGATGCCAGCCTGCCAGGTTTTGCAGCATACGTAAGAGATGAAATATTGTGAAGTATGATGCTGAGAGTATAGAGGAAGCATAAGTGAGTTGGAGTGCAGGGAAAAAAATCTCACTGTTACTTTGAAAAATGTACATTAGCAAGGGTACATACTGAGCTGCACAGGCAACCTGATGGCAAAAAAATATGCATCAACAAAGTGGGAGACTTCCACTCTTTGGAAGAAATATTCCACTTCATAGTACAGAATTTTCTCTTCATAAGGGATGTGAGCCTGGCAGAAACATCACACACAATAGCACTCTGGTTCAGCAGGACTTCGGAATAGATACTGCAGATGATTGTATGCCAGTAACAGTCACATACTTCACGACTGGCCTATGATGCTCCCATAGTTATTGCCGTTGCTTGGACTCTGTCTCAGCCTTCTACGTAGAAATACTGAGCAAGGAGCTGAAGGCAGTTTTCAGTACGGCGCTGGCTACAGAGACCAGTTTATGCAGCTATGTGGTATTAGTAAAGAGATTGCAATAAAGCACCACTCACCAAAATATAGTCTTTTACACAGAAAAATACTGTAAGTCAATTGGCAGTCTGTGCACGTGGCAGACATTTTCTGCACTTAAGAAATTCCATCTTTTAATTATCTATAACAGTCTAAGGCCATAGTCACACCTGGGTTTCGATCCTGATCTTCTGAAGGTCTGGGTTTTCCTCTTCGTCCCATCACGTGATTGAATAAGTGGGACAGGAGTTCACACATCAAAAACTGTTGTTTTTTATTATTTTAAAGTGCAGTTCAGCCCCCTTGGCCAGCAGGTGGCGCTAGCATTTGAAAAAAAACGGACCACTTGGCTGGGGGAAAGGAAAACTTGTAGGACCGGATAGAGCTTCCTGTTTCTCCAAAGGTGAAAAGCAATTAAAAAAAACATAGCCCATCGGCCCCAGGAACAGCCGGTTGGTGCTATGTAAAAAGAAAGAAAAAGAAACCCGGATCATCTGCGTGGTCCCACAGCGTCTGCCTCCTTAAAAGCTGGATTTTCAAAGCGAGGCAAAAATTTCCCTACCTCTTCGGTGAGTCACAGAAACCTCGCTTCAAGGGGCATTACCGGGTTTTCTTTTTTCTTTCTTTTTTTCAAAAAGCCCTGTGGCTGTGGGGATGGCATTTTTAGACACGGGTTATCTGGTAATTTAAACTGCTTTTAAAGGGACGTGGGACCGAGGCCTAAGAATGGCCCTGTGCCAGCAAGTCAGTTCTGTCTCGTGGCGATCCTTTTTAGGGTTTTCCAGGTAGAGAATACTCAGAAGTGGTTTACCATTCCTTTCTTCTGGGGGTGCCTCGGAACTGTGTAGCTTGCCAGAGGCTGCAACAGCTGGCTCTTCTTCTTGAAGGTGCAGTGAGGAATCCAGCTCCCAACTTTTCACTCCACTGCCAGATGCCTAAACCACTGAGCTGTGCAACCCACCGTAACAATGTTACCCTCAATTATAACACTGCTAACAACTTGCCTGTCTTTCATACAATGGTTTGCCAATGAAATCTATGTTTTGAGGCCCAAGTTTCCTAGCGCAATTTCCAGTTCACTCTGCCACAGAAAGTGGTGCTCCTTTCTTTCTTAAGCCAAATCACTCAGGCATGGAACAAGCCTACTGTAATAAGGAAGAGATTTCTGTTTTTAAGTGTTCAAAATCAAGAATAATCTTCATTCTAAGACAATGCTTGCATTTCACCAATATACAAACAAGAAGAATCATTTGGCCATGCAGTCACGGCCCACGGGTGTTGCATTTGCGGTCTTCCCATTGAGAAAACCGTTTTGTCGTATTTATCAGTCTACTGTTGCTTAAATGCCTGCTTGAGTTTCCCAGCTTCCCTTCTATGCGTGTGTGTATGTGTGTGTGGTTAAACTGTTGTGTGGTGGTTACACTGCTATATTGCAGTCAAAGCATCTGCTCATGACCTCAGTTTGATCCCGACTCAGCCATTCATTGTTCTATGGTTGGTCAATTGAGTACTGAGGTCACTGGTGGTGGTGGTGGTGGGAAAGTGTAGCTTCCATGATTAAACTATAAACCATAAAGAAAGTGGTTTAAGCCAACATTCCCTTTAGTTTCTTCTAGTGCTGTGCAGGGCTTTGCCTCCCCTGTGGGTTTCACCCACACCTGGAAGCAAATGGACAGTGACATCTATTGGGCTGTGAGCGATCAGTGGAGTTCTGTGTGTGCACACAGCTTAGAGGGAAGGATGCCAGCAGCATGGTTTGCTTTGATTCAGTTTGCCTGTTATGAAGCTGACTAGTTTGGCACAATATATTTGTGGAGTATTTGTTTATGCAAAGTAACCATTAGTGAAACTGGAAACCTTTTGGACCAAAGGATTCTGCTATGGATGCCATAATCACTGAGCAGGATAGGATATCTGGGGATGGACAATATTATGCCACGTGGTTCAAATTATCAATAGGAATCAGCCATAATTTATAAACTATGGCAACCAGATTCTAAAATGCATTGAAAATATTAAATTTGCATTGGAATAGGGCAGCAACTTTCTGTGTTAACTGTTAAAGAATAAAACCTAAATAATTTCACAACATTTTCATTAGCAAAAGTTAACTCCTTCTCAGGGAGCTGACAGCTTCTTGTTAAATGTTTTTAATGCCTGCTTAATGTATATGTGAAATAGATATCATTTTCCTTCCTGAAATATCAGGGTGAGCCAAGACTGTCTTTTTATTTATTTATTTATTTATTTATTTATTTATTTATTTATTTATTTATTTATTTATTTATTTATATAGCTTGTATGCCGCCCACTACCCAAAGGTCTCTGGGCGGCTCACAATCAGAATGAACAATTAAAACATCAAGATACAATAAAATTAGAACAATAAAACATGTAAATGCAATAAATACAATACATTAAAAACACACCACTAAAATTGCCATCAGGACCCACAATCATTAGTTAAAAAACTTTTGTAATAGGAAGGTTTTTACCTGGTGCCGAAATGTTATTAACGTCGGTGCCAGGCGAGTCTCATTTGGGAGGGCATTCCATAGTCTGGGGGCAGTTGCTGAAAAAGCCCGATTCCTGCAGGCCATCCCCTTCACCTCCTTAAGGGATGGCTCTTTCAGGAGGGCTCCCTGACTAGATCTTAATTGCCGGGTAGGTTCATATGGAAGGAGGCGGTCCTTCAGGTACCTAGGTCCTAAGCCGTTTAGGGCTTTATATGTCAAAACAAGCACTTTGAATTGGGCTCGGGCAGCAACTGGTAACCAGTGAAGGTTATACAGAATCGGCGTGATCTGTTCCTTGGCGGTCCTGCCACTCACCAGCTGTGCGGCACGATTCTGAACCAGTTGCAATTGATGGACCGTCTTCAAAGGTAGCCCCACGTAAAGCGCATTGCAGTAATCAATACGGGATGTTACCAGTGCATGCATAACTGTCATGAAGCTCCATTCCTCCAGGTGGGGGCACAACTGATATATTTTCTGCAGCTGGAGAAAGGCACCCCTGGTAACGAGTCCACCTGGGCTTCCAGAGTTAGACCGGGGTCCAGGAGCACCCCCAAGCTACGGTCCCTGTCCCTTAGGCAGAGTGCAACCCCATCCAGGACAGGGAAATGGCCCTCTAGCCTGTCTGGTGGAGCACCCACTAACAGCACTTCCGTCTTGTCTGGATTGAGTTTCAATTTATTAACCCTCATCCAGTCCATTATCTGGTCCAGACACGAGTTCAGAACAGAAACCGCCTCACCTGGATTGGTGGAGAACGAGAGGTAGAGCTGAGTATCATCAGCATATTGCTGACTCCTCAGCCCAAACCTCCTGATGACCTCTCCCAGCGGTTCCATGTAGATGTTAAACAGCATGGGGGATAGTATTGAGCATATAATAGTGTTGAAGCATATAATCTGGACAGTATAACAACTGATTATGATGCTAATTTTCTTTGCTATTTTCTGATCCCTGAACAGATGGGTTTCCTAATACAGTGATGAGAAGAGGAGAAAAATAAATAGATTCTTTTTGTTATTTTCATAGTCTGTGATAGCTTGATCTGGGTTCAGCAAGTTATAGGACTCAGGATGGAGGTGGCATGAGGAACAATACAGCTGCCTTAGTGGCATTTCTTTCATTGACATGAAATAGGATTAGGTGATTTTCAAAAAGTTGAACACGTACAATAATTGTTTAGACATACACGCCACATGTGTAGTACATCCTTGCATCCTATTCATTTACATTTTTTTTCATGGCTGCTTTCCCAATATTGCTTTTAGAGCAGCCATTCTAAATCTAGATTACTGGTGGGGAGGTGAGGGTTAATCCTTTGCCTATCACAGTTAGTGTCTACCATTTGCCCTACCAAAAAGGAGCTGACTGGGGAGGTGGGGGAATCCTTTATGGTAATGAACATTGCAGATATGGGTGATAGATGGGTCAAGAATGCAGAAGAAATGCTCAGTTGGAAGAAAGGGTTAAACTACTCCTAGACCCACCTTAGCCATCTGGGTAGCTCAGTGAGATTGAAGCAAGGTCGAGGCATTTGATTCTCTCCTGTGCCTTGTAGGAGAAGAGTCAGCCTGTGTAGCCTTGGGCAATCTACACAGTGCTCAGAGAAGTCCTAAAAATCCAGAAGGGAACAAATACTCTGAGTACACTGTATATAGAACATTTTAGAAAGGGTCATCATAAATTGGAATTGACCTGGGATTGAGCAAGTATTATGATATTATTTCCATATTCAAGTCCCAAATGTGATCAGCCTAGCAATTGTGGAATTTTGTAAAAAGAGCAACAGATAATCCACCTTCCACCCAAAATCTGAGAACTATTCAGCAATGGTAGTGCACAGTCTTAGGATTCTGGGTTTTCTTGTGTCTCTTTGCTCTACTCAGTTATAGATAACCAGGGCTCTTGCAGAAGAGTATGCTTCTGGTGCCTGGCAAAGTAAGCAGACAGTGTTACTGTACTCTGAGATGTGTGCCACTGTAAGCCAAACAAAGAACGTGCTTTGTTGTGAGTCAGACTTCTCGTCTACTCAGCTCAGAATTGACAATCCTATAGTGCAGTGGTTCTCAACCTTCCTAATACCGCATCCCTTTAATACAGTTCCTCATGATGTTGTGACCCCCCCTGCCCTGCTTGGAAGAGGCCACAAGCCCCCTTTGGCAGGCCACTGCCACAGGTGCCATAGAGAACTTCCCTCTACAGGCACCCTCAGCCAATCGCAGCCATCCCCTCCAACCAATCAAGCTGTAACTCACTCTTCCCGCTCTTCCCCTTCCTCCTCCAGACCCAAGCCATTTGTGCCTTTTTCTTCACTGGCTCATGGTGACCCCTGTGAAATGGTCATTCGACCCCCAAAGGGGTCCCAACCCCCCAGATTGGGAACCACTGCTATAGTGTCTCTTTGGCATGTCACAGAACTCCTTCCTATTATTGGACCATTTAATTGAAAATTCCAGAGACTGAATGGGGAGGGGGGGAAATTAAATGCAAAATATGCCTTTTTGTTCTGTGATGTTCCTTTCTCCTAGTGGTATTGCACTGATTCTCGACACAGAAAGTCAATTAAATATGTTTCCAGAGCCCAGAAGCCACAGGCATCAGTCATGTCATTCTAGTCAAAGTTGGTATTTGGTTAAGTTTTTTTTTGTTTCAAATATACAGGAAGCAGAATTACTTGGGATGGTTAAAAATTAAAGCACTCATCAGAAGTGCCAGAGGTAGGGGTCCATGTACTCCAAGTCCCTTTGAGGAAGTTTCAGCCAATGATTACAGATCGGCCCAGAGGCAGGAACTGCAGACCCAAGCTATAAAGAAAGATAGCTGTGTGCTAGATAGCAGCTAGTTAGCACACATGTATCTTGAGGGCAAAGAATAAATCAAAGAGCAGGAATTAAAAATGATTATGCATCACTCTGCCAAGAAATACTGTAGAGTTCCTAGTCAACAAACTCCGGGGCAGACGTGTGGTTAAGTCAGTCGGCAGCGTTTTTCAAAAGGCCTGGCCGTACAGAAGACAGGGAGGAAAGCCTGGGAACCAAGGACTAAATGGGCAAAACAAAGTGATCAATGAGAAAAGCAGGCCTCTTGCTGATTTTACGTTCTCATGTTACTTCTGTTAAATGGATTTTAAAAAGTATCTCTGGGAAAAAGCATGTTCCGTTTTGCAGGTAATGACCTCTCCATGGTCTTTCACCTAGTCAAGTTCTACCAGTTGGTGCTTTTCTTACCAGATGAAAAACAAACATATGGTTTTTATTGAAATGTAATAAAAACCATGTTCCGTTCCTGTTATACTGCTCTCTCAGACCTCAGAAGATATGGCTTCAATATTGACATCCTACTCCAAAGAGTAATTGGTTAGTTTTCGTCTCAAAGAACAAGAAAGCACAATTACATGTTATTGTTTGGGGAAAAACACCACGTTACAGAGAAATAGCAGAGGTAGGAAACATTAGTTTCAGGGGCCGCAGCTCCCAGAATCCCTTGCACTTCAGTCAGATGCCTTTCAGATTCTTTGGATCCCGGGCCTCCACATGCCACAATAGATTTATTTATTTTATTTATTTATTGGATTTGTATCCCGCTTATCTACAAGTACCCTAAGCGGCTAACACAGGCTACAATAGCCATACAAAGATACAGAAATTTTAAAACTACAACAAGACAGACGAATAGTCACGCAGTACAAAATTAAAACCTAAGCAGCACTTCTCTTGTGAGGAAACAAATTGCGATGGCGGATCAAAAAAAAAAAAAAAAAAAAAATAAACATCGCCAAAGGCCTCCCGAAAGAGATAGGTTTTTAACGCCTTTCGGAAGGCCAGCAGGGACTCTGCAGAGCGCACTTCACTGGGGATGGAGTTCCAGAGGCTGGGGGCCGCCACAGAGAAAGCCCGGGTCCGAGTCCGGGTCCTCCGGGCTTCCCAAGGGGTGGCGACCCGAAGCAAGTGCGCTCGCGCCTGCCGAACGGGACGGGCCGAAGTTGATCGCTGAGCGATCCGCTCTGCCAGGTAGTCTGGTCCTAAGCCATGGAGGGTTTTATAAACTAAAACCAGGACCTTGAATCTAATCCGGGCCGCAACGGGCAACCAGTGCAAGCGGACCAGGACTGGGGTGATGTGGTCATAGCGACGCACACCAACCACCAGCCTGGCCGCTGCATTCTGTACCCGCTGCAGCCGCCGGAGGAGATTCAAGGGCAACCCCATGTAGAGGGCGTTACAGTAGTCCAGCCTCGAGATCACCAGAGCTTGGACCACTGTTCTCAGGGAGTTCGCGTCGAGGTACGGGCGGATCTGGGCGATCCGACGGAGATGGTAATAGGCGGACCTGGTCACCGACGCCACCTGGGCCTCCATGGTAAGCGCCGGGTCCAGGAGCACACCCAGATTCCGCACCCTCTCCGCAAGCCGGAGGGAAACTCCCCCCAGGCTAGGGAGGGGGCCACCGTACCCCGACGACGAGCCCCCGAAGAACATAACCTCCGTCTTCTCGGGGTTGAGCTTAAGCCTGTTCGCCCCGGTCCAAGCCAGTACGGCCCCAAGGCACCCGTCGAGGACCTCCACAGCTTCCACAGCAGAGGTGGTAAAGGAGAGATAGAGCTGCGTGTCATCAGCGTACTGATGACAGCAGACTCCAAAACTCCTGACGACCCCCGCCAGCGGCCTTACGTAGATGTTAAACAGCATGGGGGAAAGAGATGACCCCTGGGGGACCCCACAAGGGAGGATCCAAGGGGCCGATAACTCCCCCCCATGCTGTACGTACTGTGGCCGGCCCTCCAGGAAGGAACGGAGCCAGCTGCGAGCAGTGCCTCCAATTCCAACCTCGGAGAGCCGGTCCAACAGGATACCGTGGTCGACGGTATCAAAGGCCGCTGACAGATCCAGGAGAACCAACAGGGTAGAGCACCCCCTGTCGGCCGCCCGGAGAAGGTCATCTTGCAGGGCGACCAAAGCTGTTTCGGTACCCCGGCGGGGCCTGAACCCGGACTGGCAAGGATCGAGGCACTGCCGATCCTCCAGGTATGACTGCAGCCGGACCGCCGCCACCCTCTCGATCACCTTGCCCATGAACGGGACGTTGGCGATAGGGCGATAGTTTGAAAGATCGTCCACCGCCAGGCCCGGTTTTTTAAGAATGGGCTTTACCACCGTCTCCTTCAGGCGAGAGGGAAAAACCCCCTCGCTGAAGGAGGCGGTGGCGATAACAGAAGCCCATTCGGCCATAGTCCCTCTGGCAGCTCTAATTAGCCAGGCTGGGCAAGGGTCGAAAGGAGTGGCGGCAGGCCGGCAATGCACCATAGCCTTGGAGACCTCGACAGCGGAAACAGGCCCAAGCTCATCCAACCGAGGCGGCGAAGGCGGACCAGCAACTGGGGGTGGCGAGGCAGGGCCACTGCAACCGGAGTCAAACCCAGCACGGATGGCCTCTATTTTGGTTCGAAAAAAGGCTGCGAACTGCTCACTACTGAACTCAGTAGGAGGAGGCCTGGCCAGACTAGGATTGCTGAGGTCCCGAACCACCCGGAAAAGCTCCGCCTGGCGGTTCGAGGCCTCAGCAATTCTCAGGGAGGTAAAGGATGTTCTGGCCTCCCTTATCGCGATGGTATAGCGACTAGTCTGGGCATCAACGGCAGCCTTACTCAATGCCGTGCGGGTTTTCCTCCAGCTGCGCTCTAGCCTCCTCCTCTCTTGCTTCATCGCCCTTAGCTCCCTGGTATACCAGGGGGAAGGCCGGGCTCGGCATCGGAGGAGGCGCTTAGGGGCGATCCGGTCTAAGGTGTGGGCAGCTGTTTCGTACCAAAGGTTAGCCACATCCTCGGCCGGAGCGCCAGTCATGCCACCAGGTAACCCCCCGAAGAGCTCACCGAACCGCTGAGGGTCCATGAGCCTCCGGGGGCGGGCCAAAACAAGGGCCCGATGGTCCCCGCGGGGAGGGGCCGGGATCGGCAGGGAAAAAGAGAGCAGGTGATGGTCTGTCCATGACACAGGCAAGGAAACAATGTTCCCTACCTCCAGACACGAAGCCCCCGACGTGGAGGTAAAAACCAGATCCAGGGTGTGACCGGACCTGTGGGTGGGGCATAAAACATGCTGGGACAGACCCATGGAAGCCATGGATTCCATGAATTCCAGGGCCGCACCGGAAAGTCCACCGCCCGCATGCACGTTGAAGTCACCCACCACCAGAAGGCGTGGGGACCTCAACAGAGCAGCGGCGATAAACTCCGTGAGTTCTGGAAGGGATTGTGCTGGGTTGCGGGGAGCTCGGTAGCCCAGCACAATGCCAAGTCTGTCCCGCTGACCCACCAACAGGTGAAGTACCTCAAGCCCCTGGCTGACCAGTGTCGAGGCCCTGCTAACATGAAAAGAGTCCCTGTACACGATCGCGGCCCCTCCTCCCTTTTGACCCCCCAATCTTCCCACTCCCTCCACCAAGTACCCGGGCGGGCACAGCAGGGCGAGGGAAGCCCCCCCCTCTGTGCCCACCCAGGTCTCGGTAATGAACGCCAGGTCGGTGTGGGCATCCGCAATGGTGTCATGAATAATGGGGATTTTGTTATGCACCGACCTGGCGTTC
Source organism: Phrynocephalus guinanensis (assembly GCA_037367245.1). NCBI lineage: Eukaryota > Metazoa > Chordata > Lepidosauria > Squamata > Agamidae > Phrynocephalus > Phrynocephalus guinanensis. The sequence goes on from CM074740.1 coordinate 56,042,011, forward strand.
AATAGGAGACAGGCAAGATTGGGGGCGCTGGTGGGAGGACTCCCAGACACGTGGCAGATAGCTGAGGGGTCAGAACGGGGGACAGGCACAAGTTGCCTGACCCTAGTTCTTCTAGTCTGACGCACCCAACAGCTACGAGCGTACCGCCCACGGCCCAACACCGTCGGTATATGAGTCCCTGCTAACATGGCGGGATAGGTGGTCAAAAAAAAAAAAAAAAAATACAACCAGCAAATAATAATAATACAATACCAATAAAATACAATACAAAGCAATATAGCAAAATAAAATACAATACGATAAATAAAATACAATACAAAACAATATAAAGAAATAACAAAAAATAATAGGAAAACCAAGGCAGGAGGGAGATGGTAAATAGATGGAGCAGGCTGGCTTGGCAATCAGGTGCACCTGGGAGTGGGAGTGGGAGTGGGGAAGGAGAGACCAAGGACGGAGGAGATAATTAGCGACAAGGTCACAAATGGGGCAGGCAGATGAAATCAGCAAGCCAGGTGGAATCAGCATGACGGCTGCCCCCGCTAAACTACCAGACACAGGGGGGGGGGGGCAAGATGGAACAACATGCCGACCACCCCCGACTAAGCTACCAGTTCAGGGCTCCCAGGGCCCCAGAAAAGGTTCCTTTTAAGCCCTCAAAGTCCCCACCAGCGCCCTCCCCCACCCCCCGAGTTCCCCCTCCCAAGTCAGCGGCAAACGACGGTGGCCGACCTGCCACCCGAGCAGTCCAAACCCAATGTCAGAGCCCGCAAGGGGTCAAACTGAGAGCTGGGGGACCCAGATGTTAATGGGTCCGGCGTCGGAATGGAAGCCATGGCGCCAGGAAACACCGACGGCCGATGAGCCGCCCGGGAACCCCTCTAGCTCCCAAGGGTAAAGGCTGGGGAGACGAAGAGGTCCAATGCAATGTGCCATGCGGCGCAAGTTCCCTACAGGAAGCGCCGCAACAACGGCGACCTCCCCAACCTCTTCGCCCAGCCCGCCGCAGTGGAAGTTGGCAACAAGGTGCGTACGGGCGGCGGCCCCCGAGGCGGCCCGCCACGATGGAGAGGGCAGACCGCGGAAGAGGAAGACCGGGGCGGCCAGATATCGCCGCGAGCAGCCCCCTGGAGCCGGTCCGGAAAGATGGAAGATGGCGGACCGCGAATGGAAGGAGGCGGCAGCGGCAGACTCCTGTTAGCCCGCTGCGCAAACAACAGCCGGGTGTAGACGCGGCTCCCCAGTGCCGATCCGCCAGGGTGGAAACGGTGGAGCGCAGGTCGTAGGGGCAGCAGCAACAGTCTCCCCAGCTGGCCCGAAGCGAAACACAGCAGGCGGCGAGCCGAAAGCGGCAAAAGCCACCCCGAGGACGGCCCGCCATGGTGGAGGAAGGCGGGCTGGAGATGGTAACGGCGGCCACGGTGAAGGCAGCTGCGACGGCTTCCCCGGCTGAGCCGGAGCGGAGGCCAGTGACGGCAGGCGGCGACGAACGGCACGGACGGCACGAGCCACGGTCCCCGGGCGAGCCAACCGAGATGGACGGTGGCGAGCCGCAAGTAAAAGGAGGCAAGCGAAAGGAGACAGCTGGGGCAGTCTCCCCAGCAAACCCACAGCTAGGGAGACGGCGGCGAGCCGGACGAAACGAGCGGCGAACCGCAGATGGCAACATCAGCAACCAGAGGTTCGGGCGAGCATCCCCACCGAGATGCCGGGACGGCTCCGCTGACAGGCTCCGGCTCCGCTGGTAGGCACCGAGGGCTCCGCTGGTAGGCACCGAGGGCTGGGGGGGGGGAGGGACGCTCAAACCTGATCGGAGGGGAGAGATCTCAGAACTCCCAAGGTGGTCTTAGGCGAGCCCCTCTGATTCCTCTCCATAGCCCTGGTCGTCCAAGAAGAGTTAGGCAAGAATAAAATCGCGAGGCAGCATAGTCCGAAGTGCAAAGGGCAGCTGGCGTGAACAGCTGCTGCTGCCGCCCGCCATCTTTCAAATGTAGTATTGTGGGGAGTGCTCAGAAAATATGTTCTCGGCTCTTGTTTAGCAGTGTCGTGAGTGAGGAGAGGGACTTGCATTTGGAATGAGAGGAGGAGAGTTGCCCAAGGTGGCAGATGCTACAGGGAGTGGTGAAGGATGGCAAAGAGTAGAAAAGACCAGTGTGCTCTCTGCCCTGTGTACTTGAAGCTCTAACTTGACTGTTCCCATCATCATGCTTCATGTGTGATCTCTAAATTTGTCTGGCTTCAGGAATGAGGACTTGGGTGGAGGTGATAGTTTGTTGTCACTTCAGGGTGTAAGTAGTCTTGAAAAAACCTAGGATGATGTGCAATCAAGCCAGATTTGGACTTTCATACTCTAGTTTCCTGTTTGGTATTTACAGGAGCACAGAGCTCTAGCTACAGATGTTGCTCTACTGATCCGACAAGTTACTGATGATCCACAGCTAGGACCATAGCTGGTGCCTTGTTAGATTGGTGCAGGGGCTTTTGCAGTGGAAGTTCCATGTGCATAATTATGGAAGAGAATACTTGCCATGTGCTAATATACAGAAAAACACAGAAAATAGTAATCTGGAGGAATCACAGACATGCAACAGTTGTATTAAGAGGCATTCAAGATTTGACCAATGGTTTACATAGTCCAACATTATGCAAGATCAAGCCTAGTCACTTGGCCTGTATGAAAAAATGATATTTTTATTATGTAATCTGAGTAGCCGGTGACAGTCCATCTGAGAAAAGATGATTCAATTCCTGCTTATAATGAGGATCTGATTTTGTTTTGATATCCTGGTTTTCATTTGAAAAGAGCAGAACACAGCAGTTCCATTCTTAATTGGCTTAGTATTCTGCCTTTATATTTGTTCCACTGCGGAAATTCCAATTTGCGAATACAGCTAACAGAACTTTGCATTTTTTTAAAAAATTGCAAAATAGCACATTGCATAAATTTGTAAATGTAATGAAAAAAGAAAAATGAATAGCTGGGATGTTGCGGAGAACCCCATTCCCCCACCTCCAAATTACCAGGTCTGTTTGTATGAAGAAGAAGAAATCTAGAATACTCCAGACTGTGTGTATACTATTCTGCCAAGATCCAGTTGTAGATGTGCCAGAACTACAAATAAAGGAGGAAAAACACTGAACAAAAAAAATCCATAAATTGCAATCTAGTTATAGGGCATGTCTGAACCGTATGTACTTAAAGGCTTTGGGTGGATTTGGCTGGAGCTGTAGTCATAGGGTTCCCTGGTGAAATATACTGAGTGATCAAAATATTTTGCTAAGCTGAGCACAAGATGACATAAGAGTGGTCAGTGAAACATTATTTTTTTTTGCTATCCAAAGCATGATGCATAATTATCACTATATTGCAATGTCTAATTTTTGCTTCTTGCCCGTTTCTGAGTACAGTTTCTGTAGTTCCTTCACTGTCCTTATATTAATTTCTAGTTAGAGGAATATATGACAAATTTCTACAATTACTTTCACCTTTTCCTTCACAGTACAGCTAATATAAGGGTGGAAAGGACATATCTGGAGACCTGGGGGAGGTTTCCACATGGAGATAAAGTAGCTGCAGATGAATAGTGACAGCTGTCCTTATTTTCCCCAGCTGCCTGGTTCAGTTCTGATGAGCAATAGTTGCTGATAACAGCATGATATATGGATAACATTTTCAGGATTAATGAACTCCTAGTTCAGTAATTTGGTGGGAGCTCAAAAGACAGAAGTATGGGACTAGGGATCCTCAAAATGCCAATCTTGTATTACTTTTTCAAACCAGTAGAAAAGTGCCCTACTACACCCTGAAAGATGCAGGGATTCCCTGGAGCGATGCATGGGAAAACTCTTTGTTAGGCTTACTTAATGGCTGGAAACCTTACTTTTTGAATGGAAAATCCTAAAATCTCACAGTCCATGTAGGGAATTCAGGAGATTTTAACTCCAAGAACATCACTTTTACAAACTCTGGGCTGAGGAATAGTTGACTTGTAGGGAGAGAGAAAACAAGTATTTTCAAACTGTATCATACCACAGGTAATGACAGAAACATGGAACTACTCTTTCAACAATCAGCTTTTAGTTCATTCAACAACCTTCGACATCCTGACAAATACAAGGTTTCTTGTGATTTTTGAACCCCGTCTTTACAGTAAATCTATTTCTGGTAGTGTGTATTCTGGCCATATAATAATAAATATATAAGAACTCTGTACTGCAGAGTGGTAAGTGCTTTGAAGAAGTGTGAGATGACAGTTTATGCGAGAAAAATTGAGCCCTTTAACAGTACTATTTAAAAGTAGTTTGATTATCCTGGTAGCTTGGCACATTGTATTGAAGTTAAGGGGAACTTGTACAGAAAATATGTCGTAGTACTGCTGGGCATTATAGAGTGAGAAACCTATAGTCCAGTACACTATTTACTTTTACCACTCAGAAAAGCAAGTTTCTCTTCTTCTTTAAATGAGAGTGTATACAAATTAATACAGTAACCCCCCCACCTATCGTGGGGGTTAGGGACCCAACCCAACCCACAATAATTGAAAATCTGTGGTATGTGGATGCTCGGTTGGGTCAGGACTTGGGGGCCTGTCTGGGTTCCCCTACACTTATTTGAGTCCTGGCGCTGCCCCAAACAGGCCTCCAATGGCCTTCCTGGGCACACTAGAACAACTAGATATAAAGATAGTTTCTCTCCAAGTGCTATCAAACTGCTGAATAATTAATTTTTACTTCTCTTCTTCCTTTTTAAATAATAGGTTATATTGTATTGTTGTACTGTGTTTTTATTGATGACTATATGATTCTTATATTTCCTTTTATATATGGAGAGCATATTTTACCAAAACAAATTCTGGGTGTGTCCAACCGCACTTGGCCAATAAAAGTATTCTGATTCTCATTCTGTTGGAGGCCCTGGAAGTGCTTTCCGGTGATCCAGAAGTCACTTCCAGGGCCTCCGACAGGCCCTGGAAGGCCACTGGAGGCCTCAGAAGTGCTCTTCAGCAATCCAGAAGTCACCAGGTTTGACGAACAATCAGCTTTATCAGTTCTGATGGAGACAGTTTTGCACTCAACATTTCCTCAAGGAAGTGTTCAGGAGGTGTACAGGTATTATGAAGATGGAAAACTGCTCCTATTTGTCCTTCATGCTTCTATGTTTATTCATACTCTTTTACAAATTAAGTTAGCTTAATTTTATTCTACTTCAGTGGAAGACAGTTATGCATTTGAATAACTACATATTTTACTTGTAGGTCCAATTGCTATGTAAAGTTCTGCCTTGAACTGTGTGGGTCTGAAAAGCATGGCTTGTGTATTTTAATAAATAAATAAATATTCCAATACATAAATAAATATTCAATAAATCTTTTAGATAACATAATTGGTTTCCCCCCCTCCTTCGCTCCTTCCCGTCCTTGCTCTCCTTTTTACAACCCTCCCTTCTAGAAGTGATTAAGCCTTTGAAATAGACTAACAATGAGCTGGGAACCAATGTCAGATGAGCAATTTATGGATATGGTTGATAAACTTCAGAATATTGTCTACTCTCTCCAGTCTAAGTTTCCCCCTGAGCTCAATTCAGAAGCAGATAAGAGCCCCAACTTTAATCTAGATCAGAACGTTGATATACAAGTAACAAGAAATATTCAAAAGGAATACTTGGAGAATGTGGAATCTAGCACTGCTTGAGACTAAGCTTTCTCCAGAAGAGGAGAAAAGTCTCATTTTTAACCCTGATCTATTAAGCTGGAACAGAGCATTCACTCTAATCTGCGGTCTTAGAAACTATCTGCTCGGGAGATAGTATCTTCTTCAGAAGCACGGGATTGGAACAGAGCATTTTCCCCAATCTACAAATCTCAACAAATATACAGGAGAATAGTTGAAAGTTTCTACATTACGGGACAGATTGACAGGGAAACAATTTATGAATCTCTGGCTTAATGAATCAATCACGTAAAAAGCTATTAATGGATTACAATGAACTATAACAATATGGAAAATGGATAACAGAAACCTACAAGCCAGCCCAAAACAAAGCTTTGTTCCAGTTAGAAACAATCATACGATAGAAAGCTGTTAAAATTATCTACTTATGAAAAATACAAATATAACTGGTTGAGATGTCCATTATATAGTAGTTTAAATAAAGTAGATTAACTATTTGAAAATTTATCATTAGGATTGAATGCTCTGTTAAGATTTGATGGTCTTATTCAACGTTGTTCAATGTTGAAATAAATTATAAAATGTGAAAAGAGTCTTCAGTATCATTTATTTACTACTTTTAACTAGAAACTATCTTAAGAGGTCACTCAATGCACTGTGAAGTTCAGTTAAGACCACTGTTAACTATTGTCAACTAGATAGGCCAGTTTAACATCTTTGTTTATGGAACGTCTAATTAATGGAATATTTGAACAAGAAAAATGGAATATGGAATATGGAAATCAGGTTGAGATGTCAATTTGTTAGATCTTTAAATGTTAGCCAGGCAAAGAGAGGGATTTTTCCTTGTAATACAACAGGAAACAGAGACCAAGGTGTAATGCTTTTCTCTCTCTTTTAATCTATTAAGTATTAATCTTAGACAGATAAGGTTTTGAAAACTTGGTAAAATTTATGGGAGCAGAGAAAATATAGTGAGTTGTGATATCCATCGTGTATCTAGGGTTGAAGATTAGACAGACTAGCTTGACTTTGTACTTCACTATCTTAATTTCTTGTATTAGACAAAAATAGATGTAAACCTATACCCGTTATATATTGAATTAGTCAAATATAATCTAAGCTGTTTTATTAAATGAAGAATTAAGTTTTTAGGACTGGGAATATTGCTAATACTAAACTAGCTAATACAATATTGTAATCTACTATATGTATCTTGTGTACTGGATGAAGACAGAGATAAACAGAGATGAACATGATATTGATGGAAAAGCATTAGAAAAATATTAATGATAAAATATTTAGCAAATACGGTGTGAGAGAAACTTCTCAGATGGGAAGAGAGGGACCCCTGCATGCCTAGATGAGTGGATGGAGAAGCCAGGGCAAAAAGGGGAACAGGAGAAACAACTGACAGTGACACCTGTGGAGAGGTTTATGTTACTGAAGGGATACTATGATGCCCTCAAAATAACTGAGCAGCAGAAGGAAAGGGAGAAGGAAGAGAACCCAAATCCGACCGGAAGTGAAAAGAAGGACACGGCGGGAAAAGTGGACCAATCCGCTCCGGTGGAGGTGGGGTTCGGGACTTGTAAAAAGGGAGCGGGACGAAAGCTTCCAGAAGGATAGGAGTGGGTGTGGATGGAGAACCCATGGACCGGGGACTGGGAACAAATGGTGATGCCCCACAAGGAGGCTGAGAGTTATAGGCACCGGGCAAACAGACAAAAGTGTTCCTATTGAGGAGAGAGGGAATATCGAGAATACAACAGGAAACGCAAGGAGATCCGCAAGGAGATTGAGCTGGAGGAATGGAAGTCGAGGCCAGGACGCTGGACCCTCGAGAGGACTTGACCAGGAGACCCGACTATCCTTTACGTACACCCCAGCGGAGACCCCCTGGTCCCAGGTCCACTTCGGAAGTTGGGATACAAATGAGAAACCCCCAGCCCTCCGTGAAGGAGATTGGGATACAGGTGGAGGGGCTGAAGCTTTTGGAGAGGGAGGAGGAGAGCAGTGGTGAAACCGGATACCCACAAGTGATGGTGGGGAACTCGATCACATTCTAGACACCCCCATGTATGGAGGGAAGAATAACCCGTTCATGTCTGATGTTAAAGAAGTTGAAACTGTAGTTAGAAGAAAAACCTCATTTATTGTTGATGAACCCAATAAAAGTTCTGTTTGTTCTTTACGAGAGATGCCTTCTTTAAAGTTTGAAGGGCGGGAAGCCTGGGCTAAGACTGAAACCTCACATACGGAAACATGAAAATGTCTTGTTAAAGGTGAAAAGAGAATCATGAACCAACTAGGCCGATCTATTGGGAAAAACTTTTGATATAGGTAACAAGGCAGGAGATAAGCTATGTATCTGTTTTTACTTTGTTTTAAAAATAAAAAATTATAAATAAAAAATATTCAATAAATACTATGTCCCTGGCTACCAAGAATCCAATGAGCTCAATAATGAAGGCATCAAAGAGGTCTACTTGCTCCCCAACACATCATCTCTAACTCAGCCTCTAGATCAAGGGATCATAAGGACCTTTAGGGGTAATTACAGATGGCACTGTATGAAAAGGATTTTCAGTGCTGTGGAAGAGAACCCCCCATAGAGAGAACTGTCCTCTATATGTTGGTGTGTGCATGTATTAATGAACAGTTCATGGTTTGTAGTTTCATGCTGGGGAGCATAAGAGTTATGCATGGATTTTTATCTACACAATAGTCCAGGGCCCATATACCAGTTTCATTGAAGGGAGAATGTATCACCAACTTGTTTACTTAGTTATGTTACCTAACAAATCTATGGTGTGAGCCTTCCTGGTATTCATTAAGACAGATATTCATGTTGGTAGTATAATGATTACATAATTTTCCTACATCATACATAATGTGCTGCTCTCTTTAAGCAATTTATAAAGTAAGCTTATATGATAGTATGCAAGAGTTCTGTTAAATTTAATCACATATACCTTTCCCTTTCATAGTTCATTTTTATTAAAATGAGCATCATTTTCCTGACTCCACCTACCTAAGACAACTTGTTTCTTCATGCAAATTGTGTGTGGCTTTACATGAAGTTTTGTATCTTTTAGTGTAAAGAAAGCATTTACTGCAACAGAATCCTTGGCCAATAACAAAAAGAAGTGACTTAACCTTTCAGCTACTTATTCCATGTAATCCCACAAAGTGATTGTCTTCCTTAATGACTGACAAAGACAGGATCAACGAGCCACTTCTCTCACCATATGAAGATGCTTTGTCCTCTCAACATGACTCAGTTCATGCCCTGAAATTGATAGGCACAGAATGTGAATTTCTCAGGCACAAAACTAATGAATTATGTGTTACTGCTTGTTCTTCAATGGCAATTTTTATTGCAAACCTCCCCCGTCCTACATTATTTAACCCTATACATTTCTTAGTTTGCCATCACCATGCAGGACCTTTTGTATTTCCATAACAGATTACATGCCTTTATTATACAAAGGTCTCTCTGCTCTATGTACTGAATCTGAACAAGTGTGGTACAGTCAATAAAGGCTAATGCCAAGCAAATTTGTAAGTTTAAGGATTAGGAGAAAAAAGGATTCATTTATACAGACGTGAATTGGTGACAGTCGTCTGAAAAGCAAGTAGTATGCCTGCTCTACTTTGTACATGGGCAATGTGCATGATTTCACTCCTCAAACATAGTGAGGGAAGCAAATAGGTACATAAGATTTATGAATCTCCTTCTCATGTAAATCTCATCAAAACAATGTGCAGATAGAAAATTGAATATTACACTGAAGTTTAGGACTTTGTGTGCTGCAGCTTCCGTACTTGTCCCAAGCAAATGGATAGCTTAAGTATGTTCTTTTTTATTTTCCCTCTCCCCCACTTTACTGGACTACATAAATTTGGTGGGTCAGAAGCTAAATACCCAATATAACCTACAGGATGCTTGGCAGGGTTTTGGAATCTGCAGTGGTGGACACATGACAGGAGAGTCTATGTAAAATTGTAAAAGTTTGAAAGGGCATAAAGGTTGCTTGGGGAAATGTCTCTTTAAATTTTTCAAAAGGCAAAGGGATATTAAACATAGGGGATAAAATGTCACCCAGAAAGAAGAAAAGTTTATGAGAAGCATTATGATGCCTTGGAGGATTACAAGCAGCACTTGACAATAAAATGAAAAGATCCTAAGAAGTCCTGACAAGTTTCAGGATTTGCAAACCAAACTTTTGAATCCCTGGGACCTTATAGTGCACTGCTTGCTTCATCGTCTTCCCAAAAGTCAGGAAAACTTTGCTTAGATTTTGAGACTAGTCAAATGTTGTGTGCCTGTTGAAATGTCTCCTACTTAAAACTAAGGGACCTTTTAAAGTAATGCCCATTTCAGTTATTGGTGCCTTCTTTTTCTGAATAGTAGAGATGGGCACGACTCAGCGAAATTTTCGATTTTGTTTTCGTTTTTTCATTTCATTTCACAACGAAAACAAAAACAAAATTTTTTTTCAGAAGCAAAACGACAACGGAAATGAAACGAAAATTTTTGCCGTGTTTTTCGTTTTCGTTACGGCAGACACATTGCATTGAAAAGAATGCTAACGAAACGAAAATTTTTCATTTTTGTTTTGTTTTTTTCATTTCGTTTCATAACAAAAACGAAAACGAGAAATGTGCAAAAAAAACCCGAAAAACGAAAACGAACCGAAGCAGACCCCTAAATGAAAAACGAAAAACGAAAAATTATTTTTTGAGTCATGCCCATCTCTACTGAATAGATGAATGATGCAGTTACGGCAGTTTTGTGTGCTTCCATTTTAAAATTCAGAGCAAGAGACCAAAAGTGAGAAAGCAACTAGTACATGAAGGAGGTGGTTTGGATTTGTCATGTCTGCAGGGCCTGCAATATTTTTAAAACCTGCTGTGTGAAAGATCATAACACTTGAGAATAGAGGTCTAAAAATAAAAATTAGGCTGCATCAGACTGACAAGGAGAAAAACCCAAGCATATTTGGGGAAAATTAGTCCACAAGCTTTCATAATTGAAAACATATTTTTGAATAGGTTGATGAACTGGTAGATTGCTATAGCTTTTAAAAGTGCAAATAACATATGTTTCAATGTGTTCAATAAATGCATTCTGTCTAACTGACAACACAACACTAGTTCTATCAGGCACTGGAAATATACTGAAGACAGCTGGGGAGGTAGGGCGGCCACCTATGTCTGCCCGTACATCTTTAAATAAAGGACCAGCAGATACCAAGTAATTAACTTTAATGTGGGTTTGTTGATGTATCTATTTTGTACATCAGTAAAAGTCAGATTAGAGGTGGTCTGAAGCAGCTGCCTTACAAAGAAGAATGTAATATCCAGCTTGAATTGGCCTTTAAAATGAATCAATGTTGTATTGTGGCCAATTATTTTTAGTTCAGTGGTGTAGCATAGAGAAGTTTAGTTTTAACAGAGATAACTATAAAAACTTAGAAGTATTTGACTTGTAGATTTATCAAAGGTTGATAAATATTGCTAGGATCAAAATGGTAGCCAATGAAAATATGCTAAAGTGAATGAATACAAGCAAAATAGCAACATTCATATTATGAGGAAACTTAGAACACCTGCATTATATTATAAAAAAGAAAAAAATACAAATAATTATAGCTGACTATTCAATGTAAGAGGTTGGGAAGAGATATGCAAGAAGAGAAATGTCTTCTGAAGACTCTTAGGCCGCTATCTCACCTGGGGGGGGATCCGGATATTGTGAAAGTCTGGCTTTTCTTCTTTCTTGGTCACATGACTGAAGATGTGGGATCTCTGTTCCCAAGTACAAGGATTTTTTTAAAGTGCAGACCAGCCCCTAGGTCCAGCAGGTGGCAGTAGAACAAAATAAAAATAAAAAAATAAAAAGCACTGACAACCGGAAGGCCAGCTGATCAGTGCTGGGGGAAGGGGGAATTTTTAAAAAAAAATAAAAAGCACCAGGACGAACTAGTCGGGGCTAGAAAAAAAAACACCTGAAATTGGATCATATGCAAGCTCCCACAGATTTCCCACAAAAAATTCCCAACGTCTCATCCCTGTTTTATCACTTTAGTCTTCTAACCTGGTTATTTTGGCTTTTCCATTTAACTCCTTAGCAGCCATGAGTTGATGAGTAGGCCAAGTAGCCTCCATCATTCCTCTCAGTTGTAGCTGTGGTTCTTGGTTAGGCTTTATCAGAAGAATCGACCCCTTAGTAATGACTGGGCCACTTCACTAGAGCTGTTTTTTAAACATTTTAAATTTATTTTCTAAACTGAACCAAATAGAACAAATATGTTGCTTGTCTCCTGTCATGTTACCAATTCAATCACATGTCCCCCCAACATTTAGCCCTGTATAATTCATATCTCATTTCCCAACTTAAAGGAACACACTTTCATACTTAGTTTACTTACTATCTCATCCCTATTCTATCTTTACTTACATCTATTTTCTAATACAAAAAAATAGCCTGTCTAATCTCAACAGTATATTCAATCCTGATGTTTAATTTTTCAGTACTAAACAAGTTAGGATACATTTTAGCTATATAGATTCTAAATGCCATCCATGGTATATATACCTATTCAGGGCCGGTGCTAGGTTTTTGTGTACCCTAGGCGAGGGGCGGGGGTGGGTGTGTGGGAGGCAGGGTGGGGGGCAGGGCAGGGTGGCGGTGGGGGCAGGGGCAGTGGGGGTGGGGCAGTGGTGGATGGCGGGGGACAACAATGGGCACGGGGGGTGGGGGTGGCAATGGGCACGGGGACAGCGGGTGGGCGGCGGCGGGCAGCGATGGGTGGACGGTGACGGGCGTCTGGCGGGCGGTGGGTGGACGGATGGCAGTGGCCAGCGGCGGTGGGGGTGGGGGTGGGGCGACAGGCTGTCCAGCTCCCTCTCTCCATTTTGGCGCCCTAGGCAACTGTCTAGTTTGCCTTAATGGAAGCGCCAGCCCTGTACCTATTCCTCCAAAGAGTACCTAATTTCAAAAGCTATCTCTAATTCAGGTTAGTACTTTATGGGCTATTATAAAAAGAGCTACCTCCTGGTCTACAGGTTTCACTTTATGCATAGAAGTCCTTATTTGTACCGAACTACCACTATTCTTTTAAAGATCTAACAAATTAACATTGATTTATATTTTCAGATTGGTCTTGACATTTCAATTTTCCATTACCCATATATCATGCCAATCAACTAGTAGCTTTAGACAATCAAAATACAGAAAGCAATTTTAATGTAATTGATTCACTAAGCCAGAATTTTCTGAATTTTCTGTTTCCCTGCCAAGTCTGTTATCTTCATAAGTTGTTCTTTTATCCTGATAGTGATCTTGATAGTTGTTCTGCTGCTGGAAGTGTCCCAAACTCTTCTCTCTTTTGAATCTACTTTGAGTAAAGCATTTATCTTTCTTCATGAATTTGAAATAGCCAAAGATTTATCCTGCACAAGTTCATCCTGCACAATTCTTGTTGTTGTTTACTGTAGACTAATATCAGCTCTCTGTTCTGCCTCTGTGTCCTTATCAGGGTTAAAAATATCTGTATCTTCAGAGGATTATATTGGCATTATATTGGCAAACTCTTCTTCTGATAAGATTTCCCAATTCATTGTGTTCTTGTAGCTCACAACAAAGAGTTAATATTGCTTGTAATTGTAATTTCAGCCATTCAGTTTCCAAAAGGGAGGGGTATAGACGGAAGTGACTGGATTAAAAAAGGAAGACCCAAAGAGACAAGGAACAGAGATTCTTCAGCAGTTATTTTCAAAACATGGAGTCAATACAAGGTCAAATAAACATTCCTGTGAAAAACAGCTTTCCCAACGCTGCCCTCACACTGCATCTTTAAATCCACCACATACAGAAAGCACAAAACAAAAAGCAGTTCCCTCAAGAGTTTTTTTCTCTCTACCAGCCCACAAAAAAGCAATAGGCAGAAAGACAAAAACATAAAATAAATGTGAGAAAGATCACTTTTTCAGATATGTGCTTGTCTTTCAGAACATTCACACCTCTTTACCAAAAGCCGCTTCCACAAAGGGGGGGGGAGGTTGGCGCTTTTTGAACAAAAGATTCCAAACCACCAAGGAGAAGCTTCACAGAGAGAGACAGAGGGATAAAAGCAGTTTTACTCGTGACATGCCAAATATTTACAGCTTTCTACAGTTCTCCAATACCGACAGCATCTGCCTTTGCCAAATGGCATTGGTTTTCCTCCAGAGGGAGATAAGGCATTCACCTGCTTCCATAGAAGTTCACCACTGTTCCCTTCATGGTCTGCAGGCACTGCTTTTCTTCATTTCCTCTCCAAGGAATCTTACCCTCTTAGGGTCCCTTTTATCTGTAGCATTTATCAAGTTGTCTCACCATGGTGTAACCAGAACCAGAAGTCACTAGGGCTATTTTTTAATTTGCTTTCAGTTGCGTTCCGAATGCCAAATCCCAAAAGAGTGTGATGAGGATTTCTTTTTTAAATGATGCTTTTTCAGCTGGTGATTTGGCAGCTCTAGACATTCTTACCTTTACTATTTCAGAGAGAACAACAGGAATGATACATTGTCATTTTTAGGAGGACGCTATGCCTGAATTTTTGAGCTGTTATATGAAACAACTGTTGCTATTAAGATGTTTTGAATATGTTTTTTAAACGGATAATTGCTCCTTTTGTGTATCCTGTATTTTGGGGTGGTTGCTGACTATTTGTTAACTATATAGGTGATCCTTTTCCCTATTTTTGCCTTCGTAAACCTATTGATTTTAAAGTTCTCTCTATATTAGAAATATACAGATAGATAGATAAACGTATTTGCACCAACTTTAAAAGCACTTAGAATGGACCATGGTCTGTTTCTAACATTACTGCTTGTCTCCTGGTCTGCACTTTAAGCTTAGACTAGTTTAATAAATATCCTTAGGAACAGGGTAGCGCCTAACACATCTGTAAGTTAATATTTCTAATTCTGAGTGGATCACTTAGCAACAAGGAGGGGGAAAGTCTTTCATCTGCAGGATGTTCTTAATCACAGCTGTGTGCTATTCTGATCACTCTCATTTGTAAAAGATAAAACACATGAGATGAATTGCCAGGAAAACACTGATGAATTTTAAACAGACACGTGGGAAGCAGACAGGATTTTTCACAAATCAATTGAACAGGGATACTTGGATTTCTCCTCCTACAGTTCACTTATTGTAGGATGCAATCTGATTAAACTGGTGTGGGATTTTCAGGAGAAGGAAATGATGCTGTGAATGTGTGATCATAGCATTTAAAAATTATTGTGAAAAACCAGCTTTGGTTGCTCATAATGAAAATAGATGTCATTGGTAACTGAGACAAGGTATAGAGCATATAATCTTTACTGCCTTGTGCATACTGCCTAGGTGCATCCAAAAAACACAATGCCTTGTCTCTTTGGAAACAATCCTTTGCATTAGAACTTACTTTGAAATTTACTAGACTTTACTGTGGCAAGTTGTAAAGTGTTTTCAGAAGTGGAAGTTATCAAAATGGTCATAGTTTTCTTGTGGTGTTTCTGTGGAGCTTTTTGCTAGGATTCAAAGAGAAATGCTATTCTGTATTTTCTCAGATTCTTTAACTGAAGTATTAAAACATTGTTCCCACTGCATTTTGTTTTTCTTAAGAAAGAGTAATTAATGTGGGTACTTTAGTATTAGTTTTTAAAATCCACATACATCTATTGCCATGGATGCCATGTGGCTATCAGTCATATAATCATAGAATATTAAGGTTGGAAGAGACCTCAAGGGCCAAGCAGTCCAAACCCCTCCCATGCAGGAGCCCCATCAAAGTTCCCCTGACAGATGGCTATCCAGCCTCTTCTTAAAAACCTCCAAAGAAGGAGACTACTCCACCCTCTGTGGCAGCATATTCCACTGCCAGACAGCTCTAACCACCAGGAAGTTCTTCCGAATGTTCAGATGGAATCTCTTTTGCTATAGTTTGAAACCATTGCTCCAAGTCCTAGTCTCTGAAGCCATGGAAAACAAACCTGCCCCCTCTTTGATATGACATCCTTTCAAATATTTAAACATGGCTATCATATCCCCTCTCAGTCATCTTTTTGTAAGGCTAAACGTTCACAGCGACCTAAGCCCTCCCTTGATCTAGATGCTATGCTTCTATTGATGAAGTCAATAATTTCTTGGCCACCATATCACACTGCTGACACATGTTCAATTTGTGGTCCACCAAGACTCCCAGATCCCTTTCACATGTACTATTCTCCAGCCAGGTCTCCCATCCTATATCTGTGCAATTCATTTTTTTTCCTGCCTAGATGCAGGACCCTAAATGTATCAAACATGATTGATACATTTATCAATCAGTCATAAATGCATGTTTTATAAGTTACGAAGGTATTATTGTATACACTTCCACGTACTTGCTTCCTACTGAATTCATTGTTTTTATTTGTTCAGTAGGAAATGTATTCCGATTTATATAATTCTATCATATATATTCAGAACCTTGTTAAACTGTGTTCATTGGCTCTTTAATCCATGGAGGTTTGCATAGGACTGCAGCTTGAGAGTTGCTTTAATTAGCTCCAAAGCAGTGCAGGAAATCATAAAAACTGTTGCTATTTTTATGCCAAAATAAGTTTCAACACTACAAAATGAAACAAACACATGTTCAAAGAAATATTCACATGTGTTTTACAGAAGATGCACTCTATAAGGCAAGGTGAGCAGATGGATATTCTCTCTTCCCCTTCGTTTTGCAAATGGGCTAAATGCCACTTTTCAATTTAAGGAACAGTAACAAGATGGAGAATTCTGGACCTCTTTGATCTTTTTCCTCTTTTGTATTGCCAGGAAGGAGGGCAGTAAATCAAATGATAATCTCTTCT
Source organism: Phrynocephalus guinanensis (assembly GCA_037367245.1). NCBI lineage: Eukaryota > Metazoa > Chordata > Lepidosauria > Squamata > Agamidae > Phrynocephalus > Phrynocephalus guinanensis. The sequence goes on from CM074740.1 coordinate 56,058,574, forward strand.
TATTGATAGAACCAAGCCTAGTTTATTTTACCTGGCTTGGTACAGGCCAGCTCTATCTCTGTTTTTCCACCTCTGCAGTGGAAGCTGTCCGGTCCCTTGACCAGTGTCTGGAGGCGGTTATGGCTTGGACCAGGGCCAACAGGCTCAAACTCAACCCTGAGAAGACCGAGGTGATGTTCTTCGGGAGTTCCCCGTCTGGGTATGGGGGCCCTCTCCCCAGTTTGGAGGGTGTTTCCCTCCAGCTGGTGGAGAGGGTTCGCAATCTGGGCGTGATCCTGGACCCGGCCCTGTCCCTGGACGCCCAGGTGGCGGCCGTGGCCAGGACCGCATTTTTTCATCTTCGCCAGATCGCCCAGATTCGCCCCTATCTAGACCGGGACTCCCTGAGAACAGTGGTCCAGGCGCTGGTGATCTCGAGGCTGGACTACTGTAATGCTCTCTACATGGGGTTGCCCTTGACTCTCCTCCGGCGATTGCAGCGGGTGCAAAATGCAGCGGCCAGACTGGTGGCGGGGTGCGCGTCGCTACGACCGCATCACCCCGGTCCTGGCCCGGCTGCATTGGCTACCCGTTGCCTCCCGGATCAGATTCAAGGTCTTGGTTTTAGTTTATAAAGCCCTCCATGGCCTGGGCCCGGAATACCTGGCGGAGCGGATCGCCCAGCGGTCAACTTCGGCCCGACCGGTTCGGCAGTCGCGGGCGCACTCGCTTCCAGTTCCATCTCTCCGAGAAGCCAGGCGGTCCCGTACTCGGAACCGGGCTTTCTCGGTGGCTGCTCCTTCTATATGGAACAGCCTCCCTAGCGAAGTGCGCTCTGCAGAGTCCCTGCTGGCCTTCCGTAAAGCGGTGAAGACCACTCTATTCCGCGAGGCCTTCGGTGACCTAGCTTAGCCTTTTCTTAGTTTTTTATCCGCCATCAATAATCAATAATCAGGTTGTATTTCACATAGCAGCGGTGAGGTCTAAATCAAAGGGTGCGCCCTGCTGCAGCTGTTTATTTGTCTTTTATTAACTTATGCTGATTTTGTGATTATGTTTCCCCTATTGTGTTTATTTTACCCAATTGTGTGTATCTCCTGATTTGTTCTGCCATGTTCACCGCCCAGAGTTCCCGTAGGGAAGATGGGCGGGATATAAATTCAATAATAAATAAATAAATAAATACAGGTGGTGTCAGAGTAGAAAATGTAATGTGAAATTACTTCATTAGGGCTTTTATAAAAGGTACCTTGTATAAAGGAATTAATTCGTTCCAAATGAAATTATGTTAAGCAAATTTTCCTTTATACAAATTTCCCATAGGAATGCATTGAAAACGGAGTAATCCCTAACTGCGACCGTTTTTATGTTGTATGGATTCATCCCATATGCGATTCTGTTAAGCAAATTTCCCCTATCTCCGGAATGTTTTATGTTGTACAGATTTTATGTTATACAAACTGTTTGTTATATGAGGGTCCACTGTACAGTCAAGTGCAGGGACTCAAACTGTAAGCTTATTGTACAAAGACTGGTCCTAGTAAGGATCTTGCTCTGTCCAGAAAGTCCACTCAAGGTAGGATGAAAGAAGGCAAGTGTCCTAGTTCTTTAAAAATTGTGTGGAAAGGGAAGTTTGAGCTGGTATTTCTTGCTTTAAAAGTTTTACCTGCTTTTATTTGCTCATTCAAGCAAACTATTAAAGGTCTCAGAGCCTTGTCCTGTTTTTCAGCTTGTCAAACTAATTTCAGAACAAGAGGAAACAAAATAAGCTAATCATGTTTGCAGAACGACTCACGTTATCTTCTATGCATGGGGACATGCTGGCAGGCATTACAGAGAGAAAAACCCACATTTGACCACCTCTCCGCAGAAGAAAAACTTTAACTGGCTTCTACAATGAAGGAGAAAGTAGGCCTAGCAATAGCAAATTAAATAAGTGGGTGGGTGCCTAGGTCAACACTGGACAAGACACTTAAGCCTACATGCCTGTTTATTTGTCTCCTACATCCCCACCAACATTAGTTAGAGCATGGTTATGGTAAGAAAATGATTCAAGTGAGGGACTAAGGGTTTTGAAGACATTTTAAAGTCATGTGGCAGTCATATGATTGATGTGTGCATCTTGTTGGGAACCCTTTTGATTTGTTTTTAAACTATGTTTAAAATCTGCATGGATTTTAGAATATTGCATTTGAGAATTATCCTGTACCCACCCACCCTCCTGCTGACTGCCTCTCATGCTCACTAGGTACTACTGCTAGGGTGTGTTTTTCTTTTCAATCTTGCAACCTGGTTTAGTACTAGCTCAGTATTACAGATAGGGCAAAAATTAAAACAGAGGTTTCCTTGCAGCTCAACACGTGTACACACACTGGGTGGAAAAATGGAACCAAAACTGATCAAAAATATTGACCGACAGGGGACTACCACTCCAGGATATAATTGGTGGTAGGTCGCCCTCTCAATTGTGTGTGAGGCCAATCCCTTCATTTACAGCAGGCATGCCCAAACTTCAGCCCTCCTGATGTTTTGGACCACAATTCCCAGAATTCTAAGCTTAGATAGCTAATGGCAAAGGAATGTGGGAGTTGTGGTCCAAAACATCTGGAGGGCCGAAGTTTGGACATGCCTGATTTACAGACTTGCCAGGATTAACAAGCAAGGAGTCCCTCTCAGACTCATTGTCAGGAGTATAAATTCAGTAACATACTGCATTGTAAAATATCTGGTGACTATCCTAGCCCCATTGGTTGGACTCATGGACCACCACGTGTGCAAATCAGAGGAGTTTGTTTCTAAGGTGAGGGAGCTCAAACTGGATAGAGATGAAACCATGGTATCCTTTGATGTTATGCCTCTCTTTACCGGCATTCCCACCACCAATATCCTAACAACAGTAAATAAGAGATTATTGATTGATTGATTTATTTATTAACAAGATTTTTTAGCTGCCCCACTACCAAGAGGTATCTGGGCGGCATACAACAAGTATTAAAAACTATAAAACAACAAAATTATTAAAACTATAAAATAAAATACAATTAAAACAACATACAATACAAATTATAGATTATACAACTCTGCTGCTCATGTGTCCACCTGAGTAATCTACTTAAAATGCTGGCCAAACAGGAAGGTCTTTGCCTGGCGCCGAAAAGCCAAAAGTGTTGGCGCCAGGCGGATCTCCGTAGGGAGGGCGTTCCAAAGTTGGGGGGCAACCACTGAGAAGGCCCTGCTTTGACATGCCACCCCCTTATCTCTTTGAGGGATGGCACCTTCAGCAGGGCCTCCTGGCCTGATCTTAAAGAGAAGACAGCACCCTCACCTCCAGAAGCAACCTCAACCCAGACCAGATATGCCTGCTCCTAGACCTGTGTCACCACGTATTTCATGTACAGGTGGGACTTCTACAGATGGAAGCATGGTTGTGCCATGGGTTCCCCAGTGTCACCCATTGTTTGTAACCTATACATGGAAAAAGTGGAGAAGAAGGCACTCAGACCTTCCCGGGGATGATACCATCCCACTGGTTCAGGTATGTAGATAACACCTGGGTGAAAATTAAAACTCAGGAAGTACAGGCCTTTACAGACCACATCAATGTGGTGGAGCTAAATATTAAGTTCACTAGGGAAGATACCCAAGGCAACAGGTATTAAAAACTATAAAACAACAAAATTATTAAAAAAATTATTAAAACTATAAAATAAAATACAATTAAAACAACATACAATACAAATTATAGATTATACAACTCTGCTGCTCATGTGTCCACCTGAGTAATCTACTTAAAATGCTGGCCAAACAGGAAGGTCTTTGCCTGGCGCCGAAAAGCCAAAAGTGTTGGCGCCAGGCGGATCTCCGTAGGGAGGGCGTTCCAAAGTTGGGGGGCAACCGCTGAGAAGGCCCTGCTTTGACATGCCACCCCCTTATCTCTTTGAGGGATGGCACCTTCAGCAGGGCCTCCTGGCCTGATCTTAAAGAGAAGACAGCACCCTCACCTCCAGAAGCAACCTCAACCCAGACCAGATATGCCTGCTCCTAGACCTGTGTCACCACGTATTTCATGTACAGGTGGGACTTCTACAGATGGAAGCATGGGTTGTGCCATGGGTTCCCCAGTGTCACCCATTGTTTGTAACCTATACATGGAAAAAGTGGAGAAGAAGGCACTCAGACCTTCCCGGGGATGATATCATCCCACTGGTTCAGGTATGTAGATAACACCTGGGTGAAAATTAAAACTCAGGAAGTACAGGCCTTTACAGACCACATCAATGTGGTGGAGCTAAATATTAAGTTCACTAGGGAAGATACCCAAGGCAACAGGCTGGCTTTCCTGACTGTGGCCTGGGAATAGAAGTTTACAGGAAAGCAAAGTGTTCTGCAGATCACCCACACAGATCAGTACTTGCTACAGTAACCCCCCGCCGATCGCGGGGGTTAGGGACCCACCCCACCCGCGATGCATGAAAATCCATGATATGCGGAAGCGGGTGGGGTGGGGCCTGGCGGCGGGGGTGGCGGTGGGGGCAGGGGGCAATTGCGTGTCTGTCCGAGAAGTCTTGGGGTGGCGCTCCCGCTGCCCCCCATGCCACCCCAAGGCTTCTCGGGGGAGCCTGGTTGAGCGGCGCGGAGTGTTCTGATTGCTCCCTGCCACCACCCCCACGCCGCCCCTAGGCTTCTCGGGGGAGCCTGGTTGGGTGGCACGGAGTGACCCGATCACTCCCTGCCACCCCCCACGCCACCCCAAGGCTTCTCGGGGCAGCCTGGTTGGGCAGCGCAGAGTGATCCGATCTCTCCACGCCGCCTCCCCCATGCTGCCCCAAGGCTTCTCGTGGTAGCCTGGTTGAGTGGTGCGGAGTGACCCGATCATCCCCCCCCCACATTGCCCCGAGGCTTCTCGGGGGAACCTGGTTGGGCAGCACAGAGCGACCCAATTGCTCCCTGCCGCCCCCGCACGCCACCCCAAGGCTTCTCAGGGGAGCCTGTTTGAGTGGCACGGAGTGACCTGATCAACCCTGCTGCCCCCCCCCCACTGCCCCGAGGTGCTGGTACTGCGATCCTGCAATGTAGTGGGACCGCAGAACCTGAACCGCGAAATGGCGGGGGGTGACTGTATTTGACTCCCACCATCCATTACAAGACACATTATGAGTAATCAAGATTTCTAAACAACAGAGCAGAGCAGAGAGCATCTCTGCCTCCTCAGAAGCCAAGAAGAAGGAAGACAGGCACCTGAAAACAGTGCTTAAAGCCTGTGGATATCCAAAGTGAGCCTTCCACAAAGCAGTGTGCCGACCCAGAAGAAAAATGGACCAGCCTTACACTCAGAGCCGATGGAAAAACCTGGTCATTCCTCACATGGCTGGAGTGTCTGAAAAGCTTAAAAGGATGTTTGGCAAACACCACATTCCTGTTTACTTCAAACCTCAAACACTCTAAGGCAAACGACATGACACCAAAACACAAGAGGAGCAATATAGTATATGCAGCCCAATGCAGTGAGGAGTGTGGAGGAGGGAGGAATGTGCAGACCTCTACACTGGAGAAAATGAGCAGCCATTAAACAGGAGGATGGCCCAATATGGGGGGGGGCAAATGCTCAGGACCAGAATCAGCAGTGTACCTCCATTTGAAGTACAAAGGGCACTCATTCAAAGATGAGGATGTACACATATTCATCAGAGAAAATAGGTGGTTCAAGAGACGGGTCAGGGAAGCCATTCATGTGGGTATTGAAAGACCCTCTCTCAACAGAGGTGGGGGAGTCAGGCAGAATCTGTCTGCTACTAATCAAGCTGCCCTTTCATCAATCCCCAGACAAATCAGAAGCACCTCAACCGTCAACCAGCAAGACCAAAGCTAATGGCCCATACTTAATGGGTGTTGGGAAAGGTTGCATAGGTGAGGCTTTCATGCACTCTACGCCAGGCCTGCCCAATGCATCAACTGTGGGTGACCAGTCGTCCGTGGTGCCATTGGAAGTCACCCACCAGGTCCCTGCTGGCCTCGGTGCTCTCCCCACCTCGTGCAGCAGCAGGGCACCCTCTGGGTCCCTGCTGGTCTCCTGGCGTGTCACCTCTGGTGGCGTGTTGGGGTGAGTTCTCCCTGCTTGCACACTGGTGAGGTACGCAGGAGCCCGGGCCAGCACTGGGCCACCTGGCAGGGCTTCAGCCTGGGCCCTACCAGGCTCTCCTGGGCCAGGCACCTCCTTCCAGTCATCCTCAGCCTCAGCTGCCTGCCAAGCTGGGAGGGGTGGCCGGTGTCAGCGGTAACCACCACTGGGAGGGGGGAGGTGGCGGAGGAGAAGGGGGACTGCTGCTGCCTGGCTCTGCCCACCCTGCACCTCCTCGGCCTCTGCTGGCTGGGCCCCGGCCTGGCTTGCACTACCCTGACCCTCCAGGAACTGCTGTTGGCCCGTGGTACCTATGCACCCTCCCTGGGGGGCTCCTGCCATGCCCCTGAGCCCAGTGAGGGTGGGTGGGCAGGTGGGCAGGGAGCACTAGGATCTGGGGGGAGTGCCAAGGACCTGGGTTAAATGCAGCAGCTGTAGTGATGGCGGCCTGGCCAGCCAGCTGTGCAGATGAACGGGGAAGCTCCAAATCTGAACTGGGAATGGAGTCTCCTTCGTGTTTTGGTTCAGAGCAGTCAATCATAAAATTATCAAAATGTATTCAGAAATAATCCCTTTACTTCAGAGGAAACCTGTACAGACTTATACCTTCCTACTATATGTGTGTGTGTGTGTGTATGTGAGAGAGAATGTGTGCTCTATGTCATCAAGTTGGAATCAACGTATAGTAATCTTAATAGGGCTTTCAAGTTGAATGAGCAATTTAAGGGTTGGTTTTACTAGTTCTACTCCTGCAGTAAGTTTCTGTCCCCAAACCTTGTTTTCCAGAGTCCTATCCCATCACTCTATCTACTATACCACATTGGGATTCAATGGTGTGGTCTAGTACCTAAAAGAAAAACCAGACTATGGGTGATACCTTCATAGGCTGCTAGAAGAAAAATAGAAAAATAAATAAATAAATAAATAAATAAATAAATAAATAAATAAATAAATAAATAAATAAATAAATAACATTATTTATTTATTTATTTATTTATTTATTTATTTTTCTTCTAGCAGCCTATGAAGGTATCACCCATAGTCTAGTTTCGCTTTTGTTTTAATGGCTCCATGGCTCCAAACCTCTTTTTTAACTACCTAAAAGAACATTAGCTCTTATTCAATATATTTTACCTAAGTTCACATGTGTAAGTTATCATGTGTGTATGTGCATGGGTATAAACGTACTGTTATTTGTGACACTGCATACAAGGAAATGGTTTCCTCAGGGAAGGGGAGAGACAGAAAGCCAGTGTTCAGTATTTGACCTCTTACTAAATCTTCCCATCAAGATTCATTGCTACATTCTCCATTCAACTTTCTTTGTAACTCCATGAAATGATACTTCTACGTCTCCAAGGGTCAAACTTTCTTTGTAACTCCATGAAATGATACTTCTATGTCTCCAAGGGTCAAACTGCTAAAGTCAGTTGAACTATTCTACATCTGTACTCAGCTATTAAGCTGTCTTGGTCTTTATCCCTATTCAAAAAGCACAAGTGGTTCCCCTCACCTGTTGTTTTTGGATGTAATTTTGTATGAGTTGTCTTGCAATCCTTCTGAGTAGGAATTTCCATTGACTGTACTATAGGAATATCTGTTGGTGATAGCAAAGCTGATTGACTTCAAAGTGTCTTAACTGCTGCTGCCAAACTTGGCCAAGACTGTTCATGACTGCAACAGATGTTTCAACTGTTGCTTAAAAAAATGAATGGGAACCTTCTGGAACAATTTTCTGTGCTGTAGTCCAGAAACAAATGACAGCATAGCTGTAATTTTTGAAACTCTCCACCCAACCCACAGTAATAAAAATTGATCAACATCAAAGAGTTTTGAGTCAATATTCTTGAAAAGAAAAATGCCTTTTCAGTAGATGAAAGCATTTGTTTGCCACCTACCAGCTTCTTGGCAGATAACTATCAAACGCCTCTGCAGTCTCAGACCTTTTAAATGGGTGGGGGAAGCATGGGAAGTATCTAGAGGGGGTTATATTTCACATGAAAAACTTACAAATGCATCTTAAGTTTCATTAAAGCACCATAAATATTTGATAAAGACAACACCCATTCTCCATCTTGGTGGTAAGGAGGTCTGCTAGCTATGTCTTTGGAATCTGAACCTAAGGAGATGCTTTGAATGGATTCATTTATATGCAGCGTCTGGTTTTCATAGCACACCCATTTAAGCTGTGCATATTTATTCCAAGATATTTAGATATGAGCTGAAAGGAAATGCATGTTTAATTAAAAGACATAAAACTTGTAAAGAGGGCACAAATTGGTGCCATCTTAATAGGCTCTTTTCTGAACTGTTGTTGAACAATTCCAAAACCTGATTTTTTTTGTTCTTTCTCAGGAAGAGCAAGGCTCTTGCCATGCCAATAGGTCGCTTGTTTTTCTGTGTCTTTGCCTAATGGTCTTAATTCCTTTGTACAACCCCCCTCACATTTTTTTAAAAAGTGCAGACTAGCCCCAGGGCCAGCAGGTGGCACTAGGGAAATTTTTTTAAAAGCGCTGACAACCCAAAGGCCTACTGATCAGCACTGTGGGGAGGGAAAATTTAAAAAATAAAATAAAAAGTGCCAATGAGCCCCCGGACAAGCTGGTTGGGGCTAGGAGAAAATAAAAGCAGAAAACCAGATCATATGCGAGCTCCCACGGACTTCTGCTTCACATTTTTTTAGCGGGGCAAAAAAATCCCAACTTCTCTGGTAGGTCTTGGAAAACTTGCTAAAGGGGTCATAATCGTCTTTTTTTAAAGCCCAGTGGCCATGGGGAGAGGATTTTTCGGAACACTTTATCTTGAAATTTAATCAGCATTTTAAAGGACGTGTGATAGAGCCCTAAGATGCCAGAGGGCTCTTGTTTTTTGCCACGACTCCCTCTCTAGAACCAATTACACTTTGCAAGATTACACATAGTTATTTTAATCCATGCTGATGGTAGTGCTGCTCAGGAAAATTTGGTGGGCAAACACACACACCACCACCACATTGATTAAGATAGGATTTGGAAAGATTCCTGAATGCTTGGTGACAACAAGTCTGTTATAGTATGTTAAGAATCTAATTATTTGTGTACGGGTGAGCTGCAAAACAGGAGACTTGTTAAAACCTATTCAATGTTTACTGAGCCATGTAATGAATGGGATTCAGAGAACATACTGAAGAGTCTGGATGGATATACAGTGGACCCTTGTATAACAAACAGTTTGTATAACATAAAATTTGTACAACATAAAAAATTCCGGAGATAGGGGAAATTTGCTTACCAGAATCGCCTATGGGGAGAATCTGTACAACATAAAAATGGGATTACTCCGTTTTCAATGCATTCCTATGGGAATTTGTATAAAGGAAAATTTGCTTAACATAATTTCATTTGGAACGAATTAATTCCTTTATACAAGGTACCACTGTGCATACTTTCCCCAGGTTCCTTATTTCTATCCCAGAAATTGCCAAATCCTCCCTGCTCAGTTTCAGGCCCCTCTGAAACTATGCATGACCATCTGCTACCTGACATGTCCTATAAATATACCTTGCTGGGCACACATATCTCAAATGCCTTGACCTTGCCTTTTTCAGAACTTGCAAAGGTTAGTTCATCCCTCCTGACCATGCTGGCTGGGAATTCTAGTCCAAAAAAGCATATTCCCAAAGACCTGTGCTTTATGCTAGCTACACAGCTGCCCTACCCATATCCACTGTGCTCTTCATCCTTGTTTCACATCTATTAATTCCAGCCTGAAGCAGTTCATTTCTCTGTGGTTTCTTCTCATAAACCAAATCTGGACACTTTAAACACTCTAGACAGATTATGCAGCCTAGCAGAGAGAGCACCCCAACTGCAGTTGGTTTTGTGAGGGCATGCTATATTGAAGTTTCAATTTGTGAAGGAACAACCAAGTGGACTCTGTGCAGAAGCAAAACTGGCAGAGGTACTAATCAGAAGAGGTACTAATCAGAAGTCCAATCCAGTTTGTGATTCGTTTCATGCCCATCTCTAGTCTTAAATCACTTCAGAACACAATACTTTGATTTCTATTTTATGCATAAAGAACATTATGTACTACCTCCAGCTTCTTGGGTGTGTGAAGTCTTAGGGTGTGTGATGCCCCCTCTGGCAACAACTGTCCGAGGTTCCCGGCTCTGGGCAGTCACCACCAAGGGGACACCCACCTTCTCCTATGTCCCAGGGATGAGTCCTCCAGGCCTTTGATAACTGGGAAGTGGGCCGGCTCACACCCCTCACTGTGTGTCCTTGAACTTCCTATAACCTTTTATCTTCTGCCACTACCCGCCATGCATGGCACGCAACAACATACCCTGTTTTAACAAACACATTAAGAATGGGATGGGCAAAAACACATGTGCACTAAGAGGGCCAATCATAGTGCAGGTGAAAAATTGCCATCCGGCCACAAAGCAAACAGATAAACTTGATCTTATAGTGGCTGAGTGGGCGGTAATGAGCCCAAGCAAGGAAAACAGAGGCCGGGATCTGGGTGAGGCTCCTTTAAATATGCAAGATTCACCTGACTCCTTTCAGCCTCTGTCCAGCCTCACTTGTACTCGCCCCACCCAGGCGGGCACGCAAAATGCTCCCGTGCCCCAGTTTGGCGCGAAAGGAGCATTCTGCTTGACAAGAGCTGTCAACAAGTATCACCAGCTTGGCATTAGATATCTGGTGCAGGTAAAGGATCAACTCCAACTTGATACGGATTCTGGAATGAAGTTGTAAGTGTGCCATCAATTCAATTTTGACTTATTGAGACCCCTTTCAGGGTGTTTTTAGCTAAAAAGTACTCAGAGGTGGTTTTCTGCTCCCATCTTCTGAGGGCCCCCTAAGACTGTTCAACTTGCCCAAGGGCACTACTCACAGGTTGGCTCTACTCACAGGAGGCACAGTGGGAACTCCCAATCTGTGGCTCTGCAGCCAGTTATTTAACTTACTTAGCTAGTGCAAAAATCTAGATATAGTATACAGTAGGACCCCCGTATCCACTGATTCATTCTCCACTGATTCATTATCCACTAATTCAGTTATCCACGGTTGGCAGAGGAAAAAAATTAAATAATTCAGCAGCCACAAAGCAAGCTATTGTCACAAACAGCATCTGTAAAGCAAGCTATTGTCACAAACAGCAGCCATAAAGCAAGCTATTGTCTCAAAACAGCAGTCATAAAGCAAGCTACTGGCAGGAAACAGCAGTTTGGGGATGGGTGGTCAGGCGTTCTCTCTTATCCATGGTTTTCATTATCCACAGGAAGGCCTGGAACCAATCCCCAGCGGATACCGGGGTCCTACTGTATATATTGTCCCTTATTCCCGAGTTTAGAAAAGTTGGCTTTCTGAGCACAGATTCTAAAGTGTCCCAGCCAGTTGAGGAACTGTGGGAGTTGTAATCCAGAATAGTAACTTTTCCAAGCTCTGCTCTTAACTTTTTTATGAGGGTATTATGGAAGCATAGACTCACTATCAATTCTGAGAATCAGTATCTGTTGCTTGAAAGTATAATCTGATTTCAAGGAAGAAAAAAAAGAGTGAAGTATTGTAGACTGTGGTTGTCAGAAGTGAAAAATAGCTGGGAAATTGTACAAACATCTTCATTGCTATGATTATTTCCGGCTGAGTACACTTCTAACAGCTGTTTGCTTTGGCCACTATATGGATTCCGTCTCTCTCTCCCCCCCTTTATTTCAAAATGATTTTTGAAAGATGTGGGTTATTTATGCAGTCAGGAAGAGGTCTGTTTCCAGCATTGTAGACTCAGTGCTTTAGACAGTTGGAATAGGAGGATGTTTCTTCTCGTCTCCCTTTTTTCCAGCCCTGCAAGGGTATACTGTAAGGAGACGAAAGAAGCACGTTTATGAGCTCTTTATTCCCAGACAGTCAGCTTTGTGGCAGTTACCTTCAAAGAAAGTTCACGCCCCAAAGGAGCGTTTAGTTTTGCACAGCCGCTGACTCATTCAGCGCTGTTGGTAGGGGAGCGCAAGAAGAGAGATGAACGAAAGGAGTTACCTCTTCATGAAAAACTGCTATATTGTTTTTAACACTTTCAAAAGATGACTGCAGCTTTTGTTTAAAGCGTTTGTTCTGGAACTCACTGGAGCTCACTTCTACCCGGCTGAGGTCAGAAGCAATTTTCTTTTTGGCAGAAAGCAGAGACATTCATAAAAGCCATGCCTGTGCTTGGTGTTGCCTCAAAGCTAAGGCAGCCACCTATTGGGTCAAAGCCTGTTCATACTGCCCATCCGATACCAAATCTTGGCACCAACGGGTCACAGCAGTATCCGTCAAAGTCTCTGGAGCTTCCTAGGGCAGAGAGCTCAATGCTTTCTTGTCAGTTTTCATTAAAGTCAGCCTGTGATTTTGAAGAAGTAAAAGCACTCCAAGGAAAAATCAAGGAGACAGAGGATAGCAAGGTTAGTTCTTAACATTAACATCATATCTGAACTTTGGAGGGGGGAGTGACCTACTTGTGGAGAGTCTTGGGGTGTGCATGTGTTTGTGTTTATGTGTGTTTGGTGCATTAGAATGGGAGGGAGCAAATTTTTATATCATATTCAGTATGTTGTTTTGCATCCCATGCAGAGCCTCAGATAACCAGAGCAGTTAAATGACAGAGGTTAAGGAAATGTTGGCATTTGGCTGGTGTCTATGTGTATTGTACTTAAGAAACACACTGTTCCCACGCTCACTCTGATTCCCAAAGGGAAGTGCTTCCAGACTAAATAAACAACAATCTTAATTTGTATGTATGCTTCCGAGTCTATATAGTCAACTGTTTCGCAAAAATGTGTTGAAAACATCAATTTCACAAGCATTGACCATTCTGAGACTGTATGGTCTTGTGGATACCCTTTTCTGACAGGATGCTCCAATCCATTGTGATTTAAAGGTACATAGGCCTTCTAATAGAAGATAGTTGTAATAACTGAAGCACTGTCAGATTATTTTGTGAATTTAGATTACCAGCAAAATTCATCCCGCTACAACTGAAAAACAATTCACTCTAGTTCACAAGTATCATTATTGTATAGCTTTCCTTTCTTTTAAAGCCTTTTGGTAATTACAGAACCAGTGTGTATTTTAACCGGACGATTTCATTTTTACAATTAAATGAAATGAGAATTGGGAAATTTTAGGAAAAAATCAAATAAATGAAACAAAACCAAAGACTTAAACACATGGTACCTCAAAGCCTGAGCTGCCTGTATGCCCTAAAAGCACATCCGATCTTGCCTGATTTTGGAAGCTAAGCAGGGTCGGCCCTGGTTAGTACTTGGATGGGAGACCACCAAGGAATACCAGGTGTTGTAGGCGCCTGGAGTAGGAACTGGCAAACCACTCCAGTATTCCTGCCAAGATAACTCCATGGACATGGAGTCATGAAGAGTCGGTCACAACTGTAACAACACAACACACACACCTCAAAGACTATTATATTTTAATGTAAGCTTTCATGGACATGTTCACTTCTTCAGACATAGAGTAACTGAATGAGGTGTACAATGTAATATCCAATGGAATATAATTTTCATACCAAATATTCATTGGCTGTTAGATGTATGGTACAGTTGCAAGGCATATGCTAGATAACTGGTAAACTGCCCAATAAATACATAAATTGGAAATCAATTAAAGGATTGTTTACTGGCAGTTGCATGTTTTAAAGTGAGATGGTGATAGTGATGGATGGAGAGGGGACAAGAAAGGATGGGAAAGAAGAGACCAGTTATTGTAAAGCATGATGTTTCATGGAAACAAACAGATGGATAGGAATCTTTTCTGCCACATGCTCTCAATGAAACTTTGGGTGTGCCACTTCACAGTTTTCAAAAGTTAGATGTATTTTGCCATTATCTAAATTAAGCTCACAGAATGGTTTTTTTTAAAGTTTTCTTGGTTTGTGCAGGTTAGTCGAGATTAACTGTACAGAAACTATTCACTTCTTTTTTGGCCTGAATTTTTACTTGTATCAGAAACCTCTGCATACATTTGAGTATGTACATATGCTGAATTTTAATTTTAATGGAAACTATTGTGTTTCTTTGCCATTAATAAATTAAAAATGTAATTTTTAAAAAAATATGGTTTCCCATATTACTGTGGGGAAACTGCTTCTGAATATTACTTGACAATACAGGGACATGTTCTAGTTTCTTCAATCTTTATTTAAATAACAAAGATTTTCCCATCTGGGAAAATCTGGTGGTATATAAATAAATAAATAAATAAATAAAGTACAGTCTATTATTTTAGTTAATCATTCACTACATTTATACCTGTTCCATCTATCTTCACAACTGCATACCACTCTCCTTCCCTTTATTGCTAATAAAGTAAATATTACACTCTCAGCAGCCATAGGCCTCTAAAACATTACCAGGTCTACATTACATTCATCTTAATGTCATGTGCTCTGGATTGTACTTGCCACCAGTAACATACCATTATGATGGATAAATTGATGAGGTCTGTTTGTCTAAACACACACATTGTTATATAAATTATATTGTTGAATCTTACAACTTCACCCTGTAAAGGTTTATGTGCAGATGTGTGCACACATGCAGACAGAGCTAAAGGATAGAGGCCATCAATGTGTTGCTCTTCTGCATTGATTTTAATGAGGCTGAATTTAAGTACTTTGCCTGATCTTCTCATAAGCTGTCCTGCTGAGTTGTAGGAGGAACACAATACGGTTCATGCTCCATTGTGAGGAAAAGGGGATGACTCCTGCACGCCACAGCATTTTTGTTACTGAATATAATGGGGTGTTTGAACCCATCTTTGGAGAAGAAAAAGAGACCCATTAGTTTGCTCTTAGAAAAGCCTAGGCCCGTGGTGATGAACCAACATGTTTTGGACCACAACTCCCACAATTCTGGGCCTAGATTGCCAAGGACAAAGGATTGTGGGAGTTGTGGTCCAAAACATCTGGAGTTCTGAAGGTTCGCCCACCACTGCCCTAGGCTATATATTGCTCACATATATACTGATTTTATAATGTTAAGAATTCGAATGACCATTACCCACTCCTTCCTAGAGCTACAATTCACATAACTCTCTTGAGTGAAAGACTGGTTATGGAACCAGTTTAAAGTGGTTTCAGGAAGAGCATTGTGTTTTTTTATATGCAATGATCTTACTGGAAATTGCCTCCACACCCAAACCATGTCCCTCTCATCTTGCATGCTCCTTTTAAAATATATATTTCCCATACTTTTTCTTTTGTTTCCCCCCAAAACCAAGGTTTATCTTTTGTTACACTTTGTACAGGATACTTGACCTCAGTGTGCTGTGGCACTTCCCAAGTGTTACAGCTACAGTGACAGCAGGAAAAGACAACAGGAAAAGACTGTGGATGACGTGCTACGTATCAATATCAATATCAACTAATGAATAATACAGTAGTAATGGTTTGCAGGACATTGACAAGTGCAAAGCTGGTGAACCACACAGCGTAGAGCTACGTGTGCTGAAACATTTTAGCATTAATTATTGAGCAGGAGAGAGAAAAAGTAGAAACTGTCTGGTCAACTCAACGGTCTATTATAAAAAGGTCTACATGAAAATGATATCCAGAATTCTGTTGCTGATTTACATGTGCATAAGAGGAATCACACCTATCTGGCAGCAAATTGATGCTCATTAACATGGTGCTAAGAGCATTCCTGGTGTTGGCCTGATCACAGTCGGCATCTGTTAATGAGCAGCAGTCTGGCACCAAGATTTAAGCACTGCCACTTACAAAGCTTAAAACAGCAATTGGATTCTGAGCACTTTTACTTTGTCACTTGAACATTGCCACTAAAGTTGCCAGCTACGTTATTTTCCATGAACCGGCATGGCGAACCTATGGCTTTGGATGTCAGATGATAGCTCTTATCTCTTAGCACAGCCAGTTTGGACAGTAATGGGAATCTCTTGCCAACATCTAGAGAGGCACAGCATCTGCTCAGTTCTCACAATGTGTGGAAATTCAGGAGATACTGTCATTTAAATTCACATCTGTGTAAGACACCACAATGATTTATGTTTGGTTCCAGAACCACTCTCTTCCCATAGATACACCATGTTCATTTTAAAATATAGTGGATTATTGCCATTGTAATTCTGAAAAATACAATCTAAAGAGAGGGAGAGCCACGCAGATATGTTGTTCTAGCAGTGGCAAACTTCTACGGTGGATGCATCTTTGTCATTAGGGTTATTGTTTTCTTAGGTTATCAGAAGATGTAGATTCAGCACAAATTGCTCCTCAAAGCTTCATTTAGTGCCCCAGGTTAATTTCTAGGGAATTGGCAACGTATTAAACACATGACATTCCCAATATGTAGTGCTATACCTTTAGGAACGTTTCCAGAGGCATAGATCAGATAAAAGGCCATTTACTCAGTCAAAATGTAATAAGCGCCTTGTCAGAATTTCCAAAAGCAAGGAAAATCTGCTTGTGTTTGGGCAATTATGGAATATAATTGGATATGTGGGAGCTCTTATATTTGAGGGAAAATGATGACTCTATCTGTTAAAGATAATGGAAACTATGAATTAATCATCTGGTTTACATTTAGACTTGGCTGCTGCTTTCAGGTTCTAGTTTAGTTCTTTAAGTGACTTGGAAATGCCCTTCTAGCGATTGCTACAGTGGTTAACCTTTCCTCTCCTATCAGAAAGGCATTATGATTAGAGATGGGCACGACTTAGCGGTATTCCCGTTTCCATTTCCGTTACTCGTTTCCGTTACTCTACGGAAACGGTAACGGGAATTACTCCGCCAGACTTCGAGCTCGAACCGACGAACGAACAATTTTGGTCTGATTTGTCGTGCTCGTTCCTTGCATCGCGCGATGCCACGCGGCACAGAAAAAAAGTTTTTAAAAGTTAAAAAAACATGGTTCCCGGCTGAAAAGCAGGCAGAAAAATGCCTGCCGTGCCTCAGGGCACCTACCAGAGGGGTTGTTTCTGGAGGTCCCCGGCCTCCCCCCCATCCCCCGTCCTGGGCTGCTCTGGTGGGACTCGCCACTGGCTCGCAGCCAGCCAGCAAAAAGCCCAGTCTCGCCGGCCGCCGGCCGCCGCAATTAAAGCGCAAGCAAGCGGCACGAACGGCACAGGAAAAAACTTTTAAACTCTCCCCCCACCCATTCCCGGGCCAAAAAAGCAGGCGGAAAAATGCCTGCTTGACTAAGGGCGCAGGGCACCTACCGGAGGGGTGGTTTCTGGAGGGGGGTCCCGCCTCCCTCCCGTCCTGGGCAGCCGGACTCGAGTCACCATGCCATGCAGTGCGGGCGGGGGATCCAAAATGGGGCGGCGAACGCAATATTGTTTTTGAAATCGTGGTCCAAAAACACACAAGCACAACAGAAACACGCGAAAATTTATAAACTGCCAGATTTTTCACAGTAGCAGTGGGTTTTTTCTTGCAACAAAATGTCTCTCCTCTCCTCCTCTGTCCTCCATTGATTTTATTTTATTTTTATTTTTTTACACCTGCGCAATGATGGGCTGGCCGAGTGGCCAGCCATGTGGGAGTGGACGACCATGCAAATTTTTGGAGCCATCCCACCAATCGCATGGCCACTTGGCCATGGAGACTTCTGGGATGTGCCAAAAAGCCCCCTAAAACCTGAGCTAGACCCCTAACCCTAACCCTAACCCTTGACTCCGTACCCATACGTCACAGACTGTCTTCTTAGTGGGTCAGAGAGGCACCCAGAGGTGCAACCCACTAGCCCACCGTAACCTTACCCGTCACTAGCCTAACCCTAGCCCTAACCCTAACCCACCTTAACCCTAAGCCAGATGTACTTGCATTGCACTACACGCAAGTACAATTCCCTTCTGTGTGAGACATGGTGGTGCGAGAGCCTTAGTTAGGCATCTCACTATGGCTCTGGGTTCAGTGCCATCCACTAGTCTTCACAGTCACTGTCTGCACAACTGGTATGCAATATCCATATGGCTATTGCATACCATTTTGCAGCAGCAGCAGGTGAGGAGGGGAGACCCCCATGTTGAGGGTTCTCTTGGAGCCTGCTTCCCCTTCCTAGTGGGTGAGGATAGGAGGCACCCATGGGTTCCTCCAGGAGCCCACTTTCCCTTTATAGCGGGCCAGAGGAGGCACCCACCCCACAGAGGTGCCTCCAGGAGCCCGCTCCCCCCCAAAAAACAGTACTAATGAAAACGAAAAAACGAAAAAACAAACCGACTAATTTTTGCGAATTTTCATGAAAAACGGAAACGACCCGAAACGGAACCGGCCCGACTAACGACAACTCAAAAATTTTTTTTTTCAAGTCGTGCCCATCTCTAATTATGATTAACATATAGGAAATTGACTCTGAATTCTATCTCAAGTCTTGAAATGTCCTGAATCCAATATACATTTGGATTTTCTAAATGTGAGTACAGTCAGTTCACATCATTTTGTCATCCAGGTGCTTTTTGTGGCCTTTTGTGTATAGTACTACCCCTTGCACAGGGAGACTTTTGACATCCTAGTTGGCTTTCAGACTTTATTATGCTGCCAAGTCTAACTGAGAATACAGCTGCAGACATCAGTTCATGGCTCCCTAGGTGCTTCGCCTTCCTAGCATGCATCTGCTGTGCTTGCAGTATGTTTTACCTTCCCAGCAAGTATGCAGAATAGGATCGCTATCTTGGCACAACAGTTTGATGTGTGCAGAAATGCACAAAGAAAATATAATTGCAACAGAGTGATTTCACCCCAATACATCTCCTATGAATAAACTATTTATTTATTTATTTATTTATTTATTTATTTATTTATTTATTTATTTATTTATTTATTTATTTATTTATACATTTATACAAAGTGTTAGCTTTATTTAAAAGGTAGATTGTAGGGAATGAAATCTAGTAGCGGTGAATGTATGCATTATTTGGGTGGATACACTCAGTGTGTAGGGTCAGTGTGTTGATTTCACGATGATATATATCCCACAGGTGGATATATTTCCAAGCCTGTATTAGGCAGCCATTGAACATTGATTCCTACAAGAATAAATGTGGCTTTCTGTCAAGTTGGGTACTGGCTGTGGTGTTGAAGGTTAGAATTTCAATTCTCTACTGTGCCTCTTGAAAAAGGAGCCAGACTGTGCAGCCTTGGGCAAGCTGTGTGGCCCCAGGTCACTCCCAGGAGAAAGGAATGGTAAATAATTTCTGAGGACTGTGTAGGTAGAAAACATTGGGAAGAGTTGCCATACGTTAGAACTGAACTCCTACATCAAGGATGACTTGCTACAACCACCTTGTTGCAGCTTATAAGGTACGTAGCTGGCCAGTGCTCACTTAAACACTGTTAGAAGAGGATTAAATAAACACATGGAGGATGACTCGTGGCTACTAGTCATAATGACTCTATACACCATTTCCTGGAAACCTAAATGGGAGACTGCTGCTGGCCTCACATCCTGCTTGTTGGTTTTGTTTAATTACCTCCTTGGCCATTATGGTAAAAAAAATGCCAGGCTAGAAGACGTTTAATGTGATCCGGCAATGCTCTTGTTACCATTTTAAGAAAATCCCACATACACTACTTTGAAACCTGCAATGGAAGAAGAATGAGATATAAATGTGCTTAACAGAAAGATAAAGTACCACCTTCTCATGATTTCTAGGATAGGAGAATTTTTCATGAAACATTTGTTACCCATATGGAATTGCAGTTGCGCTTCTCATGGCCATTTCTCTCCTGCTTGAATGGAGAATAACTGAGCTGTAAGATGCTTCATGAGTTTGACAGAACTGCATTATAAAGCCAGGCAGGTCATCATGTGCCTTACTGGAAGACACATAAGCAGTGCTCCCTTGTTCACTTTGGGGAGGAAGACGAGGCTAGCATAGCTATCTGTTCACATTTTCTTATATTTTCACCAAACTAGTGTCAATGGGACTGGTATTATGCTGCTACTCCACTGATGTGCAAATGGGCAGATAATAACTGCAACTGCATACTTTTTGAACAATATGTCCAGTCCAAAAAAAAGTGCCAGAAAACCTTATATATTTTTTTACCATTGAAGGGTTATATCATACTTGTGTATAGTGCTATATGGAAGGCAGTACCCACTGTGGAATAGCGGATTGAGTAATGGACTGAGGAGATAAGAGTTTGAATCCCCAGTCAGATAGAGTTATCAACGTGTTGGCTGTAGCTTGGTGACTTACAGGGTGATACATAGAACGCAAAGCAACACATAGAATTTTTGGTACCATATGTTCACAAAGTGATTGGGCTGGTCTGTTGATGTGTATAGAATATGCATACTATGAGCTTATCTTCCACAATCATACCTTTTTTCTGTTGCCACAAATGGAAAGCAGCTTGAGGTTCATTTTTCTATGACATCATGACTAATTTAATTAAATAAATTAATGTATGTGGGGCTATTTATAGAGTTAATATCTAAAGGCCATTCTGACTCATATGCTTAAAGGTTTTCCACCAAATTATCTATCTATCTATCTATCTATCTGTATGTATGTATATATATATATATATATATATATATATATATATATATATATATATATATATATATATATATATATATATATATATATATATATATATATATATATATATATATATATATATATATATATATATATATGTGTGTGTGTTAGGGTGGATTCGGGTTTCTTCCCGTGTAGAAATCTGGTTGTTTTGGCGATGTTTCGACGAGGTCTCACTCGTCATCTTCAGGCTGGTGTTCTGGCTTCTTTCTTCTTGAAGCAAAGCGTGATCTCAGTTGAAGTCCTTCTATAAATACTGCTGGGGGGTGTGTGGTTTGCTTGCTCTGTTGCTGATTGTAGGTTCGTTTGTTCTTTTGTGATCTGCTGTGTGGCTGAGGCGATCGTTAAGGGCTTAACTGCTGGTGGGTTAGATGGCTGTTTAGAGACATCATGTGTGGGTGAGGTGCTGGATGTGTGTCTATTAGCCTTTTGTTTCTTAACGACCTTGGTGATGGGTGTTCTGGCAGCATCCTGGGCTTTGGTGGAGTGGGGTCCTGTGTCTTGTGAATCCATTTTGGTCTGGCTGCGTGTCTGTGGTCTCCCAATGTTTTTTTGGTGTGTGTAAGTGTGCTCCATGTGGTGGCTGGAGTGGGGAGTAGCGGTGGATGGTGCAGTCGTGGTTTTGTTATTGGATGGTGGTTTCGTTTCATCTGTGGGAAGGGTCTGGGTTTGTGTTTGGTGTGGATGGAAGGTGGTGGCATCTTGTGTCCTTTTGGACCTGGTGTCAGTCTTTGTGACAGAGGCTCGTCTGTTGACCAGGGCTAGTTTCCAGATGTCAGGCAAGCGGGAGGTGTCATCACGTTTATTCATGTTGTTTGGGTGTTTCTCTATTTCAATGGCTTCCATGATTATTCGACTGTTGAAGTGTTCAGTTTTGGAGATGAGTTTGGTTCTTTTAAAATCAATTTCATGACCTGTTGTTTTTATGTGCTGGAAGAGAGAGGAAGATTTTTCTTCTTTTTTGACTGCGTTCTTGTGTTCTGCGATGCGTGCGCTTATTCTCCTGTTTGTCTGTCCGATGTATGTGGCTGGGCAGACTTTGCATGGTATTTCGTAGACTCCTTGGTTTTCTAGCTCAATCTTGTCTTTGGGGTTTCTTAAAATGTTGGCTATTTTTTTGTTCGGTGCAAAAGGCTGTCTTGATATTGTGTTTGTGGAGAATTTTGCTTATTTTGTCTGTGGTGCCTTTGATGTAAGGGAGGAGGGCAGTGCCGTTGTTCTCTTCTGTTTCTTGGTTCTTGGGGGGTGTTTCTTTTTGGATTAGTTTGGTGATGGTGTTTTTTTGGAATCTGTTCGCAATTAAAGCATTCGAGAGAGTGTGTAATTCAGTTTTTAGGTGGTCTTTGTCAGCGAGGCGTTTGGTTCTGGAGATGAGGGTTTTTGCTACGGAGTTGATCTGTGCAGGGTGGTGGTGTGATTGTGCATTTAAGTAGCGGTTTGTATGTGTTTTTTTCCGGTAGATGGTATGTCCTAAGGAGCCGTCGGGTTTTTTGTAGATTAGGACGTCCAGGAAGGGAAGTTGGTTGTTGGCTTCTATTTCCATAGTGAATTGTATTTTGGGGTGTAGGCTGTTGAGATGTGTGAGGAAGTTGTTCAGTTTGTCTTTCCCGTGTGGCCAGATAACAAAGGTGTCGTCAACATATCTGAGCCAGAGTTTGGGTTTATGTTCGGACTTCTGTAACGCGTTGGTTTCAAAGTGTTCCATATATAGGTTTGCGATGACCGGTGAGAGTGGTGATCCCATGGGTGCTCCTTCTATCTGTTTGTATCTTTGTCCATTGTGGATGAAGTATGTGTTGGTTAGGCAGTGGTTGGTCAGATCTAGGATGTGCTTGGGGGGGTTGTATTTGTTGTGGATAGCTGTCAAGGCTTCTTGAATGGGCACTTGTGTGAAGAGCGAAACAACATCGAAGCTCACGAGTAGGTCATTGGGTTGTAGGTCTTGTTTCTTTATAATTTCTATGAAGTGGAACGAGTTTTGTACGTGTGAAGAGATGGATTCTGCATAGGGCTGGAGTTGTTTGGCCAGAAATTTGGCGAGGTTTTGTAGGGGTGAGCCTATGGAGCTGACTATGGGTCTGAGAGGTGTTCCTTCTTTGTGAATCTTGGGGAGGCCATAGAGCTTGGGGCATCTGGATGATTTCTCTCTGGGGATGATGCTTGGCTTGATTTCTTCACTTAAGGGTGAGGCTTTTATTTTGGCTTTGGTGGTTTTTTCCAGGTAGGTGGTGGGGTCTGTGTTCAAAGGTATGTAAGCAGGGTCTTGTAGTAGGTTGGATAGTTTGGCTTGGTAGTCAGATGTGTTCATCACCACTGTGGCATTGCGTTTGTCTGCTGGGAGAATGATTATGTTGTTGTCTTTCCTCAGGTTGGTGAGGGCTTTTTTGTTCTTCTTTGTGTAAATTGCTTCTGGGTGGTTTGCTGGAGCAGAGGATATTGGTGACTTCGAGTCTGATTTTGTTGGCTTCATCTGGGTTGATTTTGGTTAGGCTGGCTTCCACTCCGCATATGATGTTTTCAGTGGGGATGTGTCTGGGGGCGACTGCAAAGTTGAATCCTTTGGACAGGACTTTGGTCTCTGCGGTGGTGAGTGTCCTGTCTGATATGTTGTGAACTGTTTGTTTCATGGGCTGCTGTGGGGGGCTGGGCTTCTGGTGTTTTTCCAGTTTGTGGAGTTTGTTGGTGTGTATGTCTGTCTTGTGGGAGGTCTCTGTTTCAGCTCTCCAGGCGGCGAGTTGCTTGGATTTGTTCCAGAGTGTTGGGTGGATTTTCTGGCTGAGTTTGAGGTGGAGAGTGAGTAGGTCTCTGTTGGTTTGATCTAGTAGGTATCTTTTCTTGTGTAGTTCGTTTCTGATTAGGGCTAGTTCTGTTCTTTTCAGGATCCTTTCGCTGGATGGGGTTTTTGAGTGATCCTGAAAAGAACAGAACTAGCCCTAATCAGAAACGAACTACACAAGAAAAGATACCTACTAGATCAAACCAACAGAGACCTACTCACTCTCCACCTCAAACTCAGCCAGAAAATCCACCCAACACTCTGGAACAAATCCAAGCAACTCGCCGCCTGGAGAGCTGAAACAGAGACCTCCCACAAGACAGACATACACACCAACAAACTCCACAAACTGGAAAAATGCCAGAAGCCCAACCCCCCACAGCAGCCCATGAAACAAACAGTTCACAACATATCAGACAGGACACTCACCACCGCAGAGACCAAAGTCCTGTCCAAAGGATTCAACTTTGCAGTCGCCCCCAGACACATCCCCACTGAAAACATCATATGCGGAGTAGAAGCCAGCCTAACCAAAATCAACCCAGATGAAGCCAACAAAATCAGACTCGAAGTCACCAATATCCTCTGCTCCAGCAAACCACCCAGAAGCAATTTACACAAAGAAGAACAAAAAGCCCTCACCAACCTGAGGAAAGACAACAACATAATCATTCTCCCAGCAGACAAAGGCAATGCCACAGTGGTGATGAACACATCTGACTACCAAGCCAAACTATCCAACCTACTACAAGACCCTGCTTACATACCTTTGAACACAGTTTTCGTAGATTTTCACGGGTATAGGTATGCATGTTAGGGTGGATTCGGGTTTCTTCCCGTGTAGAAATCTGGTTGTTTTGGCGACGTTTCGACGAGGTCTCACTCGTCATCTTCAGGCTGGTGTTCTGGCTTCTTTCTTCTTGAAGCAAAGCGTGGTCTCAGTTGAAGTCCTTCTATAAATACTGCTGGGGGTGTGTGGTTTGCTTGCTCTGTTGCTGATTGTAGGTTCGTTTGTTCTTTTGTGATCTGCTGTGTGGCTGAGGCGATCGTTAAGGGATTAACTGCTGGTGGGTTAGATGGCTGTTTAGAGACATCCTGTGTGGGTGAGGTGCTGGATGTGTGTCTATTAGCCTTTTGTTTCTTAACGACCTTGGTGATGGGCGTTCTGGCAGCATCCTGGGCTTTGGTGGAGTGGGATCCTGTGTCTTGTGAATTCATTTTGGTGTGTCTTGTGAATTCATTTAGCGGTAGATGGTACAGTCGTGGTTTTGTTATTGGATGGTGGTTTCGTTTCATCTGTGGGAAGGGTCTGGGTTTGTGTTTGGTGTGGATGGAAGGTGGTGGCATCTTGTGTCCTTTTGGACCTGGTGTCAGTCTTTGTGACAGAGGCTCGTCTGTTGACCAGGGCTAGTTTCCAGATGTCAGGCAAGCGGGAGGTGTCGTCACGTTTATTCATGTTGTTTGGGTGTTTCTCTATTTCAATGGCTTCCATGATTATTCGACTGTTGAAGTGTTCAGTTTTGGAGATGAGTTTGGTTCTTTCAAAATCAATTTCATGACCTGTTGTTTTTATGTGCTGGAAGAGAGAGGAAGATTTTTCTTCTTTTTTTTGACTGCGTTCTTGTGTTCTGCGATGCGTGCGCTTATTCTCCTGTTTGTCTGTCCGATGTATGTGGCTGGGCAGACTTTGCATGGTATTTCGTAGACTCCTTGGTTTTCTAGCTCAATCTTGTCTTTGGGGTTTCTTAAAATGTTGGCTATTTTTTGTTCGGTGCAAAAGGCTGTCTTGATATTGTGTTTGTGGAGAATTTTGCTGATTTTGTCTGTGGTGCCTTTGATGTAAGGGAGGAGGGCAGTGCCATTGTTCTCTTCTGTTTCTTGGTTCTTGGGGGGTGTTTCTTTTTGGATTAGTTTGGTGATGGTGTTTTTTTGGAATCCGTTCGCAATTAAAGCATTCGAGAGATTGTGTAATTCAGTTTTTAGGTGGTCTTTGTCAGCGAGGCGTTTGGTTCTGGAGATGAGGGTTTTTGCTACGGAGTTGATCTGTGCAGGGTGGTGGTGTGATTGTGCATTTAAGTAGCGGTTTGTATGTGTTTTTTTCCGGTAGATGGTATGTCCTAAGGAGCCGTCGGGTTTTTTGTAGATTAGGACGTCCAGGAAGGGAAGTTGGTTGTTTGCTTCTATTTCCATAGTGAATTGTATTTTGGGGTGTAGGCTGTTGAGATGTGTGAGGAAGTTGTTCAGTTTGTCTTTCCCTTGTGGCCAGATAACAAAGGTGTCATCAACATATCTGAGCCAGAGTTTGGGTTTATGTTCGGACTTCTGTAACGCGTTGGTTTCAAAGTGTTCCATATATAGGTTTGCGATGACCGGTGAGAGGGGTGATCCCATGGGTGCTCCTTCTATCTGTTTGTATCTTTGTCCATTATGGATGAAGTATGTGTTGGTTAGGCAGTGGTTGGTCAGATCTAGGATGTGCTTGGGGGGGTTGTATTTGTTGTGGATAGCTGTCAAGGCTTCTTGAATGGGCACTTGTGTGAAGAGCGAAACAACATCGAAGCTCACGAGTAGGTCATTGGGTTGTAGGTCTTGTTTCTTTATAATTTCTATGAAGTGGAACGAGTTTTGTACGTATGAAGTGATGGATTCTGCATAGGGCTGGAGTTGTTTGGCAAGAAATTTGGCGAGGTTTTGTAGGGGTGAGCCTATGGAGCTGACTATGGGTCTGAGAGGTGTTCCTTCTTTGTGAATCTTGGGGAGGCCGTAGAGCTTGGGGCATCTGGATGATTTCTCTCTGGGGATGATGCTTGGCTTGATTTCTTCACTTAAGGGAGAGGCTTTTATTTTGGCTTTGGTGGTTTTTTCCAGGTAGGTGGTGGGGTCTGTGTTCAAAGGTATGTAAGCAGGGTCTTGTAGTAGGTTGGATAGTTTGGCTTGGTAGTCAGATGTGTTCATCACCACTGTGGCATTGCCTTTGTCTGCTGGGAGAATGATTATGTTGTTGTCTTTCCTCAGGTTGGTGAGGGCTTTTTGTTCTTCTTTGTGTAAATTGCTTCTGGGTGGTTTGCTGGAGCAGAGGACATTGGTGACTTCGAGTCTGATTTTGTTGGCTTCATCTGGGTTGATTTTGGTTAGGCTGGCTTCCACTCCGCATATGATGTTTTCAGTGGGGATGTGTCTGGGGGCGACTGCAAAGTTGAATCCTTTGGACAGGACTTTGGTCTCTGCGATGGTGAGTGTCCTGTCTGATATGTTGTGAACTGTTTGTTTCATGGGATGCTGTGGGGGGGGGGTTGGGCTTCTGGCGTTTTTCTAGTTTGTGGAGTTTGTTGGTGTGTGTGTCTGTCTTGTGGGAGGTCTCTGTTTCAGCTCTCCAGGCGGCGAGTTGCTTGGATTTGTTCCAGAGTGTTGGGTGGATTTTGTTGCTGAGTTTGAGGTGGAGAGTGAGTAGGTTTCTGTTGGTTTGATCTAGTAGGTATCTTTTCCTGTGTAGTTCGTTTCTGATTAGGGCTAGTTCTGTTCTTTTCAGGATCCTTTCGCTGGATGGGGTTTTTGAGTGGAATTTCAGTTGGAAGCTTGTGGGGATCACATTTTTATCTCGGCAGTTGCGTAGGAATGCAATGTCACATAAGATGGTGGCTCTTCGGACTTCTAGTTTCTCGTAGGTTCTGGTCAGCTGGAAGGTTTCCTCCCCGTAGAGGTCGGATATTTGTTTTCGTAGATTTTCACGGGTATAGGTATGCATGTTAGGGTGGATTCGGGTTTCTTCCCGTGTAGAAATCTGGTTGTTTTGGCGACGTTTCGACGAGGTCTCACTCGTCATCTTCAGGCTGGTGTTCTGGCTTCTTTCTTCTTGAAGCAAAGCCTGGTCTCAGTTGAAGTCCTTCTATAAATACTGCTGGGGGTGTGTGGTTTGCTTGCTCTGTTGCTGATTGTAGGTTCGTTTGTTCTTTTGTGATCTGCTGTGTGGCTGAGGCGAACGGATTCCAAAAAAACACCATCACCAAACTAATCCAAAAAGAAACACCCCCCATGAACCAAGAAACAGAAGAGAACAATGGCACTGCCCTCCTCCCTTACATCAAAGGCACCACAGACAAAATCAGCAAAATTCTCCACAAACACAATATCAAGACAGCCTTTTGCACCGAACAAAAAATAGCCAACATTTTAAGAAACCCCAAAGACAATATTGAGCTAGAAAACCAAGGAGTCTACGAAATACCATGCAAAGTCTGCCCAGCCACATACATCGGACAGACAAACAGGAGAATAAGCGCACGCATCGCAGAACACAAGAACGCAGTCAAAAAAGAAGAAAAATCTTCCTCTCTCTTCCAGCACATAAAAACAACAGGTCATGAAATTGATTTTGAAAGAACCAAACTCATCTCCAAAACTGAACACTTCAACAGTCAAATAATCATGGAAGCCATTGAAATAGAGAAACACCCAAACAACATGAATAAACGTGACGACACCTCCCGCTTGCCTGACATCTGGAAACTAGCCCTGGTCAACAGACGAGCCTCTGTCACAAAGACTGACACCAGGTCCAAAAGGACACAAGATGCCACCACCTTCCATCCACACCAAACACAAACCCAGACCCTTCCCACAGATGAAACGAAACCACCATCCAATAACAAAACCACGACTGTACCATCTACCGCTACACCCCACTCCAGTCACCACATGGAACACACTTACACACGCCAAAAAAACATTGGGAGACCACAGACCCGTAGCCAGACCAAAATGAATTCACAAGACACAGGATCCCACTCCACCAAAGCCCAGGATGCTGCCAGAACACCCATCACCAAGGTCGTTAAGAAACAAAAGGCTAATAGACACACATCCAGCACCTCACCCACACAGGATGTCTCTAAACAGCCATCTAACCCACCAGCAGTTAATCCCTTAACGATCGCCTCAGCCACACAGCAGATCACAAAAGAACAAACGAACCTACAATCAGCAACAGAGCAAGCAAACGACATACCCCCAGCAGTATTTATAGAAGGACTTCAACTGAGACCACGCTTTGCTTCAAGAAGAAAGAAGCCAGAACACCAGCCTGAAGATGACGAGTGAGACCTCGTCGAAACGTCGCCAAAACAACCAGATTTCTACACGGGAAGAAACCCGAATCCACCCTAACATGCATATATATATATATATATATATATATATATATATATATATATATATATATATATATATATATATATATATATATATATATATATATATATATATATATATATAATGGGATTCTACCCTGATGTTGATATTCCACATCCTTTCCTCCCCTGCACAATTAAAAGTCAAGGAAACCAGACAAAAACCACAAATATCCATAAAGCTGATGATCAATCAATCAATAGAAATTTCATATTTTCTTGATTCTGTGACCTAGTTGGTTTATTGCTGAGAAGTCCATGGGCCAAAATAACTGAAGAATAGCTATACAAGGAGAGGTGAAATGGATTATTCTCCCTTATGAATCTTTGCCACCTTGTTATGCATTAGATGCATACTGAAGACTGCTTCTCATTTACAGTCCTCTTTTTGAACTCCTACGCTCACTCCTTTTGAAGGACATAAATACTTTCTAGTGTCACTCTTAATGCTCTTCCCTAAATAATTTGGAGGACCTTGACCAATAAAAGTCCAGGTCCCTGCCACACATATTGTGTGACTCACTCTTCCACATTACTGAGTAGAGCACCGACCAAACAAAAAGAGGTCTCATGTCTTCATGTTCATCTCTAAATAGCTATAGCCAAAGTGGCCAGCCTTTGTTGTGTCTTAGTTTCATGTTTTAATTTGCACACAGGGGAAACACACCCTTGCTCAATTCTTCTTTGCCGCCAGATAAGCTGCCACCAGTGCTCAACAGTTGGACAGTTTGCCTTGGGTGAAGTGTCCAGATTTCTGGTGGCTCTTTTGCAAGCACTGTATAAATCAAGTTTAGAGAGCTTGGAAAATAAGCCAGTGAAATCAAAGGGACCAAAATCCTGAAGTGGTTAAAGCAGGATTTTAGAGTTTACATGTACCAAGCCTGACAAGCTGCTAGCTGCTAACCATGTCTGCAAGTCTGCATGTATAAAATATGTGAAAAGCTAACAAAGTGCAATATTAATTGTGGTCATTTGTGAATCAGACTTGGAGGTAACTTGGATGCTGCTGTTTTACTTTTTAGCTCTTTGTTACAGTCATGGCTGAGAATGTTGGAATTTGACATCTCTGGTACCTGGGTGGAGGTGGTAGAATATGAGGAACAGAACCTGCTAGACTTCAGTGGGAGTGGAATTTGTCAGCCAGCTGAGCTTTTCTGTGGTTGATGGTTCCTGCTATGGTGGGCTGCGCCTATGCTTCTCTATTCCAAAGTACAATGAATGAGCTACATGGGGGCCAAAGCTGCTACTGCTAATATATCACTTAGTTCTTTCACCATCATATGGCTTGGAGCCGTTCAAGCTTTATTACCGATATGAAGCTTAAGCTGCTTGCTTTCAACAAAAGCATATACAAATGATATTTCTGACAATGTCTTTGCATTTAACACCACACTCAGGCTTTTGCAGAATGTGGCAGTTGGCCAAATGACAACATGACACACACTTGTAATTTGGCTGTTCTTAGCCTCCAGTTTGCTGTTAACATATGCTCCAAAGATTCCTGACAATTCCCCTGAAATTTATGGCCAGTTATGGCCAGTTTTCATGAAGACCTGAACCTCCTTAGCTACCCTTCTACCCCAATGATCTATTTTCCCCCCAACCTGCATTGCCTGTTTTCTCATCATGAAGGTCCACTTTTCAACACTTGCTCAAAATCATTATTCAGCTGAAAATATCCAATTAACACAGCTGCAGTTAATCTGGAAAATGAGTTCAAGAGGAGGCAATGGAATCTCCTGAGTATTTCCTTTCCCCCAAATATTGTTAAACAAAGCTGCATTCCACATTTCTAGCACCTGGCCCATCTCGATGCCGCTGTGCTGGACTCCCAAGGACTTGGCAGCCTCTGCTTCCTGTTGTGCATCAGGGGATGATTTATAGGACATCTGTAAAACCACCACATCTTAGTAATCGGGATGGTCATGCATAGAATGCTATTGAGTGCTTTCATCTTGCAGGAAAGGCCTGCATGTCTCATACATGATTTAGAGTGAGTAGGGCATAAATCAGCATGCAGAACTTTTACTCACCACAAACAACAACAATGGGATTTCCTAACAGAGCATGCCAACTGGTAAACATTGTTTTTTCTTTTTTGCAAAAGCAGATTGCCTATTAAAATTGTCCAAAAGACACTCCAGTGAACTGTATAGTCAATAAATAGCAGTCGTTATTTTAAACAGAAAACTCAATATGATCATAGCACATTGCTTTAAAGAGGCTGGTATTTGAACCTAGAATGTGAACATACACCTTATAACCCTTATCATAGCTACTGATGAATTCTCCTCTGCTTGGTTGAAAATCAGTCCATGGTTACAAACATTTCCGGAGAATGATAGGTGTGTGAGAGAGAAAAATAGTTTTCAGGTGCCTATTTGGGGTCTTCTCTTGACTCTCCAGTCCTTCCGCTCTGATAGAGCTAAGCAGAGTCTTTATCAGTGTCTGAGGAGTGGAGAGTAAATTAAGTTAAATCCAAATTTTGTTCATCTCCAGGTTCTCATTTTGGACTACAGCAGAATAAATTGGTATGAAATTTGATTTGCCTTATTGCCAAGCAGTGTCATATTAAGGAAGAGGGAGAGGAGGTACTAAAATCTGCACTAAACTTTGATCCGGATCACCCCCCTGGAGTGGTCACATGGTTGATGTCGCAGATTGGATGTTCCCGTGATCGCATTTTGAAAATCCCAAACTGTTCTGATGCTACAACTGAAAACTGCGGCAAAGATACCATAATGGGGGAGAAAAGGTTTTGGTGCAGATTTTCCGTGTTCCCACGGACTCAAGTAATGGTTTAAATCTGCATCAGAACAGCAACAAGGATTTTACCACCTCGAGACCAGGTACTTGTAAAATGCGCTGGGTCGTGCTTAAGTGGGCGTGGTTGCACTTTATTTATTTTTTTAAGTCCACTGTGGGAAAATGATTTTATGCTCTGCATCTGTGAGCACTTTGCAGCGGATTTTAGTAGTTGTGTGAAAGCAGCCATGGTCAGTTTTACTGTTGCTGTTGGTTGTTGTTATGTGCTGCACACTTTCCTTGTGTGTTTGCCCTTGAGGGTGGAACTGAAATTGTAGAGGTACAGAAATCTAGCCTTGCAGTTAGATTGGTTGTCATAACATCATATAAAAATTATATTTTGAAAAAAATAAAAACAGTTTTAAAGGAACTATTAGTAAGACCGGTTCAAGATATGGGGGATGATAACTTCCCAGTCATAAAGATCTGCTGATGGGCCCCTCTTCTTTGTCCCACCATTGGGAACAGTATACAGTACCATTTAGGGATGCAGGGAAGAACTTTCTTGGTTGTAATGTGCCGGTTGTGGAATGTCCTCAGGTGGGAAATTTCCACAGCTGGTGCTCATGTTGATCTCATTCTGTGCCAGGGTGAAACATCACCATTCACCCAAACTTTTAAGGTTTACTGATCTAGACATGGGGTTGAGACCAACTGGCTTGTAGATTTTATATCGATTTTCATTGATTTTTTTCTTTTTAAAAAATAGTGACAGTTTAAAATGTTTACATCTTTAAAAACTTGGTCTTCAGATATGAAGAAGGATATGACTAAATAAATGTTCCAATCCATTAAACAGTAAGCTTGAGGACATTACTAGTTGCCCAGTAAGAGTCACATAAGTTGTACAGAAAACAGAGGTAAAGGAAGCCTGGCTGCAGCAGTTCTATTGTAATGTTTCCGAGTCATAAAGAGCTATATTTAGAAACAAGGCTTGGAGCTTGCTGAAGGTGGAAGACTGTCGGGTCAGAACAAGATCCAGGAAACATGGTTTTGCAAATGACACTGGATATTTGTTTCTCTCAGCATTTCTTCAAAGAGAAAACAGGAACAATATTTCCTTTTCTGAACCACTTCCATAGCTCTGCAATAGGACATGTGTTTTGCAAGAGTCAAGTTGCTAAAAGGAAAAGATGCCATTGAAAGCCTGCTTGTGCTGCCAATGAAAGCCTCCTGGTGCTGATATGGATCAGCAATTGACCCCGGTAGGTATCGGAGCTCTTTATTTAGAAGGAAGTGATTGACTGGAGGTGAACCACATCAATAGCATAGGTTGCACAATTATAATTAATAACCCATGTCTGAGGTGTTGCATTCTTGCCTGCATTCCCATAATAGAGGAGAGCCTCTTGCAATGATGAGAGACGGTCAATTATTTCCTTTTGTGATTTGGAGGGCAGAGCTATATAGGATTTTAATATCTTCATTTCTCCTGGATCCAGGTCTCGTCTAAACTCCTGTGTGGAATCTTGATATTGGTCGGTTAAACTCTGGCTAGCCCTTATCTCGTTAAAGATATTGATTTCCAGTCTTCTACAGAGAAGGCTCAGAAAATTTGTTCACCCATGCATTTTGGTTTAAATCTTGAATTTCATCAAAGTGCTAAATATTTGGGAAAACTGACAATCCCAAAATACCGACAGATTTTTTCAAGAGCCAGATTTAACTGTCTTCCATCTGCAGTTTAGAGGGTCGCTACAGTGGCATACCATATGAAAATCAATTATGCCCCTGCAATGATAAAGAAATTGAAACATTGCAGCATGTTCTTTTTATATGTAGTTATTACAGGGATGAACGTATCAGGCTTCTTTACCCTGTAATGAGAGGTCTACCAGGCAGATCCTTGGACTGGTATACAAGATATCTTCTAAAAGACAGAAATAAGTCCATTACAGAACTTGTGGCCAAATTCCTTCTCTCAGCCCAAAAAACACGAAAGAGAATTCTGGTGCTTAATTAATTTTAAGTTTCTTTTACTTATTGGAATGTGTACTTGTTTGAATGTATACTGTATTTTATCGGGCCTTTGGCTGTAAAATAAAATTGATTGATAAAATTGATATAATTAATAACCCTGATATAGGGTTTTTAGTGTCTCTGTCTTTGAAGCAGTCAACTGTCAGTGAGGAGGAAGATTTGGGCTATTTGACAGTACTGGATATGTCCAAAGCCACTTATTGCTTACAAGATCTTGTGAGTAATGGCTAAAATATCACTCTTCCTGTTCCAAAAACCTGTACCCAGTTTTTGCAATGACCCAATATGTTGAATTCTGTGGCTTCACATATACGTGCAAGAACAGTATAACAAAACTTCTCTTCTCCTCCCTTTTCTATCCCTTGGAGACTGATTTATTGAATTAATCTTGAGATTATTTCTTCATTTTTAAAAGTATGAAATAGCAGCACATTATAAAACATCATTGCAGTGCAGCAAAATGGGATGTAAATGAGGACAGATCACTGAGATTAACAAATGTACCCTACAAAAGGAAATGCTGCTCAGTTTGTGATGGGACCAGTCATAGAGGTGAAAAGTGGTTTTGCACATCACAAAAGGTCTATAAAGTATTTCAGATTTTGTTGGAAATAAGTGTAATCTTCTTGATATTAGCCAGTTATAACTTTTGAGCTTTCCTACAGATGTGGTCTTCAAAAATAAGATTACTTCTATGATGTAATAAACAGTAATGGTACAAATGACACGTAGTACAAAGGGGCAGCATGGGCTTTTATTTGTCTACATGCTTCCTTTAACCAATCTGTCACTTAGAATTACCTCTTTCATTGACAATGTAAAGACTGCCAGTTGACTGCCTCTTTTACACTGATCAAGGAGTCTGCACAGAGAGACAGGATAAATATAGCTTTGATTTCACAGACTTCAATATTGCCTAAGATGGAGGGGGCGATGTTTGTAGTAATTCTGTAGGCTCTCTTGGGTGAATTCCTAACACTCTTGCATGACCCGATCAGGGCCACTTCCTCCTCCATTATATCTTGGGACAGCATGCTGAGAGATGTTTAAGATCTCCCTCCTGTCTTTTTCTCCTCCCCTTATGTAACAACTAGCTTCTTGAAGGGATCATAAACTCAAAAACCTGCAGACAATTTGGCCCTTTTTGTTTGCTCAGTAAAGGCTCTTTAAGAGGTGAGTGTGTGTGTGTGTGTGTTGTGTCCTTACAGTCCTGACTGACTCTTTGGGCCTTTTCACACGACCCCTAAGATCCACTGGCCACTTAAATTCGGACCAGAGATCTTAGGGGTTTGTCGCTGTTCCTGCATTCCCACCCCCTCCGCACCCCTGGCTGCTGGCTGCGTGAGGGGAGGGAGAAAAAAAGGAAAAAAACTATGCCGCTCACCTCCGTTCTGCCATCTCGCTTTGCTCCCCGCACTGCATTCAGATCTCTTAAAGGGGCAGGGGGCAAAAAAAGAACAAACAGAAGCAAGGAGAGCCCGGCAGTCACTACTGTTATATCCGCATCAGGAATGTTCACCCTCTGAGAGCAGGTACATGAAAAGTGCGCTGGGATGTGCTTAGGTGGGCGTGGTTGCACTTAATTATCTGTAAACTCCGGAGCTGGTGGGGAAATAATTTTAAGCTCCGGAGCTGGCAGCCATTTGCCGTGGAGTTTAGGGGTCGTGTGAAAAGGCCCTTTGTGACCCCATGTCCAGTTTTCTTGGCAGGAATACTGGAGTGGCTTGCCAATTCCTACTCCAGGCTCCTACAGTACCTGGTATTCCTTGGTGGTCTCCCATCCAAGTACTTACCAGGGCCGACCCTGCTTAGCTTCTGAGATCAGGCAAAATTGGATGTGCTTAGGATATCTAGGCAGCTAAGAGGAGAGTAGGCTGTCCTATTTCCCCTCAGGTGATCTAACCTCCACATCCCACAATTATGACTTTGTTTCCTTGGTTGGTTTAGGATCCGGGTATGATGATTTCATTTAGACACATAAATTTGAATTAAGTTTTTCTGGTCTGGAAAGAAGAGCAGTGCAGCAAGGAGCACCAAAATACTTTTGTCCACTTCTTGCTGCTTCTGTCTCAGTCACACAGATATCTACACACAGCAAGTTTCTTTGGTAGGAAAGGGGAAACAGAGGAATTAGAACCAAGCACAGGCTATGCCTCAGTGTGACCCGTTTCACACACAGCCAACTTGGGAATGCTGAAGTGTCCCACAGTGAGTGTGGAGATGGGAAAAAATTAAAGTGTGCTATAAAAAATTATTTAGACCACCCTAGCAGTACTAGTTGGCTGCAGTAAAAGCACTCAGTCCATTGATTTCCCAAAGTACCTACCTGTTTTTGCCTTTCAAATTTTGCACAGTACTGGCAAAAGATTCCCGTCTACGAGATATGATAGGTTGCAGACAAAATGCACTTGATAGCTTTGCCATCCTGTCTGCCCTTCAGGGTCAGCTGCTTTTAGTCAATACTGTTTCCATGAGGTTGAGAAGTCAAGAGCCTTACTGCCACACCACCTACCTATTCCACTGTCATCCTTGCCACAAGCAGCACACTACTTGGATCTTCCCATCAACTTCTCTCCTTCTTCCACGGCAAGAATAAAGGAGAGCAAGCCAAATGTATCAGGGACAATTTGGATGAGAAGTAGAGGTGTTATAGCAGAGTCTGGCCTGTCTGACTGGGGTTGATGATCACATGATTTATGTTAGAAGTACCATTGTGTACATTCAGCATATGCGTGTTCTATAGCTAAAAATTTGAAGATCTATTTTGGATAGTATGGATCTCTAAAATGTAGTCTCTTACAATAATACTTAAAAACGAGTCCTTGTATAACACAGTACAAGGCTGCTTCTGCTTCAAGACTGATGCACAGTTACAGTCTTGTATACATAATATCACTACATGTCCCCAGCAGATGAAATATTTCATTTAAATTTACAGAAGGAAACAGAGTAGAGATTTCTTACCCTCTCTACTACGAGAGGAAGCAATTTGTGTATCAGAAACTGTGCTGAGTTATTTTGTTACCGTGTGCAGTTAAAAAAGGAAGTACCACAAAACTATAACTGTTAGAACACAATTTTTTTCCCTTTCATTCTCCTTTCATCTAGTGGAGCACATGTTTTTGTTACTGTGAACACTATATTATTGTGTTTTCCTCAGCTGCTGGGAATAATCCAAATTGGCACAAAAATGACCTTAACTTCCTGACCACAGTATGGTACAATGTACTGTTTTGTATCTATCTGTCTGTTACTGCTGTGTATAATCCAACACATTGATGCCCAAACAGCAGATGCAGAAAGGATATTGCATTTGTGTGCAAATTCTGAGGAAACGCAGATACTGTAACTTGAATTCCATCTCGAGGACTTGAATTTGCCTTTACATTTAATTCACAGTTGTGGGTTTGAACAAACCTTGGCAACTTTTCATGTATTTTCTTAAATTCTGAAACGTAGATTTAACTAGCAGCAGTTTACTGCTGTGATTTATGCCATTTGATTTATGCCAGCATACATACTTGATAGGATTCTGACCAGATTTTAATTACTGGAAAATATTTCAGTTTTTTTCACAGTTACATTTTTGCTGCCTCCATAAAAAGGTGTATTTTGTTATTTGCTATAGGTCAGTAGCCTTTAATGTAAAGTATTGTATTTTTAAAAAACCTAACTAAAATAAATTATTCTTTTTGCTTTTAAGCAAAAAGAAAGCTAAACTGGCTTTTAAAACTACAACGTGGAAGGAACTTACTATTTAGGATTGCTATTGTAACTGTAACTAATAACTTTGTATAAATAACTTTCTAGCTGTAGTTTTAGAGTTATAGGTGAACCTGTAAAATGCCGCAATCAATCTAAATTTTATTTATACCCAGGACTTGAACAAAGAATGATGTCTGGTTGAACCAATGAAATTTAGTCACAGGAAACACCTTTTGAATTACAGTATGAAAGTATTGATGGGGAAATTATAAGCCACCTTATGTTCTTTTTAAGGAGAAACATGAGATTTAAAAAAGAGAGAGAGTCTAATAACTTAAAGCCATCTGAAGAAACTAACAAATGTCCTGTCTTCAGATACTAGAGAGAGGGACCCATATCACAGACCAGAGATGGGCACGAATAAAAAAAATGGCATTTTGTTTGTCGTTTGTTGTTTAGGGGGTCCGTTTCGGTTCGTTTCCATTTTTTGTGAATTTTTGCAAAAAAAACATTTTCATTTTCGTTCGTTTCATTACCGTTTCATTACCATTTATTTCAATTATTTGTGATTTTTTAAAGCATTTAAAGTAGTTCAATGTATTGATGTAACGAAAACGAAACAGACGACAAAATTTCTGGTGTTTCTGTTCATTTCGTTTCATTTTAGAGACAAAATTCGTTTGTCGTTTCGTTACAAAATGAAATGAAAAAACGAAAACGGAAATGAAAAATTGTTCGTTTCGTGCCCATCTCTATCACAGACCTTCTTTGTCAGCTGTTACTAGTAGAGATGGGCACGAAACAGAAAAATGGCATTTCGGTTTTTCATTTGTCGTTGAGAGGTCTGTTTCGGTTCGTTTCCGTTTGTCGGGAATTTTTTGAAAAAATTCGTTACGTTTTTCATTTTTTTGTTTGTCGTTTGTACCCACTTTTGCGTTATTTTTAAAGCATTTCCGTGCGCAGGCATCCCCCAACGCCCCAGACCAGAGGGAAAACACTAAAAAAATGGATGCTGGCAGAGACACAGTATAGACTAGGTATGCAGGGAGGCTGCAAAGGCAGTGGCGGGCGTTGCCCAGGGTGCAAGGCAGCCGCAGAGTGAATGCACTGCGGGGCAGGGGAGGGTACTCACCAAGAGGTACGCAGCACGCACACACACAGGGAGGCTGCAGGACTGAAGCTAGAGTCGCAGAGACAGCACTCCCACCCTAACTCCCACCAGAGACTGCAAGGAGGATGGGGCTGCCAGACCTTTTTATGCCCTCTGTGGCTGCCAGACCTGCCTGCCCAGTCTGCAACCTTGGCATGCTATTGGTTGAACATGATCCCACATCACATGGCTTGCCTCCATTTTGTGGCTGGTGGCAACATCCATTTTAAAGGGAAAAGAAAAATACATTGCGATGGGAGAAGACAAAAACAAACGTTTTAAGGACCCCAACTCCCCTGGTAGGTATTATCAGACAATATAAATAATTATCGCTGCGTTTTTACGGATG
Source organism: Phrynocephalus guinanensis (assembly GCA_037367245.1). Lineage (NCBI taxonomy): Eukaryota > Metazoa > Chordata > Lepidosauria > Squamata > Agamidae > Phrynocephalus > Phrynocephalus guinanensis. Next base: position 56,097,168 of record CM074740.1, read on the forward strand.
TCCAGGGCTTTTTTTAACATTTAAAACAGGTCATTTCATTGCGCGTCGCCATTAACGGAAATGAAACGTAACGACCACAATTTTCATGGTTCTGTTCGTTTCGTTTCATTTTCATCACAATTTCCGTGTGCCGTTTCATTACATAACGGAAATGACAAACGGTAACGGAAACGAAAAATGTTCATTCCGTGCCCATCTCTAGTTACTAGTAGATTAAGGAAGGGGATCATAATTAAGACCTTAACAATGAATCTTATGCTACTTACGGTGGTACCTATGCTTGTAAATCTAACTAGAGCCAACTACTGTAGATACCTGGTTGAGGATACTTTTCTTCTTGTTTTATTATTTTATGCTTCTCTGATCGTTTATGGGTATTGATCTTTTAAGAGTACTGTAGTTTAAATTCTATTTATGTGTACAATTTGGCTAAGAAGTAACATAATAAAGTGAAACTAGAGATTAAAATATCAAGGCATGATTTCAGTATTAACATATTTCTCTTTATGAAGTTACTAATTATAAAGATTTTAACATCTAATATGAATAAAAGTAACCCCACCTCTTTATGTTTTGTGTATTGTAATTATTGTAAAGTGTATTGAGTAGAAGTACATCATGCACTGTACATGTTTACTGTTGGAGCTTCGTTTATAAACTCACATGCTATCCGTAGTTTGTGTGACTGAGAGGGACTTTTCTGAGCTGGAGTAACTATCCCACACTAACCATTTTTTCACTCCTAGCTTTTGATTTCAAAGCGCGCCCTAGGTCTCTCTTGAATATTCTTCTTTTATCTCTCTACTTGATTTGTGCCAGTTGTTTGTTTGCTGTTGATCTTTTCAGTTGATTGCTAAGTATGCATGCAGCAAAGAAAACCGTATGCACAAGTTTAATTTCAAACAACTGTAAAGAATGGTTTCTTCTTCTTCTTCTTCTTCTTCTTCTTCTTCTTCTTCTTCTTCTTCTTCTTCTTCTTCTTCTTCTTCTTCTTCTTCTTCTTCTTCTTCTTCTTCTTCTTCTTCTTCTTCTTCTTCTTCTTCTTCTTCTTCCAAATGGCTCAGAATGAATTGTTGAGACTCTAAGTGTCACTTAATGAGAAAGGGGTAAACTCGGGGGAACATGTAGCTCATCTTCTCCATTGATCTCTGTAATTCCAGTGGGCAGTGAAGGGTATTTTACCAGATATTCAAAACTGCATCATTTGCTTTGTGCATACATTGAATCAGGGGTCTTACGGCATAGAGGTTTTTAATGTTGTTCTGCAGGAAAGTCAATTGGAAGTGGGTTATTTATTTGAAGGTTTGCCTTGTGGATAGCAGCCACAGTTATTGAAGAAGTTCTCCACACATAACAATTTCTTGAAAAGGAGTAATCACAAAAAGCTTTAGGAGTCAGACAATTTGAGAGCAAGGCAATGTGTTCTCTATTGAAATTTGTTTAGATTATTGTTGGCTTTTCTGAAATTGGTGGTTGTAGGTTTCCTTGGAGCCAACATTGTCTTCTTGATTAAAGCCTTAGAAAGCCCTTGATCAGAAATTCTGGAAACTGATCTTGTGTAAAAATGGGAAGCCAAAACTTAATGCAAAACTTAATGCATCTCATTAAGTTTACTATAGCTTTTAAAAACCTACCCACAATAGATTTGATTATCTTTTGCATGCATTTGGATTTGCTGCAAAATATTTCTAGATGTGGCACAGGTGGGTCACTGGGTAGTGATGAACCTGGATGACTTAGAATAAGTGAGAGGTAAGCCTGGTTGCCATTCTTAAACCCCTTGCTGGAATGACCAAGGATATAAACCCCATTTCAACATTTTGTCTGAGTGTGGAAAAGAAAAGAAAATTATCTCTGAGGATGTGTGATGCATGCTGCTGCTTCTCCATGTAACAGCTCCCAGCCATTACTGGTTGACCATGAGGATTTATAGAAGGTGCCTAGGCATATTAAGTTTGATACTAGAGATGGGCACGACTTGAAAAAATTTTTTTTCGAGTTGTCGTTAGTCGGGCCGGTCCCGTTTCGGCTCGTTTCCGGTTTTCGTGAAAATTCGCAAAAATTAGTCGGTTCGTTTTTTCGTTTTTTCATTTTTGTTAGTACTGGTTTTTTGGGGGGGGAGCGGGCTCCTGGAGGCACCTCTGTGGGGTGGGTGCCTCCTCTGGCCCGCTATAAAGGGAAAGTGGGCTCCTGGAGGCACCCGTGGGTGCCTCCTGCCACTAGGAAGGGGAAGCAGGCTCCAAGAGAGACCCCTCTACATGGGGGTCTCCCCTCCTCACCTGCTGCTGCTGCAAAATGCTATGCAATAGCCATATGGATATTGCATAACAGAATGTGCAGACAGTGAGACCAGTGAGAGTGATAGCGTCATGCCCGCCCTTCACAAGGCTCTGGCACCACCATGTCTCACACAGAAGGGAATTGTACTTGCTGCGTGTAGTGCAATGCAAGCAAGTAGATCTGGCTTTAAGGTGGCTTAGTGCAATGGCTAGGGTTAGGCTAGTGACGGGTAAGGTTACGGTGGGCTAGTGGGTTGCACCTCTGGGTGCCTCTCTGACCCACTAAGAAGACAGTCTGTGACGTATGGGTACGGAGTCAAGGGTTAGGGTTAGGGCTAGGGCAGGTTTTAGGGGGCTTTTTGGCACATCCCAGAAGTCTCCATGGCCAAGTGGCCATGCGACTGGTGGGATGGCTCCAAAAATTTGCATGGTTGTCCACTCCCACATGGCTGGCCACTCGGCCAGCCCATCATTGCGCAGGTGTAAAAAAAAATAAATAAATAAAATCAATGGAGGACAGAGGAGGAGAGGAGAGACATTTTGTTGCAAGAAAAAACCCACTGCTACTGTGAAAAATCTGGCAGTTTATAAATTTTCGCGTGTTTCTGTTGTGCTTGTGTGTTTTTGGACCACGATTTCAAAAACAATATTGCGTTTGCCGCCCCATTTTGGATCCCCCGCCCGCACCGCATGGCATGGCGAAATGGCGACTCGAGTCCGGCTGCCCAGGACGGGGGGGAGGCGGGACCACCCCCCTCCAGAAACCACCCCTCCGGTAGGTGCCCTGCGCCCTTAGTCAAGCAGGCATTTTTCCGCCTGCTTTTTTGGCCCGTGAATGGGTGGGGGGAGAGTTTAAAAGTTTTTTCCTGTGCCGTCCGTGCCGCTTGCTTGCGCTTTAATTGCGGGCGGCCGGCGGCGAGACTGGGCTTTTTGCTGGCTGCGAGCCTGCGGCGAGTCCCACCAGAGCAGCCGAGGACGGGGGATGAGGCTGGAGGCCGGGGACCTCCAGAAACAACCCCTCTGGTAGGTGCCCTGAGGCACGGCAGGCATTTTTCCGCCTGCTTTTTGGCCGGGAACCGGATTTTTTTAACTTTTAAAAACTTTTTTTCTGTGCCGCGTGGCATCGCGCAATCGCGCGATGCAAGGAACGAGCACGACAAATCAGACCAAAATTGTTTGTTCGTCGGTTCGAGCTCGAAGTCTGGCAGAGTAATTCCCGTTACCATTTCCGTAGAGTAACGGAACCGAGTAACGGAAACGGAAACGGGAATACCGCTAAGTCGTGCCCATCTCTATTTGATACATTTAGAACACCTCTTTCAGCTGGAAGCTCTGCATTATCCGCATTCCCCAAGGCAAAGTGGCTTCTAAATGCATTGAGCTCAATATGCACGAGTTCCCCTAGAAATCTTCACACTTAAGGATGAGAAAGAAATGCAAAGGATTAGCCATTTCACACAGAGACATCAGTTTTAGACCTCCTAAGGCTGCTAAGACAATGAAATACACCAGCCCCAGAGATATACACATTTGTAGTAATGGGAGGGTAGGGTAGGATAGGGGGGATTGCACAGGAAATCATTGCTACATTTAAAAACACACACACACACACACACACCATGCATTTGAAAATGCGCACAGATTTAGGTTAATAAATGGGGAAGACAGTATGCTAGAAAAATAAGTGGAGGGAATCATATTTTGGCGAGTGGGTGATTCACACAAAATATGCTTGCATGGGCCATTATATCTATATCTATATCTATATCTATCTATCTATCTATCTATCTATATCTATATCTATATCTATATCTATATCTATATCTATATCTATCTATCTATCTATCTATCTATCTATCTATCTATCTATCTATATATATATATATATATATATACAGCCCAGTATTGGAAATGGGAAAATGAGAATATCACGAACAAATGGAAAAATAAGAGTGAGGGTAATTCTCAAATCTGTATTCATGCTGAAAGCACATAGATCAAGAATGGAGAGGCTTGATCCAGTACACACACACACACACACACACACACACACACACACAGAGAGAGAGAGAGAGAGAGAGAGAGAGAGAGAGAGAGAGAGAGAGAGAGACAGACAGACAGACAGACAGACAGACAGACAGACAGACAGACAGACTCTGGAGCACTGGGTAATGCACTCATCTTTCCTGCTGCCACCCTCAAGTTTTGCTCTCATGTTTATGCTTTAATGCTCAGATAGGAATTGTATGAAGTCAAAATCACAAACCCACTCCCATGTACTTTTTATTATACTGTACTCTCTTTTCCAAAGTAATCAACAAGTTGTCCATCACAGATCCACCATGCACATTCTTAACAGCATGAACAAGGAAGCCTTTTCATTTACACAAAAAAGAACACAAACCTGTTATCCCAATATAATACTGGGTTTAAATGATTTGGATGTTCATAGCCTATAGACAGCATGACTTATAAAGATATTTTTTTTCTAGAAAAACTATCTGGAATTGATTGTCACACTTGGAATCAGAGAACTTGCTACTCCAAGTATATTATCATTGTTGCATTATGGCTTTTGCCATTTTTCATTACTTTTCCAGAAGCAGAGGCACTATTTTCATTGGGTTAGATATTTTTCTAAAATGAAAGTATGTTGATCTCCGTTTTTAAAATGAAGAGTTAAGTTGTATAAACGCAAGATGTTCTCAAATGTTTCTGAATTTCAGACCACATTATGAAGACCACCTCCATTTTCACTCAACATCTTCTACACACTTGCACTTATTTTCACTAAACTGTGCTTGTGTACCTGCTACCACTAATTACTTTCACAGATAAATTTAATGACATGGTGGACATAATACTGTTCCATAACTTTGCATCTGACATACTAATTAAAATCATAACCCCCCTTACCTGAGGCTCCCTTGAGTTTCTTATTCTTCTGGGAAAGCTTTTGGGACCCTAGGTAAAGATGGGCACAAATTGAAAAATTGCTGTTTCTTATGTTTGTTTTGTTTCATTAAGGAGATTGTTTCATTTCATTTCATTTTTTGTGAATTTTCACAAAAAATGTTTCATTGTTTCGTTATTTGTTTTTACCCGCTTTTTCCCCAGCGCCCACTGCGCAGCTCCTGGGGCCCGGTCGGAGCTGGGGAGTGCCTACGAACAGGTGTGGGAGGAATAAAGAGGGGGAGTGGCATCGGAGCTGCGCTGCTCCTGCCGCCTAAGCGTGGCCTCCTTCTTATCACCCCTCCCGATCAGCCCCGTGATAACGAGCCGCAGGAGGGAGGTGCAACAGGGCGGCGGCTTTGAAGCTGCGCTGCTCTGGCCACCTAAGCACGGCCTCCTTGTCTCCCCTCCCGATCAGCCCCGTGATAAGGGGCCATGGGAGAGAGGCACAAGGGGGCAGCTTCGAAGCCGCACTGCTCTGACCATCTAAACGTGGCCTGCTTCTTATCTCTCCTCCCAGGGCTAGGCTGAGGCTTGAGCCCACCAAGTCTCTCAATGGCACCGACGAGGTGTGTGCTCCCTCTCCAGACCAGCACCAGGAAGGAGACATCTCTGCGCCCCCCCATTAACAAAATGAACCTAAGCGAACCAATTTTTCTCGGTTTGGTTTGTTTCATGTTAAATTTGCCCCTAGGGTCATTATGCGTTTCATTATGTAACAAAAAGACTAACGAATAAAGAAACAAAAAAAATCATTTCGTGCCCATCTCTAACCCTAGGGAATGAGGGTGTGAGTACCGGGGAGAGTTTAAAAAGTGAAAATCACTATTAGATTAGTGGTGGTGGTCTTGATCCTGGTGGTGGCAATGTGGCAGCCATTTCTTTTAAAAGCTCCTCCCCAGCTCAAGGCTCCCAGAGGCTTTCCTGGGGCAAAAGATACCTATAAGCTGAAAATCATTAGTTAAAGTCAAAAATTCACAGCTGAAACATCCCTGACAGGTGACCCACCCAGCTTTTAAAGATAAATTCAAGAAGCTGAGTCTTCTGAGATATGTTGCTGAACTGTTGAGTAATTATCACAGTAAGAATCTTCTTTCTGATGTGTAGTTGAAATCACCTTTCTTGTCATTTTGAACCCACTGGCTTACACTCTGTCCTCTAGAAAAGCCGAAAATATGTCTGTGCAGTTTTAGATATGAGAGCTGTTTAGTTATTTGAAGATGACTATCACTTTGTTTTCTCTTCTCTAAGATTAAAAGAAATAACCAGATGTTTAAACCATTCTTTAGGGGGCTTGGTTTTCAGACACATTACTTCCTTCATCACTTTTCTTCAGATACATTTTAGTTTGATCATGTCTATTTAAAATTGTAGTATCTAAAACTGGACCCAGTATTTTACCTGAGGTCCAATAAAAACAGAGCAGAGGGGTACTTTTATTTACTTTGTTTTTGATGCTCACTGCTTCCAAACTTGGTGCCATCCATCCAACCTTCCCTTGCATTTACTTTGGCCTAAATTCCCAATTTTTAAAGGCTTCCTTGAATCATGATTTTGACTTGCAAACTATTATCCAGACAGAGATAATATTTTTCAGCCCAAGTTGTAAATGGAATTGGCCCCTTCTCTCAGAATACTCAGAGAGTACAGTACAACACCCTTATCCTCTGGATCATTAACCGCTGATTCACTTATCCGCAGTTTGAGGGGGGAAATATTAAAAAAAACAATTCAGTAGCCAGAAAGCAGGCTACTGTCACAAACAGTAGCCACAAAGCAGGCTACTGTTGCAAAACAGATGAAAATGAGATCGTAAAGCAGATAGCCAGTTGTGGTGGTGGCAGCTGCAGCTTCGGTGGCGGTCTGCAACATTGGTGGTGGAGGCGGCGGCAGCAGAAGAGGTGCCCACATGGCCTGCAGGTGTCCACAGGGCTATGCAGATGCCTCTTCCACCACCGCCACTACCATGGCAACTGCTGAGGAGACACCGGAGACACTCCTGGCCTGGCCATGGGGGCAGGGGTCGATGGAGGTTGCGGGGCAGATGGAGGTTGCGGGACAGGAGGTGGATGGCCCTTCGCTGCTCTTTCCTCCCTCCCCAGCAGGGATTATTTGGATATTGGAGATGGAGGTGGTTGCCACACACCATCACTGCTTTCGCCCCTAGCACTCCACCACTTCTGCAGCCCCCTCACCCCTGATAAGAGTCTTAGCTTTTATCCTCAGATTTCGCTATCCATATGGTGTGTGTGTGTGTGTGTGTGTGTGTGTGTGTGTGTGTGTGTGTGTGTGTGTGTGTGTGTGTGTGTGTGTGTGTGTGTCAGAACCAATCCCCTGCAGATTAGGTGATCCTGCTGTATAGACAACAATTTCTAAATAGCCCACACAACTTCCATTAATACTCTTGGATGCAGTTCTGATCACCTGGGGATTTGAGATTATGCAAAGTAGCTAAGTGCTACTGTACCATATTAGTTGTATGAAGACCTGTCTACTCTGTCAACTTTCCGTGACATCCTAGTGACCACATGATAAAGGCTGAAAATAATGTCAGCAGAGTCAATGTGAGACAAAAACTCTTGTTTTCCATGTTTTTGTTTAGAATATCAAAGTAGTGATTTATTTTTGTTGCTCCAGCACACAACATATTCATGTGGATACAAAAAAACCTTGTGTGTGCTATTGTGGATGTGTGTAATTTGACAACTGTTCCTTATGGGAATGTTTCTGCTGATCAGTGTCCATCTTCCCACGCCTTACCTTTACCGTTGATTATTTTTCTTAAAATCTCAGCTGTTCTGCATTCTGCCTTTTCTTTTAAGTTACCTTATTTCCAGCATAGTTGTTTCTAAGGGATTGCTCAAGAAAGTGGGCTTGAAAGGATCATTTTGTCTTCAATTAGATTACAAACGGATTGATTGTAAGTTGATAGGAAAGTTGATAGCTCTAGCTCTAAGTTGGAGATGCCAAAAGCCATAGCTGTTGGTAAGAGAGATTTCTACCACCAACCGAGGCCCAACCACGGGAGTGGTGGTTGGTGGCTGCCAAGTTTCTGTGGGTTGTTATTTCATCTTTCTTTTTCTTTTTCTTTTAACTGTGGGTGGCAACAATTGCTGTTTCTTATGATGTTGCTACTCATGGCCATCCTTTTCCAATTTCCTTTCTCCCTTCTCCACTTGGTCTCTTTGAAGCAAGGAATGAAGGGATGGTTGACTGAAAGGATGAGCTCCCAATCTGAAAGAACCTACTCATTACCCTTCTTGTTATTTTAAAGCAGGGGTCCTCAAACATTTTAAACAGGGGGCCAATTCACTGGCCCTCAGACACTGTTGTGGGCCAGACCCTGCAGCTCCCTGGCATGGCTCTGAGGGGAGATAGGGAAGGCCCAACCTGCTTTGCCCCCCCCCCAGCTCAATGCTGCTCTCCTCACCTGCCAGTCTGCACAGAGCCCGCTTCTCCCACAGCTCCAAGGGGGGTAAGGGAGGGCCTCTCACATGCCCCTAAGATGCTACAGGCAACATCGGGCTTTGCCCTTGCATTGATGGTTGAGGTGGTGGCAGCTGCTGCTGCTGCACGGTGAGTTTTCAAGTCAAGTGGGGAGCAAATGGGGGGATTCTGCAATGGCTGGCAGGCCGGATTCAGGATCATGGAGAGCCAGGTCTGGTCCGCAAGCCATAGATTGAGGACCCTTGTTTTAAGGGAAGGTGTATGACTTTCTTCTGCTTTTTATCAGGAAGGGAAGTTTATAGAAATAAATAAAAATCAGGCACTGTAAATCAATTCCTTCCATTAATTTTTCCCCTTAATGGCAGTAACTTGATGGATAAAAATCAACATGGCCTCTGCAAAAGGTAGCCCTCCCAGATCCCAAAGATTGTACAGCTGAATCATAATAACTGCTGCCCTTATTCCCTGGACTTGTAAAAAACAGATGCATTGGAGGAGTCTTCTGAGTCTTTTTAGTCAGTGAGCCTGGAGAAAGAGGAGGCGGGTTTTTCATTGAAACCTTGCACAGATTGCCGTCCCTGTACCACAGAGCTCTGTAGCACCCTGCGAAATGTTCACTCTGTAAATATGTGTAAAGGGTGGCTGCAGTGTCCAGTGTTGTCCCACTCAACACTTCATAGGTTTGTCCACATCAGAGAGAGTTCCCTGGGGTGGGTGGGTGGGGGTTCTACTTTTTTCCTGTACTAAACTATTCAGATAGTAGCAATTCAAAGCCAATAGTGTCTTTCATCCCCATTTGGCTAACTGATATGTTCTTGTAAAGATGCAGGAGTGTATGTTTAGGTGATTTATCTGGTGGCCTTGGCAGTTGGAGGTGTGATGTTCAGCCCTGAGGGCAGACATACAAAATGTCAGACTGCTACATTTCTGAAGAACTTTTCTATAAAAAGACCAAACGCCCAAGCACATGCTCACCGAGAACAGTTCTTGGGTAAAGAAGAACTGAAGGAGAATGGGGAGGCTGAGTTGCACACACATACATACACAAACAAACACATGCAGCTCCAACACTCCTGTCCACAAAGTCTCCACTCTACCAAGCCATTTTTCCTTTATATAACACCTCTGTTGGCAGTCCTGTTTGTTTGTTTGTTGATTGATTGATTGATTGATTCTTCATTTATTTTTACCATGTCTTTCTCCTTCAAAAGGACCCAAGATGAATTACATCATTAAAGACAATCTATGGAAGCTAAAAATGGCATCTATATAGAAATGTTTAAAATGCTTCAAACCAATATTCCACTAATAACAGTAAACAAAATCAATGCCTAAAATAACTTCAAAGCAAGAAGGCATAACAATATATGTAAAAAAAACCACCACTCTTAGTTAGCCAATCACTAAATGGTAAACTGTCTGAAGAGAAAGATTTTCATCTGATTGTGGAAGGACAGCAAGGTTGTAAGATTATAATCACCTTTCACAGGTGAGAAAATAGGACAAAAACTATTGATAATAACAAGCAACAGTGTACCTTATATAACACAAATAGGCAAATGTTTTCTGTTTATACATATTACAACTGTATTATAGTTGTATTAACTGGAGATTTTTTTAAAAAAAAGATACCTCTCTAGACTTAGAAATAGTACAAATGAAACATTTTTGCATGAAGCCATGAAAACACCTAATGCTACAGCACACTAATTCTGCTAAGGGTGCGGCTAAAATAGCATAGACTGAATTTAGCAGACTGTCTAATTCCCCTAAGTGTTTTTTCAGGAGCTCTTAGACTGCAATCATATGCAGCTTGATGGAGTTCGTTTCTGAGTACACATGGATAAGACTTGACTGTTAAAGTGGTTACCAAGAGGGTACTTGCTATGCATAAGAGTAGGTTGACTAGTTGCAAAAAAAGCAATATGGTTCCTGCAAATTTCATCACAGATTTAAAAAAAGGAAATTTCAGGAAGTATGGCTTTCCTCACAAGCTATATCTGCCAAAATTCACTTTTCTACAGTTCAATTGAGCATGCAACAATCCTGCCCTATGATGAGAAAGTGAGTTCTTCTGTAAGAAGACCACCAGTGTGGCAAGAAAAAGTTCTTGGTTCAAATTACTTTCATTTCAGTGATCTGCTTCACTAGCTGTTTGCCTGATGTTGGAATATGCCTGATGTTTTGTTTTCTATACAAAGCATGGCAGTCAGTTTTGAATATTGAAAAAGCCTTGCACCTCTCCGTGTGTAATGGATACAGGGAATCCATACCCTTGCTGTTGGTACAACCTTTGGTGGTATTCAATATATTTCATTAACCCATTTTTGATACCTGTTATGGACACACACTGAGGTTTAAGGAGGGCTGTTGTGACATCTAACACTGGCTATCATGTTTTGGTAGATGACAAAAAACAATACTACTTCAACACAGTGGCAGGCAGAAAGTTCTACTGCTTCAACACTGTGGCAGGCTCGAAGTTCTAGCTAACAATTAACAAGTCTCTGATGGGGTTCTCAAGGGGGTAACAAGCCATTATGTATGAGCATTCCTGAACGTTGCAACAGCAACTTAAAAAGTAGATAAAATTGATCTATCCAAAAATGCAAGTAATAAATAAATAAATAAATAAATAAATAAATAAATAAATAAATAAATAAATAAATAAATAATGTTATTGTGAGGACCTGCATTACTGTCAGCCTAAAAACATGAAAAGAAAATATCTAAAACTCTCCTGGCAACATAATTAGTACTGAACGTGTTCACCTCTTAGAAAGTTGCTACTGTTGACTCATTATAAATTTACTAAAATTCTTCCTTCATTAATTTTGACTGCAGTCATTCAAAATTTTGGAAAGTACATTCCATTCCATTCCATTACAGATGGTGGAAAGCCTCATCCAAGAGAAAATCTTAAAACACATAGAAGAACAAACCTTGCTGAGGGAAAATCAGCATGGCTTCTGTAAAGTTAAGTTTTGCCTGTTAAACCTTTTAGAATTCTTTGAAAAGGTAAACAGGCATGTGGATTTGGGTGAACCAGTGGATATTGTCTATCTAGATTTTCAGGAGGCTTTTGACACAGTCCGTCACCAAAGGTCGCTGAGAAAGTTGCACAATCAGGGGATAAGAGGGCAGGTCCTCTTATGGACTGAGAAATGGAAACAGAGCGTAGGTGTCAATGCAAATTTTTTTACAATTGAGCGGGGTGAAAAGTGGTGTGCCCCAGGCGTACACCATTCTGTTCATAAATGACCTGGAGACCGGGATAAGCAGCGAGGTGGATAAGTTTGTAGATGACATGAAACTTTTCTGGGTGGTGAAGATCATAGAAGATTTTGAAGAGGTTCAGAAACATTTCTCCAAACTGGGAGAATGGGTTGTGAAATGGCAAATGTGTTTCCATGTAGGAAAATGTAAATTAATGCATATTGGGGGGGAAATCAACACTTTATCTATCAACTCATGGGTTCTGAGCGATCCTTGAAGAATCAGTAAGGAAATCTTGGTGTACTGGTGGACAGCTCAATGAAGGTGAATACTCGGTGTGTGGCAGTGTTGAAGAAAGCCAATTTAATGCTAGGGATAATCAAAAAGGGGACTGAAAATAAAATAGCCAACATTATAATGCCCTTGTACAAAACAATTGTAAGGCCACATCTGGGGTATTTCATCCAGTTCTGGTCACCATATCTCAAAAAAGTGGGACTGAAAAAGGTGCACAAGGCAGCAAATAAAATGATTACTGGGCTGGGGTTCCTTCTTTATGAGGAAAGTCTACAGCATTTGGGGCTCTTTAGTATGGAAAAAAGCTGCCTGAGGGGGGATATGTTTGAGACATACAAAATTATGCAGAGCATGAGTAAAGTGGATAAAGGGACACTTTTCTCCATCTCACAAAATACCAAAACTAGGGGTCATTCACTCAAATTGAGGGTTGAGAGAGTGAGAACAGGCAAAATAAAATACTTATTTACCCATTGTGTTGTTAGTCTGTGGAACTCCCTGCCACAGGATGTGGTGATGGCATGTGGCCTGGATGCCTTCAAATGGGTATTGAACAGCAAAAGTCCATTACAGTTTACAAGCCACGATAGGGATATGTAATCTCCAGGCTTAAAAAGAGGGAACTTCAAAGGCAAGGTGCAGGGGAGTGGTAGCATGAGACAGATATCTAGTCTTGTGTGCTCCAGAGACATTTGGTGGGGCCACTGTGAGATACAGAAAACAGGACTAGATGGGCCTTTGGCCTGATCCAGCATGGCTCTTTCTTATGCTCTTATTTTCTTATATATGTTGAATGTCTTCTTCATTTTACAATGGCAAATCCATTAGCTTTGCACAAATAGTATTTTTTACTGTTTTTAAAAGTATATGTCTCATTCTCATACCAGGGGATGTTGAATCTCATAAGGGTTAACACACCGAAATAACCTGTTTGTCAAGTAATGTGGTACCTCAGTTTAAGTAATTCATGCTTTCTTTGGGACAATTTGTATCCTGAAAAAATTGTAAACCAAAGTGGGCTTTCTCGTAGGAATGCATTGAAAACCAATTAATCTGTTCCAGAGGTTAGGAAAAAACCCCAAAAAAAGTCAAACTCCACCCCCACCACGCACACACAATGCAGAATGCACAAAACAGGCATGGAAGCAATGAAGCACAATATACCTACCCTTCCATGGCTTGAGAAATATACCAAAAAAGTTCGAAAAGTCCAAATCCCACTGCAAAAAAGGTCCAGAATGGGGCATTCCATTGAAAATTTTCTTAACCCAAGCTATCCCCATTTCTACTAATTTCTTTTTGTAACCCGAGTTTTTTCGTAACCCAAAGTGTTTGTACCACTGTATAAGCAATTTAACTTGAGTTCTATATGTTCTTTTTCAGTTTACTTTCATAAATATACCATAATACTTCTGTAGAAAGTTGATATGCTCCTATCCTATTTTGGAAGAATAGTAGCTGTTATTTTAAAGTAGCTTGAACATAAATTTAAAAATTAAAGAAACAAAAAACAAAACCTGGACCTCTTGTGGGTTATCAGCGACTCTGTCATAAGTATAAAATGAAATCTTTCCACTAAGTATTTCTTTGCTAATTCTCACATATGTGAATTTGGCCGCTAATGATTTCTCCTTTCCCTGCCCTTTCAACTTTCTTCAGTAAAAGATTTGGAATTCCATGAAGTTCTTTTTCTAATTGTTAAACTTGGCTTTCTGTAACTCCAAAGGGATTTTTCCAGATGTTCTATGCTAATTTAAAATGAATTGCATACGAGTTTAGAAATTTCCTAGAAGTACAAAGACATTTCCACATTTCGTCTCGTATTGGGCTAGCTCTTGCTCTCATTTCATATGCTCCAGTTGTTCAGCAAATAGAAAGGTGCAGCTCCCAGCCCATTCTCCTTATATAGTGTTTTTCCAAAGGAGCAATTCATGTGCAATTCAGATTATGAATTTTATTCCCCCTTTCCCAAATAAACTTCCTTTTCTTCCTTTCAGCAAAGAATAATATAATGGTCAGCCTCTGCAGCACCTGTTCAGTAAATGTGGATTGTTTACTTGGGGTATCAATTGAGCATGAAAGAAAGTGTGCCTTATAGTTAATTATCAAAATAGTCTTAAACCCTGAGCGAGCCACATCAATCAATTAAACATTACAGTCAAGAGAAGTAAATTATAACATAGAGCAATGGTTGCGAACCTTTGTCACTCCAGATGTTTTGAACCACAACTCCCAGAATTCCAAGCCTGTATTGCCAGTGATAAAGAACTGTGGGAGTTGTGGTCCAAAATATCTGGAGTGACAAAGGTTCGCAACCACTGACATAGAGGCTATCCGGAAGTTTAGTCATGGCAACTGGACTTCTTGTGAGATCGAAATGTTTCACTACTCATCCAAATAGATTTGTCAGTTCAAGCAAAGCTGGTACATGACGTCCAATTTATAGTTCTCCATTGGAGGCCTTATACCAGCTTCAACTGTCAAAGCTGCTTGGATGAGTAGTGAAATTAATGTTTCAATCTCACAAGAAAAGAAGTCCAGTAGCCATGACTCAACTTCCAGATAACCTAACCAGGATGACTGAGAAACTTCACAAACACAATACTTTCTGACTTTTATCTAGATTTTAAACCACACATTCAACAAGTATAATGGGAAAGCCCACATTTGAATAGATACATCAAAGTCTAGCTCACCATTATTGTCTTTTTTCAATATTTAGATACATACATAGGCACTTACAGAGAAAGTTCATGATTTAAAACAGAAAGGGAAATAACTGATCTCCTGTGTACCAAACCTCAGATGTCATTGACCAAATATTAATGCAAATAGCCCAGTTGTTTTGCAGTAATATTATGCTGCCACATAATTTTATTGTTTATATGCAATTTTTCTGTGAGCAATGATTATATTGTGTGCTTCAAGGAGAGAATCACAATTTTTGCATTTTCTTTTCTTGGAATCTACCTCTTCTGTGCCAAGTGTCTGAAGAGGTAGATTCCAATCCATTAAGCCTCCAATTGAAACAAATCTATTTTTTACCGACTTCAGATGGCCTATTCAGGCCATTGTTCATCTTATGAGCCTACTTCAGACCAGGGTGACAAAAGGTCACAGCTGACTATAAGATGGGGGACTTGCACCAGCTTGTATTCAGACTGGTGAAGCTGTTTTGGATGAGCAGCGAAACGTTTCTGTCTTTCAAGAAAAAGAACTCCAATAGCCACGACTCAACTTCCTGACATTATACCAGTGGAAAAGGATATTAAATGGGAAAAAATTGATATCCTCTTAACAGAAATGATAGTTTCTCATTGGTCATACACAACAAATGAATAACACCTATTTCAAAAAAAGTGATTGTGCATGATTTAGCCCCCTGCATATGCATGAAACATCTTTAAATCCAAATACAGATAAAATAATCTGTAAGAGTTTCTTTTCTTTTCTTTTCTTTTCTTTTCTTTTCAAAGCAGAGCAAGATGTCAAAGAGAGAGCATAGCTAATGCATAGAACATACATGCAGTTTGAAAGTGAGGCAGTAAAACCACACAATCAAAAATACCATCATGATAATATTATGGTGTACTGAATTTTCAAAAGCTCCTAGCAAATGTTGTGCCAACTATGAATCAGAACATGATGGTGGGCAATGCAGTATAATACATTTTTGTTTTGTATGTTCTTAGAGTGGTTTTCTTCATTTGTAATTTTTGTTGTATCATATTTCAGCTCACTCTCACTCTCTTTCACCCCCCCATGTGTGTGTGAAATGAAAGCTTGTTATTATCTGAATAAGTCAATATAAAACATTCACTCAGTAGTGGCGCATGCCTGTAAACCTTAGAGTTGAGTCATGCCAACTAGACTTCTTTTATTGAAAGATTGAAATGTTTTACTACCTATCCAAGCAGCTTCCTCAGTCTGAGGAAAATTAGTTACAAGGCAACCAATTTATAGTTCACCTTGGTTTCACATCAGGCCAGATGAGTAGCAAAATGTTTTGATTTCTCAAGAAAAGAAGTCCAGTTGCCATGACTCAGCTTCCAGATAACTTCAATTGAATGACTGAGAATCTTCACACACATGGCTGTAACATTTGTGAGTTCTATATTTTACACTTATAATGAGAATAAGTTAAAATTGCCTTTTGTATCCATTACTGAAGATTTGTTTCTCATTGTTGTGTGCTCTGTATACTGAAGCTACATGTTTTCCACCATTTATTTATTTATTTATTTATTTATTTATTTATTTATTTATATGCTGCCCATCTTCCAGAGGAACTCCGGGTGGTTAACATCAACAAAACAAACAATATAAATAACAACAGTATAACAAAAAAAAAGAAAAAAGATACTAATACAAGATTAAGTAGAATATATAAAATAGAATAGCTGTACTAATAGGCAGGACAGGTCAGAGGTACTGACGTATATATATATATATATATATATATATATATATATATATATATATATATATATATATATATATATATATATATATAAGAGATGGGCACGGAACGAACATTTTTTCGTTTTCGTTACCGTTCGTCGTTTCCGTTACATAACGAAACAACAAACAAAAATTGTGATTAAAATGAAATGAAACGAACAGAACCACAAAAATTGTGGTCGTTACGTTTTATTTCCGTTAATGGTGACGCGCAATGAATTGAGCTGTTTTAAATGTTAAAAAACGCCCTGGACATCCGTAAAAACGTAGCGATAATTATTTATATTGTCTGATAATACCTACCAGGGGGGTTGGGGTCCTTAAAACGTCTTCTCCCATCACGATGTATTTTTCTTTTCCCTTTAAAATGGATGTCACCACTAGGGATGGGCACGACTTAGCGGTATTCCCGTTTCCGTTTCCGTTACTCGTTTCCGTTACTCTACGGAAACGGTAACGGGAATTACTCCGCCAGACTTCGAGCTCGAACCGACGAACGAACAATTTGGTCTGATTTGTCGTGCTCGTTACTTGCATCGCGGCGATCGCGCAATGCCAAGCGGCACAGAAAAAAAGTTTTTAAAAGTAAAAAAAAAAAAAAACCGATTCCCGGCCCTAAAAGTAGGAGAAAACTGTCTGAGGGCACCTACCAGGCCAGAAGGGTGTTTTATTTTAGGGGGGGTTCCCCGCCCCCCTCTCCTTGGCTATTGCTACTGCCACGCTGCTGGTACCAGGCTGGGCGGGCGCATCCATTTGCCATGCAGTGCGGGGGATCCAAAATGGCAACCGCAATATTTTTTTTTGAAATCGTTGCCCAAAACCCCACCAAAGCACCACAGAAACATGCGAAAATTAGCTATTTTAAATGGTTGAATTTTTACAGTAGCAGCAGTGGGTTTTTCTTGCAAAAAAAAGTATCCGTTGATTTTATTTTATTTTATTTTATTTTATTTTTTTACACCTGCGCATTCGCAATGATGGGCTCGCCCATGGGAGTGGACCATGCAAAGTTTTGGAGCCATTCCACCAATCGCATGGCCAGGTTTTGCTGACTGTACCAGGCTGAGAGGGCGCATCCATTTGCCATGCAGTGCGGGGGATCCAAAATGGCGACCGCAATATTTTTTTTGAAATCGTTGCCCAAAACCCCACCAAAGCACCACAGAAACATGCGAAAATTAGCTATTTTAAATGCTTGAATTTTTACAGTAGCAGCAGTGGGTTTTTCTTGCAAAAAAAAAGTCTCCGTTGATTTTATTTTATTTTATTTTATTTTATTATTTTATTTTATTTTTTTACACCTGCACATTTGCAATGATGGGCTCGCCCATGGGAGTAGACCATGCAAATTTTCCACCAATCGCATGGCCACTTGGCCAGGTTGACCACAGAGACTTCTGGGATGTGCCAATCGGGCATAAACAGCCCACTAATCGTAGCCCAAACCCAAACCCTAAGCCTAACCCATACGCCAGTACACTGTCCTTCTAAGTGGGTCAGAGAGGCACCCAGAGGTGCACCCCAATACTCACCCTAACCTCACCCGTAACTAGCCTAACCCTAGCCCTTGTGCTAACCTGTCTTAACCCTAAGCCAGATCTACTTGCATTGCACTACATGCAAGTACGTGAGACACAGCGGGTGCAAAGAGTCTGCCAGTCCGTCACTTGTGGCTCTGGCTGACTCCTGCAGCTCCCTCCAGGAGCCCGCTACCCCCCCAAACCAGTACTAATGACAACAAAAAAACGAAAAAACAAACCGACTAATTTTTGCGAATTTTCGCGAAAAACGGAAACGAGCCGAAACGGAACCGGCCCGACTAACGACAACTCAAAATTTTTTTTTTCAAGCCGTGCCCATCTCTAGTCACCACCAGCCACAAAATGGAGGCAAGCCATGTGATGGGGTCATGTTCAACCAATAGCAT
Source organism: Phrynocephalus guinanensis (assembly GCA_037367245.1). NCBI lineage: Eukaryota > Metazoa > Chordata > Lepidosauria > Squamata > Agamidae > Phrynocephalus > Phrynocephalus guinanensis. The sequence goes on from CM074740.1 coordinate 56,115,747, forward strand.
GCCCAGGTTGCAGACTGGGCGGGCAGGTCTGGCAGCCACAGAGGGCATAAAATGCTCTGGCAGCCCCCGTCTTCCTTGCAGTCTCTGGTGGGAGTTAGGGTGGGATTGCTCTAGCTTCAGTCCTGCAACCTCCCTGTGTGTGTGTGTGCTGCATACCTCTCGATGAGTACCCTCCCTTGCCCCACAGTGCAGTCACTCTGCGGCTGCCTTGCACCCTGGGCAACGCCCACAGCTGCCTTTGCAGCCTTGCTGCGTACCTAGTCTATACTGTGTCTCTGCCAGCATCCATTTTTTTAGTGTTTTCCCTCTGGTCTGGGGTGTTGGGGGATGCCTGCGCACGGAAATGCTTTAAAAATCGCGCAAAAAGCGGGTAGAAACGACAAATGAAAAACGGTAACAAAAATTTTCCAAAAATTCACAACAAACAGAAGCGAACTGAAACAGACCTCTCAACGACAAATGAAAAACCGAAACACCATTTTTTTGTTTCGTGCCCATCTCTAATATTCTAATTATATATATTATATATATATATATATAATGATGAACAAAGTGGCAAATAAACAACGAAATACACAGAAATAAAATAATCGGATTAGATAAGAAAATAATAACAATCAATAGAATAATTAAATGCTTTTAGAAATGAAATAAAAATAAAATGAAGTAATACAAAAAAGTGCCAAACATAATGTCCGGCCCAACATCCATAAAGCCTCTAGGATAAGGGTGTTAAAATCAGAAGAGGAGTGGAAAGGCCTCATCTCTCAACTAAAAGAGTCCTGGTGGTCATAGAAAGTTCTGGAAGTGTCCCAGCTCAGCAAGGGTGAACCGCAAATACATTGCAGCCATTCTAGGCACCGAAGGGAGTCCTAGGTGCCCTACGCTATACGTAAATGGTGTTCTCCTGTCCAGAGGTGCCAGTTCTTAAGGAGGCAAAATAAATGCAACAAGGATCCCAACCTGCTCAGTATATTCCCGCCTCCGCAGCTATGCCATGGTGCACAACATGATCGTTCCTGCCGAGAGCAGAGCTGCAGCCCTGGCAAAGACGCTGCCACCGCCTGAGCCGTCCAAACCATCACCCCTACTCTGACCGTCGCCACCACCTTTCCATGGCCATTGGGTGCCACCTTCATAACCCCGTCACAGCATGGGGCACTGACTCCGATCATCCTGCACTGCACCCCTGGGCCACATCGCCCCCTAGGACCGCTGCCCTCAGAGGAAGCTGCCACACCAACCCAGCATCACAGCCTGCCTCAATTCCAACAGAGCAATCCCCTCCGATGAAACAGCTCCCACCACCATAAAATGTACCTTCTGAAAACAGTTTATTATTTAACAGTATTGTTAAGGCCGCTTTCATTCTGACCATTTTGGGCTTGAAGACTGTTGGTTATTGTTATTGGTTGGCTGACTATCTTTGAATGTGACTGTGAGATGCCCCTCCAAGCTTTGGGGAAATGGTTCTGGCTTCATAAGGAGCAGCCCTTGTGATAATTAATATGTATCTGTTGATAAGGGGGGTTTGTATTGTTGATTTCACTTCTACTCTGATTTTTTAAAATAAATACAGTAGAGAGAAGATGTTTTAAAATGAAATAAATAGCAGATGATCTTTATCCCTCCTAAATGGGTCTCTGTCCTCCCCTCTCAGTGAGCCTTCAAAATTTTTGAGACAGGATGATGGGAAGGGAGCAAGAATCATATCAATAACTTGAAATCGGTCTCCAGAGAGGGCAAGTGAGCAGGAATGATTGTGGGGATTGAAATCTTACATTCAGTTGAGTGCTTCTGGAGAATAAAGTAGCAGTATGTGGTACCAGAATTTTAGGCATTTAACTTTGAATGCTACAGCCTAGAATGCTTTTACCCTGTGTTGGCTTGTGTGTGTTCCTGGTATGGTCAGATCTTCCCACGATCTTAAATGCCTGACTTACATCTTGGACTGCATTAACACATTCTGCATGGGACTGCATCTGTAAATGTTGAAGACTTCAGCTAATGCAGAGTGCTGACACTAAAATGTTAGAGGGAATATTACATTAGTATCATGTCATTCTTTTATTCCAAGTGCAGCTCATTATTTTCCTTGGTGTCATAAGTAGTGGGGAACTGGGAGAACTGAAGGACAATCTTGTTGTGAACCTTTCCTTTCTCTTTAATATAATTTGTTCCTATTCCTCCTCCTGGTATGCAGCTGTCTTCTGAGGCATTGTTGCTACCAATGTAATAGACAACAACTTTCCCTTCAGTAGTGGCAGCACCTAAGAAGGGTGAGTCAATTTCCTCTTCATCTGTGTTCTGCTGGCAACTGAAGAGGACTTTCTTTGAACAAGATATTTTGATTCTGTTTTTATTTTAATTTACTTATAGAGAACTAGCTGTAACTCTGTATTTTTGTCTTTGGACTGCTTTTAGCTTGGTATTCATGTGTTTTAAGAATTCAAATATTTTGTGAGCTATTGTGAATGGTTTTTAGAGAGAAGAATTAAGGCATATCATGCTTAATCAACAAGTTCCTGATTTAGATGAGAGAAATAAGTTCCCCACGTCGTTGGTATGAGTGGTTTTTCAGGATTCTAGTTCTAAAACACATGCACAGTGCTTTAGGGGTTTCCTTTTGCATTAATCAGCCATTTATGGAATCTAAATAAATTGCAGTTTGCCATGGTGTCTTTGCTATTTAAAGAAGTCAAGATTTTATTGAGCTGTTGAATGTTCCTTGCCTTCTAATAATGAATGTTCCTTGCCTTCTAACAACCAAGGCCTTCTCATGAGCAAAGGTTTGCTGTTGCTTATGGCACCTATGATTTGAACTGCTAATTCTTAGAGCTCTAATAAGTATCCAAATATGTAAATACACAATGATGCTAAATCCTGAATGTTAATGGAAATAGTTGTGTGATTACTGCATGGCTGTTCTTATGCCAAGTGATTCTGTAAGATAATCTCATGGGAAAAATTATCCTGTGCATTAAACCTGCAAAAGATATTTTAGATGTTCAAAATTGCTGTTACCGCTTTTCATATCAAAATTTTATAACCTTGTTATAAAAAATACACTTGATTGTTTTGCTGTGCTTCGGGCTGACAGAGTAGAAGTTAGGTCTGAGGTATGTGTCTGCTTTGTTCATTAGCGAAAGCTGCACTATTTTGAAATGAATCTTGCTGTGCATCATATCATATGAAATGTATCATTTTAACTTTATGAATCTATTAGGAGGCTAGGTCACTTTTTACTGACTGTACACAATATGGAAGGCTTTGAGTGGCCACCCATGAGACCAGGCCAGATCAGTTATTTAGCAGCGTCGCAATGAAACCCAAAGCCCATGGAAATGCATAAAATGATTTTTCTAGTGGATCTGTGGCTGCCTTCAAAATATTATATGAAAATAAGATGAAGCCGAGGACAATAGTTGTCATGTTTTTGTTTGAAGCAGAGGTTGACTCTGGGTTGTGTTTCTTGAAAGATTAGGGAATTGGAACCATTCTTTCACCTGCATAACAATGAAGGTTACACATATAAGGATTATGACACAACCAACAATTCCACCTTTTGTGGATCAACTTTCCATTACATATAGTGGGTTAAAAAAAGAAAAGATGGATATCAGACCAGTGAACTGCTTCAGATGGCATATAATCACTAAGAATTAGAAATTCAGAACTGATGATGAATGATTATATGTTTACTGTCTTGGGCAAACCAAATTTGCTTTCTGTGTTTGCCACTGAATTGTTTTGGACCAGCTTCTGCATGCCCTGGAGGATTTCCCCAAAGGACCTATACTGAAGTTTTGGGAGTGTGCCAACTCTTTAACTAGGCTCAGTTAAAAGGCAGATGATTGAAGAACTACATGTCCCTTTACTTGTTGTCAACTATGCAGGGGCATTGTGGAAGAGGCATACATTGATGTGGATTTTTAGATTTGGTTTTTGTAAATATATTTGTAACTCAATCATACATACAGGTATCTGTATGCTAAATTTAGACATGGTGTTAGAATTACTTTGTATACTAAATAACATTATGTGGGTTGTTTGGCTAGAAGGATAGATATTTTTGTACATCTGCACTCATAATTCAAGATGCTGTTTTGTGTTGTATATGAAAACAAAGCACACATGCGTATACTTTATTTCATTTGTGAACTATTAGACAAAGATCAAAGCCCCCTGAAACAATATCCGTGACTATGTTAAAATATTTGTCTTTACAGTTAATCACATATTGGAAGCAACAGATTGGCTATTTACAGAGACTGAAATCCTGTAGCTTAATGTAGTACACCATGCTAAAATAGATCCATTGAACCAGCGGGGATTCATTGCACTTTATGTAGACTCATTTTAATCAATGGAACCTGAAATAGTCATCTCACCAAATGTCCACCTATTCAATCAGCCTACTCTCATGCAACTAAACAATAGGATTTCAGCCAAAGGGTTCAACTGGCAGACAAGATTATAGCATGTTACAGGACATGTTACAGTAATATAAATTCTATATTAGTTATTGGCATACAGAAAACATTTGGAATGTGGAGCATCCTAAAAATCTGCTAGAAGCAGTTCATGATGTTTTCTTAATTCTCTGGGAATTTTAATTTTTCATTGCAATTTTTTATTTGTCTGTATTATTTCTATTCTTCAACTTTCCAGAAATTAGTCAGACAGGAGAAAAAATAGATAATAAATAATGCTCTTAACCATGGAAAAACAGATCCTGTACTGAATTTTAACTGTAGTTTTAATTAGTTTCTAGCTTTTAGTACTTCCTGGCAGGCTAGTGGATGTGTATCTGTGTGCCATTTGTATGTTAATCTTGCGGAACAGAACCAATCATCTCATTATACGCTTGATTGTTGCTTACTATAAACCTGAGGTGTGCTATGCACAAAACTGAGCATTTGTTAAACAATATACACGTTGAAAAATTTCTGTAACTTCCTGATGTAAAACAAGCACCACAATTGCTTTGCTTCTGGCCCCAGGCATCCATTTAAAATGTGTTGCTCAGAATTGTGGAAGGAAACAAGATGTTTAATTTGCATAACAGGCATGATTTGCTTTGTTTCATTAATTAAATATGTTTGAAGTTTTGACATGTTATGATATGGGACACCCATGCTAAAAAGAATGAAACATTGTAAATTGCTTTATGTTCAATTAAGAGTAGAGATGGGCATAAATCGAAAAAATGACATTTTGGGTTTTCATTTTTCGTTGCAGGTCTGTTTTGGTCCGTTTTCATTTTTTGTGAATTTTTTGAAAAAAATTCATTTTGTTTCTTCGCTTTTTGTTTTACCTGCTTTTTGCGTGACTTAAAGCATTTCCGCGTGCGGACGTCCCCCAACGCCCCAGACCAGAGGGAAAACACTAAAAAAATGATTCTGGCAGAGACACACTATAGACTAGGTACGCAGGGAGGCTGCAAAGGCAGTGGCAGGCGTAGCCCAGGGCGGAAGGCAGCCACAGAGTGACTGCATTGCGGGGTAGGGGAGGGTACTCACCGAGAGCTACGCACACACACAGGGAGGCTGCAAGAGAAATCTCTTCTTTCTCTCCCCTAAGAGCCAGGCTGCAGCCAGCAGGAACACAGAGACACACACCTGCCTGGCTGGCCTAAAGTAACGAGTCACAGAGACAGCAATCCCACCCTAACTCCCACCACAGACTGCAAGGAGGACAGGGGCTGCCAAAGCTTTTCATGCCCTCTGTGGCTGCCACTCCTACCCAGTCTGCAACCTGGGCATGCTATTGGTTGAAATTGTCCAAGAATTTACATGATCCCATCACATGGCTTGCATCCATCTTGTGGTTGGGATCCATTTTATGTCATCCTTAAAGGGAAAAGAAAAAATACATCGTGATGAGAGAAAGACAAAAACAAACATTTTAAGGACCGCAACCCCATGGTAGGTAATAATTTCAAATAATTATCACTGCGTTTTTATGGATGCCCAGGGCATTTTAATACCCAAGAAATCAATATTAGGCATCTGGGAACCATTTTGGGTCGATGTCCCCTAACTCCCCTTAAAGGAAAAAAAATAGCGATCTGAGAAAAGACATAAATGCACGTTTTAAGGACCCCAACCCCCTGGTAGGTATTATCAGGCAGAATAAATAATTATCACTGGGTTTTTACAGATATTCAGGACGTTTTTTAACATTTAAAAATAGCTCATTTGATTGCACGTTGCCATTAACGAAAATGAAACGTAACGAACCTAATTTTCATGGTTCTGTTCGGTTCGTTCCAATTTCATCACAATTTTCGTTATTCATTTTGTTACATAATGAAATGAATAACGAATAACGGAACAATTTTTTTTCCGTTTCATGCCCATCTCTAATTAAGAGCTGATACAAATATTCAGATGCAACCTTACTTCACACGATATAGAACCTACAGAGTTAATGAAACTATGTTAGACATGAGTGTGGCCATTTGTCTCTTTTCATGAGAGTTGAGAGTTGTAGAAGGAATAATTGGCTTCAGATGTAACATGGTAAGAGATGGGGACGAACTGAAAAATGAATCATGTTTTATGATGAATTTGACCGGTTTGTCAAAATTAATCAATTCATATTCATCCCAAATTAAATCCCCCAATGAATATGAATGGATGAATTTTTAGTTGTGTTTGATATATTGTTAACAGCATATAACTCAGATGTCTGAAAGCCAAATGTCATCCGAATTGTACAGGAAGGTTTCGAGAAACCTCTCTGCAGGTTTGGTGTCTCTAGGTTCCTGGGGCTGGGGACACTTTCCTGTGGTGCCCTTTTGTGGGGTACATAGACTTCTCAACCCTAATCTTTGCCAAACTTGTATGTCTTGTAGAGGAGAGACAGAGGAAGCATCCATACAAATGGAACCAGGGTGGTTTTTATCACGTTTTAAAGGGGAAAGAAATCAATTCAATATGTTACAATAACAGCTTGTAACACATTGGTTCTGTGGTAGCTGGATTTTAATAGTGTTCACAATAAGCATCTTAAATTCACCCAGGATTTGGAGGGAACTGAGGATTCTTATGTAAAGGCATGGCAAGAATCCAGTGGAGTCAGTTGAGTTAACTGAGGCTGTCACTACACAGGAGGGAAAGCTCGTTTGCTTTTGAAGTTTTCAAACTGGATCCCTAATGGTTTACAAGAATGTAATTGGTGTAGCTATCCACACTAGAGATGGGTACAAAACAGAAATATAGAATTTCATTTTATTTCATTTTTAGTAGTTTCATTTTGTTTCATTACTAATGAATTTTTAAAGTATCTTTGTACTGAAACAGAATGAAAAGAAACAAAACACTATGCTCCCCTGTGTCCCAAAGGCACCAAAATCGCAGGGGAGCTTCTTCGGATTCTTCCCTGAAATTTCGAGAGTTTTGGGGGTCAGGGGGCTGAGTTATTCAACTGCAAAGGGGGTCCTCCTAGGAAAATAATCATTTATAATTGAAACAGAAACTGCTAATTGCTTGCCTGTGTGTGTGTGGGGGGGTATTATTGGTTTAGTTCCAAACTTCCAACTCAATTAGAATGATTTTTTTTCCTAGAGGGAACCCCTTTGGAGTTTAATAACTCAGTCCCCTGAACCCCAAACCTTTCCAAATATTGGGGGCTTACAAGGGAAAAGCTTGAGGAAGCTCTACAGTGCTTTTGGTGCTGAAACATTCGTGTGATAAGGTGATCACAGGCATGTTTCAGCGCCAAAATCACAGTGGAACTTCCTCAAGCTCTTCCCTGTAAGCTCCCGAAATCCAAAGGGGCTCCCCCTTGGATAAAATCATTATAATTGAATCAGGAAGCCACTAATCACTCACCTGGGGGGGGGCTATTAGCAGCTTCTGAAACTCAGTTAGAAATGATTTTTCCTAGGGGAAAAGTTTAAAGTTTAATAACTCAGCCTTCTGAACCCCAAACCTCTCCAAATTTAGGGGGCTCACAGGGAAGAGCTTGAGGAAGCTCCCCTGCCATTTTGTTTCCTCTAAGATGAATTGTTTTGTTCCTAGAGGTAAAAGAAATGGTGATTCATTTTGTTTCATAACAAAATGGGTTCTACTGTTTCGTTTTTCGTTTTGTGCCCATCTCTAATCCATACCAATATTGACAGTTAGCATACTGTGGAAGTCAATGGGGCAGCAGAAAGCTGTGAAAAGAGCCATCTTTACAGAGAGTGACCATCCAATTCATTTTTGCTAACACCAATTCAAATAAAGTATCATTTTAAAAACAATTACTGCGACCACCTCTCCCTTTGTCCTTTTATTGTATTGTATTGTATTATTATTATATAATAAAATATTTATATTTTATAAATATTATTATTTATTAATTATATTTTATACAGCACCATCTAGTCAGCCTCCCACTAATCTAGAAAGTTTCCAGCAGTAAAATAAAAATACAAAGAAAGCCAAATCACACCCAAACAAAAAATAAAATAAAATAAGATATTCCTATTACAAGACTACAGATTTAAAAATCAAGATGGGGACAAGAGGTGAGATAAAGGATAGTAGAGGTTATAGTCATCAAAATGAAATCAAATGACCAACAATTATAAAGCGAAGATATCCTGAAATGCCTCCCTGAAAAGCAAAGTGTTTATGTGCTTCCAGAATATTAGGAGGGAAGGGGTCTGGTAGAGATTTCTACCGGTAAAAAGATGTACATAGATAGATGAATGGCTTGTGTAAGTGAATCACATCCCCAGCAGTGTTTTAGATTCATAAATTAGTTTTTCCCCTTATCTGGAATCCTAAAATTGTTCATTAAAATATTTATAGACCTAGGTTAGGATCCTAGAATAAATTCAGTTGATACCCTCAAATCTTATTTTGATACCAGTTAAATTGTTACTGGTATTGAGAAGTATCTTCACTGGATAGAATCTTAATGCAAGAGAATCTATAATACCAAGGCTTTTCCTAGCTGGTAATGAAACTGCATTTTTCAGAGGTGTATTTACTCAGAGAGCAAGACAGCTATAACCAGTGTATACACACATCTATGAAAATTACAGCTAGGACTCCACATTTGCTAGCTTGGAATGGACTGAATGTTCCAAATTTTCTTACGCTAAGCAATGGAATTTCGGCTAGTGAATATGAGGATCATTAATTAATTTCCCATAGGATTATAGAGTTAGTATTCTTTCACTCTCTGCAGAACTGAATTCAGTGTTGGCATTTTGGGGGGGGGTTAATCCTTTCTTTGGTATCTGGAGGTTGAGTTGTGGCAACTGGACTTCTTTTCTTGAGAGATTGAAACATTTCACTACTCATCCAAGCAGCTTTATCAGTATGGCAAAGCTGCTTAGATGAGTAACAAAATGTTTTGCTTTCTCAAGAAAAGAAGTCCAGTTGCCATGACTCAACTTCCATGTAACCTCACCTGGATAACTGATCTTCACAGACATTTATTTGCTTTGTCATATGGAATAATCACCATAATTTGGTATAATATGATTTAAAAAACAACAACAAGGAAGAATAGGCAAAACAGCTTCTAAAAGCCAGCTGTGAATTGCTCCTAGTAATGGGGGAAAGGACACACTAGATTAACAAACATCTGTTTTATTTGGGAAAGCTGAATTAGTTGCATTATGAATGGGCAGCTTGCCTTCACATGTGGTAGTTCTTTGGAAATTTGTTTCCTTAATTCTGCAGAAAATTAATTATATATTTTGGTTTTGTTAAGATGTTTTCAACTGAAGGACTATCCTTTCAGTAAGCAGTAGAACAGGATTGCATGTGAGACATCACAGAACAATACCTGAGTCTGGAATTGTTTCTATACAGATATGCAGAAGAAAGAAGGAAACCCAAATAGGTCACATCTATTATTCGTTTTTATAGAATATAAAGGGAGTGGGGTTGAAAGAAAGTAGCAGAATTTTAAACGTTTCATATAATACCCAAAATATAGCATCAAAATTGAGTATAGTGGTTGACTGGCATTGCCCTAAAAGATAGCAGAATGCTAATTTATATGTTTTGTATATCTGTTATGATTCCATGGTAGTTAAACCATGCAATATACTGTATATAGTCATGCTCAGAAGATATGAAGCCATTTCTGAGCGTGAAGCCACATGAAATATTGCAATCATTTATTTTGATGAATTTCCCATTTTATTTATTTATTTACAAGATTTTTTTTAGCTGCCCCACTACCAAGAGGTTTCTGAGCGGCATACAACAAGTATTAAAAACTATAAAACAATAAAATTATTAAAACTATAAAATGCAACACAGTTAAAACAACATACAGTACAAATTATAAACTATAAAACCCTGCTGCTCATATATCCAGCCAAAAAATCTAATTAAAATGCTAGTCGAACTGGAAAGTCTTTGCCTGGTGCCGAAAAGCCAAAAGTGTTGGTGCCAAGCAGATCTCCATAGGGAGGGTGTTCCAGAGTTGGGGGGCAACCACCGAGACGGCCCTGCTTCGACATGCCACTCTCCCCCTTACCTCTTTGAGGAATGGCACCTTCAGCAGGGCCTCCTGGCCTGATCTTAGAGTATGGGCAGGCTCATATGGAAGAAGGCGGTCCTGTAGGTAACTTTTGATAGGAGTGATAGACTGATACACACAAAAAAGGAACCACAAACCACAGAACAAATTTTTTATTTTAGCTAGAGGATTTGCATCTTGTACTGAGCACAAAAAATGACCATGTTCTGTCCAAAGTGATCCTAGATGGCACCTACAAATTCAAATACATGATTAGATCCAAAATGTTCTGTGCTTGGCTGCTGATTGCATGAGCTGGACAATGGTGAGAAAGCGAGTACAATCGATAAACATATGAGATTTGTGTACTTCTCTGTTTATTGAACCCTTACAGTAACATAAATACCTCTTTCAATATTGGGCCTCTGTTTTTCCATTGATTTAGTTGCCAACCTAACTCGGGCATAACTCTCATCCAGCTCCATATATATGTACACATTGCATATGTTTGCTTGTTAGCAACAGAGACATTAAACAAGCAAGAATGATTTACTGCTCCCTGCTAAGTAATATCCTCAGCAATTTTTCAGCAATAGACTGGCCTTGGTATTTTGTACGGATCAGAGCTGCATCTCTTTGGCAGTAAACATGAGGACTAACTTCCTCCCATATCTTTCTCAGTAGGCACGTTCTGCAATTAAATATGGTTTGTACTTGCAGGCATTTTTTTTGTATACAGTCATGTCCACTAACATCAACCCAAGTAGAATTTAGCATTTGTCATGCAGTTAAACTATTTTCTTCTTACGTCTGTGAAGATTCTCAGTCATCCAGGTTCGTTTAACTGGGACTTGAGTCATGGCTACTGGACTTCTTTTTTTTTGAGAGATAGAAACGTTTCGCTGTTCATCCAAACAGCTTCATCGGTCCGATGAAGCTGTTTGGATGAACAGTGAAACGTTTCTATCTCTCAAAAAAAGAAGTCCAGTAGCCATGACTCAACTCCCAGTTATTTTCTTCTTACATGTCAAGACAAAAAAAATGCTGTTAACTTGATTATGGCTTGTTTAGCAGTCAGGCACAATCTCCTAGATGATATCTAACCAAAAGGATTTGGTATGACTTTCCCTAATACAGTATATAAATACAAGGAGATCCTGTGCATTATTCTCAGATGAAGAGTGAAATGCATGTGCAAGCAATTAGTGTACATTCAGTTCTGGCACAATGAGACCCTTAATACATAATAGGGAGAGGGAGAAGGAGAAGGAAAGGGGAGATATAAGGGATTATAGTTACCCCTCTGCTCCATATGTCAAGTGATTAGTATATTTGTAACTTATTGAACTAGTGTTCAGTATTATTGTAACCAAAGCAACATTGGCAGCTCCGAGTTTAACTTGCTCCCAGGTGGGGCTTCTTTGCTACCCATCCAAAGGGAAAAAGTTGTGGCCCAGTTTTAATGCAATATATGCATTGTACCTCATTATTCTGGGCTGGGTGGGCTAGGTACGCTGACCTTGGGAAATTGCTTTTCTTCTCATTCATCAGCTGATGGTGGTATCCTAACCATAAAGCTTGAAAACTTGTGTTGTGGTGTCCAAATTAAATGAATTGGGGAAAGACTGTGTGATCCTTAAGATTATACAAATACAAGAGTAGGCAATACATTTATTAGACCACTAAAATAGTACAAAAAAAGCTTTCAGGGATAAGATCCACTTCTACAGACTTATGCACCAATATTTTATGACTAGAGCAGAGAAAATGCAAATAAGATCCCAAAAAATCATGGCAAATGTCTCTGCTACATCTGTTTGAGGTGAATTCAAATGATGAATGCAAACTGCTTCAGGTGGTGGTGTTTCAGGCTCCACCTCTGACCACATGGTTGGACTATTCCATCAAGTTCTTCTAAGACAGCATTACCAATAGAGATGGGCACGAAATGAATTTTTAATCCATTTGTTATTCATTATTCATTTTGTTAGTTAACAAAACAAATAATGAACCAGCCCATCAAAAAAAAATGAAACAAAACAGAATGGAAATTTCCATTTTGTTCATATTGGTTTAATTAAAAAAAGCCCCCAGCATGGGAGACTTTAAAAAATAAATAAATAAAAATTAAAAAATTAAAAAGCGCCACCCCAGCCCGGGAGTGGCGCAGACACAAAAAGTAAAAATAAGGGGGGAAACCAAACTGAAACGAAACAAAACAAACAAAATATTAAATGAAACAAAATGGGGGTGCCCATCTCTAGTTGCCAACATAGCAGCCTCCATCAGAAGGTTGGGGTTGGATTTTGGTCTGTTCACCAACCAGGGGAAAAAGCTATTGAAGCCAAATGAAAACCAAATTAATAGTTTTACCTGGTGAGCATCATTAGATAGTTTAATCAGTTTGCAGTCCCATTTTGCTGATGTCAAGAGACTACAGTATGTTGTCTTACTGATGGTGCCATAGGCAGATGATTTGGATACTCGTCATCACTTAATATGTTAAACAACTAGCTAGATGTATTGTAGACTGTCTTGAGGTACATGAATTGATTCTAGTCTGCCTTCAGACTATTGTTAGTTAAACACACACACACACACAGGATCTGGTCTTTAAGGAAAAACAACAACCCATCAGTCAACTCATGCCAGCCTCTCACATATTTGCTTTGTTACTATTCAGAAGCTAACCAAAATGTTCAATCTCAGTACTGCATGCAAAAATACTTGCAATACAGTGGTGCCCCAACTTAAGAGCAGCTCGACTTAAGAGCAATTCGACTTAAGAGCAGAAAACTGTTGGCATTTTAACTGCCGCCTTACAAATTTTAGATATAGTCTGCTTGAGTTATAAGTATTGTTTCCCATTTTAAATTTTTTGTTTTAAATTATTTTTTTTAGAAAGGTACCCCAACTTAAGAGTAGTTCAACTTAAGAGCATGCATTCAGAATGGATTAAATTCATAAGTCAGGGTACCACTATATATTATTTCTCATTTCTCCTGGATGGTGCAGTCTTTCTTTGCAGAGATGAATATCTGTTTTCAGGGCTATGATCCCATGAGTGAATGTACACACAATATATACTGCAGCTGTCTTTAACTGTTGTTCAAAATGGTTGGTAGATCTGGAATGAGATCTAAATCCAATTTCCTTTTCATTTTAAAACAATTACTAAGTCCAAGCATTGCTTGTCTCTGTGTGAAATTTGTTTGACAGATAGTGTTGTCTTCTTTTTCAGCTGTGGACACCCAACACCACAATTAAAGAGCTACGTGAGGTGTCACTGCCTTGAACAGTCGTGATTTGTAGTTAGAGCTAGAAGCCATCCGCTCTTTCCTGCCTGTTTTCTGGTGGCTGGAATATGATGATCTAGCTCCTTCCTGTGGTGTTCTGCAGATACTGCAAAACTGCTTCTTACCTAAGCCATCATAATGCTTATTACAATGAACCTTTGTGGTTCTGAATAGCACAATAAAGCATTCCCATCTGCCTATAAGAAAACTTCCCATTTTTTTCATTGTTTCTACATCTCTTTAAAAAAACACAGACAAACAATTAGTATAAAATATCATTGCTTATGTTATTTCACAGTCCATATGGTGCTGGCCTAATGAAGATAGTTCCAAATTATGAAGGTATTTTTAAATGGCCAGTATCCTACTTCTGTTTAGGTATATTTGATTATGTAGTCATTTGACATAAATGATTTCTGCTTAGTCCATTTAAAAAAAATGGACACTGAAACAAATGCAATAAGGTAGTACATTGGCATTAGTACTTAAATACCTGTCAAGAATACTTGAAATGCAGACCAAATAGGGTGGCTATACAATAATTCTATAGAAGAGGCCATTTTACTTAAGCTATGTCTGCTGCAGTTCCTTCTTTTACAAACAATAAAGGGGATGAGGATGCAGAAGAAGACTGTTTGGTTCATATTTAAATCAGCACGCACACTTTCTCTAAACCAATATGGAAGCCAGAAAGCATATTATTAGAATTTTGCAATATACATCCTTTCTCCTCTAATGTCTCATAGGGGAAATTGCTCAGGTAACGGTATAGATTAGTAAATAATTATATTTGAATTCTGCTATATTAAAGAAATCTGCTTGCGAAAATGTTCTTATTGTTAAAAATGTTTATGATGATGCACAAAAATCCACATGCACACTTGTATAAAGCTGCAGAATGATGCAGAAAAAGGTTTGTGAGCTTAGGAGAGGGCAGGTGAGAAATGGAACAATATTGAAGGAGACAGATTTTTTTGATCCTAAGTTTGCAAGTCTTTGAACTCTGTCACTTTGGACAGTACATCTTCACTAGTGGAGTGAAGCCACTGTAGCTTCATTGTCTTCATACAGCATTTTGGAGAAAAGTGAGTTAGCCTTACTGCTACTAATAGTGATATTCCTTAAATTCTGCCCAGAGTTCAATTCTAATAGAATTTTGATGTCAAGACATAAAGTATTCACTATTTAAATGATTTAATCAGTTTCTTCTGGTAGCTTGAAAATATGTACGGACTTCAAAGTCTATGATTGCTACATGAAGATTTCAGCTACTCCCGCCACTTACATCAGAGTACAGAATGTTCATTTAATTAACTTGCATTTTAAATCAAATCATAGCAGGAGTCTAAGAGATGCAAACTTTGGAATATGGAAAACACATTGAAATAGCCTGCTTGCTCATGAAGGAGTTGAAAGCACTGTTCATGAATTATGATGCATAATGTTTTGTGATAAATAAAATGAACTAAGTTACAATTTAAAACAGATATTTTCTGTTTCCTGCCTGCCTCTTTTGTCCTCTTGTGTGATTGACCTAATGTCCCAAAGCTCCTTTATGTTTCCATTAAGAATAGTTGACAAGGCCAGCTCTGTATCCTCAGACTGGTTTAAGATTCTATAAACCTGGGATGCACCAGATTTCACAGGATTGATCTTTAATACAGTAAATATGCATCAGGATTGTCAAAGAGTTGTTAAGCCTGGAGATGCCTGTAACTTGGGCCTATAGTTACACATCCTGCACTCTGAAATGAATGAAAAATAGAGATTGACATAAATCAGAAAAAAATGTGGTTTGTTATTGATTCATGATTCATCAAGGTTGATGAATCACTAAAAACAAATTTATGAATCTTTTTTCTGATGAATGGATGAATAGATGTGTAAATTCAATTAAAATCCTACACACATGCCCCCCAAGGCACCTAGAGTCACCAAACTTTTATTTATTTATTCAGTTTTTATACTGATTGGCGTCCCAGAAAAGTGTCCCCAGGCACTTAGAGCCAAAAGTTTCAGGTAAGCTTCTTTCAACTCTCCTCTATAGTCCCTCCAGGTTTCGGTTTCAGGCATCTGAAATATAAACGCACAAAGTGCCTCCCAGAAAAATGCCCTTTAGTAACTGGATTAGAAAAACTCAGTCTTCAACACATGTGAAGGGCTTGTAGAGTAGAGTCAGAGGAAACTTCTGTGCAGGTTTGGTATCTCTAGGTGTCTTGGCAATCATTTTATGGCCCAGCAAATTGACAAACCCAAAATATCTAACAATTCATTGATTCATATTTGTCAAGAGTTATCAATTTGTATGAATATGAATTGATGAATTAATGGATTTTGAATGGATTTTGCAATTCATTTTTTATTTGTCCCCATCTCTGTTGAGAACTGATCACGCTCCACCTCTTTGTGTCATTCGAAACATTTAAAGATTATGTCCCTTCAGTCTTCTTTTCTCAAGGCTAATATATAGGAACGTTAATCTAGAGATACAGAGATAAAGTAAGGAAAAGGGTAGTACTTTACTGATTCACACAAAGATTCATCTTCTCTGATGCTGTCTCTGAAGCCACTCAGATAATACTAATTTTTTCCTAATAGCATGGTTCTATTTTAAAGGTTTCTGATTATGTCTCTGCTTTTGTTCATTTTTAATGAATTGACTGAATTGGTGGTAGGTTCATATATTGCTGTTAGGCTGGGAGTTTGGTTTGGTGAATATGCTGGATCACTAACCTGGTTGTTAAAACATTTGAAGGAAACTCTAAAAAGGTCTACTCTTTTGAGAAGGACGTATTGCACACTGTTCTGTCATTTTTAAAGTGTTCTGTCATTTGGACTTCAAAGTGCAAATATCTCAATTTGCCACAATTATAGTTTCACAACTCAAAAAAAATGTTAAGAAACACTTCTACAGCTTGGAAAAGTTACCTGGGATTGGGAATAACAGTTTCCATGCTCAATCAGCATGGAAGATTCAAATTTTCCACATTCCTTATATCTTACAATTTTCCTGGATAAAACCCACAACCCAGAAATATAGGCACTGTTTTCTGAACTGTAGCCATGTCTGAGTCCTGAGTGCTTATAGATCTAAGGAGTAAATAAACATTTCATTCTCTTGATGCACTTTGATAGAAATGTGGCTCACAACTGTTTGAACTCCAGCATAATATAAATCCAGAGCCAGTTTTGATAAGAAATGGGTTTTTATTTGTTACATAGTCAAACAGCATTTAACGCAAATCTGTTTGACTATGAGTTTTGCAGGTCTTTTGTTAAATAAGGTGGAAGGGAGTGCAAAGGGCAGCTGTGACACCGGAATTTTTCCTTTTATTTTTCACTTTATAGTTTAGGATGAATAGAAATAATCTCCGAGCTATTATTAATATGACCTGCTGAGGTTGTGGAAAGGTCAGAGTATTAGGCAGTCAAAGGCTGGTACATGCTTGGCAGCTAGGCCTATCAATTCTCTCTCTGACTGCCAAACTTAGTCACTGGAACGGGTGTGGAAAATGTATTCATGTCATTTTGGAAGCTAGCGCTGGCATGCACTTTGCTACACAGTGCTGGCACAGGGTTACAACAGTCCAATAAACCAGCTTGCTTGAAAATGAGCCTTCTCTAAGCCAAGAATGGATGTTCTTCTAAAAAACAGAAGGAAAGTGTGGCTTGGAACTCTCTAGAGTTATCTGCTTGTTTCCAGAGTTCTGGTTTTCATGCATTCTGTTCCTACACTCATATGGGCTCAACTCTTTCAGAAGTTCCTGTTATGCTGCCTCACCATAGAGGGGAGATGAATCAGTACTCTTGTGTTAACAGGCTTAAAATGTATTTAGGTTATGCTAATGGAGCAGAAGCTCTGACTAGTTCTACTAGCATTGTATCGCTTTGATAATAGCCCCTGTGACAAATTACATGGCTAAGGATCAGCTTTGTCAAATACAGTGGGGGCCATTGTCATGTTAGCCACCAAGCCCCCCCCCAAATCACAGCAAATATAAACACAATGATGTTCTAAAATAGTTGTGGGCTGTATATATAGGGGGTCTACATCACCACCCTAGAGATGGAAGAATTATGTCTACTCATGTTAAGAATGGCAGAAGATCTGTAGAAATGTGGGTATGGCAGAAAAATAGTTCCTCTGCTGGTATGTTGCCTCTAGTCCTTTACCTATCTTTCACTGTTTAAGTGAGAAAGTAATGTCAAAGAGTCAATTAGCATGGGTTATTATTGACCTTGATCATTCTAAACTATGACCCAGATTGTATCCTTGTACCCTGGAGGTGTTAGATAAAGTGGTCTATTTAGGATGTTACAGTGCTTCGGAATGAGTATTAGACTTGCATGCTTAACCTGCCTGCATTATTCCTCTTCTCTCCCCACCCCATGTGCCAAACTCAATGCAGAAATCATGGGTTGATATCCTGAGTAGCGTACTGACATTAAACCCTTGTTGCCATTTTGGATAAAGCAGGGTAGCCTGCTGTGAACCGTGGCATGATTTTTGGGCTGAACTTGGACATTATAGATTCTGCAAAAATTCCATGAGTGGATAGAAAAAGTCTCTCTACTGCAACAGTTATTTGAGAATACAGTGGTAACTTCTATAAAGGAATTAATTCATTCCAAATGAAATTATGTTAAGCAAATTTTCCTTTATACCAATTTCCCATAGGAATGCATTGAAAACATAGTAATCCCTAACCGCAACCATTTTTATGTTGTACAGATTCACCCGATAGATGATTCTGTTAAGAAATTTCCTCTATCTCCAGAATTTTTTATGTTGTATAGAATTTATGTTATACAAACCGTTTGTTATACAACGGTCCACTGTATCTGAATATCTGAAGGGTTGAGACAAGCCACGTGTGCTCAAAGTTACTCAAACATGAACAAAGAGGGCTATAGACGTGATGTTTGTACTCCCACATCCCACAAAAAGTACATTTTAAAATATTTTATTGTTATCATTGTGCTTTATAGAATGCATGGAAGGTAATTTTTCATATTATAAGGAGCCTCAGCACCCCCAACGCCTCCATACATTCCCAAATGTTGCATTAAAAATACTATGAAAGGGGAGAATGAGGTTTTCCCCCCCCAGTTTAAAATCATTGATTAAAGTGAATTCAAAAAGCTAAGAAAATGCCCTTGCACCAACCATTGCCATTTAATAATTAATGTGTAAGCAAACCTCTCGGGTCATATCTCTCCTCCTCCTCCTCCTCCTCCTTGGGATGTGCCTGTCAGGCTGCTGCAGATCTGGACATTGGCCCTTGGTCCCACTGAACTCTCCCATCCCTGATGTATGTTCAAAGCTGACTGCATCCTTGGCCCAGACTTTGCTTTGGTTCAGTCCTCCTTTATCAAAACTGCCATGCATTAAGAAAAATGCATGCATGCATTCCATTGTATTTTGGGAGGTATCACTTTCAGAGACATCCATCCACTGCAAGGAGACATGGAAGAAGTGCAAGGTGAAGTGTTAGTGTCCCAGAAAGATCAGTGGAGTACAGTAGTGTTGGGGTTCTTGCTCCTTTCTCTGTGTGCTTCACGTGAAATAGACAAACTCTTAACATGGCTCTTGAGTTATCCAATTCATTATACATGAGGCATACAATTTGCTCTGGGTCCTGGTTCCCTATGGAGAACATTATCAGATATATCAAACAAGATTTTATTAATCAGGTAAAGGAAATGGCACCAAAATAACTTGATATTCTCTTTAAATGCAAAGGATTTCCCCCCCCCCCCTCTTACAAAAAGTGTTGCTTCAGATGTCTTCTAATTGTGCATGTTACAGTAAGGAGTAAAATTTGTATCTATATTTGGGCATCAAAGATAGTGTAACTTCCTTTGCTCTTTTAAGATTGAATGACAAATAGTGCAAGAATGCTAGAACTGATAATACGAGGTGGAAGCCAGTTCCTTGCTCAAGTTAGCCATTCTGTCTAGTGTTTCATCGCTGTACAACTTTGGGGACCACACAAATTCAGAATTTATTATTTCATGCTGTCAGCTTGTTGTGGTAGGTCTGTTAAGGCTCAGATAATTCTGGTGCTCTACATACAGTGCAAGTGGTTTGTAATGAATACTGTTTTGATAAAGAACAGCGGGTTGAGAGAGAGAGGACTTTTTAAGGAAATGAGTAACTTGACCATTTGTTCCAGAGTTCGGTTACCGAGGAACTGTTAACAAAGTTAAGCGATGAGTCTGTGAGGACAGTCGGCAGTGACTAACACTGTGTGTTTGTCTTCAGATGTGAAGTTGAACGGAGCCTGTCATCAGTGTAAAATCTCAAACAGGAAAAGATAATTGAAACCTGAATGAACAAATAAATGGGACATGTTTTGCCTACGATGGTGGCTCTGCACTCTGGCTAGTGAGACATGTCTCTCACAAGCACTGGCACCCTGACAAAATAACAATGGTTTATAGTAAATGGCTTATTCACACCCTTTTGTCTGTAACATTGTTTCTGTCATTTGTATGCTAGATGTGGGAGTGAACAGTACATTTATTTATGTATAGGCTTGCAAGGAATTTATTTCAAAATAGAATAGCAGATAACGTCATTGGAAGAATCCACAAAGCCATGTTCTCACTTTGGCTTCCCCCAACACAGGGAGTGGTATAGTTGGAAACTGAAATCTAAAACGGTGTATCTTAAAAGCATTAGATAATTACCAGCTGTCGTAGCTGATAGTTCTATTTAAAAATGGATGCTCAGGATGGAAAATACACATTAAGTAAATACCACATCTGGAATGCTAATGACATGGCGCATAGGAGCCGGCAGTGAAATATGAGAAGAATGTACCAGAGGCATGTGAAACTTTAAACAGGTGCTTATTTAAATTACAAATAGCTTTTATGTTATAAATATTCCAAAAATAAAATATCATGTTTTAAGTGAAGCATCAAAGCAAGCAGAAGATAAAACTATTGAGCATGGGGTTGGATGTTAAAAATGGTGGGAGTCACTGAGAATTGAGCTGTTAATTTTGTCTGAAATTAGCAAGTAAAAGCTGTCTTGTATTGGTTACAGCAGAAGTGGGCTATGTGTGACACATTGCACCGGGCTGTAAATAACTTGTAGCTACATTTTGGGAGGATAAGATTGGCCTAAAAATTCCCCTTGTGACGACTACAGGGTTTGGGTACCGATTTTACTACATTTTGTGTGGCTCCAGCACCTGGACCTCCTATTGGTCGCATCACCAGTATAGGCATCATTGATGGAGACCCGAGAGGGGGCCTTCTCTGTGGCTGCCCCCTTCCTTTTGCCCTGCCAACAGCTGAAGAAGACCCATCTTTTCAGGCAGGCTTTTAAGAATGATTATCAACTCCCCGAATGCCTTTTTAAAGTTAAAGATAGTTTTTAATGCTTCATTACTTTTAATTTTTCAAATTATTTTAATTAGCATATAGTTGTGTTTTTTTAAGTATTATCTTTCTTATTCCCTTATCTGGTCCTTGATTGGGAGAAAGGTCGCCTGTAATTAAAATAAACACATTAACCTTCTGTGTTCTCGTTGTGCTGTTAACTCTTATACTTTGGAGATAATGACTTTGGGGGTGAGCAGGAAAGAGCCCCACACGCTGCACAGGTACTGATGGATTGACCATTACTGTTCATTGAAAAGGGATTAGGTCTTGATGCAAGGACCTGTCAGGCATATGGAAAAATCTTCTCTTCACAACTCTGAAGTCTAATGGTGTTCTATGTGGCTGCTGAGACATGTCATTTAAAGGGACAGCATGGGGGCAGTGACATTTTCTTGTCTTTGATTTCATCACAATCCAAAATAGTGGGGAACCACTTCCCACACCCTTCGTTTATATTCTGAACAGAGGGAAAGGGAATAATGGAATGGCTGTAGTCTCTTGATGCCTCTGTCTATTTTAACATTCAGATCTGCTGCCCTCCCCATTTTGTTTTGATCTCCAATGTAAGCAAGATGGTATGTCCTCCAGGGAGCAAAGAGGGAAGAACATGTCATCCTGCTCCCCCAGGGAAGAGGATTATCATTATGGCAAATAGCCTGAGGGTTTAAATGGCAGAGAGTGAAAAATGTTGTTCTCTAGCATTTTAATGTAGCAGTGGCTTCTCTTGAATATTGAAGTGTTATCATCTACTTTTTAGGTGTAAGTGTTGATTCTATATCCTTTCACATGGGAAAAGTGAACTGACACTAATATACTGATAGGCGGTTTATACTGACAGGTCAAAAGATGCATGAGTTATTTTTCAAAGCTTGGCTCAAAAATAATAATCCAGGATTCTTTTGGGAAATTTGGGATAATGTCCATGTTAATTTGATGAGATTCACCGGTCTGTATTTTACAAGCTGTGCTATCATATTGCATAGAGAAAAGGAAATATAGTGGTACCTCAACTTATTAATTTAATCCATTATGAATGTATGCTTTTAAGTCGAACTACTCTTAAGTCAGGGTACCTATCTAAAAATTGGGGAAAAGGTTAAAAAAAAAAAAAAAATGTAAAAAAAATTGTAAGTTGAGCATACCATATCTAAAATTTGTAAGGGGGCAGTTAAAACGGCAAGAGTTTTCCACTCTTAAGTCAAATTGCTCTTAAGTCTAGCTGTTCTTAAAACAGGGCACCACTGTACTGTAGTAAAAAAAAAAAAATCCTTCTACCTGTTGTGTTGGTAGCACCAGAAGAGTTGATAAAGCTCTAGCTATAGTGGGAAGGTCTTGCAGTTTTGGAATAGCCTGATTCCCCTCCCCTTCTTCTGATTCTCTACAACTGATAGATTGGCATTCCATTTTATTTTGCATATGATATGGGCTCTAGTTAAAAAAAAACCTTTGCCCTGCTAATGGTATATAAAATACTTCAAGAGTTTGCTCTTTTTCCTGCATCAGTCTAAAATGCACCTATCCCTTTGAAAGTGTGTTTTCATTGGATAACATGCATTTCTTCATTGTGTCATCTCCATTTCAGACTATCTCCCAGACAAACAGCCAGCTTCCACTGTTTACACATTGTTCTTAACTGTTAACACAGTATATCTCTAGAATACAAGCAGTAGTTTCAAGGATGTTATTTCAGTGTATGTGTTATTTTCACGCTCTTTCATGGACATTTCAGAACATTTAAAAATAGGTGGCAGAATAAATGAATCTGTCTCACCAGAGCAAGCATTTCCATGACTGTTGCATACAGTGAACTTGAAACATTTGTTACCCCAAGGTCTGTGAATGACAAATCCAATTAGTCTTTTTGAAGTACATGTGTACAAGCACACACACACACACACACACACACACACACACACACACACACACACACACACACACACACACACACACACTTTAAAATAATTTAATTTTTAGAATTGCTGCAGAAGAGGAAATACACTGTAGTTGTTAATTTTTAACAAAGTCTTAAAGAATGTAAGAAGAACGCTGATGGACCAAACCAAAGACTATTGGCATTACATTTCTTAAAATAGCCAACTAGATCCATAGAAGCCAACAAGTAGGAATTGTGCTCTCTAGCTGTTGTACCCAACCAAAAGGCTGGGTGCTGGCACTAGGATATAGCTGTCATGATAAATAGCCATTGGAACCTCGTCCTCTGTGAAATGCTAGTCTTTCAAGGTAAATTTCGGTAAAATATGGTGGATTTGCCTGAAAAGACTAGAAGATAAACTAGGATTATTCCTTGGATAATCTGGCAACCAGTTTTTTTAATCCACGATGATCAGAAATAAGTTTTGCCGGCTCTCTAGTTAGATAGCAAGTAGTTGTCCTTTGTGTTGAAAATCTGTGTGGCTCAACATATGACTATACACAGACTGTACATGTACATTACTTACTAATTACTTACTAATTATTTGCCGTCAGTTGTAGGGATAAGAAAGTGCCCAAGGGAGCCCCAAATCCTCCACTCACCCTGAGTTGATTAGCACCCTGCCTTTCCCGGGCTCCAGGTGAGGCTGGCGGGTTCTTCCCAGACCCAAGACGGGCTGCACCCCCTGGGGACCTGCAGTCTTCTCTGCTGCCTCCGGGAGGCAGCCAAGCTCCATGGGTGGACACGATCCCTCCGTCGAGGCCCCAGTGAAACTACCTTGCATCCTCTACTCCAGAAGCCCACTTTTCCTCTCCCCTGGGTGCTGCCAGCATGCCCACTGGGCCTCCTCGCCCCATCTCCCTCTCTCTTTGCCCAGGCTGGAGGAAAGAACAAGCCCCCCACCCATCCAAGCCCTCTTCCAGGCCACCCCACAGGCTGGCTTCCCCACCGCTTGGTGACTCTGCCTCGGCAGATGGGTACTCGGAAGGGAGACAGCCGCTGCAGCCTCCAGCTCCCACCTGCTTGTCACCTGGCATGGGCCCACTAGTGTCCTGGATCCAGCCTAGGAAAGAGGGCTAGGCTGGGCTCTCTGACCAGTGCTGGCGCGGCCCAATCCTTGGATGGGACGGGAAAGAAGAGCAGGCCGGGGAAGGCCCCCACGCTGTTGGTGGGCCATTGGCAGGCAGGGCTTTCTGTTCCCAGTGAATCCCATGGCCGCCAGCACCATGTACGCCGCCATCTGGAGAAGGGGTTGAGAGGGGTTTACTGGTGGCTGATTGGAGGGCAGGCAGGCTCGCCCTGCCTCCCCTCCCTCGGCCACCACCCAGTGCCATTTGCCCGCCTGCTGGTTGCTGGTCTCCAACAGGCTGCTCAAAGGCTGCATTGAAGCGGAACCAGGCGGCGGTGGCAGGAACTGCCACGCTGCAAGGAGAGCTGACAATGCATTCCCTTAACTAAGGGAAAGAACAGAGGGCATCTGACAGCCCTTCAGCCACTGTTCCCTCTGTGCCCACCCTTGAAGAAAGGACAATTTCACCATGGAGCAGAGAAGCATGCCCGATGGGAGACTCACAGTGGCTCATCCCCCCCACCCCCACCCCCACCCCACGCGAAGCCCTTACAAGAGGTGCAAGTGAAGGGTCCAGGTGGCATGCTCCTGGCCACTCCCCTTTGCTGGGCGTCAGACGGGATGCAGCCCACTATGTAAGATGGTCAGGCGATTGGGTAGTGGCAGCGGCAGCAGAGGCAGTGAAGGGGGAGGGAGGGGGCAGGCCAGCCATTTGCAGGCCAATCAAAATGGCTTGATGGGCTGGATACATTCTACTGGCTAGACTTTGGAGATAGCTGCTGTAGAATGTCCCTCAGTTCCCTGTTCTCAATACTTGAATATGTCTTAATTGTATTGGACTGTACATTATCCCTAATTACTGTAACAGCTTAATTACCCTTAAATAAATAAATAAATAAATAAATAAATAAATAAATAAATCCCCCCATAGCTCTAAAATGTTAAATACAACAGAACTTCCGGAAGAAACTTTTTTGGAGTTATGTACTTCTAAAAATAGCAGTAAAGAAAGTCTGAATATCAAATACAATACATAAAAGAAGGAAAATATCTGATGTGGCTTTCAATCTTAGTCTATTTCTGTGAATCAGATTAAACTGAAACTGATTCTTGACAGGAGTTTACTTGGCAGCCTTAAAGGGACTTTTGCTTGGTCACAGTGGCTGTGATGTTTCATTGTGTAATAAAATGATTCATTCAAAGTTCAAGTTTTTTTTAAAAGAAGATGGCATAGGGACAGACTTTTTAAAATATGTTTAGTTTTTCCCCAGTTTTTTTCCGCCCTGACTCCATAAACTGGAATGTTCTTCTGAGCTCTGATCATGTGGAAGCCAACATTAGACTTTAAGAATTTTTATTGCCTCTTTTTTTTCTCTCTTTCTCCTCTTCTCCATCTCTTCTGCAGATTTACACTGACTGGGCTAATCATTATCTAGCAAAATCTGGCCACAAGCGGCTGATCAAGGACCTGCAACAGGACATTGCGGATGGAGTTCTGCTAGCAGAAATCATCCAGATCATTGGTAAGACCTGTACTTTTAAGCCACAGGGGACAGACACTCTGACTTGTGGAGTCCAAACAAAAGAGAGGTAGAGTTGATTTGACTTTGGGGGTAAGCACTCAGTGAGAGCCCTGCTGCAGCCTCTTGCCTTCCAGATTTGCATCTCTGCATTTCTATTACTGTATTTATTTTTACATCATCAAGGAAAAGTGTGTGTGTGTGTGTGTGTGTGTGTGTGTGTGTGTGTGTGTGTGTGTGTGTGTGTGTGTGTGTGTGTGTGTGTGTGTGTGTGTGTGTGAGTGAGTGAGTGAGTGAGTGAGTGAGTGAGTGAGTTTCAGTGTCAGTGTCAGTGTCAGTGTCAGTGTCAGTGTCACTGAGTGAGTGTGTGAGTGACTGTCTACTTCCCCATTCTTTTAATGACCAGTGAACTATGTTTCACACACTTGGCATTGTCTGAAATGAATGCTTCATGTGTCTCCAATGTGTGCATTTTATTAGCCAGAGTGGTTTAAACTTTCTGCAGTGCCTTGAAACTGTATCCTGATCCCACAAAGACAATTGTGGAAGATTTCATGTCAGCACAGCAGTCATTTGGCAGGAGCTGGAGAATTAGTAGCAGCCTCCTTCACACTTGCCTTTTGCATGGTTTTTGCATGGGGAAGGGATGGCTGCTAACAAGACAGATTGTTACTGGAGGGCTTCAGGGTGCTTGAGGCTGAAGTTTCACAGTCCACAGAATACTCTGTGTGCCTTTCTCCTTTTATGGTACTTATTTCCTACCCTTTTTTAATTTTACTGGTTTTTTTTTTTGTTTTCTTCAGCAAATGAAAAGGTTGAAGATATCAATGGCTGTCCTCGAAGCCAATCTCAAATGGTAAGGATATTTCTGTGTTATGTTGTCCCATTTATATTTTCTTGGAATGTGGACTAGTGGCTTACTATGGATTATAATGTTTTTTTTTTCTTCGTTTTTATTGTTATTGTTTTGGCTTTTCTAAAACATAGGCTTGTTTCATTCTCTTTAAACAGAGGATGTATGGAGGCAGAACAATAAAACACAAGTGCTGGTGAACAGATGGTTAATGTGCTATTTTAACAATCCTCTGTATCCTTCAGATTTACACAGATAAATTCATCCCAAAGTTGCTTTAAAGAGCAGAACCAATTTTAAGTGGAGTCTTTGTGTCTGGACTACTGGTTTAAAAGACAGGGCTTGCCAACTTTTAATGAATACAAATAGTCTTTCTGCTTGTCCACAATGAAGTCCAGTTAAATTGCCCAACTGGTTTTAGACATAACTCTTGAGGGATGTGTTCCTTGCTTATACTGGAAGAGACAGAGCTGAAAACCGGAAGCACTGGAAGACATATATTCCAAAGCTGACTGGTAGTGGCTTTGTCTGCTAGGACTGTGGGATGTTGTTAAGATTGTGGGATGTTAAGGAAATGTTACTTAGGACAATCTGTTTTCTCTCATCTTCCCTACTTTGCTTACTTCCCTAGTGGCTGCTGTTTGTTTTGGTCAAGTTTATAGACTTATGTAAGTTTATCATTGCTTAGTGACATAACAGTATTTCAGTGTTCCTTTTTAGCCATATTTTGGATGAAAGCTATGCTAGATCCTTGAATAAGCAGCCTGCTAGCATTCAGTATGATGGAAGACAATGATAATGCTAGAATTCATTATTCTTTGATAGTCTCTCTCCTAAAGCAAAAGTAATGAGCAGGTGGTAATTGTCCTGAAATAGAAGCATAATTTGAATTAAATTGAAGCATAATTTGAATTTTTATGTTATGCTTTTCTGGTATGTTTTTTAAAAACCTTGTGAAATATATTTAAAATCAGAATACTGCTGAGTAAATACACGAGTTAAGTTTATCTCTACATTGTGGCTCATGTTCATAGCTCATAAGTGAAAGAAAATATATACTCTACCCATAGAGATTCAGGCCGTGAAAGGCAAGGTAATAAACAATGAGCCTAAGAATTACATGATATAATGTTAGTGCCCCAAAGAGAATGTGACCATGCTTTAAAAGTCCTTATGAGGAACTATTTATTTATTTAGCATTCACATTGCCCCAACATTTTCTGCATCTAAAATGTTTATGACAACAGTATCCCTTTCTCCCCCACCCCCAACATGTGGTCAGGTTTTCTATATAATGAGAGATCTATGGGAACTTGGAGTTAAATTGCCAGTGAACTTTGACTCTCACTGTATAACCTCAGTCAGTCACTGTGCCACTGTCATAGGGTTCTCATAAGAAATTGAGCAGACAGTAAGCATAAACTACTTCAAAATCCTGGTTTATACCTAACATGAGTTTAACCACATGGAGCAGTGGTTAAACTGCAGTACTGCAGTCAGACCTGCTCATGACCTGAGTTCAGTCCTGATGGGATTAGGTAGCTGGCTCAAGGTTGACTCAGCCTTCCATCTTTCTCAGGTTGGTAAATTGAGTACATAGTTTGCTGCCTGTAGGCAACGTGTAGCTCACATAATTAAATTGTAAACCACCCAGAGAGTGTTTTAATTATTATGGGGCAGTATATAAGTAGCACACTTTTCTTTAATACCAAAGGTGGGATATGAACGTAGTAGATACATTCATAGATAAAATGGTATGCCAGAAAAACACAAAGAGCATCAAAATATATATGAACTGTTTGTATTCAACTGCTAGATGCCTGCAAGCTTAGAGTGGTGAGTCTGAGTACCTGGTGTTAGGAAGGAGTATAAATATGACATCCTAAGATCTGTGATAATCAATGAAAAACCTGAAAGAAGAACAAGGTTGATTACAAGTATTAACTGTTTTTCATAACAAAAGGACAGTGACTTTTTCATAGAGAGAATTGGGTCAGTCACAGCTTTTCTGTGGGTAGACATACCTAGAGAGAGAGAGAGAAGAAAAAAGAAAGAAAGAATACACCCGACCTGTATCTGCATATCACGGATTTTCAATTATCGTAGGTCGGGTCAGGTCCCTAACCCCTGAGATTGGGGGGGGGGGAGTCACTGTATTCAAATTTGGGAACAGGGAATTAGGGGATAACATTAAAGCTACAAGAGAACATGAGAAGTTAAAGAGAGAGTAAAAATCCCATGTAAAAGTTATGAGTGATGGAAACTAACATTGAAAACATAGTGCCAATGCAATCACACAAGGTTATAAGTGGTTATAAACACAAAGTCTATTTGACCATGTATGGTAGATTCATATAAATGACGCATAATATGGACCACTAATCTCAGCATTCTCAGCAAGCATATAACATATAACTCCAGCTGCGGAATATATATCAGCTGCACCCCTACCTGGAGAAACAGAGCCTCATGACAGTTATCCTTGCACTGGTAACATCCCGTATTTATTACTGCAATGCACTTTACATGGGGCTGCCTTTGAAGACGGTCCGGCGATTGCAACTGGTTCAGAATCGTGCGGCGCAGCTGGTGAGTGGCAGGGCCGCCAAGGAACCCATCACGCCGTTTCTGTATAACCTTCATTGGTTACCAGTTGCTGCCTGAGCCCAATTCAAAGTGCTTGTTTTGACATATAAAGCCCTAAACGGCTTAGGACCTAGATACCTGAAGGACCGCCTCCTTCCATATGAACCTACCCGGCAATTAAGATCTAGTCAGGGAGCCCTCCTGAAAGAGCCATCCCTCAAGGAGGTGAAAGGGATGGCTTGCAAGTTGTAGGTATAGGGCGTTTTCAGCCCCAGCAGACTATGGAATGCCCTCCCGAGTGAGACCCACCTGGCGCCGACGTTGATAACATTTTGGTGCCAGGTAAAAACCTTCCTGTTCCAGAAGTTTTTAAACTGATGATTGTGGGTCCTGATGGCAATTTTAGTGTTGTGTTTTTAATGTATTGTATTTATTGTATTTACATGTTTTTATTGTTCTAATTTTATTGTAATTTTGATGTTTTAGTTGTCTATTTGGATTGTGAGCCGCCCAGAGACCTTTGGGTAGTGGTCAGCATATGAGCTATATAAATAAATAAATAAATAAATAAATAAATAAATAAATAAATAAATAAAATATGAGACCTAGTGAAGAGGAGAAGGTCCAATGGGAGGGGAGATATTCCCATGAGGTAGAAGGACAGATTGCATTGCATTTATTTAAAAAATCCTGAGGATCCTATTGGGACATATTGGTGGCACAGCTCTCAGTTGCTTGAGTGTTGGTATTCTTCTTGCTTTCTTCTTCTTTCCTAAACTCCTTGAATGAAAAATTATTAGCTATTGCATAATGTCTAGGTGGCACAACAGGGCAAATTGATGGATTTTCTAGGGATCAAATGTGGAAGTCATGAACAGGTGCTTCCTCCCTTCCTCTGTTCTTGATTTCGTACAGCTAGACTGGTGGGCCTTTTTGTTTCTCTGGTACCAAAATAGGATCTTGGCCTTTGAGTCCCTGTGTTCCTCCCCAGCAGGAAAGGATTCCTGAAACCAAGTCTTCTGAGGAAAGACTGAAATAACTGGCCATGTTTAGCTTTGAGAAAATGAGACTGGGGAGAGATAGGATAGCACTTCTCAAATACTTGAAAGGCTGTCATACAGAGGAGGGGCAGGATCTGTTCTTGATTAGCCCAGGGTGCAGGACACACGGCAATGGGCTCAAGTCAGATTTCAGTTGAATGTCAGGAAAAGATTCCTTTTATAGAGTATGACAATGGAACCAAGTACCTCAGGAGGTGGTGAGTGCTCCAACACTGACGACAGTCAAGAGAAATTTAGGCAACCACCGGATACTTAGCCAATGACTTTTATATTTGTCTTGACTCAATGGATTCAATGGCCTTGTAGGCTCTTATCAACTTCATGGTCCTATGAGTTCCTGCAGTCCCTGCCTCTGCTTCTCTCTGTAGTTGCTTGAGGACAGGCTTCTTCACCTCTCGCAAGGGAAGGGGGAAATAAAGGTACACTGATTTCTCAGGTACTTTTGGAAATCAGAGGTAAATGTTCTTGTGGAACATGTGAACTTGCTGCAATAATGCATCCTTATTATAAGTTTAGACACCCTCCCCCCACCCCAAACTGTTGCCTGCAAAGTTGGCAGCTTGGTGGTTCAAATCCCAGGTGCCATGCAGTGAAGCAAGCTCCCACTGTTAACCCCAGCTCCTGCCAACCTAGCAGTTCCAAAGCTTGTAAATGCAAGTCGATAAATAAGTACTTACATAAAAAGTGGGAAGGTAAACAGTGTTCCATGCACAGAAATGTGTGCATTGCCACGTACTTGCACAACACTGGCTCTTTGGCTTGAAAACAGAGATGAGCACCACCCTAGAGTTGGACATGACTAGCATGCATGTGCAGGGAGAACCTTTACCTTTAATAAAAATGTTCAAAGATTAAATTAATGCCGCTGTTCAGTTGACAAGGAGGCACTTTTAACAAAATCATGGAAATGGGTTATCAGGGATATTTTGCCTCAAAAATGAAATGCAAGGCCATCCAATTTAATTGGTTTTAAGTTCAGAACAGACAAAATGAAATACACTTTCAGAAAAAAACACACATGCTTCATAGAATTCACAGCCAGAGAATGTGATGGTAGCTTTTTGAAATAGCAAAAAAAACAAACAAAACAAAAACCCAAACCAACGAACCAAACAAAAACGTATTAGTCAGGTTCATGAGGCCCATGTCTTTCAGAAGCTGTTGCTCATAATATTTATTCAGAGGTCGTAAACTTTTGAATACCAAATAGTAGAGACATAAAATGTGAGATGACTGGAGCTCTTCCTTTTAAATGGACTTTGACAAAGCATCTTCATGTTAAAAGGATGCTGCTGCTGCATCAAACAGATCTACAATCTTCTCTGGTAGGACTCCTGTACAATGATGTATCTAAAATGCACAAAACGCAGATAGCTGTGGCTTTGTTACATGACCATTTCAAAATTTGGAACCTCAGGTGTGCTGTTTGTGCATTTTTAAGCAATCAAGTAATCCTGTTCTTACTCTAGATATGTGGGTGAGTGCATGGGTGTGATTTGCTTAGTTAAGGGAGTGGATGCAAAGTTTTGCATGTATCCTACAGATATATGTTGCATAATTTCAGAAACCCTAAAGGAGTTGGGGGGGGGGATACTTTTCTTCTCACTCTTATAGTGGAAGCAAGGAGTCTTATGCAGCTTGAAGTTCTTCATCAGAGCCACTCATGCTATCAGGACACTTAACGCTGAGGAGAACAGGAAGTCAAATGTGTGTTGTTTGGATCATTTGGTTGCTCTTGTGTTCCAAAATCTGCTGAATAACCCCAAACTGTGACGCTTCATTGTGTTAAATGAATTGCTTCTTCCATTATAAGGGTTGGAAATATAAACAAAGGACTGACTCCTATTCAAAATGCTTTTTCATTGAGGTGAAATTATATTGACAAAATACCTGTCCAGTTCTAAAGTGTCTGTCTGGTCTGATCAGTATTGGTAGTTGCTGGCAAGTTTTTAACAGCATGACTTTAACAGCATCTAGAGACCGCAAGCTGATTGTATCTAGTACATATCTTATTCAGCAGGTGGAATGAGAAAGAGGAACCGGGCCAATCTAATGTTTTCAGTTTAAGCCTGAGTATCATACGGTTCAGCTGAAGGTGAGAAGTACAAATAAGAAGTGGCATGGTAGGCGAGGCCAGGCCATACTTTCTATATTGAATTAAACCAGAGCATGTGAGCTTTAAAAAAAGGGAAGCACCCTTTTTAAAAATGTGCCAGTGCATTAAATAGTTTTAGGTTAGTAGTAAATTATGTTTTTATACTCAAATGGTGAATTGGGTTTCTTCAGAAATCAGACCATTGAAGTATAAAGCTTAGTTATAACAGTTTTCTCTAAATAAAAAGAGCAGTTTTTCAGATGTTAATATTTAAGAATATTCAGGAGGCATTCTCTTGCTCCACCTCATTGCTTCATTTCTTCCAATGCCCTGAATGCATATGGGGCAGTGAGTTTGAATAAGAGTGTTTATCCTCTCTGCGGGGATCTCCTGGTGAACGTTAGCCTTATTTCAGCATTTTCACATAAATTAAGAACACAGCCAAACAGCCCGAAAAACACACAGCAACTATCGGATCATGGCTGTGAAAGCCTTTGAGAATACTTCCCTTGATGATTTGGGATGCACATTACTCAGTCATATTGTATATAAAATAACCCTTATTTAGCAGTGATTTTCCACTCTTTCTGGTGTCATCCTACTGTGCCCATAGACCTTTGTCCAGCCTGTATATGGTGAGTGTTCCCTAATATTGACATCTGAATGGAGATTTGGGTGCATGTCAGACTGAAAGGTGCCAGTCTAATCAATATTTCATCAAAGCCAGTGACTGGTGTTACAAATCTGAACAGTGGGGTCTATGATCACTCTTCCACTGCCACATGTTAAGAAATTGCCATTTTATGTTAAGCCACGGACCTTGAAGATATCCAAGATCAGGAAAAAAGAAAAGAAGCAAAAAACAAAAAACAAGCAAGCAAAAACAACAACAACACCAAGACAAATGTCTTGGATCTTTTTTTCAGCAAACCATAATGTCAAGAAGCAGAAGCTACACACTGTTATTGTTAGTAGACTGTTTCCATTTATTTCAAGAGTTCAGGAAATACCACAAGTGTCTATTATGTTCAGACTTCAACTCTCAGTACATTGGAATTCATATGCAATTTTTAAAAAGGGTCCACAACCCAATGCAAGCTTTTCTGTCCTGGTAAAGAAGAGTTTAAAAAGTAACAGGTTCTCATGTCACTAGTTGTAATATTGTATGGTAGGGACGAGGGTCGAGTAGTTCTTCAAATGTTATAGATTACCCTCTCACACCATTAGTGGCTGGGACTGATCGGAGACAGGACTTTAGCAACACGTAGGGATGTCAAAGGAGAAGGTGGCATTCAGTTGATTAGTCTCTTCTTGGAAATACCCATCATGCTCTTATGGTCTAAATAACCAGTACTGTGAGGAATTTGAAGTGACTGTTGTGTATGCTTCCATCTAGAGAGAGGCACAAACTGCCGATTCAAGAGTTTGGTGTGGTCTGTTTCCTGGACAAACAGCTGTGGCTGGGGCCCTGACTTCCCCCAGCAGGCACTGGCTTGGTGGCAGCACCATGCCCCCCACCTCCTACTGGCTGTGCTGCTAAAAGGGCACCTGTTGGATGGGCAGGATGCCAAACTACAGATCAGCTATTTGGGCAGAGAACCAAACTGCACTGAACCACCAAATCAGTGATTCATGCCCATCTCTACTTTCACCTCCTTTCTTTGTCCCAAGCCATGCAAGTGATTAATATTTTAACCATGACAAAGTGGCATTTCATGTAGGTATTTTGCACAGGTTTCGTTTGTTAGTTAATAGCTAATCAAAATAATTGATGGAAAGCCTACTGATGTTGAAAGGAAATACAGAACCAGAAGAATATGCAAATGGATATTTTTTCAATATGCAATATTAGAGATGGGCATGCACCAAAAAAGGTGATTCATTTTGTTTCATTTCATTTAAGTCTTTGTTTCATTTTGTTTCATTTTTAATGTGTTTTTTTCGAAAAAATCATTTCATTGGTTTGTTAATTTGTTATTCATTTTTACCCACTTTGCACGATTTAATGCATTTGACCGTGCACAGGTATCCCAACGTCCAGACGGAAAACATTATTTTTTTTTAAAAAAAGCAATCTGAGAAAACACATAAATGGGTATTTTAAGCACTCCTCAACCCCCTGCTAGGTATTATCAGGCAGAAAAAAAACTCACTGGGTTTTTAAGTATATTCAGGACATTTTAATACTTTAAAAATGCCATTCTGCACAGATTCGCCGCCATTAACAAAAGTATGCAGCAGCCATTTTGTTCCCTTTTTTAAAAAAAAGATCTCTTTAAAAAATACATTTTAGATGTTTTAAATCACTGGCACCAACCTAATAGCTATAATCAGGCATAACAATTTTTACGATATTTTTGAAGTGTTTCTCATTCATTTAAAACATTTAAAAAACAGCTCATTTCTTCACGTGCCACCATTAACGAAAAAAAACATAATAAACCAATTTTTCCCCAGTTCATTTCATTTCGTTTAGATTTTACTTCTAGGTTCATTATTCATTTTGTTACATAACAAAATGAATAACGAATAACAAAACAAATTAAAAATTAATTTCGTGCCCGTCTCTATGCAATATAATTCTTAAATATTGTTTTCAAACTCTCCAGCAATTAACGTTTTGGTTTTCTGTGTGCTATTGTGAATCTGTATACAGTTAAAAATTCTAGGGTGGCCTCTCTGCAGTAAATCTGCTTCATATTAGAAGACTATTGTCAAAACATTTTTATGCTTAGAGCAGTATCTGTTGTCTGCAGTGGACTGGTCTATCAAAATGAAGATTACCAGACAAGTCAAAGGTGCTTCAGGTCTGTCACAAGGCAAATCAGGGGACTGGGATTCATCATTTACTCCCTTGATTTGCCTTTTGACTGCACTCCCCCTGAAAAGTCAGGTTTGTAGTTTGGGGGGTGCTCCTGAAATCAACTTTGAGCTTGGATGCTTAGGTCTCAGCGTTTGTTTATTTATTTATTTATTTATTTATTTATTTATTTATTTATTTATTTATTTATTTAATATTAGAGTATTTTTACCCTACCTTTCTCCTTGGAAAAGGACCCAAGGTTGCTTATAGTACTGAGGGATAATATACAGTCTAGTGCAATTAAGGCACATTTAAGTGTTGAGAACAGGGAACTGAGGGACTTTCCACAGCATCAAGAGATAACATTACATTAAAGCTACAACAGAATGCAAGCAGTCAAAAAGAAAGCAAAATTCCATGTAAAAGTTTATGAGTAATGGAACCATCATCAAAAAACATAGTGTCAAAGCAATCACACAAGCTTATAAGTGGTTATAAACACAAAGTTTATGTGATCATATAGATTCATATAAAAGACATATAATAGGTTGTCCATCATTCAGGGAAAGCTTGCCTGAAGAGAAAGGTCTTTGCCTGTTACCGGAAAGACATCAGAAATGGGGCAGTGCTGGCCTCTAGTGGGAGTGAATTCCAGAGTGTGAGCTGAGAAGGGTCTTTCATGTGTTCCCAGGAGCACATTTGCACAGTTGAATGTGGTGTGCCATTTGCTTCTATTCCTTGAGATGTCTATTCTGGCTATGGTGACAAATGCCTTAGTTACATCTCATCTGGATTACTGCAATGTGCTCTACATGAGGCTGCCCTTGAAGATTGTTTGGAAAATTTTAGCTGGTTCAGAATCCTGCAGTCAGACTGCTGGCTCGTGCTGATTACAGGGAGCATGCAATTCCCACATTACAACAGCTTCACTGACTGCCACACTATTTCTGGATCCCATACAAAGCACTGGTTATTTCTTATAAACTAAGCCCTATGGAAATAGAGAGGTCAGGATGGCCCCCTCCCTCATGTCCTCTCGTCCTTTTATCCTCAGGCAAAGACCTTCCTCTTTGTGCAGATTTTTAATCAATAAGTTATCTCAGGAATGCTGTTTTTTTTAATTAGTTTCTGAATGTCTTTGATTTGTTTTTAAAGTTACCTTTACTTTTAATATATATTTAATTGTTTTTTAAGATATGATATATATGTTGAGTTTTTAAATCTATTGTTTTATCTGTTGTAAGATTTCTATATCCCCTGTCAATAGAAAGATGGCATTATAAATTAATTAATACATAATAATAAATAAGACAGCCAATTAGGTAAGTCAACACATTGTAAGACTTTTGTTTAAAAGTGAAATGTGTAGCTTTAGAAAATTCAGATTTCAAAACATGAAATGGTCCACCCATATGTTTAACTTATGTATACTGTCCATACCCCCTCTTTGCATAGCAAAATTGATCAAACTATATGAAAGCCAATCAGAACTACTTCCTCTGGGATAATTTCCCATCTACATTTTGTACTTCCTTTCTTTTCCAATCATAGCCTCACTAGTAGAAAATAACGCACTTATCTGTAGAAGTTAAGTGACACCCAGTGGGGGCCAGCTGAGCAGTAGAGATGTGCATGAAACCATCGGAGGCAGTACTCAGAGAAATTGACATGGAGTTATTTTCCATTTTAAAGTTTTCCGATTTACAGCATTCTGGGTTGGGAGATAGGGTTGGCTTATCCATATTACATTTAAGTAAAGCTTTTGCTCCAATGTGGGGGTAAACTCAAATATATATATAGAAGAGGAATGGACAGGGCATGGTGGTTAGTTAGATTAGCACAATTTGACATGTAATGATGTACAAGGTACATCTACAACCTTCAAGTCAGCTCCAGCATACCATGGGTTGAAGTAGAAGAAACTGATTTTTCCTGGCAGGGAAAAACATGGGAGAGAGCTTGGATTGCTTACATAAGAGTGAAGGTTTATGGTGTTACCATCCTGGAAAAGGCAAATGAATGAGCATAATTCTCAAAAGGGGGAGGGGGTTTCATAGTCATAAAATACTTTCAGGAGTGTTACAGGTAACCATATATGTGTTTATAGCCCTTAACAAGTAAACTCTTCTTTGACCTTTCAGAGCAGGATATTAAATATTAACATGTATATATATGTAAAACATGTCTTTTTTGGGGGGAGGGGGACGGAAAGAACTTTACTTTGTGAGAAGGGGACGGACGACTCTACTCCATTATGAATATTCTTTTTATGCATACATGGCAGGGGGGTTGAAGGTTAATCGGCTATTGTATAAAGGGGGTTATGACTTGAAAAGGGGTGGGAACCGCATGTCTAGAAAACCCATGGCTCATCATTTCTGTTGAAAATATCCTGCTGTGATGTAGGTTTTGTTTTGTTATGTTTTTGTTTTTTATTTTTCACTTCAAAGGTGCCTTGGAAGTCTTTTGCCAGTTTCCTGATTTAGTGCAAGATCAGGCAGTACAGACTGTGATTTTTTTTGTTCCTGGTAGTTCCTTGTTAGTTGTTACCCTTCTCTGAACTTGTTCCATTTTGTCAGCTGGCTTTTTGAAGAGCAGTGCCAAGGACTGGACACTGCACACATGCTGTGGCCTAATTCATTTGCCTAATTCAATGGTTGCCCCGACTTACGACATTAATCTGTTCCCAAGCGCTGCCTCCTAACTTGGTTTAACTTCGTAAGTCAGGGAGTGTTTTCCATAGGAATGCATTGAAAAATCAATTAATTCCATTCCCCTCCTGAATTGAGGGGGGAGCCTGCAGGTCATTTAAAATGTCTTTAAG